>OX458319.1:12953969-14153969 GCA_949768715.1 Dascillus cervinus | reverse complement strand
TTATATTCCATTAAACAAATTAATAAATTATTCTAGAGGGTATGAACTATGAAAGTAGTGCATAAATTCTAGTCGGCAAGCTTGGCAAAATGTAAAATACACTTTATATAAAATGAAGTTTTTTTTACATTACTTTTTATGTTATGTATATTATATATTGTTATAGGCGGTCTGCACATTTTAAATTTAGCGCGTCGCTGCGCACCCTATCGACGGATTTTGCAATATTCTACGGTAAACAAATAATACACGTGCTATTAAATCAGGTTACTGGTGGTAGTGTTTAATTTACTTCTGAAGTATTTTAGCATTGGAGGCATAATTTGAAAGTGTTTACTCGGTTGTTTTTGCAAATCAGGTAAGATTTATGAATTTAAATACATCATTTGCTGTTTGCAATTTCAGTGGGAACAAAACAGACATGGATGCAGTAATCACTTTCGGCTTTTTGCCAATATCTTACCAACATAAAACTAGTGGAAATGCAGAAAAGGGACGTAAATTAAAAGAGGCAGGGCATGTGCAAAATATTGTGGAGAGGACAAGTGAAGTTGTTATCAGGTCGAAAGTGATAAGACAAACTTCCCCCTTACGACGTTAAAATTGCAGTAAAAGTTTCGAATATTTTACGTGTTGTATTAGAACACATTTGTGAATTTTAGATTGACTCAACAAGAAATGTTTTATTAGCATTTTGTAGCTGTATTGCAGGAGTTTCGGGTCATTACAAACACATTTCAGCGACAGTAATTTCTGTCAACGAAGAAGATTCATCAACAAAAAACCAGTGGTGCATGTGATTGGAACAAACCTTCAGTGGGGAAAGCTGCTAAAGCAAAATATTCTAAGGGGCAAAGGTGGAAGGATATTTTTGGTTTTAAAGAGAGATCAAAAGTTTATACAGCTTTTGAAATGAGCAAGGATTTGGTTACCTTCCAAAGATCTTCAATGTTGCAATTTATGTTGTTAAATTCAAAAGTGTCTGCAACAAATGAAGAGCTGCCAGAACTTGGAATCAGGTTGTTGCAAAATGATAAAAATAGTGCCACATTATTACGGCCATGCAATTTTAATTTAATTTAATTTAATTTAATTTATTGTCAGTTCCTTTTGCTGCTGATTTTTTTATTGTTTTAGGATATTATCCAATATACAGCTTCCTCCACCTACACCTATCTGTAACAGTGCAATCGGTAAGATAAAAAAACTGTTCTTGGATCAAGGATCGTCTCAGATACTTCAAGAATTATATGATGAAAATATTATGCTCGGTTCACCTTGTGTGAAAACTTATAATGAAAATATTCCTTGCAATGCCCTGGATGTGTTTTTGAAAACACTTGCAGGTAAGAATATATGGTGTAGGGAAAAAAAATTTTGAGTTACGGCTTTGGGAGCGTATCCCCCAGGGATGGGATCGGCGGTAAGTTTTGAAAAGTTGTTAGCACCACCCTCGAGGTCGGGAAACCGAACTATTTAGTAAAAGCGCGGCAAATAGAGGACATCGCAATGTCAGACGGAACAGTTGCTTGAAAATGCTGAATTCGCAGAATCGAAACGTTATCTATTGCGTTCAATTAATTTTGTTTATTCTTCACACGTCTTTTGTTCGAGACGTTGTGCAATTTTATAAGCCTTTGTTTCAATCACAGGTTTCAATACTTTACAATTTTAAGTTTTTAAGTTTTAAGTGAAAACCAGGTAATATCTAATTGATCTTTTTTTCTGAATTATTGTAATGGAACAGATCGGGTTCAATTATCGCTGCTGTGTTTCAAATTGTCCCAATGCATATTTCAAAACCGTTGTCGGAAGTATTTATAAAAACAAGCATTTTTTTAAACTTCCATCAGAATTTGTGTATTTTGTAGCTGATGTAGAAAATACCGTTTCCGAATTTTTGAAATTGCATGGACACATTTTAAACGTTAAGAGGGGCCTTTTTAGGCGTGGCGCGAAATGAACAATAAAACTGGTTCCAATGTTTCCAGTCTATCGCACTTAATTGTTAAAATTACAGCAAAATTTAGAGAGAATGTAGATAGAAGTAGGTTGTAAGTCGGTCATAAACTAGTTTTATTTGAGCAATAATGTCGATTTATTATGAAACATGCATTTCAAATTTAAAAAAAAAATCACGTATTTTTCCCAGAAACTTCGTTTTGACCCAGGTTAGATGATTTCTAAAACTATGTTCGAGCCTTTAAAGATCTTATATCTTATAACAACGCAGTTTAACCGGAAAAACTAAACGTTTAACGTTTGACGTTAGGAAAGGTAAATGTCCATGCTTGTCAAAAGTGTGGCCATTATCAACTGGATGGCGTTTCAGAATTTACATTTGTAGGAACATACATTACCGACGCCTCGGTAATACCTACATTGCCGACCAGTCCATAAGGAAGGGAAATATATAACCGAGAGTTCCCGCGACAACAACGATAACAAGCTCGCGTCCTTCGACTTACTTTATGTATCATCACACGACATTAAATCATTAAATTATTAATAAACAAATCAAGTAGTGCTTATTCAACCTCAGTGAACCTAAGTACCTACAATTGGTGACCCCAGACTAACGCAACAAGAAAGAAACGATGTCGACCCCCGAACCATGTGCTAGTGACGCCAACCCGGCAGCATGCGAAAATGACGCCAGCCTAGAAGCGGTCCGAATGATTAAAATTCCGCCCTTCTGGCGTGACGAACCAGAATTGTGGTTCGCTCAAGTCGAGGCGCAATTCTTTTCTTTGCGTATAACTTCTGATGATCGCAAGTATTACACAGTCGTGAGCTCTTTAGAATCGCACGTTCTAAAAGAAGTAGCTGACATCGTCAGGTTACCTCCAGCAACAGGCAAGTTCGAGCTTCTAAAAAGTAAATTAATTAAATGCTTTGCAGAATCGGCCGAAAAAAAATTGCGCAACCTCCTAACAGGTTTAGACCTCGGTGACCGCAAGCCCTCTCAACTTCTACGCGAAATGAAAACACTCGCTAGCAATCAATTTGGCACAGACGTGTTAAAAACGCTATGGTTGCAGAGAATGCCTACAAAAGTCCAGATTGTACTTTCGGTATCAGACGAACCAACCGTTGATAAGCTTGCTGAAATGGCCGACAAGATTCTGGAAGTAGAAGATTCAGCTTCGTCTACATGTACAGTGAGCAAACAGTCCTCAGCAGGGGATGAGTCACTCCGTGGCATGATCAACGAGCTCACGCTGCAGGTAGCACAGCTCACTAAAGAGGTACGAGGCCGATCCCCAGAGACATCCGATAGGAAGTACCACCAGAGATCCAGGTCAGCTTCGAAGAACCGAGGCGTGTGTTTCTATCACCGTTGCTTTGGTGACAAGGCAAGGAAGTGCCAATCACCATGTTCCCACAAGAAGTCGGAAAACTAGAACCATCGTCGCCAATTTGCGCGGTCAACGGCGATGGAAGTACACAGAGCCGCCTAATAATTACAGATCGCTCCTGTGGCACTCGTTTTCTAGTAGACACTGGTGCTGACATATCCGTACTACCACATAAGTCTGTAAGGTCAAAACCTCCACAAACTTTCCAACTATTTGTTGCAAATGGCTCAGTAATCGACACATTTGGCACTGTGAAGCGAAAGTTAGATTTCGGCTTACGTCGAACGTTCCAATGGGAATTTTGTCTTGCAAATGTGAAGCGACCCATCCTGGGAGCCGATTTCCTTCGCCATTATGGAATCCTAGTGGACCTCAAAAACCGAAGGTTGGTCGATGGCGTGACATCACTCACATCTATTGGCAGCATCAGCAGAAGCAACTGCTCCAGTATCACCGCCTTACCAACAAACGACAAGTTCAGTAAAATTTTAAAACAATTCCCTGAGCTTACGTCTCTTGCAGGTTTTGGAAAAGAGAAACTCCACAACGTTCGACACCATATTGTGACATGAGGCCCTCCAGTGTCCGAACGGGTTCGCCGCCTGCCTCCTGAAAAATTAAGGGCAGCCAAGGCCGAATTCGAGTTCCTCCTGGAGCAGGGGATTTGCCGTCCTTCAAATAGCGAGTGGGCAAGCCCACTGCACCTCGTCCAAAAATCCTCAGGTGAGTGGAGACCCTGTGGGGATTATCGCCGGCTCAATGCCATTACAGCACCGGACAAGTATCCTATTGCTAACCTAGAAGACTTTGCAAACCAACTGCACGGGAAAACCATTTTTACAACACTCGATCTGGTCAGGGCATTTCACCAGATCCCGATTGCAGAGGAAGATATACCCAAGACAGCAATAATAACGCCATTTGGACTATTTGAATTTAGTAGGATGACGTTTGGTCTATGCAATGCCGCCCAATCTTTTCAACGATTTATGGATTCTGTGTTGCGAGGCCTGAAATACTGTTATTGCTACATCGATGATGTCCTCATTGCCTCAGCAAATTCTGAAGAACATGAGCAACACCTCCAAGAAGTATTTGAACGTTTAAAAGCATACGGTATTACAGTTAACGCTTCTAAGTGTGTTTTTGGCAGTACAGAGGTCAAATATCTAGGCTACCTGGTATCAAACGAAGGTACGAAACCGTTACCAGAGAAAGTAGAGAACATAAGAAACTTCAAGGAACCGCAGACCATTGCAGAGTTAAGACGTTTTTTAGGAATGCTTAACTTTTACCGCAAATTTGTTAAAAACGCAGCTGCACTACAAGCCCCGTTAAACGCATTTCTAAAAGACGCCAAAAAGAACGATAAAAGGCCCATCAATTGGACTCCTGAGACACAGCAGGCTTTCGAAAGCTGCAAAGACAGTCTGGCATCCGCTATATTTTTGACACATCCGGTCAGTGATGCACCACTCACCATCGTTACCGACGCTTCAGATACCGCAATGGGTGCAGTCCTTGAACAATTACAAGATTCGGTGTGGAAACCACTTGTTTTTTTTTCAAAAAAGTTCTCTCCAGCACAAACAAACTACAGCACTTTTGACAGGGAACTTACTGCAATCTATTACAGCATTAAGCATTTTCGCGACATCATTGAAGGTCGTCAAGTAAGTGTCCAGACAGATCACAAACCCTTAACTTATGCCTTTTCGCAACGAACCAGTAAAACCTCACCCAGGCAAACAAGACATCTTGAGTTCATATCGCAATTTACAACACAAATAACTCACATAGCAGGAGACCAGAATACCGTAGCCGATGCACTATCCCGCATAAATGCAATTTCCATGCCAGCTGCACTAGACATGCAGGAAATAGCACAAGCACAGGCTGATGACGATGAACTAAAAGCTCTTTTGGAAAACGACACAGCATTGAAATTGCAGCGTTTTTGTTTACAAGGTTCAGATCTTCCAGTTTACTGTGACACTTCCACAGAAGAAATTCGACCATTCATTCCCAGATCTCTCCGGAAACGCGTATTCCACATGATCCATAGGCTGTCCCATCCCAGCAGCAGAGCTACAAGCAAGCAGATAAGAACAAAATTTGTTTGGTACGGCATCAACAAGGATGTTGCAACATGGGTTAGAGCCTGTGAAGATTGCCAGAAATCTAAGACCGGCAGGCACAATAAGGTATTACCATTGCAATTTCCAGTCCCAGATAAACGCTTTGACCAAGTGCACATCGACATTGTAGGACCTCTACCAACCTCACAAGGTTACCGTTATGTTTTGACAATGATTGACAGATTTTCTCGGTGGCCCGAAGCAGTACCTATTGGAGACATACAAGCAGATACAGTAGCAACCGCATTCTACTCAGGCTGGGTAGCTCGCTTCGGTTCCCCCTGCACAGTCACAACTGACCAAGGAACCCAGTTCGAAGCATTGCTCTTCAAGGCCCTGACACACCTGACCGGCTGCAAACGTACGCGTACTACTCCATATCACCCAGCAGCAAACGGAATCATTGAACGGTGGCATCGCTCCTTGAAAGCTGCGCTCATGTGTCACAACACTGCACGGTGGGTGGAAATCCTTCCTACAGTGTTGCTCGGTCTGCGAACTTGTTTCAAAGCAGACATCAACTGTTCCGCCGCTGAAATGCTCTATGGAACTACCCTACGGGTACCGGGAGAACTATTTAGCAATGAAGACCTCCCAGCAAACCCACAAATCTTCGTCGAGCGTTTCCGGGAAGATATGGAGAGACTTCGTCCTACTCCAACTGCACATCACCGACGTAGTACTCCATTTGTGCATCAGGACCTATACACCTGTAAACATGTTTTTATTCGAAACGACGCCGTGAAGAAGCCACTCCAACGCCCGTACACTGGACCTTTTGCTGTAGTGGAACGGTGTAGTGATAGAGTGTTCACAGTGAGAATAAACAGTAGAAACGTAAACATATCGGTAGAAAGACTTAAACCAGCCTTCTTTGAAAATGAAGCCTCAGAAGCTGTTCATCCCTCCGACTGCTCCGAGAGCACAATCGCTCCCACGAGTGACTCAGTGCGTCCACCCAAAACATATGTGCGTAAAAAAGTGCAATTTAAGTTGTAGCAACACGGCAATCGCTTACGTTTTAGTACTTAAGATTGTAACCATAATTTCCTCTGTATATATTTTTGTTTTGATCATAACGCGTTGCAGCCAACTACGTTACTCGGAGGGGAGTACTGTAGGAACATACATTACCGACGCCTCGGTAATACCTACATTGCCGACCAGTCGATAAGGAAGAGAAATATATAACCGAGAGTTCCCGCGACAACAACGATAACAAGCTCGCGTCCTTCGACTTACTTTATGTATCATCACACGACATTAAATCATTAAATTATTAATAAACAAATCAAGTAGTGCTTATTCAACCTCAGTGAACCTAAGTACCTACACATTTCCCACTTGCAAAAATTTGCTCAAATCATTGACCTTGATCTTACTATTTTGGTGTTTAATTTTTAATGTTATCGCATATCCTGTCGCGTGAAAATAAATAATATCTTTACAAGTTCCACACGAGCTAATTGAGTGTATCACCTGATTTGACAACAGTGATATCGCTCAGTTCGGTAAAATTTTGTCCAATCAAAATATTCGCGTTCGGAACACACTTTTCAACAAGCTATAGTTCTACCAAATACATTATATTAATAATACGTGCAACTTCCACTCTCGACGGGATCCCGTGTAAGTAGCGCCTCTACCGCCTTGGGTTTTAATAATGGCGTTCTCATATAAGATGCTATGAAAAAGAATGTTTAAGAAATTTAAAAATGCCGCATCAATTGCGAGAAAAACCTTTAATTTTTTTAATTTTTGCCTTTTAGCATTAATTTTTCATTACCTTCATTCACTTTTTGTACATAGGCTCTTATAAAAACACTAAAAAAAAATAAAAATAAATTTAGTTTGCCATTAGCGAATTGCATGTTTTAAATTAAATTAATTAGGTTCATCGAAGTCCTTAAGGGTACAAAATTACGCGGAAGGGGCATTTTTATTTGGGAAAAGATAGAAAACAAAAAATTTTAATGCTATGGAAAGGAATATTTAGGAAAATTAATAAAATAATAGAAAAGCACTTTTATATTTTCTTCATATAAGAGATGCTATGGGAAAGATGTTTGGGAAAATTCAAAATGCCGTTTTAATTGTGAAAAATTTTTTAAATTTTTTTGTATTTGCTTTTTAACATTAATTTTTCACTGCTTTCATTCACGTTTTGTACATACGCTTTTTAGTGTTTTTATAAGAGCCTATGTACAAAAAGTGAATGAATGTAATGAAAAATGAATGCTAAAAGGCAAAAATAAAAAAATTGAAAGATTTTTCTCGCAATTAATGCGGCATTTTTAAATTCCTTAAACGTTCTTTTCCATAGCGTCTTATATGAGAACGCCATTATTAAACCCCAAGGCGGTATATGGCGCAGATAACCTCTGATCCTTACAAATACGTGATAAACTTGTGGAGTTGTGTGTATTGGTAACTCTAATGTATTTGGTTCTACCGTCTTTGTTATCACGTTCAGGGTTATATCAGTCAAGACCGATGAGTAGTGTTTTGAATAACTACTAGTTTATAAAACTTTGCATTTGAATTAGAAATCCCCTTTTACAAATTTATTATTGAATTAAAAATTTTGTTTATACATATTTACTTAACCTTCCGGAGCTAACAATACGGTCTCAGAGAGCGACATTTTTTCTAATATTTTACGTTTCACTAAATTTTTAATTTTTTATAATTTTATATTTTTTATAATAAAAGATCTATGAACACACAAACTTGGTTAAATTACCCAAACACTTTATATTTAAGAAATAAAATTCAAAATGAAGTAATAACTTTTGCAACTATAGATGACAATGGAAATATGCACTTAAAAGAAAATCATAATTACTACTACCAAGTGCAAGGGCAGTTGCATATAAACAGTAGACTATTTTGCTATTTTGTTGTATGGTCTCCTTTTGGAATGCTGCTGGAAAAGGTTTATATGAGTTACTTGCGGATTATTTCAAATGAAATCATTTTTTTTAGATAACGCGGAACAGATTGTTTTTGAATTTTGATCAATCAGTTATAAAAAGGAACGTTGTTTAATATTGAATTAACGTAATTTTATTTATCTGTGAATTTGAATTATTTCATTAATACATTTAGTGGTGTAAAGTGTGAAATTAGTGACTACCTTGTTCGACACCCTTTTTGTATTCGTTCTCTCGTTTACTCTATTCAACCTCATCGAGAATAATGTCCAACTATCCCACTAGTTGAATAATAAAATTTAATTCTCAAATTTGCTTTTTGTATGAATTAATCCCATTTCAACAATGTTTAAATACAATTAAGTTATCAACAAATATGTGCAGTTTGAATTTTTTACATTCTTCATTCGAGTCGCTTCGATTGACGGAGATACAAATTTTTCATTTTAGAACGGGCTGTTACTAAACACGTTGTAGCGGGGAACTTATTACGATTAATTAATTTGTCGTACATGAATTAAAATATTTCGCGATAAAAGTCGCACAATCATTCATAGAAGCAACGTAAACGGAATTTCTGCAGTCCTACGAATGCAACGTTGTCAGCGTCAACTTGCGCGAGAAGATCAATGACAGCCTTTCATAGCCGTTCTTTCGGTTGTAATGCTAAACGTGATCCCGTTCCGAGCAGCGTGCGTTGTAGCTTGTAGCGATTAATTATTGGGAAGCGGGGAGCGGGGTTTAAATAATCACGTGGTAATGAGCGGTCTTAAGGTGGGGGACGCTCAATGTTAATTCTCCATAAGAAGAATTCGATAATTATCTGACACATTTCTTGAGACAATGGTTTGAAACTTTTCGTTCAGATCAGTTAAACTATATTTTAGTAGAAGAGGGTATTAAGAACAAAGACATATGTATGGAAACATCATTAAAAAAAATAAATAGTGACTGCGAAATTATCGTCATTATGTTCTAATTTATTTTAGACCTGAGATTGTGTTTTCTGCAATCTAAGTCATTTGTTCTAGTAGATAATCATTATTGAATGAAAGTGGTAAAAAAAATTAAAAAAAAAATGCTGTAATTAATGAGAAAAATACAATAAGTCAAAAATCCATAAGCCGCTCAAGTTTTGTCGGTAATTTTATGATGATTCCGATAATTTTGCTATAACCGTAGTTAAGCCACCATCGAATAGAGGACCCACGCAAAAATTTTTCAAGGTTCAATGAAATTAGATGCAACCATTTCCACCACGGGAGAAACTATTTCTTATCTGCCGTCGCGATAAGGCACGACACGAATTATATCACGGGCCAGTATTCTGTAAAGTTTTATTTATTGCAATAAAACTGCAACAATTGCTGTTTGTTATTGTTATTATATGTATAATGAAATACCAAATTAAGAATAAAATTTAAATAAACAAAACATTTCCGTGGTTAAAAATTCTTTTGTTTTACTGAACCAAGCTTTCTTTGGCATAAAACAATTTATACAAAACCGCCGGCGATATTTCATCTTTAGTTAATTGAACACATTCAATTTGCTTGTGATGTTTATTATTTGATAATAAAACAGCATGGCATAATTAAACCCACATATTTTCTGCATCGTTGCCCGCTATCGGTGTTTCTAGGAAGAAAATGTTTATGAAACAAATAATATTCGACTGCACGTTCGATGCCGATGATTTTGATAAATTGGCTAAAGTGTTTTATGCTTTGGTGGGTACAGACCATTATCAAAGTCACTTTCCACTGTTATTAGTATTTTGTAATTGTTTTTGTTAATTGAGGGTGTGCGTGTTTAAAATACTTTCTTGAAGTTAGTGAATTTTTTTGTTTGTAAGTGTAAGTGATTTATCGGCTTGGTGAGACTGTTGCAATGGGAAAATCATCAGAAAAATCATATTCGCAGCGTCGCAAAAACACTAAACGCGCCAAATCTATGAAAAAAAATTGGGCAGACAGAAAAAGGTAAGTAATATTGCAACAGATTTTACACTAGGTAACCTATTCAATTGAGGATTGTTTATAAATAATGTAATGTACATTTAAAGCGACTTAAAATCACACTCAAGCATTGAAGGGCAAACAAATGTGGATACTAGTTCTGGCCCATCACCTATAAGTTTACAATTGTCGCCGAGCAAAAGCAATCATGCTCCCGAGGTTCTGGCCACGTACGTTTATGCCGTAAAAAACTTCAAACGACTTTATGACAATTCATTTAATTTCTAGCACCTCTGGCATTACTGAACCACAACCCACAACCCCTTTGCAAGATCCTTGGGATCCTAAAAATGAATATAACAGGTTTTTACATCATATGTATGTAATTATTTACTGACATATTTATTAATTTTAGCATTATGCAACATGAACTCTCTATAGAGACAGTTCCAGATGTTGCTATCAGTAGTAATAGAGTTATAGACATACATTATTTCTACAAATCCTTGGGTTCTGTGTTTCATAGCCATAGGAATAAATGCACATCTGGAACATTAAACATTCAGAAAGAGGTACGAATAGGATTAACCAGTACATTCACTTTGAAGTGCGATATGTGTAATCGTACATACGAACAGAAAACACATGCTCCAGAAAATAGTATGAACATATCTGCAGTTTGGGGTACGCTATCAACTGGGAGTTCGTACAAGCATTTTGAAGAAATGCTAAGTGTAATGAATATACCTAGTCTTTCTAACACGTTATTCTATAAAACTGAAGAAAAATTAAGTTTGGTAATACGTGACATATCATACGTAAACGATAACATTTAGTTACATGTTTTTAATGTAGTTATGGATGGAATCGTCTATAAACGACATGAGACGTGCTGGTGTAGAAGAGAAAGATATTGCTGTACAACTAGGACACGTTGATGAAGATGGAATTCCCTGGATAACAGTGTATTTAGATGGAGGTTGGAGCAAACGCAGCTACGGCCATAACTACGATGCAGCTTCTGGAGTGGTAAAGTTATCTGCTTATAGTAAATAAAAACTTTTTCATTGGAACCTTGGTTTTCATAACATTTTAGGCAGTTATAATCGGGAAGGCTACTGGTAAAGTACTTTACATGGCGGTTCGGAATAAATTCTGCATCATTTGCACTAAAGCAGCAAATAAAAGTATTGATGTGCGGAAACACACATGTTTTAAAAATTGGTCTGGATCATCATCAGCAATGGAGGCAGATATTATAGTGGAAGGATTTTCTACGAGCATAGAAATGCACGGGGTGCGATATAAAAAATTCATTGCTGATGGAGATTCCAGTGTTTTCGCCAAAATTCAAGAGAAAGTGTCGTATGGAAAACAAGTAAAGAGTCGAAAATCTAAACTTGGGTATATCTAAACAGAATTGTTTTGTTATAGGTATTAAAGGTTGAATGCACAAACCATGTTATAAAAAATTATGGTAAAAAACTTTATTCATTTAAAAGTGACAGAACAGGTTTGTCTCTTGCTGCTCGTAAATTGTTGACCCAAAAGAAAATTGTGGAATTGCAAAGAATAGCACAAAAAGCGATTTATGATAACGCCCATGGGGACATTGGAACACTAATAGAAGATTTAGTGAATGGGCCTCATCACGTTTTTAATAATCATGCAAATTGTAAAGACTATTTTTGTTCGTCGGTAGGGGAGAACAATAACTCAACAATGACGGAAGTGAGGGCTAGTGGTTTACTTAGACATATAAGTGGTAAGTACTTGTATATTGAAATTATAATGAAGCAATGGGATATTCATTGTTGATATTGTTTCAGGAGCTATTAACTTAGTAATCCGAAAAGCTAATAATTTAATTGACAGTGAAACAAATAACCGCGCAGAATTATTTATGAGTTTAGTCGCAAAAGCCGTGATGGGCAAGCGAACGAACTTGATTCAAAGAGGCTCTTATCAAACCAGAGCATACTTGTCCGCTTTACGGTACAATCAAGGTTTATTACTGATCATTTGTTCTGTATATCATTTTCTATAAATAGCATTTTAGGACCATCTTGGCATTCACTGCCGTGGAAAAAAATTACAAACAGAAGTCCTGGGACGTATTTTAAAAAATTTATTGCGAGGGAAGATGCCAACAGATGCAGAAGGAAAATAATTTTCAGACGCCGACCGTCCAAATCAGTTTCAAAGCCGGTAACTTCAAAATCCACAACAGATTATGGTCCATTGGCGTTGCAACCTCAACTTTCTCAGGAGCAAATAGATGCAGAGTGTGAGCGAATTTTAGAATCCATGCAGGTAAAATAGTATTTTATGTAAATAGTCATATTGAAGGTCATATCTTAGATAACACGAGAAGAAAGAGACCACATTGCTAAGAATACAATTGGACAGTTTGATAATGAAGGCACCGTCTAACAGCATCGAAATTTGGTGCAGTTATTAAACGACGTGATGTCACGTCATGTCACGGATTGTTGAAAACTATTTTTTCAACTAAACAAATTTCAACTCCAACTATAGAATATGGGAAAATTAAAGAGTCCGTCGCACTTTCCTTGCTAGAAGACAAATTAAATGTCACTGTTCATCCTAGTGGGTTATTTATAGATTTGGTTCATCCGTTTCTAGGCGCTTCCCCAGATGGTATGTTATTTGTTTTATACGTATAAAATATATTTTGTTTATTTGTTATTTAGGTTTAATCGGTGATTCTACGCTAGTTGAAGTAAAGTGTTTATTCAAAATTGCCAATTTGGGTATCTCGCTGAACGAAGCTATTAGGCAAGATAAGATCTTATGCCTTGAAATTAATGATGGGTGTATTCAATTGAAACGAAATCACGATTATTACTTTCAGGTGTGTAACGTTAAAATGATTCTAACTCGACTCTAATCGCACAATAAAATAATTTATTTCAATTTAGATCCAGGGGCAATTACATATAACCGGCAGGACAATGTGCTATTTCGTAGTGTACATTAACGATGAACACGACCTATTTGTGGAAGAAATAGCAAGAGATGACAATTTTTGGTATGACGTTATGTTGGAGAAGCTCGTTAGGTTCTACACACAGTGTATGTTACCAGAAATTGTCACAGGAAATTTGAAGAAAGGTTTAAGATGCATTGATCCCCTATATATCTTGGAGGCACAAAAGCGAAGCAAGGAAAAAAAATCCACTATAATCAGGAGTAACATTTAAACATTCCATTTATTTTAGCACATTCGGTTAAATCTATGGAAAACATTGGAATTAATATGTTTTTAGACATGTCTACACTTTGCAAAGTTTTGTGATCGTGATTAGGTGGACAATTTTTTGTTTTATGACGCGAAATTGGAATCTGAAATAAACGACGACAAAATGTATCCTATTACTATGTTATCCCTTGAAATAATTGTAGATGATAACAGTAACGAAAATGAAGAAGTAGAAGTAGAAGAAGACAGAGGCAAAGAAGTAGAAGAAAGCGACTCATAATGTAAGAAAACGCGCCTTGCATTCTACCTCACAGGTGGTGCAGAAACGAATCCATCGTAGCGCCCAAGTTTTCTCAGTCTCATATCTCGAAAACTATTGGTTCCATGTAAATTTTATATAGAACCTTTTTTGTGTAGATTTTGATAATAAACAAATTCTGTTATTATCAAACTTCACGTAAAACCAATATTTCACGAGATATTTGAGAGAAACTGATTTTCGCGATTTTCAACCTACGATAATTTTTTTAGCGGACACGATTTTGCAACAGACAAAGAAAATCCCGAAGGAAAATCTTCACTTGAAATTTTTTAGAAGATTGTTTTTTTTTGTATAAAATGATTGGACCCAACCGGATTTTAGTTACCAAAAATAAAACAGTTTACGCATAATTATCTGATTTTCTTAATTTTTGTTAATTTTCCTATTATTAAATTTTTTAAATTGTTTATGTTAATTTAGAGTGTATGATTAAATTCTTCTAAAGTTTTGATGAGTACATATTATTTTTTACCAACCAACATTGACGCTTGTCAGCAATCTCTGATACTGTTTATATAAATGAGCTGTAACTGATAAGAAAAAGTAAACATATTGTAAGTAAGCATCCCGCGCTTCCGGAAAAATACAAATTGAACGACTTCGTAATGAAACATTTTTTACTCGTGTAGATTTAAAGTATTAATATTTTTTAACTTTTTATCTTTATGTAGTACCTATAAAATAATGTTACATGCAATTTTACGTTGCCACGCATGAATAATATTTACATTTTTCCGTGGTGGAATTGTGTTGTCCTGTACGGTATCAGCAGATTCCTACATGCCGGTAGCTACTTCACACGTCTTTGGTTGCCTAAACATTTTTTATTGTAAGGGGCAAAATTGGTGCCCTCTGAGCGGAAGAATTGTGCGAATACTTGGAAATTTCCCCCCCTTAAGAGAATTACAGAGTTTTGATAAATTGCCACATTTCGCTGATTGTTCAGAAATAATCACGAATCAACGAAATGCCGAGATAATGACTCGCTTTTATCGCCAGACCATAATATACGTTTTATTATTTATCAAGAAGTTCGAAGAATCGTGACGTAAATATGATAAATTTGCTCGTGGCAGTACGCCATCTAACTCGAAATAGCCGATTTTGAAGTGTTATAAACCTGGATAAAATTTAATTGTAACATGGCAAATTTAGTATTGCTGCGCCATCTCTCCGCTTTAGACCTGTACCAAATTTCTGGGCGTGCCCTTAAACAAACAATTCTGGATATTTTAAACAAAATAAATTTTACTTGGTTTTCATGTGAACTTCATCACAACATAATGCATTCAAAATTGCTAGAAGTTACTTTAAATTTTGTTGTGATAAAGTATATTTTGTATTTTAATAATAATAGTAATGTTTCAAAATTTGGTTGTAGAATAAAATCCAGTATTCAAATAACTTTTTTCTTGAATGCAAGCTTTTGATACCTGTATTTCTAATTATTTGAATATACATTTCTTTTACTTACATTATTTATTGTTGTAATAATTTATTGTTTTGTGTTTTGCACAATGTGTTACGTATGTTGGTTTAAATTGTTTTTTACGTAATATGTTAAATGTGTCGGTTTACGTTGTTTTTTGTATAATATGTTATATTTATGTTCATTTACCTATATTGTTATATATATGTATGTATGTATGTATGTAGTATATGTGTGCTAATTAAAGAAATATTTAATTCACAGTTTTTAATTGCGTAGACCTATCTGTGTAAGTAAAAAAATATGAATGAAATTAATTTCAAATAACCCGCTATTAAATTTTAGTTCAAAATTGAACTGTAGGGGCGCTGTACGCATGCTTCTTTTATTGGTGGGAAACTGTGGTAAAAGATAAGCAACGGTTTGTTACTGGGCTAAATAGTTCGATTTCCCGACCTCGAGGTCGGTGTTGCCAAATATTTGAATTGCCGCGTCAATCTGTTATCTGTGGTATCCCCTGTACACCTACAAAGGAGTAGCAAGAACGCAATATTCCTTGTAAGCATTAACCTACACATTATGTATTTGTTATTGGTAATGCTTTTAGTGACAAAAATTGCTATGTGCTAGAGACAAGACTTGTGGTCTGCCAAGCGGATCCTTGACTTGCTGCTTCACCAGATGGTGTAGTTTTTAAAAACAACCAGCCATCAAAACTTTTAGAAATTAAGTGTAATATTCATTTGTTGAAGAAAATAATATTTACTTTTTAGAGGGAATACTATCACTGCAGAAAAAATTGAGGATCACTGCAATTTCTTAAAAAGAGAAAAAGGAAGACTGATATTAAAAAAGAAACATATTTATTACGCACAGGTACAGTTGAATATGGCGGTTTTAAATTTAAAAGATTGTGATTTTGTTGTTTTTTGCTCTCTGGATAAAACTTCTAAAGTTATAGCCATTCCTTTCGATACAGTTTTTGCCAAGGAACTACTAAGTAAATTAAAAAATATATATTTTACAAAAATGTTGCACACATTGTGTAATGCATAAGATACAATAAATACTTCCAAAAAACTCATAGGTGTTTAAATGTCATTATCATTCTCACAATTTGCTATTGTTGGTGGTTGCAAATTAGTTAAGACACAACACATATAAACAATATCGTCTAAATGCTGAAACAAATTGGACTTTGTCTAAAATTGTATATAATTTGATTCTTTGTATTGATCGCTCGACATGTATTCTTACACTTGCAATAGTGTAAGTTTCGGGCAACATGCAATTTTTATAAAGCTCGATTAATTTTGGCAATATGCAGTTATCCGAAAATTCTTTATCTTTTTAAATTCTTATTACTTCCAAATCAACGTCAGTATCTTACATAAAACCAGATCATACAAATTTCTTTTTAAAATATTTACTCGTCATTGAATTTAGAAGTAATAATTGTGATTTGTCATCTTTAATAAAATAGCAAATTGTTTTCAAATTGTTCTGGACAGCTTGATACATATTTTGGTTCTTCGTTGAAAATAAACATTTCACTTTCAAGAACCAAACAATTGAATTCGCCCTTAAATACCGGTTTTCTATTGATTTCGACCGTAACTTATTGCAGTCGATAGATTTAAAATACCTAACTGTTGTATAGCAAATTTTTTAGTCGTTTGATTTTTATTTTAAGGGAAAGTAAAATTTAGACTTGTGTGACAATTAATAAAATTTTGAACGTAAGATTAAATGATTTCGTTGAACGGCGAATTAATTTTCGAATTTAATAAATTTGTATCCAATTTATTTCGCAGTCAATTTCGGATCAGTTATTTAACTTTCAAGATTTTTTCACAACAAATGAGAAAATTGTTAACGCCAGCGATTTGTTTAAACCATTAGTCCATATTGTCCCCTTTAAGGGACGGTCATATTTTATGATAATAATCCAATAATGGAGATAATCTGAAAGCAAAAAATTACGAAATATTTTAACTTCATGCACCAATGGGTTGAAACAGTTTTTTGCATAACTAATAAAAACAGTGGCATATCTTTTCATTAAATTTTACAGAATTAAAAAAGAAAATGCTTTGAATATAAATATAATGTTTCTTGTTAACAAACACGCGATTACAATTTTTTTTATTTCACCAACAAAAATTTACGAAATTAAAATAGTATATTATTATACAAGTGTTATAAGACGATCTATTGTCGCACGAATAAGTTTGGGGCACGACGAGCGAAGCGAGGAGTGCTCCAATGTCACGAGTGTGACAATACGTCTTATAAAACGAATGTAATATACTATTTTTTCTACTTTGGTGCTCTTAGTTTCATGAAAATTTGAAAATTGTTCTTTCTAAATATTCTAGAGATTCTTAGGATTAATTACTGGTTGTGTTGGTATTTGTCATGTGTCATATGTCAACTAAAACTTCAAATTTAAAATCTCGAGTTTGATATTTTTGTGAATAAGTCATGGAAGAATTAAGCTGTACACTTGGCTTGACCTTGACAGGAGCTCGGTAGAGATGCCCGACGCCGACCAGCGTGCTATTACAGCAATACCAACGTAACAAGTATCAAAAAAAAAAAAAACCGGTTTCACAAAAAGTTCCTTTGTGACACTACTTTTAGTTTCACAAAAACTCACTTATAATACCAAAGTAGAAAAATTATTTTTTAAAGTTGATAAAAATTTGTTTAAAACATTTTTATTCATAAACTATGTATAAAAACTAATTATATAAAGTCGTATCCGTAAACATTTTAAAAAATTTCCAAACTTTTATTTCGGAGACGAACGATTTTCTCCAAAATACGTTAACTTTCCTGAACGCGCCCACCGTTTGAATTGTTTCGATAATTTTTTTATTTTTGATGGGTCCCTGACAATTTTACTGAGTACGGGCTTCAAATTTGTAGACAACCATCCAAACACCCTTGCAAAACCGCCTGCGAGCGCTCATTTAATTTGTCCAATAGTGTACCAGTTCTTCAAGCACAGACAAAAATATTCTGGAACATGTTGTTTGGTGAAGTTAAAAAATACCCCTAATGCAGAATATGACAAACCAAGTTTCAATTTCAGCAAAAACAGAAGTAATCTATTTTCAGTAGTTAATTTCGAGTTTTTATGTACAAAAGTTAACATTGAAAGAAGCAAAGAAAACCTATCGAAATAAACACCAGCCAAATGATTTAATTCAGCATCACTTCTTATTGATTTATGTCCATGAAAGCCTTTACACTCAATGACGTCTTCATTCCCCACACATTTATCTTTACACTGTACAAATACATTTTTCATTTTACTAGAAGGGCTGTGACACTGTACTGCAACTTCACATGAACTATCATTAAAAAAATTAGTGCTTTCAAACATGAATGAGCCATCTTTCACATCAAAGTCAATGAAACTAGTTTGGCAACAGAAATCTTGTTTTGATTCTTCAGTTTCCATATGTATTGGCAAAAGTGTTGATAAGGCGCACTCATTTTCTGAAACCAAAGTTGAACAACATTGGTCCTGTTTTGTGGCTGATCTATTTAGCAATCTCTTGTAGCATTCTTTCTTCAAATTAGCACTAGACGTGCAAGTTCTCCGATAATTCTAAAACAATTCAGAATCAAATCTAGCATAAACTTGCTATGGGAAATTTACTTTTGGAAATATAGTAGGGTTGTATGAAGGATCGTGAACTTCATTACGTTTTGTATTTCCGATAAAGTGAGCACTGCAAATTTTGTCATGCGATTTTGGTTGCCATTGTTATTGGTTATCTTGCGAACTGAGTAGATAAACGGTAGAGGTTACAATATTAAACCAACACAATTTTGAAGATGATTTCTTACCAAATTCTATTTACACTTCCTTTAACAAAAGTTATCGAGAATGTACGCGACTACAGATTATTCCTCTGAAATTTTTCTGTGAGGTAATTAATAAAGATTCCGCGAATTTATTTATGAAAAGCGCAAAATTCTCCGGTTCGAAATTTGAGAAAACGATTTATCGATCGGACTAAAAAACTTTATTAAGAAAAGTCGCAGTTGCGGTGACGTTCTACGTTCCTTTTCATACCATTTCTTGGGAAAATTGTAAAATTTTACACTGGGGTCGGTATTATAATATGCATTGTGACACCCAACAACACAACAGTTCACTTTAGAATTTCGATGAGCAATGAGCGTATCCGAACTATTTCCACCTTCTTTACTCATTATCAATAATCGTTAAAACCGGTGTCACAATTATGGTATGACGTTATTGCAATAAACCACAGAGACGACTGTTTAATGGTGTAAAACACAAAATATGTAAACGTACGACCGGTTTATTTTCACAACTCGCGCCCTAGGGAAAATGAGGAAACGCACGACGGCATTAAGATGTGTGTAAAGAAAATAAAATCTAACTTGAAAGGTACCTATTAGAGAAAAGACATCTTAAAGTTAACCAATCAGAGACAGGCACCCTCAAGGTGTGTGTCGTAATTTTACGTTACTAGGTTATAAGAAAAAAGCAAATCTTTTGTGGCGGAATATTCAAACCACAATAGTTAATCGCGCCACCTAGCGGAAAGAGGTTTGGACTGACATGCTACACAGCTCTGCTGATGGGAAATCTCTGAAGATGTCGCAAGGCACTTCCCTAAGTACACAGTGGTTACGCTGTGAGACTGCCGAGATCCCAGGACAATCCATCGTCCAGTGGCATAAAGTTCATATTAACGCCCTACCGTCACGGACGAGGACTTTGCGGGGCGACAGACCTGGTGATAAGACGTGCAGGGCCGGATGCTTAGCAGACGAGACCCCTGCGCATGCAATCCAGGTATGCGCCCGTACACATCGACCTCGCATTACTAGACATGACGGCCTTGTCAAGACGCTCGCTGATGGGCTTAAGCAAAAGGGATGGACGGTGTATAAGGAGAAATCCTATGACACGGGAGTGGGACGCCGGAGGCCTGACATCACCGCTATTCAAGGCAACAAGATTGCGGTGGTTGACGTCCAGGTAGTCGCGGCCGGAGGGCCTTTGAACGATGCCCACCAGATGATACTTACCAAGTACAGGGATGAGGCACGCCTCGGAGATGTACTTGGAGCGCAGAACGGAATGACGAACGTCGAGAGCACACAATTTGCTAGTGTCACGATCTCCTGGAGAGGTGTTTGGAGCGACCAGTCAGCGCGATCCGTAAAGGATTTAGGCCTGACGTCGAAGCTCCTGCGTCGCCTGACAACACAGACGCTCACAGGGTCCTGGAAATGCTGGGCCTGGTTCAATGCCGCTACATCGCGAGCGTAGCGGTAGGATTCAATTGAAGGTTGAACTGGTCTCACATAGATGCAAGGTTTCAACATCGATGCGATCGGGGGCAACCCCTTTCGTTGTGCTCCGGTCCAGCCGTCCTCCCCCTTCGGGGGCAGGCCTCTTAAGACCGGATAATCCGAATTGTGCCGTCCTTCGGGTGCGAGTGCAGTTGGCTGGTGATGACCAGTTGACCGGCTCGAGGCGAACGGGGTCCGCCCTATGTGTCGCCAGCGGTTACTTTCGCTGATAGATAGACGCGGGAGAACGAAACCCCCAGTCTGCAACGAGCTCCGATGTAAAGAGGTTCAATAAAACCAGTACCTTCAATTCGACTCTTTATATTATCTGTGCAATTAAATCCTATAATATTCACATACACCCATACTTTAAAATTATGTGGGTGCCTGGGTTTTTTGAAAAATGTCACTGTCAAATTAAATTTGATAAAGTGAAGTCAAAACGTTTTAATCTGCCCATAATCATGTATTCAGCCGCTGATTATCTCGAAATGATTATAATCCGCATGCTCTATTTCCAAGAGCATTTCAAGAAAGATTTTCCCTAAATTTGTGGGCTGGTCTATTAGGGAATCGTGTGGTATGTCTGCAATAGAAATTAGTTTACATGTCATCGAACTTCCCTCTTTAGGTAGGACCTTTTTAATTTCCTGCACGGTTAACGGGAGCCATTTATGCAAATTTTTTGGACACAGAACTTCCAAATTTGCTTGAAGACATTCCACTTGTTTTTCGTATTAACGACTTATTTCAACACGATGGCGCACCACTACACTTCAGTCGACGAGTTAGAGAAATTTTGGATCAACAGTATCCTGATCGATGGATAGGTCGTAGCGGTCCACAAAACTGGCCTGCACGGTCCCCCGATTTAAATCCTCTGGATTTCTTTCTTTGGGGCCACGTTAAAAATGTTGTGTACAGGCACGCTATTGATACCGAAGAGCAACTCAGGTGTCGCATTCAGCAAGCTTTTGCTACAATTACTCCTGAAATGGCTACAAATTCTAAACGGAGTCTGTTGTGGCGGTCACGGTTATGCTTGCAAATGAATGGGGGCCACTTTGAGCACTTGCTCTGATTGTATTTATTTCTCGTTTCGTGATTCCTCTTAGCTATGTTGTTTCTGTTGTTATTATTATGTTATACCATTTCTCCTGCTTTTTAACATAAGTTCACGCGTTATAATAAAGGTTCCTTTCAGAACCGCCATTTGTTGTTTTATTTAACAAACCTAAACTTGATTAAGATGATGGCGAGTGTGACATCTTCAATGACATCTGCCTTAACCTAACATGTTGATGTTGCACTTTAGCGGGCATGTCATTCTGACATTATTTAATTGTGCCAATTTATAACCTTAGCAACCGATTTTATTCACATTAACACCTGAGAGTTCCCTTTCTGGAATTGGTGGAACTTAGATGTCTCACAACTCTCTTATGCAAGCCATTAATTGTTTTTCGTTTGCATTTTCTTGCAACCTATTGTCGTCGGCACATGTCAGTTTTCTCTAGGGCGCGAGTTGTGAAAGACCCTGTATATTGTTATTGTTATATTCCATGAAACAAATTAATAAATTATTCTAGAGGGTATGAACTATGAAAGTAGTGCATAAATTCTTGTCAGCAAGCTTGGCAAAATGTAAAATTCACTTTGTATAAAATGAAGTTTTTTACATTACTTTTTGTTATGTATATTATATATATTGTTATTGTTATATTCCATGAAACAAATTAATAAATTATTCTAGAGGGCATGAACTATGAAAATAATGCATAAATTCTAGTCAGCAAGCTTGGCAAAATGTAAAATTCACTTTGTATAAAATGAAGTTTTTTACATTACTTTTTGTTATGTATATTATATTGTTGCAAGCCCTGTACATTTAAAAGTTAAAATATCAAGTTACACACACAAGTGTTCGATTTTCTGAAGCGTAGCAAATCACAGACCGGATCAATAAATTAACCCCAAAAATATAAAAGACAAAGAGAGTCGCACAAGTGCTTTCGTTAGTATCAGTCAAGAACCAGAAAATCGCAGTTGTTACAACCCTTAAATCGTTCTACTTTAAACATCCCAATTTTTCTTCATTCACATCTATAAATGTTTGTAATCTAGGTTAAGTTAGTGTTAATTAGTGAATAAAATACTTTTGAGTTACGAGTATTCTCTCATTAAAAATACGCTCTGGTGGCAGCGGCGGAGGTTTCCAACAATATATATTGTTATATTCCATGAAACAAATTAATAAATTATTCTAGAGGGTATGAACTTTACGTTCCTTATCTTTCTAATCATATCGAATAAATAAATGTCAGTGAAAAACAGCGTCAACGGTAAATTATTGATTGTATTCGTTATATTAATTGTATATTTGATAACATTCTAGAAATTGCTGACATACTATGTGAATTTTTGGAGGTTATGATCCATAATATCTTGTAAAATATAAATAAACTTGAACACTTCAATAAAGAAAGTTTCAATCTACGAGAGTTAAAAATATCTCAACAATGTTTTGAAATAAATTTTAAGATTATGTTTGCCGGTTCTCCATGTGACTGAATATATTTTGCGCGTACACAAACTGTTACCTAAACGGTCTTATGCAGCCACGGCGGCTGCTTGACTGAGCACGGACGTTGTAGCTGGCCATGTTTTACTGTTGCCACGGGCAAATAAAATAAATAGAAACGTCACCTTTTTTTACAAAGGGAATGACCAGACGTGTTTTACATTTTATTCCGTATTTTATTTGTGTTTACATGTGAGTTATTATTTAATGTTTCAATGAGTTTGTAACATTTGACGGCCCAACGTGGGGCACAAGGAAAAGGGCTTTTCCACCGAACTTTCACCAACGACCCCGATGCCGCGATGCCGCGACGCCCTTCTGGAGGGGGATCAAATCCTAACATCAGGAACCTCCAGTGGCGCCCGCAACCGATGATCGCTACACGATTCAGCGCTAACAGCTGCAACAGGCGACTCCACTTCCCGGAGCTCCGACGCACAGCGTCGAACTACAAGGGGATCGTCAGCGACCGAACAGCGCCGCGAAGAGCTGCATTCCGCCGCCTTCCCCGCTTTCGGCATGACACGAAAGATGCCTGCGTACTAGACCCGCGTCACTCCATGGGACTATGGATGCCTGCAGCAAAGTATGAACAAGTAGCAAGCAACCACGCAACCGACCACCGCTGTACCGACCCGGTAACAGAGTGCAACTACGCACCACTGCAAGAACCATTATGTTGAGTAGAAACCGGAAATTACGAATATAGGTTGATTTTGCGATGTCGCCAGGTCGCCAAGACCCGCTTTGAGAAACTACGTTCTGACGTTTTGGTCAAACTGGAATTAGTACTCGAAAACAAACACGTGCAATCTCTCGGTGGGCATTTATCCAAATTGATAAAAGGCCTCGCAGAATTGCACAAAAACACTCTTGGACTACTGTCAGTACCTCCGCTATTTCCGATAGAAGTCGATTTGTCAAACAGTGCTTTGCAGTACAAATCGACAACTCCAGTGGTTCAAGATAATGATGAAGAGCATGAAATAGAAAATGGGGAAGTGCAAGAAGTGCCTGAACCGAATTTAATTTGTAACCTGGATGTTTTGGATGACGCCGAACCAGTTGAACTGAGTCATCGATGCCCGATTTCGGAACTATCCAATTAGAATCTGATTATAGTGTTATGGATAATCTTACTCTTTTGATGACCCTGCTTCCCGGAGTCCCAACGCACAGCGTCGAACTACAACGGGATCGTCAGCGACCGAACAGCGCCGCGAAGAGCCGCATTTCGCCGCCTTCCCCGCTTTCGGCATGACATGAAAGATGCCGGCGTACGAGACCCGCGTCACTTCGAGGAACCTGCAGCTAATAGCTAACCATAAACTATTTTCTTTATAATATAAATAATCCAAGGCAACAGCTACTTCCAACACCGTGCTCAGCCTTTAGGGAGGGGCGTGTTACCTAAACGGTCTTATGCAGCCACGGCGGCTGCTTGACTGAGCACGGACGTTGTAGCTGGCCATGTTTTACTGTTGCCACGGGCAAATAAAATAAATAGAAACGTCACCTTTTTTTACAAAGGGAATGACCAGACGTGTTTTACATTTTATTCCGTATTTTATTTGTGTTTACATGTGAGTTATTATTTAATGTTTCAATGAGTTTGTAACAAAACCAACATTTGTTTATTTTTATTTTACATGAATCTTCTGCAGCGTCAGAGACAACGATGTGGTTGTTTTCTTAGTTCATCTGCTACAAAGGAAACATAAATACTTACATTTGTATTCACGTTTGATGCAAATTTATCGCGGTGAATGGATGGTTTTATGTTGAGCGGGTTTTATTTTCATAACGATAGTAACAATTTTTTAGTAGATACATTTAAAAAAAAATAAAATAAAGGGTCGTTTACATCCAATTAACGTACGGAAATTAAGAAGCTTGCATTAAAACGTATTTATAATCTATTTCATTCGATGCAATTACACAATGCTAAATTAAACGGTGATACACTTTATTGCATTAAAAACTGCGTCTTTATCTTAACACTCTGAACCGTGTCTGTTCCTGAACCACACCTTCATTCCTTCGTGATCTGGGACTTTTATTAATGTTTCCAATCGTGACCGAACGCATGGTTGTCCTTGTAATTATTTTTCCTTACATTCGGCCATTGTGCAAACTATTCTGTCCTCGGAATAAGGGTTGATCTGGAACAGTATATTTTAATTTGGATGGAAATACCCACTGTATACTTGTACTGTCGTCTTTATTTCAAGCAAAGGCTAATCATCGACTTATCGCAGCTCTCTCGCGACTTTACGAAAATTAAATGAAACTTATTTGCTCCTAATAATTACTATAAACGCTTCACGAGCAAAAAATTACAAAAATCTTCAATTGGTAAATTTTGACGTTTCTAAAAAATTTCAAACAGATCGAAAAAAGAAAAAAGAAAAAATTATTCAAAATACCTCATATACATTCATTCTCTCAATCACACAACCTTTAACCTTCAATCTTCGCCAGAATCTGATATCACATCATCTCTGACGAGGAGTTCCTCCCTACGAAATTCCTCTTGCTGTTTTCCACGCATAATGTCCCGCATCATGTTGGTTACTGTTTTCCAAGATTCCTCGGAATCCAATAATAACTCAGAAATATTATTCTGGTCTATATTACAACCCATTTTAATCCTAGCATCTCTTCGGATGCTTTCCCATTCGTCACAAATGAATATAGTATGTTCTGGCGTGTCTACCTGCTGGCACAACCAGCAAGTATCGACATCCGCCTTTTTTTATCCAATTGAGATATTTTCCGAAAATTCCGTGTCCGGACATGGATTGTGTTAAAAAATAATCCATCTCTACCCACTTACAATTGAACCATTTTCTAATATCTTTAACGAAAATTTTTGCCCAACCTAAATAATCGTCCCGTTGTTCTTGCCAAGCTATCATTAAGGATTCGTTTGCCAAAGAGGTATGATCTTTGCCCCTTAAATAAATTTCCGATCTTACGTTCGCTTTCATCCACAAAGGAGGCATTCTGGCAAGCACCTGCACTGCCTTCGTGGATATTGTTCTATATGCGGATGTTATTCTAATGGCTAACCTCCTGTTGACCCTATCGAGCATGTTTTTATAACGCTCGAATCTTAGGGCCTTTATCCAGGCAGGGGCGCCGTACAAAATCACGGAAATTACCACCGAGGACAGTACTCTGCGTTTGCCAGCTTTCAGACCTCTGATGTTCGGCATTAACCTTGAAAGCGTCGCGGCTAATTTCATTCCCTTTAAACATACCTCTTTAACGTGCGTCGTTAATTTTACATCTTTGTCTAACCATACACCCATATATTTAATAGCATCCGAGCTATCTAACCTAAAGCCGTCGATATCGATCGATAAGCTTTTAATTTTCCTTCTCCCTGCCAAAAGTACCATTTCTGTTTTTTGCAGGGCGATCTTGATCCCCATGTCATCCAGCCTGCGTTTAACTCTACCGAAGGCGTATTGTGATTCCTCTCGTAGCGCATCTTCAGATTTAGCCTCTACAACTATCGCTAAATCGTCTGCGTACGCCACGAGTGTCACATCTTTTCCCAAATCGAGCTCCAATATCTCGTTATAAAATATGTTCCAAAGGGTTGGACCAAGAACCGAACCCTGTGGAACACCGCTGGTTACATTAATCCGTTCTCCGTGAGAAGTAACGATGCAACGATCTGATAAGTACGATTGCATCATCCTTATTATGTGAACCGAGATGTTAGATTTTATAGAACTCGGGCTATGGCCAAAAAGTACGAGTTAGGGCAATTGGTTATGGTTTAAAATTCGAGTCCAAGTACAGGTGCAATCAGGAAATTGCTGCGAAAATTCAAAGGTCCATTCAGAGTCCGGAAGGTTCTGCCAAACGACCGATATGAAGTCGAGCAGCTGAGGGAAGGACGAAAGGGCGGCAGGACGGTAATGGCAGTTGATAGTATGAAAGCGTGGCTTATTTTAAACGATGACGAGAAGTAAACGATGACAAAGGGTAAGTACTTAAGTAGAGATGTAACCTAGCTGTATATTTAAAAGTCGAGATGTAACTTGACTGCGTATTTAAGAGCCGCGATGTAACCTAGCTGTGTATTTAAAAAGTGTTTCTAAAAGTCGAGATGTAACTTGACTGTGTATTTAAAAGCTGAGATGTAACTTAGCTGTGAATTTAAAAGCTGAAATGTAACTTAGCTGTGTTTCTAAAAGTCGAGATGTAACTTTTTTCTTTTTTTTTTTTTTTGTAGAGGAGGTAAATCTTTCGAACTTCCTCCCCTTTACTTGACTGTGTATTTAAAAGCTGAGATGTAACTTAGTTGTGTATTTAAAAGCTGAAATGTAACTTAGCTGTGTTTCTAAAAGTCGAGATGTAACTTGACTGTGTATTTAAAAGCTGAGATGAAACTTAGCTGTGTTTCTAAAAGTCGAGATGTAACTTGACTGTGTATTTAAAAGCTGAGACGAAACTTAGCTGTGTTTCTAAAAGTCGAGATGTAACTTGACTGTGTATTTAAAAGCTGGGATGTAACTTAGCTGTGTATTTAAAAGCTGAAATGGAGCATAGCTGTGTGATTAGAAGCCGATATGCTAACGTAAATTTGAAACTATGATATTCAATATCGGTTGTAGAATTAACAGCAGGTAGACACGCCAGAACATACTATATTCATTTGTGACGAATGGGAAAGCATCCGAAGAGATGCTAGGATTAAAATGGGTTGTAATATAGACCAGAATAATATTTCTGAGTTATTATTGGATTCCGAGGAATCTTGGAAAACTGTAACCAACATGATGCGGGACATTATGCGTGGAAAACAGCAAGAGGAATTTCGTAGGGAGGAACTCCTCGTCAGAGATGATGTGATATCAGATTCTGGCGAAGATTGAAGGTTAAAGGTTGTGTGATTGAGAGAATGAATGTATATGAGGTATTTTGAATAATTTTTTTCTTTTTTCTTTTTTCGATCTGTTTGAAATTTTTTAGAAACGTCAAAATTTACCAATTGAAGATTTTTGTAATTTTTTGCTCGTGAAGCGTTTATAGTAATTATTAGGAGCAAATAAGTTTCATTTAATTTTCGTAAAGTCGCGAGACGGATTCCATCAGTTTATTTGTAAAGTTACGGCGAAAAATGTAAAAATTTTAGAAACGTCAAAAAATTATTCAATATACTACTTTTCCGATGATCGTTGATTTACGGACCGGTTTAGTGAATAGGAAATCGTGCATTAATGACCCTCATTAATGAATGATTTTTCATTAATGCACGATTCCGGTAACTAGGCAACCAAAAATATTTTAAGGTATTTCTAATATTTCAATGTAAACACGAAGCTTGATGTCAAAAAAGGGATCTTCTCCGATTAGCTCCTGATGATTTTTAATCAACTGTTACATACTATTTAGTGTTGAAAGCGGATAAGTCACTGAGATGACGCCTTGCAACAATAAAATTGTGATTGCATTTACTGGTTCTTAACCTCACTTTTTTATATTGATAATCCAAAAAAGTTGTTGCAAAAACAATAGGACCGGTTTGCAGGTAAGTAAACATTTTCCTTCGTAAATATGAGGTAGACATTGCTTTCATTTACTTGTAGGTGCAATATGAACTATTACGAGAAACTTTTATTAGAAGATCGGAACAAAATATTTGATACATTTTATAAAAAATTTAACAAAAAAACAGAACAGTTATATATTTACAAGGTCAAATTAATGTAACTTCCATTAAACAAGATGTAATGTCCAAAATAAAGTTAATATAGCTGAAAACAACATAAAAATACAACACATTTAATTAATAACTAATTATTTGCATTGTGCTTAGTAATATTATTTATGTTTAAGTTCATAATAGTGCAGCTAGTAAAATTGATCGTAGGTGCAGATTGATTATCAGTTCGATGATATTCTGAATTTAAATTTAAATTTACATCATTAGATATTAAATTGTGTGCATCTGAATTAGTTGAGGATTGGGGAGTTTGTATGAAGTTGTTTGAAAGGATTTTTTCAGCTATATTAACCTTATTTTGGATTGAATTTTCTATGTATCCTTCTGCCACAGCAGTGGATTTCCAACCACCATGTCGTTTAATGGCTGCAAAGTCTGCACCAGCATCGGAAAGTATTGAAGCAGAAGAACGTCGAAAGCAATGCCCAGTGTAGAGATGCGGTTGTTCTAGTTTTAAAAAGACTGCTATTTGCGATGGTAATTTGGAAAATGTATTAACTCCAACAGGCTGTGTTGAACACTTATTATTTTTGAAAAAAACAAGAAATCGTTTGTGTGGTGTATGTGATGGTCTCAATGAGATGTAGGCTCTAATCAATTTTAAAAGCGTCGATTAGTTTTTGTTTTTGATGCCCTAATTGTGATTAAAAATTTTGAATTTAAATCTTGTACATCGTTAATTTCTAATGTTAATAATTCATTCTTTCTTAGTGCGCCAGCCACTCCAAAAATTAGAGCAACCTTGGGAATACAAATATAATTTATTATGTTTAATAGTTTTAACTTGTAGATTTACCTACCTTGATCATTAAAAAGAGGCTGTTAGGTGCATCGGAAATAAATTTTTGCACTTGTTTTTTTTCAATTACCCGTGACTTTTTTGGCACGTAACCTTCTTTTTGCCGTTTGATATACAGGATTAGTTTAGTATATTTGCCAATGTCGATGTTTTCTTTGACGTTTAATGTGGCTCTCAGCATTGAAAATTTTGGCCATAAGCTGCCTATTAAGCCTCTTTCTACTATACTGCAGAAATATGCCAACAGAACCGTTTCTGAATAGTGCACTGCCCGCTTTTCTTTACACCATGAAACAAATTCATCATAGGTCTTCTCGTAAATTGTTCTGCTTTTTGCGGGAAGCAAACTCAGACTTGCAGTCTTCGCCGTCTCTACTATTTCGGGGGGAGTCAATTCCATATCGTTAAATATTTATATTTCAAATTAACGTCCAAATAAAAAGTCACACTGTTGCAGCAATAAAAGTCTTGACTTTTACTGTTAAGTGAAAACAAACCTTTATTCTAACAAGTATCAACGTAAAGAGTTTGCCTTCACAAATAAAATGCAAAATTCAATCCTCAATTAACTTCAAGTTCTATGTGATAGGCATTAAATGTTTATATCTTTTGAATTGTTAATTTTATTTTTTTCGGTTGACATTCAGAATTGGCATTTGAATATTAATTTAAAATTCATGGCATGCTTGATTCAAATATCTGTCAATTTAAAATTGCATTGTATGACAAAATGAAAATAAAATATACCAATAAGCACTACAAATTGAATTAATTACTTACTTTATGTTTGGTAATACTATTTATATAAAAGTTAGCAACAATAAAATAAGTAAACTTTATAAAAAGTTCAGTTTTGTAAGTCATGGCACCGTTGATTTGATTAATTTGATTTGTTAATTTAAACTGCGTGGCATGCTTGATTTCAATATCTATTGAAATTTTTTACACGGAAAAAATTACATTCTCTTCGATTTCATAACTTTCGATCACCGGAAAAATAGTGTAACCAACTTTTGCGTTAATCGGCGATTAATAATCTCGACAACAATTAACGTGCTCGCTACGCTCACACGTTAAACTGTCTCGATTATTAATCGCTCTCATTAACGCACTTGTTGGTTAAATAACTATTGATTTTGATAGTAAAAATTCTAAGCCTCCTAGGTTTAAAATTTTTAATTATTTATTTATTTCTTTTGATTATTTTTTGAATCATATTTAACCAATCTTATTGAGTCATTTAGGTTGTAACGAACATCACAATTAAAGATGCAAGTTCATGTGAAGCCTTGACAGCCAGAGGGTCCATTACCAAGGGGAGTCAAGGGATGCCTTCTTCACAATTTAATCTAAGATGATCAAAGAGGGAGAGAGTGATAGAGAGTGTGAATGATAGGTAAAGGAGGAAGAAGATGAAATGAGTAAAAGTGTGTGTGAAAGCAAACTAATAAGAGGCAATTTTTGATGATAGAGGGAGAGAATGATAGGTAAAAGGGAAAGAAAACGAAAGGTGAAAAAGTGTGAGTGAAAGCTTATCAAAAGATGTGATCTAATGATAAGATGTAAATGGAACTAAACAGTCACTCATCTCGAAGTAATACTTGACGTAATGTTAATGTGGTTCCCGTGGTGAGGAAGACGTATGGGGGAGGAAGTTAGTAGTCACACAGGTTACCTCCTCTTAACAAAAAAACAAAAAAAAAAAAAAAAGATGTTAAAGACACTTTGTCAAATAAATTAGGAAAAATTAAATTTAAAATAGATACCGGAGCATGTGCAAACTTAATTTCATTAAATGAATTAAAAATGCTCAAATTTAATTTAGGAGCTATTCACGAAGGATAAACTCGTTACATATACCAAAGCACAAATTCCAGTATTAGGTAAATGTAATTTAAAGTTAACGTTTAAAGATAAAATACAAGATGCTGTTTTTTATGTGAACAAGGATTCTCACGAGTCTATCTTGGGTTTACCAACCATAACCGCATTAGGTATCATTACCATTCATAAAGAAATTGACAATATTGTATCCAATAATAACTCAAATGACTATAATAAATTAATTGGGAAGTACAAGCATTTGTTCAAAGGAATAGGTAACATTGGTAGTCCGTATCACATAGAAATTCAAAGAGGAGCTGTACCAGTTATACAACCGGTAAGAAAAGTTCCTTTTGCTCTTGAAACTAAATTCAAAAATTGTTTGAAAGAAATGGAAGATTGTGAAATAATTACTAGAAAAAGAGAAAGTGTTGACTGGGTTAATTCATTTGTAATTGTACAAAAAAATGATGGTTCATTAAGAATTTGTCTTGATCCGCGAGAATTGAATAAAGTCATGAAAAATCGTACTTATAAATTACCTACGATAGACGATATTACATCCAAACTTAGAGATTCAAAATACTTTTCTACCCTTGATGCGGCAATTGGATTCTGGAACATACCACTTGATAAAAGTTCTAGTAAGTTATGTACTTTTGGAACACCCTTCGGAAGATACCGGTTTTTAAGAATGCCCTTCGGGATAAAAACCGCAAGTGAGGTATTTCAAGAAAATTTTAAAGAAATCTTCGCGATTCCGGGTGTAGAAATTTATATTGATGACATATTAATTCATGGAAAAGATAAAGACGAACACGATAAAATTTTAAATAAAGTTTTCGAAGCCGCAACGAAACATAATATAAAATTCAATTCAGAGAAATGTAAATTAGGTGTTCATGAAGTAACGTACCTAGGGTATAAATTTTCAGACAAAGGCATTACTATCGATGAAAATAAAATTGAAGCCATTAACGAAATGCCTAGACCAAAAAATAAGAAAGATGTGCAGAGATTTTTAGGTATGATTACCTATGTAGGTAAATTTATTGAAAATCTATCAAATAAAACGCACCCTCTTAGAGGATTAATCAAAGAAGACACTGTATTTAGGTGGGAAAAAGAACATGAGCAAGCGTTCACTGATTTAAAGCAAATAGTTGCACAAAATTGCACATTAGAATATTTTAATCCAAATGAGCCAATCATAGTTTCGGTAGATGCATCGAAAAATGGGTTAGGAGCAGTACTGGTTCAAAACAATAAGTCATGTGCTTACGCTTCACGCGCAATGACAGAAACGCAACAAAGATACGCGCAAATTGAAAAAGAATTATTAGCGATATGCTTTGGTGTAAATAAATTCCATCAATACGTGTACGGAACTAAATTTGAAGTAGAGACGGATCATAAACCACTGATTTCAATTTTTTAAAAACCATTACATGAATGTCCAGCAAGACTTCAAAGAATGATGCTCTCTCTTCAAAGATTTGATTTTACTGTTAGATTTAAACCAGGTAAAGATTTAATTATTGCCGACACTTTATCGAGAGCTTTTATAAATAAACAATTTAATGACAATTTAAACCTAGATGCTCAGGTCTGTATAATTGAAAGCAACCTAACAACTGATGAGTCACTTCGACAACTCAGTACCGAAACAGAAAAAGATCCAGAAATGATTCAAATAAAAAAATTTACCAGAAACGGATGGCCAAATTCAATTAATAAAGTGCAAAGTGAATTGAAACCATACTACAAACTTAGGGCAAAAATCACGGAAAGTAAAAATGGTTTACTATTCTTAGCACAACGAATTATCATACCAACCTCAATGAGAAACAAAGTTTTAGGGAACATTCACACAGGACATTTTGGCATAACCAAATGTCTTCAACGAGCAAAAAATACCGTATATTGGCCCTATATGTCAAAACATATAGAGGATTTAGTTAGCAAATGCTCAATGTGTAACAAATACCAAAATTCAAATAAAAAAGAACCATTAAAATGTCACGAAATAATTAAACAACCATGGCAAAAATTAAGTATTGATTTATTTCAAGTAAACGACGAAATTTACTTATTAGTGGTAGACTACTATTCAAAGTACCCTGAAGTAATTAATTTAAGAAAGCAATTAACTTCACAAAATATAATCAATAAGTTAAAAGAAATATTTGCCAGACACGGAATTCCAAGAATAGTCGTTTCAGATAGCGGCACAAATCTAAAAAGTCTATAATACAAAAATTTTGCAAAACAGTGGAATTTTCAAATGGTAACGGCGTCCCCACATCACCAACAGTCGAATGGAATGGCTGAGCGTACAATTCAGAGTATAAAAAATTTAATAAAGAAATGTACCGAAAATAAGGAAGATCTTAATTTAGCTTTGTTAGCATTCAGAAATACACCTGTTTATAGTATTTACAGTCCAAGTCAAATTTTAATGTCTAGATACTTGAGAGACAATTTACCTATTATAGATAACAAACTAAATCCGAAAGTAATTGACAGAAAGAAATTCAGTAAGAAAATTGACGAAAGTCAATCAAAATACAAACAACATTATGACAGCAAGGGTGTAAAAGAAAGATTCGATTTAAAACCAGGTGCGATGGTAAGGTACCAAGATAGACCCAAGAGTACTTGCCACTCCACAGTAATTGTACGATTTTCTTTAGTGTCATTAACAGTTTTGTCTCTCTTTTGTCTTTTGGAAGTTTTTTCTTTCATTTTTTCTTGTCGAAGCCTTTTTCTATTTTCTTTTTCTTTTTCAGCTTTTGCCTCATTTTTACTGTTGTAGTACGCCTTCCATTGTTCAGAACTAGCAACGCCCATGTCAGAATTAGAAAATGCCTATCTCGGTTGACCATAATTCTGACACCGTAATAATTTTAGGTTGTAATAATTAGACGTCGATTATATTTAGGTATAAGACAGAAACAACACAACAATAACTTATTACAATTAGAAAATATGTTTTTGCAACTAAAATCGAGTAAAAAGCTTACCCGGAAGTGACGTGTATCAACGCGTTCCTTATTAGCACAGACAGCTCACCATCGCACACTCCCACGATCTAGGTTTTGTTGAACAACATAAATTTTGTTGTAAGGTTTGTAGCCAGGATATTTGAATCTGTACATTTCAGTATAATTACAGATGGTTCCACATATATTAAATTTTTTGTAATCGGAACAGAATTCTTAATTTTTGCATTAAATTGCAAAGTGTCCGAATTTGGTACTGTGTCCGCATTTGGTACATTTACCTTACATCTGTTTTGCACGTTCAAAACAAATATTTGAAATACATCTCTTGGTTATTAGAAGGCGCACATCCAGTTGATATTGAGTGTTCAGTGAAATTTAAACTTATTACATTGTGTAAGTGAAGTGTAATAAGTTATTAAGTACTACAATGTCTGAAAATTCTGATATTTTGACCGATCTTGGTAATTTCACAGAAACTATATCATTATCGGATGACGATTATCGTTTGCAACATTTGCTCACGAGTTGGGGATTCTCCCATGTATTTTAATTGTGCAAACGTAAGTGTTCCAGTACTGTATTTTTATTCACAGCTAACTAAATATTGTATAACGATGCATTTGTGGCCACCCAAAAGTGTACGATACCTGACACAAATTGCCCCATTTTTTGAAAGATTAAATCTGGCTTTATCCAGTTACTTTCGCGAAATAATATTTGTCATAAACCAAGTAATACTGATATTTGGCTGATGTTTCTTAGGACGCGTATGATATAAAGCAAAATTCAAGTTTCTAGCAAAAATCGTGCACATTTGGGTGGCCGCAAATGTATGTACCTACATAATAATAAAATTAAATAACGTAGTAACATGCGGCTGTATTTGTAGGTGAAGAAATAACAACCGATAGATAGGTTGATGTATATGACGTACGACCATATAAAGGAATTATTAAAAGATTTTAAATTGGGCGTAAGAATTGAATTCGAGAGAAAATTATCTGAATGGAAAACATCAATTGTAAGTAAATCAGATAGGTAGGTAAGTTGAATTATAACCATTCCGATTTTAAGGGTGCAAGAACAGCTGATACTAAAATTCCTAATTCGGCATTGTCTAAAATAACAGAAGTTGAAACCAATCGATCTTTTAGCTTTGTAAGTACATTCAATTTATTTAAATGACTTATTTTCTTTCCGAATTAATGAATTTGAAAGTTTACAAGATTACTACTATATTTAAATAGGAAATAGATTTAAAAACAAAGGTCTATCATTGAATACAAAAGCTTTTCTTAACTATAATGTTCTAAGATGAACAGTTTTTTCTAATCCACTGCTGTGGTTATAATTGGTTCTTTCTATTTAGGATCTAATTACTGTCCTTCAAAGTTCCGTTAAAGGACAATATGTTTTGCGGACCTTTGAGACCACTACAAAACTAGACGATGCGGCACGAAATATTTTGATTGAGGAAACTGTAGGGTGGTATTTGGAAAAAAATATCCGACTGACTCAAAAATTGTTTGAAGAAATTGCATCTACAGTTGAAATTACATTTCTTGATGACAAAGTAAGCCAAGTTAAGTAATAAGAATTAATGAAATTACAAAACTGTTTCATAGAGTATATATTACAAAAAGATTGGAAACAAATCGTCAGGACGTTTATATGACCGATATCAAAACACCCTAAAAAGATTGCGCAAATTAGGACTACTTGATAAAACTTCCAGTTGGACCCCAGAAGCATCAGAACCGGACATTGCACCTGATGTTGAAATTGATACGGAAGGTAGTTTTTTTGTAATTTTGGATTATGATATTTACCTGTTTGTACTGTGACTATTTTTTTAAGAAAACCAAAAAGGAAAAATGGCGCATTACACACCGTTTACGCAGATATTGCATATTAGATAAAAAAAATACAACTGACGGGATAGTTACAAAGTGGCCACTTTTGCAACATTCTGATGGAGCGAATCTTGTAAAAAAAATAACAGCTGTTACATATACGAGATTCAAATGTGCTTAATTATTTCAGATCGACATAGATTTTGATGAAATATTTCAAGAAAGGAAAAATTGTTTTGTTGATAAATGGGACCAATTTCGACTAAACATTATTGCTCCCATATATATATAATAACATTTTCGACGGTTATTTCTATTAACACAATGGGTTGTTCTTATTTTGTGCGACAACAAACTCTTGACGGTTGTTTTAACTCCATCGATTAGTTTGGTTCAACCGAAATTCGGTTTGATTTAACTAAATTTTGCGGTTTGTACAGTAACCACTTTTATTTGTTGAATTTACCTACGTTATTTTTCTGAGTGGCAAGTACTCTTGGGTCTATCTTGGTACCTTACCATCGCACCTGGTTTTAAATCGAATCTTTCTTTTACACCCTTGCTGTCATAATGTTGTTTGTATTTTGATTGACTTTCGTCAATTTTCTTACTGAATTTCTTTCTGTCAATTACTTTCGGATTTAGTTTGTTATCTATAATAGGTAAATTGTTTCTCAAGTATCTAGACATTAAAATTTGACTTGGACTGTAAATACTATAAACAGGTGTATTTCTGAATGCTAACAAAGCTAAATTAAGATCTTCCTTATTTTCGGTACATTTCTTTATTAAATTTTTTATACTCTGAATTGTACGCTCAGCCATTCCATTCGACTGTTGGTGATGTGGGGACGCCGTTACCATTTGAAAATTCCACTGTTTTGCAAAATTTTTGTATTATAGACTTTTTAGATTTGTGCCGCTATCTGAAACGACTATTCTTGGAATTCCGTGTCTGGCAAATATTTCTTTTAACTTATTGATTATATTTTGTGAAGTTAATTGCTTTCTTAAATTAATTACTTCAGGGTACTTTGAATAGTAGTCTACCACTAATAAGTAAATTTCGTCGTTTACTTGAAATAAATCAATACTTAATTTTTGCCATGGTTGTTTAATTATTTCGTGACATTTTAATGGTTCTTTTTTATTTGAATTTTGGTATTTGTTACACATTGAGCATTTGCTAACTAAATCCTCTATATGTTTTGACATATAGGGCCAATATACGGTATTTTTTGCTCGTTGAAGACATTTGGTTATGCCAAAATGTCCTGTGTGAATGTTCCCTAAAACTTTGTTTCTCATTGAGGTTGGTATGATAATTCGTTGTGCTAAGAATAGTAAACCATTTTTACTTTCCGTGATTTTTGCCCTAAGTTTGTAGTATGGTTTCAATTCACTTTGCACTTTATTAATTGAATTTGGCCATCCGTTTCTGGTAAATTTTTTTATTTGAATCATTTCTGGATCTTTTTCTGTTTCGGTACTGAGTTGTCGAAGTGACTCATCAGTTGTTAGGTTGCTTTCAATTATACAGACCTGAGCATCTAGGTTTAAATTGTCATTAAATTGTTTATTTATAAAAGCTCTCGATAAAGTGTCGGCAATAATTAAATCTTTACCTGGTTTAAATCTAACAGTAAAATCAAATCTTTGAAGAGAGAGCATCATTCTTTGAAGTCTTGCTGGACATTCATGTAATGGTTTTTAAAAAATTGAAATCAGTGGTTTATGATCCGTCTCTACTTCAAATTTAGTTCCGTACACGTATTGATGGAATTTATTTACACCAAAGCATATCGCTAATAATTCTTTTTCAATTTGCGCGTATCTTTGTTGCGTTTCTGTCATTGCGCGTGAAGCGTAAGCACATGACTTATTGTTTTGAACCAGTACTGCTCCTAACCCATTTTTCGATGCATCTACCGAAACTATGATTGGCTCATTTGGATTAAAATATTCTAATGTGCAATTTTGTGCAACTATTTGCTTTAAATCAGTGAACGCTTGCTCATGTTCTTTTTCCCACCTAAATACAGTGTCTTCTTTGATTAATCCTCTAAGAGGGTGCGTTTTATTTGATAGATTTTCAATAAATTTACCTACATAGGTAATCATACCTAAAAATCTCTGCACATCTTTCTTATTTTTTGGTCTAGGCATTTCGTTAATGGCTTCAATTTTATTTTCATCGATAGTAATGCCTTTGTCTGAAAATTTATACCCTAGGTACGTTACTTCATGAACACCTAATTTACATTTCTCTGAATTGAATTTTATATTATGTTTCGTTGCGGCTTCGAAAACTTTATTTAAAATTTTATCGTGTTCGTCTTTATCTTTTCCATGAATTAATATGTCATCAATATAAATTTCTACACCCGGAATCGCGAAGATTTCTTTAAAATTTTCTTGAAATACCTCACTTGCGGTTTTTATCCCGAAGGGCATTCTTAAAAACCGGTATCTTCCGAAGGGTGTTCCAAAAGTACATAACTTACTAGAACTTTTATCAAGTGGTATGTTCCAGAATCCAATTGCCGCATCAAGGGTAGAAAAGTATTTTGAATCTCTAAGTTTGGATGTAATATCGTCTATCGTAGGTAATTTATAAGTACGATTTTTCATGACTTTATTCAATTCTCGCGGATCAAGACAAATTCTTAATGAACCATCATTTTTTTGTACAATTACAAATGAATTAACCCAGTCAACACTTTCTCTTTTTCTAGTAATTATTTCACAATCTTCCATTTCTTTCAAACAATTTTTGAATTTAGTTTCAAGAGCAAAAGGAACTTTTCTTACCGGTTGTATAACTGGTACAGCTCCTCTTTGAATTTCTATGTGATACGGACTACCAATGTTACCTATTCCTTTGAACAAATGCTTGTACTTCCCAATTAATTTATTATAGTCATTTGAGTTATTATTGGATACAATATTGTCAATTTCTTTATGAATGGTAATGATACCTAATGCGGTTATGGTTGGTAAACCCAAGATAGACTCGTGAGAATCCTTGTTCACATAAAAAACAGCATCTTGTATTTTATCTTTAAACGTTAACTTTAAATTACATTTACCTAATACTGGAATTTGTGCTTTGGTATATGTAACGAGTTTATCCTTCGTGAATAGCTCCTAAATTAAATTTGAGCATTTTTAATTCATTTAATGAAATTAAGTTTGCACATGCTCCGGTATCTATTTTAAATTTAATTTTTCCTAATTTATTTGACAAAGTGTCTTTAACATCTTTTTTTTTTTTTTTTGTTTTTTTGTTAAGAGGAGGTAACCTGTGTGACTACTAACTTCCTCCCCCATACGTCTTCCTCACCACGGGAACCACATTAACATTACGTCAAGTATTACTTCGAGATGAGTGACTGTTTAGTTCCATTTACATCTTATCATTAGATCACATCTTTTGATAAGCTTTCACTCACACTTTTTCACCTTTCGTTTTCTTTCCCTTTTACCTATCATTCTCTCCCTCTATCATCAAAAATTGCCTCTTATTAGTTTGCTTTCACACACACTTTTACTCATTTCATCTTCTTCCTCCTTTACCTATCATTCACACTCTCTATCACTCTCTCCCTCTTTGATCATCTTAGATTAAATTGTGAAGAAGGCATCCCTTGACTCCCCTTGGTAATGGACCCTCTGGCTGTCAAGGCTTCACATGAACTTGCATCTTTAATTGTGATGTTCGTTACAACCTAAATGACTCAATAAGATTGGTTAAATATGATTCAAAAAATAATCAAAAGAAATAAATAAATAATTAAAAATTTTAAACCTAGGAGGCTTAGAATTTTTACTATCAAAATCAAAGTAGTATATTGAATAATTTTTTGACGTTTCTAAAATTTTTACATTTTTCGCCGTAACTTTACAAATAAACTGATGGAATCCGTCTCGCGACTTTACGAAAATTAAATGAAACTTATTTGCTCCTAATAATTACTATAAACGCTTCACGAGCAAAAAATTACAAAAATCTTCAATTGGTAAATTTTGACGTTTCTAAAAAATTTCAAACAGATCGAAAAAAGAAAAAAATTATTCAAAATACCTCATATACATTCATTCTCTCAATCACACAACCTTTAACCTTCAATCTTCGCCAGAATCTGATATCACATCATCTCTGACGAGGAGTTCCTCCCTACGAAATTCCTCTTGCTGTTTTCCACGCATAATGTCCCGCATCATGTTGGTTACAGTTTTCCAAGATTCCTCGGAATCCAATAATAACTCAGAAATATTATTCTGGTCTATATTACAACCCATTTTAATCCTAGCATCTCTTCGGATGCTTTCCCATTCGTCACAAATGAATATAGTATGTTCTGGCGTGTCTACCTGCTGGCACAACCAGCAAGTATCGACATCCGCCTTTTTTATCCAATTGAGATATTTTCCGAAAATTCCGTGTCCGGACATGGATTGTGTTAAAAAATAATCCATCTCTACCCACTTACAATTGAACCATTTTCTAATATCTTTAACGAAAATTTTTGCCCAACCTAAATAATCGTCCCGTTGTTCTTGCCAAGCTATCATTAAGGATTCGTTTGCCAAAGAGGTATGATCTTTGCCCCTTAAATAAATTTCCGATCTTACGTTCGCTTTCATCCACAAAGGAGGCATTCTGGCAAGCACCTGCACTGCCTTCGTGGATATTGTTCTATATGCGGATGTTATTCTAATGGCTAACCTCCTGTTGACCCTATCGAGCATGTTTTTATAACGCTCGAATCTTAGGGCCTTTATCTTAGCTCCCTCTAATGCCGAAATAATTCCTGTCCACGGTGCCGAGTTAAACGCATTCTGTATGTCAACAGTTATCATCGCACAGAAACCGCGATTACTATACGCCAATCGATTAATTCGATTTGGCACTTCGAGAATTTTACTGACTGCATCTATCGTAGATCGCCCTGCCCTAAATCCAAATTGATTATCATTCAAAACACTTTTATCCTCTAATTCCCTCTCTAACAGACCCTTAATGACACCTTCGAACAATTTACCCGCGGCATCGAGCAGACATATCGGTCTGTATGTGATTAAATCTCCTTTCCGCGGTTTCTCTATCAATACTAGGAAAGCAGTTTTCCAGATGTTTGGAAAATCACCTGCTTTCCAACATTTATCCAGTACCCTGGCTATGACCTCAGGGTACTTTAGAGACAAAGATTTAATCACCTCTGCAGGAATTCGATCGGGACCTGGAGCCTTACCCGCTCTGATCCGAGACGCAGCATGCAATACGTTCTCTGCCGTTAAAGTTTGAGCCTCTTCCGGAGGCATGTCAAGTATCGGCCACACATTAATAGGATGAGATGGAAACAACTTCGCCACCTGTACCCGGGTATCCTCTCTACCTATCTCAATGCGTGGACGAAGCTTGAGCTTGCTTGTTACAATTTTGTACCCGAGGCCCCATGGATCCTGATCTATTTCCTTGCAGAGTTGTTGCCAAGCTGCTCGTTTTGCCGATTTTATTGCCCACTTTAGGGATTTCTTCGCCCTTTTAAAATTTTCAAAATGAATTTGAGGATCTATATTATGATTACGATTAGCACGTGTCATTATGCGTCTCAATGCGAGGCATTGACGTCGCTTATCTGCGATATCGTCATTCCACCAATACACTGGCGGACGCATATGACGCGATTGCTTACGTTTAACAAGATTACTATTACATAATCCTGTGATGTAATTAATTAAATCTTTAGGTGTATTAATATCTTCAGGTATCTGACCCTCAGATATTAAATTATTTAAACCTAGCGAAGTAACCTTCCATCCAGTAGGCGATAAAATTCCGTTCGACCGGTTATTAATATTCAATGCACAAATCTTAAGCAAATCTTCAGTTCTAAATATGGATGGGTCCACTTTGATCTAAAAATTAAAACAAGAAAAATTTAATTTAGGTCTTCACATTATAAATATAACAATTTACCAGTGTATTTGCAATATGATCTCTAATTCCAAGTGTTAGAGGATTTGTATCAAACTTGATGATTTCAAGTGAGCTGGTTTCTTCACTAACTTCTTCTGGTTCATCTTTTATGATCAATTCTTCTTGTTCTAATTTAACTTCAAGTGCATCGAAATCATAAATCTGAAATGAGCAAGAATTTGATTTAACAAACTCAATTGAAAATTAACTTAATATTAGATGAAAATATGGAAGCATTTTACTGATTACCATATCAAACTGGAATAAAAAACTATTAGGAACATTTTGTGGTTCAACAGAGATGCAACCTTTTGTTTTCTTTTGCAATGCAGCCAAGAATAATTCTTTGATAAAACCAGGCAGATAAATGGAAAACATGACAAAGAGACCCTCTCGGAAATTGGGAAATTACAATTGGTCACATTTGCAAGTTGATTTCAGATAATTTTCATTGAAAATTTTGATATTAACTTGCTTTTTGTGCTTTTGAAATAAATTTCGGATGATGCATAGTTTATGTACCTTCGATTTTGATGTGTCTTCTGATGTAGAGGTTTCTCGAGTTATGTGATCTTCTTCAACCTTGATTTCAAATTTTGATTTCTGATATGCTTGAATGTTACTTGAATTTTCAATTCTACCTACTGGTGGAACAACTTTAACCTAAAAATTGAAATAAAAAACCTCAATTTCTTGTTAATCTCTATTTAATTTAGTTTGTAACTGTAAAAATGTACCTGGGTATTCAGTAACTGATCCTCGATACCAAGTTTTGGAAGATTTTCATTGTATATGATATCAAGTGAGCTGTTTTCGATGGCAACTTCTATTGGTTCGTCTTTTATTATAAGTTCCGTCGGTTCTAATTTAATTCGAAATGAATTCAAATCATCGCAATTATCCATCTTTATCGGGAATTGAAATGAATGCAATTTAACGATTAATATGCACTTGCAAACCACGTGCAAAATTCTAGATTGAACCCACAAAGGAAGAGAGTAGAAACAAATGAGAAGCGTTCACTCGACGCACTACGATTTCCGCTCCATGAACTAAACACAACGGCGGGTTGTTTAAAATTAGTATTGCAACTGAATGTGACCGTGTGATTTTAAAATCTTCAAGGTAGTCTTATGGACTACTGTGAAATCAGAGAAATTATTGCCGTGAGATTAAGTGTTTGTGCCAAATTTTTAATTACAGCGGTCTGGAACGATTTCTTTCAGCTGCAAAAGCAAATATTTAAAAACGATTTATCATTTTTATACTATTGGTGCGTGTGTTCGTGTTTGATTAATTAAAATACACTTATGCATTAAAAGTTTATTCAACATTTCACATTTAATTTAATTTTATGTGTAATGTGTAAACAGTAGAAAACAATCATTTAATTATGGACCAACTGAATGTGGTAATATATCTCCACTAATAAAAATTAATCACTTACAAGCCCTCAAGCTGCACATGTCAGCCTCTGAAATGTGGACATTTTGTCACTTTTTACCTCTAATACTTGGAGATCTTATTCCAAAAAACAATAAATATTGGAAATTATTTTGCCTACTAATCCAAATAATTGATGTAGTGTTGAAAACAGAATTTGATGACGGCATCTTGCATGTATTGGAGCAAAAAATTTTTAAACACCATACCTTGTACATTCAATTATTTGGTGAATCTTTGAAACCAAAACATCACTTTTTAATTCACTATCCCACAATTATAAGACAAATGGGCCCACTGCGTTATTTGTGGTGCTTTAGATTTGAATCTAAGCATCAAGAATTAAAACAATACACTAAAAATACCAATTCACGTAAAAATATAGCTTATAGCATTGGTATTAAATATAGTTTAAAGTTTTGTAACATGCTATTAAGTAAAGAGTCTCTGCAGGATCAAACACATTTTGGTACTATTTCATCGGGTGTAATTGAAAAATTACCTTATTTCAACAAAATAAAAAATATTGAAATATTAAATAGTTGTGATGTTAATGATAAAGAAGTAACAATGACAGACAAAGTTACATTTCAAAATGTTTTATATAAAAAGGATTTTTTTGTATTTTCTAAATGTTTCATATTATACAAAATTATTGACTTTATTGTAGATGCTAAAGATTTGACAAAATGTTTTTTTATTTGTGAGCAATATGAAACTAGGGAAAAAGATGTTCACTTTCAATCATATGAAGTGCAACAAAACACTAATTTTTATTTCGTTTTTCCACTAGAAAATGATTTTTTATTTATATCACCAATTCACACATACTTGCTGCCAAATAAACAGACTTACATACGCCCCAAGTATTATTAATACAAATAATTAATTTAAATAAGTAGATAAATATAATTTAGTATATAAGTATTAAGACTATCGATAAGTTTTATATTATAGATATGTAAGTTTTTATTGGAAAAAAAAATTTAAAAAAAATACATTTTTTTGTTTAAATAACTAATTTTTATTTACCTAACCATAATTTTTGTTTCCTCAACCGATTTTTGGTTACTGGACTACCAAGTTAGTAAGGTAACAACTATTTTGTTATCTAACCAATTTTTAGGTAGCCGTACTGAAAATAACGGTAAAACAACAAATTTGATCAATTACACAGCTATATCGGTGGTTTGAAACTAACGGAGAACTTCGTTGTTCAAACAACCATTATTTTGTCATTTAACAAACCTGTTGTGGTTGAATCGACTAAAATGGTAGGTAGGCGCAAAATCATAGGGACTTTTTAGTTGATTCTACCGATCCTTTTCGTTGAGTTAACTATATAATCAATGGGTTGAAACTACCGGAGAACGTTGTTCAAACAACCATTATTTTGTCATTTAACAAACCTGTTATGGTTGAATCAACTAAAACGGTAGATAGGCGCAAAATCATAGGGTCTTTTTAGTTGATTCTACCTATCGTTTTCTTTGAGTGTGGAAATTAGGCAGAGTTGTAGAGAAAGTTAGGGATAGGACGTACAAAATCGAAAAGGGAGATGGAAGGTTTATCATTAGAAATAGAATGTATTTAAGAGAAACTCAAGAAAAACTTGAAAAACATCCAGAACCTGAATCAACGTATGTTTATAACAATTTAAGTGAAACAGAAGATAACGGAAGTGCAAACACAGCAGAACCAACAAGGGAGTGTAGTGCCAACGAGGAAACTGGAAAAGTGTTTACGAGATATGGACGTGAAATCAAAAAACCAAAATTCTTCGATCATGTTCAAAAATAAATTTAAGTTAGATCTAAGAATATCAAATGTGTTTGTAAAAAAAAAAAAAAAGAGGGAGATGTCGTATAACCAACTTTGTACTTATGTCGTATAACCAACTTTGTACTTAACCTTGTACATATTGATAATAAAGTCAGTCTAAACCCAGACGTGTTTGAGTGCGGACTCACCCGTATAACAACTTGGTAATAGTCTGGTGGAACAATACTTTTAAGTTTGTAAAGCAGGCCTTCGTGCCAGACTTTGTCAAAAGCCTGCTTAACATCAATAAAGACTGCCGAGCAGTATCGTTTGTTTTCAAAGTCTTTGAAAATTGCGTCTGCTATTCTATGTACTTGCTCAATTGTGCAATGTTGCCTTCGGAAACCAAACTGATGTTCAGGTAATAGGTTGTTGTCTATGAGTATTGGCATAATTTTTGCTAGTAATAATTTTTCAAAGACTTTTGACAGGACCGGCAGCAGACTAATTGGTCTATAGAACGATACATCTTCAATGGGTTTTCCAGGTTTGGGTATGAGAATAATTGTGGCTACTTTCCATTGTTCAGGAAAAAATCTTAGTCGCAATATTGCATTGTATAAATATGTAATAAACTTGTACCCCTTTTCTGGTAGTTCCTTGAGTACTTTTCCTGATATGAGATTGTTTACGACTTTTTTATTTATCAAGTTTACTATTTGACTTTCTTTTTTACACTATTTTTTATTTCTTTGTAACCAAAGGAATATTAGTGTTTTTTTTTTTGTTTGTAAATAAACATTGCATAATTTTCTGCCATTGAGTGCAGTCGAAAGTTCATTTCGTACTTTTATTTTCGAATATTTATATACAGTCCACTATATTTTAGTTCTTCTACTTTAACATCTCGATTTGCCATTGAGTGCAATAGAAGACAAAAACAGAGATCGTAACCTGGCGCCTTGTGGGGGTTTAGATCTTTTTGGATTGTGGTCTTAACTTCATTGATTTTGAACGGTTTAACAGGTGGCGACATTTGGAATGGTGCCTGAAGATATTCCAGAATTTCACTTTCTTCGGCCTTAGTAATTTTTGCGGAAAATGGCGTACAAACCCCAGATAAATATTTAGAAAAGGCTAGAGCTTTTTCCTGGTCACTTCTAGCCCAGGTATTATTCTCCAATCGAAGAGGTGTAATATGCTGCTGTGGTCGTTTGAGCCTCTTGGTGACTTTCCAAAGTGAATAGGTTGTTGCCTCTGTAGGTGTTAGATGTAGTAGATAATCTTGCACTGCCTGGTTTTTAATGGTGCTGAGAAGAGTTTTAAGTTCACTGGTTGCTAGATTATCGAATATAATCTATTAAATGCCGCTTTGATTTCGAGAAATTATATCGACATGCGTATTAATCGCCACGGGTCGTAGACACGAGTGGTTATTTCGCTAAAAGAACGAGACAGATCGAAATAATATTTCTGGAAATCAAAGACTGCACGAAATAGATTCACTAGAAAATCACATAAATAAAATTACTTGTCAAAAGTAAAATTGTACTTTTTATAAATTGCAAATAAACTTAAAAATTGAACTTCATTTTTTTGTGTCTATTATGAATGATCGATCTTGTGATTTGATTTCCACAAAACCTCTTGAGCGATTTCCGCAAATCACTAGTTTGTGTGGTATCTACGGTGATTTCCGTTATTAAAGTAAAAATTACAAATTGTGAGAATTTATCACTTTATTTAAACCATTTAATATCTCCGTTATTTCATGATTCATCAGCCTTTCATATTCTTCGTCTTCTTTGGGTCGTATATTTTCCTGATGATTTTCATTTAAAAAATTCTTATTTCAGGTGGGCTGGACCCCCCTCCTTACTATCTTCGATTCCCTGTATTATTATATTATTTCTTTTTATTTCTCGCTCTATTATTTCCATCCTCAATTCTTGCCTCTTCAATATTTTTTTTCTTTTAATGCCTGCGTTTCTACCGCGCTCCTTTCAAACATGTTTGCAATATACAGGGTCTTTCACAACTCGCGCCCTATGGAAAATGAGGAAACGCGAGACGGCATTAAGATATGTGTAAAGAAAATAAAATCTAACTTGAAAGGTACCTATTAGAGAAAAGACAACTTAAAGTTAACCAATCAGAGAGAGGCGCCCTCAAGGTGTGTGTCGTAATTTTACGTTACTAGGTTATAATAAAAAAGCAAATCTTTAAAATTATGTGGGTGCCTGGGTTTTTTGAAAAATGTCACTGTCAAATTAAATTTGATAAAGTGAAGTCAAAACGTTTTAATGTGCCCATAATCATGTATTTAGCCGCTGATTATCTCGAAATGATTATAATTTTTGTAGAATGTGGTCGTAACGCCACGGAAGCAACGAGGGTCTTTTCCGAACGTTTTCCGGACAGAAATCACCCTGATCACAAGGTAATACTACGAGTGATTGCAAGGACGCACGAGACAGGTCAAGTTCTATCAAATCGAAAAGAGTCTGGTGGTTCTCCCATGACTGCGCGTACAGTTCAGAATGAAGAAGCCATTCTAAATGCTGTTATTATAATTTTGATTTTCAATAAAATCGTTTCTTTTCCGAACCGCCAGTAGTTGTTTTAATTTTAAAGAATTCAAAGATAAAACCTTGCTAACCTAACCTGTCAGATCGACAGGCACACTAGTAATATTTTTGAAACCTAGCAACCAGTTTTATTTTTAGTAACACTTGGTGTTGCCCTTCCGGGATTGGTGGATTTAAAATCCTATTGACTCTGTTATGCAAGCAGGAGTAATTTATTTTCTTGCATTTTCTGACAACCTATTGTCGTCGGCACATGTCAGTTTTCTCCAGGGCGCGAGTTGTGAAAGACCGTGTATTGATGTAATTCAAACATTTCTTTTATTTTTTCCATATCTCAATTTATCAACAAATCTATTATAGAAAATATGCTGGATACTTATAACGGAAACATCTGATTTGAAAATTACATATAAAATATTAAAAAGATCTCCTTAATATCCAAGGACCTGTAAGACAGAAAGTTAAATATGCAACAAAACTTTTTTCGCATACAGTTGCTATGGCTCTGACTAGATGCGGTTCACTTGGATACTTTAATGATCCATCTGTAAACTGGTTGGAATGTTCGGAATTTTTTAAATTGGTTAATTTTTAAATTACTGCATATATAAAATTGGACATCTCAACCATATTATTTTAAGTCAATGATTGGTTTGATGTGATGAATAGCAGAGTACCACAGTCTGATAGTAGAGAAAGAATTAAGGCTTACGGCCTATATCTAGAGATACAGAATACTACTTTAGATAGAATGTCTGCAGTTATTAATAATTTACGTGTTATTGGAACATCATCAATGCTTCAATTTCAACATGGTAAGTTCGTATCATATTAATAATGTTGATATCAGTTTGCTTTTCAATCATTATTGCTAACAAACTCGTCAGTAAAAGGTTTGCTGGAAGAAATGAAAAACAGTTTTGACGTAAAATATTTACTGACGTATCGCTTAAATCAAGATATATTAGAAAATTTCTTCGGGGCAATTCGTTCAAAAGGTGGCTTGAACGATCATCCTACAGCTGTAGATTTTAAATATCGCTTAAGATCATATACAGGTTGTATTATATTAAGTGTTCACCATTGGTAACTTTGTTATTATTGGAGTTGCAAAGTCGGTTAAATTAGCAAAGAATTAGTGTTTTTTCCGCTGATTACCATTATGAAACCAAAAAAACAATCGAACGTCAACTGTTCGAGATATTCACGAAAATAACATTTTTTTAAATGGAATGCTCTATCCTTTTTTGCATATTTTGAAGGAATGTTTAATTTTGAGTGAAAAAGTCTTAATGCACTATTACGATTAAATTAACTACCGAGAAGTTACAAGCAATTGAATTTTTTATTACAATTAATTACAAAAATCACGTAGGCACTGAAACAATTGAAAATTGTAATTATTAAAACGTCAAAAACAATTGAATGAATGTGTTAGTTAATATTTTCATCAAACATTAACGTGGTATATTCAACATTTATTACTTTTGGTGTGATTTAGTAACAGCTGTGTTCAATTTTGGTTCCCGACATGGCATTTTCACATTTAGAAAAATGTGACATGTTAGAAGCATATCTTATGTGCGGCAAGAACTCGGCGAGAGCTCAAGATTATTACCAGCAGCAGTACCCGCTTCGATTGCAACCAATTCAACAGTATTTTCTGAGACCGTATAGAAAGTTTAGGAGTAACGAAACAGTGTTTCAAAATGGAAGAGAGAAGAAAAAATTATGTCATTTATAGAATGTATTATCTATTTTTTGTAAAAGCTTTTATTTTATTTTCAATATTCACATACGCAAGGACCAGCGGAGAACTCACCACCTGACGTCACTGCGCAGACCGAACCAAAGTACATAACCTATACAATTTTGACAGAATCACTAGAATGTTACAGAATATTGAAAATAAAGTTTTTCTCATCGAAAGTTTTTTTAAAAATAGTTCCGACAGAACCGTTTTCTGCTACATTTTGTAATTTTACAACTGCATCACTAATATAACCTTAAACTGATATACAGTCAACCCTCCTATAACGCGGTACTCTCCGAACGCGGTTTCCATATAACGCGGAGCTGAAATTGCGACAGCCCTCCTATAACGCGGTACTCTTACAGCGCGGTTTCCGTTCAACAACGTCCCATCAGTTCTTTCCGTGCACCCAATGAATGGTTTTAACCGGATATAGAACTGGATCATCCAAATGTGAAAATTGTCTTCCTTCCTCCTAACTGCACGTCATTAATACAACCTTTGGACCAAGGAGTCATTCAAACTTTTAAAATGTACTACACACGCCAACTTTTCCAAACAATTTTCGACAGATTAGAAAATAGTGAAAATAAAACTCTTACTTAAGTGTGGAGGGAATTTTCTATTTTAGATTGTATTAGAACCGTGTCATCGGCTTGCGCGGAAATTAAACCATCAACGCTTAATGCGTGTTGGAAACCTCTTTTACCTCAAATGGTTCAAGCAATACAAGATGATTCTACAATTTCACTCCCAGTTACAGAAATAGTAAACATTGCTTCTCGTTTAAGCGATGAAGAATTTGCAGTAAACCATCAGGATGTAAGAGAACTAGTACTCGGGGAAGAAACTTTAGAAGAGGAAGAACTGATGGAATTAATTGATGCACCCACCTCAAACGCATTGGTAAATGAAAATAAGGAAAACGAATGGGTCCCAAATCTCGATTTACAAGATGTGAAAAAAGGGCTAAATTTGGCTAAAGAATTAGAACTTCAATTCATTCAAACTGATCATTCAACGGTGCGCAGCGTAAAGTTTTAAAGAGAGTTAAGAAATTGCTTAGCTCCCTATAGAGAGGTTTTAGTGGAGTTAGAAAAAAAAGCTACAATCGAAAACCAATGTGAAGATGAACCAAGTGAGGAAGACATTTTGCCCATTTACAAAAGTCTTTCTTGTTTTTGTTGGAAAACAGTTTTTTAGTTTAGTTTTTGTTTCATTTTTTTTTTATCATTTCCTTATATGAACTCTTCAATTCAATAAAAATAATTTATAATTTATCTTGTCTTTTGTATTTATTGGTCTCCATATAACGCGGTACGAATGATGTGATTTGTACTAATTCTGAGTTTCTTATAGCGCGGTTTCCATACAACGCGGTAGACAGTTTCCATAGAACGCGCTACGAATTAGCCTGGTTTGTACAGTTAAACCCGAGTTTCTTTTAGCGCGGTTTCCATATAACGCGGTACGCACTCACCGCGTTATACGAGAGTTGACTGTATTACCATCAGTATAAAGAAAAAAAAAATTTTTCACAGTCTTCTAATTGTTTCTGGAATTTAAAAACGTAATGTGGTAATTGGTTCGTTTTGCCAACAACAGTTTCGTTCCAACGAGATTTGACGGTATCAAAGAAGGTTCAGCCATAAAATCGGTCCAGCAATGAATTTGTAAATAAATACTCGCAGAATGTTTATTTAAAAACAATATACCATTTGTCTTACCCAATACTTTCAATTTGGCAATTAAAATGCCTGTTATATTGGCTTGCGCATGCGTCATAATGTATAACACGGTTAAAAATAACAAACTTCAAATTTTGTGCCAAAAACTACTTCCTAGATATATTCCAGTGCTTCAATTTCGATCCTCCTAATTAAAAAATTAACTATAGGTAACTAAAGTAGCACCGAATTTTTTCCGAGTGAAAATGTTTAAACAACAAAAATGAACTTAAAATGAAAATCTGTATGCAAAAAGTTGCATTTGCTCCTAAGTTATGCCAAAGCAATTTGAAATTTTGATGATTTGAAGACAATTTAAGCTTCAAGTTTTAGGTCATACAAAAAACGTAACACATTGCGGTAAGTCATAAAAAATTTATTTAAAATTCCAAACGGCAAAATATTCACGCAGTTTGTGTTATTATAATGCAGCTTTAAAGGAACTTATTAGTTAATAACAGTGAATAGTAAGCATTTCCAATCTGTTTAATAGAATTATATTCATTTAAAATTATAATACAGTACAGTACAATTAATGCACAAACAAAAATATTCTTTTTCATTTTTCTATTCAGACTCACTCTTCAGATTTATCTTCTTCTCCCGATCAACTTTTTAAAAGTTTATAACCTTTATGAATCAACATGTCTTTTAATATTGCTATTTTGGGTAAAGCATTTATTGCACTGTTGACATTAAAAACGTTTCAGTTCCGTATGGTATGAATCAACAGGTGTCTTTTAAGAGTACCATTTAAGGTAAAACATTTATTGCAGTGTTGACATTTAAAAGGTTTAGCTCCATTATGAATCAACATGTGTCTTTTGAAATCGCCATTTAAGGTAAAACATTTATTGCACTGTTGATATTTAAAAGGTTTCAATCCCTTATGAATCAACATGTGTCTTTTAAGAGTGCGATTTTCGGTAAAACATTTATTACACTGTTGACATTTAAAAGGTTTAGCTCCATTATGAATCAATATGTGTCTTTTAAGATGACCATTTTCGGTAAAACATTTATTGCAGTGTTGACATTTAAAAGGTTTAGCTCCATTATGAATCAACATGTGTCTTTTGAAATCGCCATTTAAGGTAAAACATTTATTGCACTGTTGACATTTAAAAGGTTTCAGTCCCTTATGAATCAACATGTGTTTTTTAAGAGTGCCATTTTCGGTAAAACATTTATTGCACTGCTGACATTTAAAAGGTTTCAGTCCCTTATGAATCAACATGTGTGTTTTAAGATTGTTATTTCGGGTAAAACATTTATTACACTGTTGACATTTAAAAGGTTTCAGTCCCTTATGAATCAACATGTGTCTTTTAAGATTGTTATTTCGGGTAAAACATTTATTACACTGTTGACATTTAAAAGGTTTCAGTCCCTTATGAATCAACATGTGTGTTTTAAGATTGTTATTTCGGGTAAAACATTTATTACACTGTTGACATTTAAAAGGTTTCAGTCCCTTATGAATCAACATGTGTCTTTTAAGATCGCCATTTAAGGTAAAACATTTATGGCACTGTTGACATTTAAAAGGTTTCTTGCTCTCGTGGTTATGTTTGTGAACTTTTCGATCTTTATTTTCACTAGAAACTTTTCCACGGTCGCCACCCCTGTGTTTAATAATTTTGTGGTGTAACATATGCTTTCTAAATAAAATTTGAGTGACCTGTTGTGTACATACTTTGCATATAATAATATCTTCTTGGGCCATACAATCTTCTACATCATAGTTTGCTTCTGCTATGTTTTGTAATTTAGAAACAAGATACTGTTCCATTTTTGTGGTGAACACATGCTGCGGAATCATAATAACTTCAACGGCGCATGTACAAATCTTAAGCAAATCTTCAGTTCTAAATATGGATGGGTCCACTTTGATCTAAACATTAAAACAAGAAAAATTTAATTTAGACCTTCACATTATAAATCTAACAATTTACCAGTGCATTTACCGTATGATCTCTAATTCCAAGTGTTAGAGGATTTGTATCAAACTTGATGATTTCAAGTGAGCTGGTTTCTTCACTAACTTCTTCTGGTTAATCTTTTATGATCAACTCTTCTTGTTCTAATTTAACTTCAAGTGCATCGAAATCAAAAATCTGAAATGTGCAAGAATTTGATTTAACAAACTCATTTGAAAATTAACATATTAGATGAAAATATGGAAGCATTTTACTGATTACCATATTAAACTGGAATAAAAAACTATTAGGAATATTTTGTGGTACAACAGATACAAACTTTTTTCTTTTGCAATGCACCCAAAAATAATTCTTTCATAAAACCAGGCAGATAAATGGAAAACGTGACAAAAAGACCCTCTCGGATATTGGCAAATAAAAATTGATCACATTTGCAAGTTTATTTCACATAATTTTCATTGAAAATTTTGATATTAGTTTTAATTTCTTATAAAAGTTTCAAGTGAAAACTTAACTTAACAACCCCGTTATTTCAAACATTTTCCACACTTGGTGTTTGTGCTTTTGAAATAAATTTCGGATGACGCATTGTTTATGTACCTTCGATTTGGATGTGTCTTCTGATGTGGAGGTTTCTTGAGTTATGTGATCTTCTTCAACCTTCATGTCAAGTTTTGATTTCTGATATGCTTGAATGTTATTTGAATTTTCAATTCTACCTACTGATGGAACAACTTTAACCTAAAAATTGAAATAAAAAACCTCAATTTCTTGTTAATCTCTATTTAATTTAGTTTATAATTGTAAAACTGTATCTGGGTATTCAGTAACTGATCCTCGATTCTAAGTGTTGGAAGTTTTTCATCGTATATGATGTCAAGTGAGCTGTTTTCTATGGAAATTTCTATTGGCTCGTCTTTTATTATAAGTTCCGTCGGTTCTAATTTCATTCGAAATGAATTCAAATCATCGCAATTATCCATCTTTATCGGAAAATGAAATGAATGCAATGTACTTACAAACACGTGCAAAATTCTAGTATATGGTATGCCAACGCGCATATATACAAATCTGTCCTTGTTACAGTGACGTCACCGTCGGAACAAATTCAAATCCTTACTGAACCGAATTACACATAAAATTAAATTAAATGTGAAATGTTGAATAAACTTTTAATGCATAAGTGTATTTTAATTAATCAAACACGAACACACGCACCAATAGTATAAAAATGATAAATCGTTTTTAAATATTTGCTTTTGCAGCTGAAAGAAATCGTTCCAGACCGCTGTAATTAAAAATTTGGCACAAACACTTAATCTCACGGCAATAATTTCTCTGATTTCACAGTAGTCCATAAGACTACCTTGAAGATTTTAAAATCACACGGTCACATTCAGTTGCAATACTAATTTTAAACAACCCGCCGTTGTGTTTAGTTCATGGAGCGGAAATCGTAGTGCGTCGAGTGAACGCTTCTCATTTGTTTCTACTCTCTTCCTTTGTGGGTTCAATCTAGAATTTTGCACGTGGTTTGCAAGTGCATATTAATCGTTAAATTGCATTCATTTCAATTCCCGATAAAGATGGATAATTGCGATGATTTGAATTCATTTCGAATTAAATTAGAACCGACGGAACTTATAATAAAAGACGAACCAATAGAAGTTGCCATCGAAAACAGCTCACTTGATATCATATACAATGAAAATCTTCCAAAACTTGGTATCGAGGATCAGTTACTGAATACCCAGGTACATTTTTACAGTTACAAACTAAATTAAATAGAGATTAACAAGAAATTGAGGTTTTTTATTTCAATTTTTAGGTTAAAGTTGTTCCACCAGTAGGTAGAATTGAAAATTCAAGTAACATTCAAGCATATCAGAAATCAAAATTTGAAATCAAGGTTGAAGAAGATCACATAACTCGAGAAACCTCTACATCAGAAGACACATCAAAATCGAAGGTACATAAACTATGCATCATCCGAAATTTATTTCAAAAGCACAAAAAGCAAGTTAATATCAAAATTTTCAATGAAAATTATCTGAAATCAACTTGCAAATGTGACCAATTGTAATTTCCCAATTTCCGAGAGGGTCTCTTTGTCATGTTTTCCATTTATCTGCCTGGTTTTATCAAAGAATTATTCTTGGCTGCATTGCAAAAGAAAACAAAAGGTTGCATCTCTGTTGTACCACAAAATGTTCCTAATAGTTTTTTATTCCAGTTTGATATGGTAATCAGTAAAATGCTTCCATATTTTCATCTAATATTAAGTTAATTTTCAATTGAGTTTGTTAAATCAAATTCTTGCTCATTTCAGATTTATGATTTCGATGCACTTGAAGTTAAATTAGAACAAGAAGAATTGATCATAAAAGATGAACCAGAAGAAGTTAGTGAAGAAACCAGCTCACTTGAAATCATCAAGTTTGATACAAATCCTCTAACACTTGGAATTAGAGATCATATTGCAAATACACTGGTAAATTGTTATATTTATAATGTGAAGACCTAAATTAAATTTTTCTTGTTTTAATTTTTAGATCAAAGTGGACCCATCCATATTTAGAACTGAAGATTTGCTTAAGATTTGTACATGCGCCATTGAAGTTATTATGATTCCGCAGCATGTGTTCACCACAAAAATGGAACAGTATCTTGTTTCTAAATTACAAAACATAGCAGAAGCAAACTATGATGTTGAAGATTGTATGGCCCAAGAAGACGCTATTAAATGCAAAGTATGTACACAACGGGTCACTCAAATTTTATTTAAAAAGCATATCTTACACCATAAAATTACTAAACACAAGAGTGGCGACCCTGGAAAAGGTTCTAGTGAAAATAAAGATCGTAAAGTGCACAAACATAGCGACGAGAGCAAGAAACCTTTTAAATGTCATCAGTGCAATAAATGTTTTACCCAAAATTGCAATCTTAAAAATCACATGTTGGTTCATAAGGGACTGAAACCTTTTAAATGTCGACAGTGCAATAAATGTTTTACCCAAAATAGTCATCTTAAACAACACATGTTGATTCATGAGGGACTGAAACCTTTTAAATGTCAGCAGTGTGATAAATGTTTTACCTTAAATGGTACTCTTAAAAGACACCTGTTGATTCATAAGGGAGCTAAACCTTATAAATGTCAACAGTGCGATAAATATTTTACCCAAAGTAGCGATCTCAAAAGACACCTGTTGATTCATAAGGGAGCTAAACCTTATAAATGTCAACAGTGCAATAAATGTTTTACCCAAAATGGCAATCTTAAAAATCACATGTTGATTCATAAGGAACTGAAACCTTTTAAATGTGGACAGTGCCATAAATGTTATACCCAAAATAGCCATCTTAAACAACACATGTTGATTCATAAGGGACTGAAACCTTTTAAATGTCAGCACTGCAATAAATGTTTTACCCGAATTAGCACTATTAAAAGACACATGTTGTTTCATAAGGGACTTAAACCTTATAAATGTCAACAGTGCGATAAATATTTTACCCAAAGTAGCGATCTCAAAAGACACTTGTTGATTCATAAGGGAGCTAAACCTTATAAATGTCAACAGTGCAATAAATGTTTTACCCAAAATTGCAATCTTAAAAATCACATGTTGATTCATAATGGACTGAAACCTTTTGAATGTCGACAGTGCCATAAATGTTATACCCAAAATAGCCATCTTAAACAACACATGTTGATTCATAAGGGACTGAAACCTTTTAAATGTCAGCAGTGTGATAAATGTTTTACCTTAAATGGTACTCTTAAAAGACACCTGTTGATTCATAAAGGTTATAAACTTTTAAAAAATTGATCGGTAATTTACAGTGAGAAGAAGATAAATCTGAAGAGTGAGTTCGAATAGAAAAGTAAAGAAGAATATTTTTGTTTGTGCATTAATTGTACTGTACTGTATTGTGATTTTAAATGAATATAATTCTATTAAACAGATTGGAAATGCTTACTATTCACTGTTATTAACTATTAAGTTCTCTTAAGGTGGCTCGGCGCCACGAGACTAAATTCAATGGTTTTGTACGTTGTCCGTACAGTCGCATTTTCAAATTTGAAAAGAAGGTCGCTATCTTATACGACGAGTACACGCTAGCCAGACGACTTCCATTTAATTACAGTTTGATATTATGTCAATTAAGCTTGTTATTAATTAAAATGTCAAAATTCACCTAATCTTACAACTTCCTGTACGGCTCCAATTTTCAACATTTTGCTTTAAAATTGTAATGGTCTTGTAGCTTACTCATTTATCGGCGGCCCTCACTATATCGTTTTTCTTCATATACTACCGTTTTTTAATTATTTCAATGTTTGTAAATTGATGTAAAAAAAAGTGCCGAGAAATGTTCAAGAAAAAGATCGCCTGAAGTCATCCGTCAGTTTAATTTACAACCGTACTTCAGAGTATTAATGGCATGCGGTGTGGCTTAACACAGCAAGAGAATTCTAATTTTGGTATATGAAACATTCAATGACAAAGCTACACACATTTTCGGTATTTCTAACTACCTGTTTTCGACCTTTTATGTGGAAAAGAAATATCTTGGCGAAAAATGAAAGTTTATTTTAAACGTCAATATTCTCTCGTTTTTTATTTCGATAAACTTTAAAGGATAATAATAAATACATGTGAGGGTATAACTTAAGTTTTATTCAATCTAATGACAATATTTAAATAACGCTAATTACATCACAACAAATTTTCGTTTTTTTTCTTTTCTTTTACTAATAACATGCAATTGAATCCGTTCGTTTCAAAAACAATTTAAGTCAACAAAACGAAATAGGCGAAAAAAACTAAATAAAATGAACCACTACGGTTGCTTTAACAGTAAACGTCGTAAGACCCTCCCTCGGCGCCTTTGACTGCATTTTCAAATTTTAAAAGAAGGTCGCTATCCGGGCGGTTTTCGCTTACTTACAGTTTGATATTATGTCAATTAAACTTGTTATTAATTAAAATGTCCAAATCTTCAACATTTTGATTATTTCAATGTATCGTATTGAAAACAATAATCAAACCTTTGGCAACATTTTACTTTATCGTATTTTTTCTCTTTAATTTTTTTTTAATTACAAAGAAAAATTAAAAAGTAGTTAACGGTTGCGTTTAAGCTATATTTCCCAATATTTAAGCAATTTTTATTTGACACAAACAAAACACAATGCACTGTGGAATTTGCAATTCCAGGAAACTTATGTACTACCTTACCGCCTGTAATAAAAACTAACCGAAAGAAACGAACCTAGCTTCTTTTCTTGTTACATTTATGGCTAGATAATGTTTCAACGATTTATTTTCTTCATTTAAAATGACTTGATTGTATGAACACCCACTTTTGGAACAATACATTGTTTCCAAATTTGAAATTTTGTTTTAAAAAAGCGGATTTACCTGAAATCATAGAAAACGGTTTTTGTTTTTAAAATTATTACTTACCAATTGTTTGTCAAAATTAGCAATGTTACTAAATAAAACTGTTTTCATAGCTAAGGTTACAGTTGTTTTTTTTTCAAAATTATTAGCTACTTACCAATGTTTCAAAGAGTCATTTTCAAAAGTGTTGAAATTTCAAGTCTCACTCTGGCTGTTACTGGGTAACAATGTTTAAGCAAACGAACGGTTTTTGTTTCCAAAATTATTAGTTACCGAGGCGACTGTGTCACAAACTGTTTGTCAAAATTGTCACTGTCAATGTTACTAAATAACATTTTTTTTTTCAAAACTATTAGCTCCCTATTAATGTTTCAAAGTGTTTTTTTTTTAATGTTGTGGAAATGTTAGAATTATAAACCTTACTCTGGCTGTTTTCGTAAGCAATAATTAGTAACCAGGGCAACAAATTTTTCGATTGTTTTTCAAAATAATCAAGTGACAATGTTTTTCAAAATGATTGGTTACCAATGTTTCAAATTCTTTTTGAAAATTGTCAGTTACCAAGCAACGGCATTTTCGCATTTTGAAAACAATCAGTGTCACTCTGACAGTTGCCTGGTTATTAGCCAACGTGTAAAATCGATGATCGCATTAAACGCACCTCTAAATCTCAATTTCAAAAATCGAATAGAGTTTCCGATTATATTGACGCATCGAATGACAATAATTACCTCCACACTAACGCATTTACAAACTTAATAGTCGACTGTCACATTCGGTCCTGTGCGTCACATGCACCGCCATCGGGCCCTCGATGCGATTTTGACGTTGCCCCGTTTTGACGACGCCGCTCCAACCGCGCGCCAGATTAACAATAATCACATATTTTCGGTACATTAATTTTTATCGGAGCGGGAAAATTGTTACCGTTAGTCAATTATGTAATAAAAAAATATCCTGCTCACATAAAACTTCAAGTACGTACAGTGAATGGAAGTGAAAAATGGTTTGTTATTAATTTGTATCAATTAAACGATATAGGATACACATTCGGAAATTGACGGGAAATATAAATACGACGCCCACATAATTCGAACATTTGCCTATCAGTACAGTGATTATTATCGTTATTATCATTATTATATTATATTATTATTATATAAATTGATTTGTACTGAGTCTTCCAAATGATGCAATAATCTTGTGCTCTAACAAAATATCTGTCGATACAGCAAGTGATTAGCAGCAAAAGTGATATTGGGGACGGAGAAAATAATTCTCTGAACGCAAATGTAACAGCCTAAATGCAAAGTGTTCATTCACTGGCAAGGTCACCCTACGATTTTAAAGACGAATTTTTGTAAGAATAAAAGAGGCGACCCAAACACGTCTCGGGCGTTGTAAATTCTGTAAATGTAAATATAAGTCGTTTCAAGAGAGTGATTTATAGCTACTTGACGGCGCTCTATTGTGCATAATTATTTATGACCAAGGTGGTACCATGGTTGCCTATCATTTAGTAGAAGAACGATCTCGTAAAATTGTAGTATTGAAGTAAACAAGTTTCTGTGCCGAGAGCCGTTAAAGCTGCACTACAGTAACAAAAACTGAATATTTTGTGGAATTTTAAATAACTTTTTTCACATACTGTATTACCTAAAACTTGAAACTTAAATTGTCTTCAAATCACTAAAATTCAGTGCTAGATAGTTAATTTTTTAATTAGGAGGATCGAAATTGAAAGACCGAATTACACTGAAATATTTCTAGGAAGCAGTTTTTGGCACAACATTTGAAGTTTGTTATTTCCTCAATTATAATAAATTACATAGATGTACACAGTGAAATTGGGAATTAAAATTTGAAAAAAAACAGTAAAACGTTTTAATAAATTTTTTTGTCTTAGTAGTATATAAAACACATCCACATTTCATTTCCTATATTATACACTAAACAGTTACAATGTAGTTTCACATCTAGGTCGCGAACGTTTCCTAATCGGCAGGTCCTTTTCAAGTTCCCTCTGCCTCTTCAGAAACCGTTCGAATTCAGATATCGATTCGTTCATAGACACGTTCCTGGTGGTCCTCAGGTGTCTCAAAGGGACACTCGTCGACAACTTAACCTCGCTTTGAACTAGAAAATTGTCCAACAGACTGTTGGCAGTGGCGTTGGGCTTCGGTCTGACCACATCTTCCTCCTTCTTTTGAACTTTTCTCTTTTTCGAATGGTTGCCGGTCGCCTTTTTGGGCCGGCCCCTTTTTCGCCGGTTCGCTCTCCTCTCCGTCGCTGGGAATGTCCTTCTTCTGTTTAACATTAGGAACCGTGTGGATGGTCCAATTCGACTCGAAGTCTTCCAAATTCTCGTCGGATTTCGTCTGTTTGCAATTTTTCTTGTCCGATTTTCCTTCTTCTTGCCGCTGGTTACTTTGTGCTCGATTTCGTCCAGGGTCGTCGAAGTCACGTCGTTTTCTTCAGTAAGTTAGGGCTTTTCGGTTTTTCTGACGGAGGTGGGTTCGATTTGTAAATCAATTGACACATCTTTTAATTTGTTGAAAAGTGAACGACAAAAGTAGCGCAAGAATTCGATAAATCTGAATTTTGAGAAAAATCCAAAAAACAGGCCGATTTGAAGATTTAATTTCACATCTTTTGAGACACCATTTTTATATACAGGTTGTTTGTTGTCAAAGTAATGACGCCATCGTCGGTTTTTTTAAATGGCAACCCGCGTTTTTAATACTAGAAACGGTTATAGTCGTCAAAAAATATTTTCTTTTGTAGCTGACTTAAAGAATTTGTTCCAGACCGCTTTAATTTAAAATTTGGCACAAAAACTTAATCCCACGGCAATAATTTCTCTAATTTCACAGTAGTCCGTAAGACTACCTTGAAGATTTCAAAATCACACGGTCACATTCAGTTGCAATACTAATTTTAAACAACCCGCCGTTGTGTTTAGTTCATAGAGTGGAAATCGTAGTGCGTTGAGCACACGCTTCACATTTGTTTCTACTCTCTTCCTTTGTGGGTTCAATCTAGAATTTTGCACGTGGTTGCAAGTGCATTGCATTCATTTCATTTTCCGATAAAGATGGATAATTTCGATGATTTGAATTCATTTCGAATCAAATTAGAACCGACGGAACTTATAATAAAAGACGAGCCAATAGAAGTTGCCATAGAAAACAGCTCACTTGATATCATATACGATGAAAATCTTCCAACACTTGGTATCGAGGATCAGTTACTTAATACCCAGGTACATTTTTACAGTTACAAACTAAATTAAATAGAGATTAACAAGAAATTGAGGTTTTTTATTTCAATTTTTAGGTTAAAGTTGTTCCATCAGTAGGTAGAATTGAAAATTCAAATAACATTCAAGCATATCAGAAATCAAAATTTGAAATCAAGGTTGAAGAAGATCACATAACTCGAGAAACCTCTACATCAGAAGACACATCGAAATTGAAGGTACATAAACAATGCGTCATTCGAAATTTATTTCAAAAGCACAAACACCAAGTGTGGAAAATGTTTGAAATAACGGGGTTGTTAAGTTAAGTTTTCACTTGAAACTTTTATAAGAAATTAAAACTAATATCAAAATCTTCAATGAAAATTATGTGAAATAAACTTGCAAATGTGATCAATTTTTATTTGCCAATTTCCGAGAGGGTCTCTTTGTCACGTTTTCCAATTATCTGCCTGGTTTTATCAAAGAATTATTTTTGGGTGCATTGCAAAAGAAAAAAGTTTGTATCTCTGTTGTACCACAAAATGTTCCTAATAGTTTTTTATTCCAGTTTGATATGGTAATCAGTAAAATGCTTCCATATTTTCATCTAATATTAAGTTAATTTTCAATTGAGTTTGTTAAATCAAATTCTTGCTCATTTCAGATTTATGATTTCGATGCACTTGAAGTTAAATTAGAACAAGAAGAATTGATCATAAAAGATGAACCAGAAGAAGTTAGTGAAGAAACCAGCTCACTTGAAATCATCAAGTTTGATACAAATCCTCTAACACTTGGAATTAGAGATCATATTGCAAATACACTGGTAAATTGTTATATTTATAATGTGAAGACCTAAATTAAATTTTTCTTGTTTTAATTTTTAGATCAAAGTGGACCCATCCATATTTAGAACTGAAGATTTGCTTAAGATTTGTACATGCGCCATTGAAGTTATTATGATTCCGCAGCATGTGTTCACCACAAAAATGGAACAGTATCTTGTTTCTAAATTACAAAACATAGCAGAAGCAAACTATGATGTTGAAGATTGTATGGCCCAAGAAGACGCTATTAAATGCAAAGTATGTACACAACGGGTCACTCAAATTTTATTTAAAAAGCATATCTTACACCATAAAATTACTAAACACAAGAGTGGCGACCCTGGAAAAGGTTCTAGTGAAAATAAAGATCGTAAAGTGCACAAACATAGCGACGAGAGCAAGAAACCTTTTAAATGTCATCAGTGCAATAAATGTTTTACCTTAAATGGCGATCTTAAAAGACACATGTTGATTCATAAGGGACTGAAACCTTTTAAATGTCAACAGTGTAATAAATGTTTTACCCGAAATAACAATCTTAAAACACACATGTTGATTCATAAGGGACTGAAACCTTTTAAATGTCAGCAGTGCAATAAATGTTTTACCGAAAATGGCACTCTTAAAAAACACATGTTGATTCATAAGGGACTGAAACCTTCTAAATGTCAACAGTGCAATAAATGTTTTACCCAAAATAGCAATCTTAAAACACACCTGTTGATTCATAAGGGATTGAAACCTTTTAAATGTCAACAGTGCAATAAATGTTTTACCCGAAATAGCCATCTTAAACAACACATGTTGAGTCATAAGGGACTGAAACCTTTTAAATGTCAACAGTGTAATAAATGTTTTACCGAAAATGGTCATCTTAAGACACATGTTGATTCATAAGGGACTTAAACCTTTTAAATGTCAACAGTGTAATAAATGTTTTACCGAAAATGGTCATCTTAAAAGACACATGTTGATTCATAAGGGACTGAAACCTTTTAAATGTCAACAGTGCAATAAATGTTTTACCTTAAATGGCGATCTTAAAAGACATATGTTGATTCATAAGGGACTGAAACCTTTTAAATGTCTACAGTGCAATAAATGTTTTACCCAAAATAGCTATCTTAAAAGACACATGTTGATTCATAAGGGACTGAAACCTTTTAAATGTCAACAGTGCAATAAATGTTTTACCTTAATTGGTACTCTTAATAGACACCTGTTGATTCATACCATACGGAACTGAAACGTTTTTAATGTCAACAGTGCAATAAATGCTTTACCCAAAATAGCAATATTAAAAGACATGTTGATTCATAAAGGTTATAAACTTTTAAAAAGTTGATCGGGAGAAGAAGATAAATCTGAAGAGTGAGTGTGAATAGAAAAATGAGGAAGAATATTTTTGTTTGTGCATTAATTGTACTGTACTGTATTATGATTTTAAATGAATATAATTCTATTAAACAGATCGGAAATGCTTACTATTCACTGTTATTAACTAATAAGTTCCCTTAAAGCTGCGTTATAGTAACAAAAACTGCGTGAATATTTTGCCTTTTGGAATTTTCAATAATTTTTTTATGACGTACCGCACTGTGGTATATATGTTGCTTGCTACATATTTTAACCCTTCATTGGTTATGTTATCCGCAAGTTTATTGCTTTCCAATGAAGTTAATAAATATATATATAATATAATAATATATAATAAAACCAATATTTCGCGAGATATTTGAGAAAAACTGATTTTCGCAGCCTTCGACCTTCAATAATTTCTTTGGCGGACACGATTTTTCAACGGACTTTAACACAGTGTTTCTTATACCGATGCAAAGAAAATCACGAAGGAAAATCTTCACTTGGAATTTTTTAGAAGATGAATACTAAAATGACTGGACTATAAACAATTTGAACCTATGAAATTTTAATCCAAAACATTTTAAACTAGAGGGGACGAAGGTGGCGCGTGAAGCTTTAAAACAAATTGAAGTGCAAATAATAAAGGTAGGAAATTTAATGAAATTACCGAAAATTAAGCTTGTAAATCGTTTTCTCGATCTTGCCTAATTTCACTCGCGTTAATCTTAATACTTTATCCAAAAATCTGATTATTTTTTGTTGCTAGTTGCAGAATATCCAATCATTTAAACATTTTAAAAAATGAGTGCATACAATTTTAATTTGATTACCAAATTATAATTGAATATAAAATAATTCGTTTACAATTTTATGATCATTCTAATTAAATGTTCAAACAAAAAACAATAATAAATAAAAATCGAGACGGTTTTAATGAACGTTTTATTTATAAAGAGGTAGAGACATTATAAATAAGTTGACATATTAATTTCTTAAAATTAAAATCGCAACAACACAATTTAAAATTTATTCGTTGTAAATAACACAAATGAGGTTGGCAGAAATCTTCTAAGAAATGTCGGAAACATGCGGCACTAGCGCCACCAACGTGCGGCTCCTCAACCAGCAACAAACCGATAAACCAGTTGGGCTAAACGGGTTGCCTAAGTCATTTTCAGATTTTTCTTCATTTTGAAAAATTTCCAAAAATAAAAATGTTTCTCCATTTGTCCACTTCAATTCAGTCAGTTTAGAAAACAGTAAACAGAAAATAAAAATTCAGTTTCAAGATGTGCGCTTTAAAGTTTGTAGGCAACACGCAGTATATCTCCCGGTGAATTACGGATTTCCCAGCCGGATCGAGAAATGGGAACAAACTTCGCAAGGAAACAAATAGCTGGAATAAATTTCAACAGTTCCCAACGAATTTACATGGCCCCATTCATTTCAACGTTTCCTTTGGTTCTAAAAGTAAACAAAAAAAATCTTTGATTTTTTTAAGGGGATAATCCTGGTGTTGGAGCGCTTCAAATGAGAACTGCGCTCTATAATAGTTAATTAGAAACGAACAAAGCTGCCCCTGCTGAAACTACAAGTTTTAATCTACAAAAAGCTTTCGGTCATCTGCTACTTTCCTTGTGTAATGTCTGGAGGTGCTTTTTAATCAAATGGAATGTTTTGTTGGCCGTTTTGACGGGATCATATTGTTCATACGGGGCTGGTTATAACTATAATAAATGTGGCTATTAAAATAGCATCATTCATCATAGGAATTTTTAGTCTTGGTGCACACGAAGACTCGTTATTATTGGGGAAGACGGTGTAAGTGTCTAAAAATACCTTGACTTTAATGAGGGGTGTGTTTTATGCACACTTTATCCGTACACTTCGTTACTTCAGACATGAGCGAGACTGGCTCTCACTCTAATAGAATTGTGGACTTGCATTTTACCGTACAAGTGATCACGTGACCGGTGCGTGTTTAGCACGTGATTACTATATATTTTCATTGGATAAACTATTAAATAAAATAGAAGTTACAAACAACTGAAGTTTTTATTGCAGATATAAAAACATAATTGGAATAAAAATTATGGAACACCATTTTTTAATAACTTTAAAGATACTAAATATTAATTTAATAAAATAAAACAAACTAATTAGAAGATTGACCGTAAATTGCCTGCATCACAACACTTTAATTTAAGTTTGTTGTCCTATTTGCTTTGCTTTATTAATGGCAATCGTCGAAATCATAAAAAGAGATTTGTGTTACCGGAAACTCGTGTTTAGAAAAGCGCTAATAATATTTAGCAAGTTTCCCAAGTTTAAATTTACGATCCCACGATTGAGATTTCCGAAAACTAACAACAATAATTACTAATAGCAAATCACATAAAAAAATTTAAAGCACACGCACTTTGGGCGCTGGTTGTTTATCACAATTACAAAAATCGAGTGATTTATGCGACAAAGTGTTTCTCATCGATAGGCCCGCAGGTTACAGCGACAACAGGTCGATAGGTCAATTTATAACAATTCTGAGAGCTTGACGTTTATTGTCGAAATTTATAAATTGCGCAAAAAATAATAAAAATCGACCGCATAAATCACTCGATTTTTTTGCGAAACCAACACATGCAAGTAATTAAATTTCGCTGTTTTTGTTCTGAAAGTGAATCATCAGGTTAATAAACTAATTGCCGATCGACTGTTAGCTTTACGACCCTTAAAGTCAACATTTAATGCGGTTTACTGCGACATCAAAATCGTGTGCAGCACATTGCATTGGACGTTGTTTTTGTCGTTTTGTTTCCCAGGAATTACTTCTCTTTTTTCCTTGGAAATCTCAGTTTGATTTTATTAATTTATTATTTTATATTGTGAAATGTTTTACTTGGAATTTTATCCAATGTCCTCGATTATTTGATATTCAACTGTCGTTTTTTCGGTTTCATGACTGCTGCATAGTTTAAATTCAATGTTAAAATGTTTGATCTAACACATCATACAGAAAATGCCAAATGAACTAACTTTCATTAATTTACTGTCACAAAGCAGGTAATTACTATTAAGTAATATCAACTGTAAGAAACTGTAGGAAAGCCATTACATAACAGTTTTCCACTTTTCAGTCATTTGGAGTATTTTTAGATTTGGTGGGGTAATGCGGGTCACGCGAAAATTAAAAATTAGTTACCGTTGAGACAGGTAATTACTACCAATTGTAAGTAATATTAAAATAAACTGTAGACAGAACATTACGTAACAGTTTTCCATGTTCCAGTCGTTTGGAGCATGTTTAGATTTGGTGGGGTAATGCGGGCCACATGAAAGTTATAAATCGCTATATCACCGTTTAGACAGGCAATTACTAATAAGAAGTATCAAAATAAAACTGGGCTCCTCATTGAAGTATAAAAAATTATCTTTATAAACAATCTTTCATCGAATTAAGAATATTTAAGTTAACGTTGAAATGAGAATATAAATAAACAGGCCGAAATTTAAACTGACTTTAATTACTTGCATTAAAAAATTAATGAAGCCTCTCTGTGCAAGCAAAATAAATGAAAAAACTTGGAACTTTATAAACTTAAAGACCCAAACATTTTACTTGATCTCGTTTTATGTTGACTTTTAACTTTCGTGCGAAGAATTAAACAGCGACTGTGCATTGAAAATTGTTCCAAAAAGTTAAAAAGTTGCCTTTTAATTAATTAAAAGCCCTCAAAAAATTCAATGGTCTTTTAATTAATTAAATCGACCGAACCGCACGTTTCATTTTTTTCTGTAAAACCCTTTCATGTAACAACTGCGAAAAAAATGAATTAAATTAAATGAAAGATACTACATCTTTTCCAAAAATCCTGTTTCGCAAAACCGGTCGAAACGTGCATTTTCCGCCCGGCCGAGAACTCCTAACAAGCAGTTTGATTTACGGCTGGAAACTTTGCGCAAAAATCGCGCCTCAATCGCTCAAAAGAAAAGTATTCGCCCTTTAAATGTCAAGTTTTGAAAGCGATCTGAAGTGGCGATGACGACGACTTTTTAGCATAATCTTATCTAAACTTGTCACCCCTGGAGCACACATGGTCTGCGGTGTATTCGCTATATCTTGTCGTCGTCTGCCTCCCTGTGAAAAGCGGATCTCCAGTCAAAGAGTGCGTGCTCACGTGTGAACAAGTCCGTTTTTGCCAGATTCATAATTGCAGCGGCGATGCCGCGGTCGCAGCTCTATTCAGTTTTAAATTATTCTTCCCTTCAGAAGTGACATCATTTCGGGCAAAAAAATTGGCAAAAAATTGGCGAAATCGTTACATGTGCAGATGCACGTTTTTCAGCGCTGACCTTTAACTTTGGCCTGTTTAAGAATGGATTTGAATGCAGTTTAAAATCGCGTCGAAAATGAAGCTGTGGAAGGTGCTCGCCAGGAACAGCCACGTTTACACTAATCATCTCAATCAAAACAGCGGAATGGAACTGTACGGTATGTAAACATCTGGATTTTTTAAACACGTGTCTGGAAAATCTCACGTTATATTATTACACCGCGTTTTTTAATTCCAGAAAAGGTTAGAAGACTGAAAAAAATTTTTTTTTTACTTAATGTTGATAGCAATGACATTTTACATCTGTCAGTTTAAGGTTATATTAGCAAGGAGGCAATAAGATTATTTTAAAACAAAAATCCGATGAGGAAAGCTTCATCTTCAATATTCTGTAACATTTAAGTGATTTTGTCAAAATTGTGTATGGTATTATGGAATTAAACACTTCTACCAACATAAAATTTAAAAAAAAACGCAACTTTTTAACCGTTTCTGGAATTAAAAGACACACCGTAGTGCGAATGAAAATCGGTCGGGACGTCGCTTCAGAAATTCCGAGCGATTGTGACGCGTTTGTAAATAGCCTCGATATTTTCACGAATGCGCAAAAAAGATCAAAGATGATGTGATGAGGAGAGAGCCCCGTTTTGATATAAAATTTAATGTGCGGTTGATGTTTGAGACCGTGGAGTTTTTATGTAAGTTTCGGGTGCCTGATTGCGATCGGTTAGACAACTGCGTTAATCGTAAAAAGGAGGCTAAAATTACACGAGTTAAAGACTCCATAAAAATTTTCAGTCGATTTTCACATCGAAAAAATGTGTGAAACTGGTACTGATTTTTTTTAGGATCACACAATCGAATTGAATGATTGACAACATCTTTGAATGGGATTTTTTTTAAAATTAATAATTGGGCGGATTCTCGACCTAATTTTTTTAAATTAAATTTACTCAAAGTTGTTGATTAATTGTAAGTTTGACTGACAAGATTTATAACACCTTTGTTAGTAATATTTAAATATTAAATTAATTTAAAATTAATAAAATTGACTTGATGTGATTAAAAAACGAAATTATGAATAATAACGTTCATAACAATTTTGGATCTGATTATTCTAAATTATATTTATTCAAAGTTGACTAAGTTTGACTGAAAAGGTTCATAACACTTTAAATTAATAAAATTGATTTGATGTGATTAAAAAACGAAATTAATTGAATAATAACATTCATAACAATTTTGGATCTGATTATTCTAAATTATGTTTATTCAAAGTTGACTAAGTTTGACTGAAAAGGTTCATAACACTTTAAATTAATAAAATTGACTTGATGTGATTCAAAAACGAAATTAATTGAATAATAACGTTCATAACAATTTTGGATCTGATTATTCTAAATTATATTTATTCAAAGTTGACTAAGTTTGACTGAAAAGGTTCATAACACTTTAAATTAATAAAATTGATTTGATGTGATTAAAAAACGAAATTAATTGAATAATAACATTCATAACAATTTTGGATCTGATTATTCTAAATTATGTTTATTCAAAGTTGACTAAGTTTGACTGAAAAGGTTCATAACACTTTAAATTAATAAAATTGACTTGATGTGATTCAAAAACGAAATTAATTGAATAATAACGTTCATAACAATTTTGGATCTGATTATTCTAAATTATATTTATTCAAAGTTGACTCAGTTTGACTGAAAAGGTTCATAACACTTTAAATTAATAAAATTGACTTGATGTGATTAAAAAACGAAAATAATTGAATAATAACATTCATAACAATTTTGGATCTGATTATTCTAAATTATGTTTATTCAAAGTTGACTAAGTTTGACTGAAAAGGTTCATAACACTTTAAATTAATAAAATTGACTTGATGTGATTCAAAAACGAAATTAATTGAATAATAACGTTCATAACAATTTTGGATCTGATTATTCTAAATTATGTTTATTCAAAGTTGACTAAGTTTGACTGAAAAGGTTCATAACACTTTAAATTAATAAAATTGACTTGATGTGATTCAAAAACGAAATTAATTGAATAATAACGTTCATAACAATTTTGGATCTGATTATTCTAAATTATATTTATTCAAAGTTGACTCAGTTTGACTGAAAAGGTTCATAACACTTTAAATTAATAAAATTGACTTGATGTGATTAAAAAACGAAATTAATTGAATAATAACATTCATAACAATTTTGGATCTAATTATGCTAAATTATGTTTATTCAAAGTTGACTAAGTTTGACTGAAAATGTTCATAACACTTTAAATTAATAAAATTGACTGGACGTGATTAAAAAAACGAAATTAATTGAATAATAACGTTCATAACAATTTTGGATCTGATTATTCTAAATTATATTTATTCAAAGTTGGCTAAGTTTGACTGAAAAGGTTCATAACACTTTAAATTAATAAAATTGACTTGATGTGATTCAAAAACGAAATTAATTGAATAATAACGTTCATAACAATTTTGGATCTGATTATTCTAAATTATATTTATTCAAAGTTGACTCAGTTTGACTGAAAAGGTTCATAACACTTTAAATTAATAAAATTGACTTGATGTGATTAAAAAACGAAATTAATTGAATAATAACATTCATAACAATTTTGGATCTAATTATGCTAAATTATGTTTATTCAAAGTTGACTAAGTTTGACTGAAAATGTTCATAACACTTTAAATTAATAAAATTGACTGGACGTGATTAAAAAAACGAAATTAATTGAATAATAACGTTCATAACAATTTTGGATCTGATTATTCTAAATTATATTTATTCAAAGTTGGCTAAGTTTGACTGAAAAGGTTCATAACACTTTAAATTAATAAAATTGACTTGATGTGATTAAAAAACGAAATTAATTGAATAATAACGTTCATAACAATTTTTGATCTGATTATTCTAAATTATATTTATTCAAAGTTGACTGAGTTTGACTGAAAAGGTTCATAACACTTTAAATTAATAAAATTGACTTGATGTGATTAAAAAACGAAATTAATTGAATAATAACGTTCATAACAATTTTGGATCTGATTATTCTAAATTATATTTATTCAAAGTTGACTAAGTTTGACTGAAAAGATTCATAACACTTTAAATTAATAAAATTGACTTGATGTGATTAAAAAACGAAAATAATTGAATAATAACGTTCATAACAATTTTGGATCTGATTATTCTAAATTGTATTTATTCAAAGTTGACTAAGTTTGACTGAAAAGGTTCATAACACTTTAAATTAATAAAATTGACTGGACGTGATTAAAAAACGAAATTAATTGAATAATAACGTTCATAACAATTTTGGATCTGATTATTCTAAATTATATTTATTCAAAGTTGACTAAGTTTGACTGAAAAGGTTCATAACACTTTAAATTAATAAAATTGACTGGACGTGATTAAAAAACGAAATTAATTGAATAATAACGTTCATAACAATTTTGGATCTGATTATTCTAAATTATATTTATTCAAAGTTGACTGAGTTTGACTGAAAAGGTTCATAACACTTTAAATTAATAAAATTGACTTGATGTGATTAAAAAACGAAATTAATTGAATAATAACGTTCATAACAATTTTGGATCTGATTATTCTAAATTATATTTATTCAAAGTTGACTGAGTTTGACTGCAAAAGGTTCATAACACTTTAAATTAATAAAATTGACTTGATGTGATTAAAAAACGAAAATAATTGAATAATAACGTTCATAACAATTTTGGATCTGATTATTCTAAATTATATTTATTCAAAGTTGGCTAAGTTTGACTGAAAAGGTTCATAACACTTTAAATTAATAAAATTGACTTGATGTGATTAAAAAACGAAATTAATTGAATAATAACGTTCATAACAATTTTTGATCTGATTATTCTAAATTATATTTATTCAAAGTTGACTGAGTTTGACTGAAAAGGTTCATAACACTTTAAATTAATAAAATTGACTTGATGTGATTAAAAAACGAAAATAATTGAATAATAACGTTCATAACAATTTTGGATCTGATTATTCTAAATTATATTTATTCAAAGTTGACTAAGTTTCACTGAAAAGGTTCATAACACTTTAAATTAATAAAATTGATTTGATGTGATTAAAAAACGAAATTAATTGAATAATAACATTCATAACAATTTTGGATCTGATTATTTTAAATTATGTTTATTCAAAGTTGACTAAGTTTGACTGAAAAGGTTCATAACACTTTAAATTAATAAAATTGACTTGATGTGATTCAAAAACGAAATTAATTGAATAATAACGTTCATAACAATTTTGGATCTGATTATTCTAAATTATATTTATTCAAAGTTGACTCAGTTTGACTGAAAAGGTTCATAACACTTTAAATTAATAAAATTGACTTGATGTGATTAAAAAACGAAATTAATTGAATAATAACATTCATAACAATTTTGGATCTAATTATGCTAAATTATGTTTATTCAAAGTTGACTAAGTTTGACTGAAAAGGTTCATAACACTTTAAATTAATAAAATTGACTTGATGTGATTAAAAAACGAAATTAATTGAATAATAACGTTCATAACAATTTTGGATCTAATTATGCTAAATTATGTTTATTCAAAGTTGACTAAGTTTGACTGAAAAGGTGCATAACACTTTAAATTAATAAAATTAACTGGACGTGATTAAAAAACGAAATTAATTGAATAATAACGTTCATAACAATTTTGGATCTGATTATTCTAAATTATATTTATTCAAAGTTGACTAAGTTTGACTGAAAAGGTTCATAACACTTTAAATTAATAAAATTGACTGGACGTGATTAAAAAACGAAATTAATTGAATAATAACGTTCATAACAATTTTGGATCTGATTATTCTAAATTATATTTATTCAAAGTTGACTGAGTTTGACTGAAAAGGTTCATAACACTTTAAATTAATAAAATTGACTTGATGTGATTAAAAAACGAAATTAATTGAATAATAACGTTCATAACAATTTTGAATCTGATTATTCTAAATTATATTTATTCAAAGTTGACTGAGTTTGACTGCAAAAGGTTCATAACACTTTAAATTAATAAAATTGACTTGATGTGATTAAAAAACGAAAATAATTGAATAATAACGTTCATAACAATTTTGGATCTGATTATTCTAAATTATATTTATTCAAAGTTGGCTAAGTTTGACTGAAAAGTTCATAACACTTTAAATTAATAAAATTGACTTGATGTGATTAAAAAACGAAATTAATTGAATAATAACGTTCATAACAATTTTTGATCTGATTATTCTAAATTATATTTATTCAAAGTTGACTGAGTTTGATTGAAAAGGTTCATAACACTTTAAATTAATAAAATTGACTTGATGTGATTAAAAAACGAAAATAATTGAATAATAACGTTCATAACAATTTTGGATCTGATTATTCTAAATTGTATTTATTCAAAGTTGACTAAGTTTGACTGAAAAGGTTCATAACACTTTAAATTAATAAAATTGACTTGATGTGATTAAAAAACGAAATTAATTGAATAATAACGTTCATAACAATTTTGGATCTAATTATGCTAAATTATGTTTATTCAAAGTTGACTAAGTTTGACTGAAAAGGTGCATAACACTTTAAATTAATAAAATTAACTGGACGTGATTAAAAAACGAAATTAATTGAATAATAACGTTCATAACAATTTTGGATCTGATTATTCTAAATTATATTTATTCAAAGTTGACTGAGTTTGACTGAAAATGTTCATAACACTTTAAATTAATAAAATTGACTTGATGTGATTAAAAAACGAAATTAATTGAATAATAACGTTCATAACAATTTTGGATCTGATTATTCTAAATTATATTTATTCAAAGTTGGCTAAGTTTGACTGAAAAGGTTCATAACACTTTAAATTAATAAAATTGACTTGATGTGATTCAAAAACGAAATTAATTGAATAATAACGTTCATAACAATTTTGGATCTGATTATTCTAAATTATATTTATTCAAAGTTGACTCAGTTTGACTGAAAAGGTTCATAACACTTTAAATTAATAAAATTGACTTGATGTGATTAAAAAACGAAATTAATTGAATAATAACATTCATAACAATTTTGGATCTAATTATGCTAAATTATGTTTATTCAAAGTTGACTAAGTTTGACTGAAAAGGTTCATAACACTTTAAATTAATAAAATTGACTGGACGTGATTAAAAAAACGAAATTAATTGAATAATAACGTTCATAACAATTTTGGATCTGATTATTCTAAATTATATTTATTCAAAGTTGACTGAGTTTGACTGAAAAGGTTCATAACACTTTAAATTAATAAAATTGACTTGATGTGATTAAAAAACGAAATTAATTGAATAATAACGTTCATAACAATTTTGGATCTGATTATTCTAAATTATATTTATTCAAAGTTGACTGAGTTTGACTGAAAAGATTCATAACACTTTAAATTAATAAAATTGACTTGATGTGATTAAAAAACGAAAATAATTGAATAATAACGTTCATAACAATTTTGGATCTGATTATTCTAAATTGTATTTATTCAAAGTTGACTAAGTTTGACTGAAAAGGTTCATAACACTTTAAATTAATAAAATTGACTTGATGTGATTAAAAAACGAAATTAATTGAATAATAACGTTCATAACAATTTTGGATCTAATTATGCTAAATTATGTTTATTCAAAGTTGACTAAGTTTGACTGAAAAGGTGCATAACACTTTAAATTAATAAAATTAACTGGACGTGATTAAAAAACGAAATTAATTGAATAATAACGTTCATAACAATTTTGGATCTGATTATTCTAAATTATATTTATTCAAAGTTGACTAAGTTTGACTGAAAAGGTTCATAACACTTTAAATTAATAAAATTGACTGGACGTGATTAAAAAACGAAATTAATTGAATAATAACGTTCATAACAATTTTGGATCTGATTATTCTAAATTATATTTATTCAAAGTTGACTGAGTTTGACTGAAAAGGTTCATAACACTTTAAATTAATAAAATTGACTTGATGTGATTAAAAAACGAAATTAATTGAATAATAACGTTCATAACAATTTTGGATCTGATTATTCTAAATTATATTTATTCAAAGTTGACTGAGTTTGACTGCAAAAGGTTCATAACACTTTAAATTAATAAAATTGACTTGATGTGATTAAAAAACGAAAATAATTGAATAATAACGTTCATAACAATTTTGGATCTGATTATTCTAAATTATATTTATTCAAAGTTGGCTAAGTTTGACTGAAAAGGTTCATAACACTTTAAATTAATAAAATTGACTTGATGTGATTAAAAAACGAAATTAATTGAATAATAACGTTCATAACAATTTTTGATCTGATTATTCTAAATTATATTTATTCAAAGTTGACTGAGTTTGACTGAAAAGGTTCATAACACTTTAAATTAATAAAATTGACTTGATGTGATTAAAAAACGAAAATAATTGAATAATAACGTTCATAACAATTTTGGATCTGATTATTCTAAATTGTATTTATTCAAAGTTGACTAAGTTTGACTGAAAAGGTTCATAACACTTTAAATTAATAAAATTGACTTGATGTGATTAAAAAACGAAATTAATTGAATAATAACGTTCATAACAATTTTGGATCTAATTATGCTAAATTATGTTTATTCAAAGTTGACTAAGTTTGACTGAAAAGGTGCATAACACTTTAAATTAATAAAATTAACTGGACGTGATTAAAAAACGAAATTAATTGAATAATAACGTTCATAACAATTTTGGATCTGATTATTCTAAATTATATTTATTCAAAGTTGACTAAGTTTGACTGAAAAGGTTCATAACACTTTAAATTAATAAAATTGACTGGACGTGATTAAAAAACGAAATTAATTGAATAATAACGTTCATAACAATTTTGGATCTGATTATTCTAAATTATATTTATTCAAAGTTGACTGAGTTTGACTGAAAAGGTTCATAACACTTTAAATTAATAAAATTGACTTGATGTGATTAAAAAACGAAATTAATTGAATAATAACGTTCATAACAATTTTGGATCTGATTATTCTAAATTATATTTATTCAAAGTTGACTGAGTTTGACTGCAAAAGGTTCATAACACTTTAAATTAATAAAATTGACTTGATGTGATTAAAAAACGAAAATAATTGAATAATAACGTTCATAACAATTTTGGATCTGATTATTCTAAATTATATTTATTCAAAGTTGGCTAAGTTTGACTGAAAAGGTTCATAACACTTTAAATTAATAAAATTGACTTGATGTGATTAAAAAACGAAATTAATTGAATAATAACGTTCATAACAATTTTTGATCTGATTATTCTAAATTATATTTATTCAAAGTTGACTGAGTTTGACTGAAAAGGTTCATAACACTTTAAATTAATAAAATTGACTTGATGTGATTAAAAAACGAAAATAATTGAATAATAACGTTCATAACAATTTTGGATCTGATTATTCTAAATTGTATTTATTCAAAGTTGACTAAGTTTGACTGAAAAGGTTCATAACACTTTAAATTAATAAAATTGACTTGATGTGATTTAAAAACGAAATTAATTGAATAATAACGTTCATAACAATTTTGGATCTAATTATGCTAAATTATGTTTATTCAAAGTTGGCTAAGTTTGACTGAAAAGGTGCATAACACTTTAAATTAATAAAATTAACTGGACGTGATTAAAAAACGAAATTAATTGAATAATAACGTTCATAACAATTTTGGATCTGATTATTCTAAATTATATTTATTCAAAGTTGACTAAGTTTGACTGAAAAGGTTCATAACACTTTAAATTAATAAAATTGACTGGACGTGATTAATAAACGAAATTAATTGAATAATAACGTTCATAACAATTTTGGATCTGATTATTCTAAATTATATTTATTCAAAGTTGACTGAGTTTGACTGAAAAGGTTCATAACACTTTAAATTAATAAAATTGACTTGATGTGATTAAAAAACGAAATTAATTGAATAATAACGTTCATAACAATTTTGGATCTGATTATTCTAAATTATATTTATTCAAAGTTGACTGAGTTTGACTGCAAAAGGTTCATAACACTTTAAATTAATAAAATTGACTTGATGTGATTAAAAAACGAAAATAATTGAATAATAACGTTCATAACAATTTTGGATCTGATTATTCTAAATTATATTTATTCAAAGTTGGCTAAGTTTGACTGAAAAGGTTCATAACACTTTAAATTAATAAAATTGACTTGATGTGATTAAAAAACGAAATTAATTGAATAATAACGTTCATAACAATTTTTGATCTGATTATTCTAAATTATATTTATTCAAAGTTGACTGAGTTTGACTGAAAAGGTTCATAACACTTTAAATTAATAAAATTGACTTGATGTGATTAAAAAACGAAAATAATTGAATAATAACGTTCATAACAATTTTGGATCTGATTATTCTAAATTGTATTTATTCAAAGTTGACTCAGTTTGACTGAAAAGGTTCATAACACTTTAAATTAATAAAATTGACTGGACGTGATTAAAAAACGAAATTAATTGAATAATAACGTTCATAACAATTTTGGATCTAATTATGCTAAATTATGTTTATTCAAAGTTGACTAAGTTTGACTGAAAAGGTTCATAACACTTTAAATTAATAAAATTGACTGGACGTGATTAAAAAACGAAATTAATTGAATAATAACGTTCAGAACAATTTTGGATCTGATTATTCTAAATTATATTTATTCAAAGTTGACTGAGTTTGACTGAAAAGGTTCATAACACTTTAAATTAATAAAATTGACTTGATGTGATTAAAAAACGAAAATAATTCAATAATATATATATATTTTAGCACGTCAGGCCTTGTAGGCCCATGGCTTGAATACAATTGTTGCTTTCTGAATTACAATTATACTTTCTGAACTACATTGATACTTTCTGATTTACAATTGGTGTTTTCTGACTTACAATTGACGAGCCTCAATTACAATTCATGCTTTCTGAATTACAATTGAATAATCTGAACTACAATTAATGGTTTCTGAATTACAATTGATACTTTTTGATTTACAATTGGTTTTTTCTGAATTACAATTAAATAATCTGAACTACAATTATACTTTTTGAATTACCATTGATACTTTCTGATTTACAATTGATGTTTTCTGAATTACAATTACATAATCTGAACTACAATTAATACTTTCTGAATTACAATTGATACTTTCTGATTTACATTTGGTGTTTTCTGAATTTCCAGTTACTGATTTTACTGCCTCCTATGTCCTTAATTACTTCATCCTTCCATCCCGACTTGGGTCTTCCTCTTCTCATTTTTCCACCTACTTCACTTTCCAAAATCTTCTTTGGAACCCTACTATTCTGCATCCTCATCACCTGCCCCGCTTCGTCCTTCCATCTCGACTTGGGTCTTCCTCTTCTCATTTTTCCACTGTTAAAAAACTCATAATCCTCAATTTCCATTGTAGTATTCCCGGTTTGCTTTGTTTCTTGTAGTGCAACTATATCAAACTCATACTTTTTGATTTCACTGCCGATCTGTTTTAGCTTTGCTTCCACAAACGTCTCACTTACATTCCCTGACCCTATTCGTAGATTAACATTCTGCTTTGCACAGCTACTTTTCTCACTTTCCTTTTTCCCACTTGCTTCTCTCTCTATTTTTTTCCTTATGACTTTCGTTTTATTCACCGTCTCATTTAACCTTAATCCCGCCCGTGTCGTCGTACTTCCTTCCCGTTCATCTTCCTCACTTAGTTTTTTGACTGCACTTAGTCCGTTTTCCTTCTTACACCTTCCGTTTTCAGATGCCTTTAATTTGACTCCCTCCTGCTTCCACTCCTCCTCCGTTGCCTTCCATTCCTCCCTCAGTTTTTGAAACTCTTCTACCATTTCATCCCTATTGGTCTTTATTTCTTCCTTGATTTCTGCAGCCCAATTTTTTATCATGCTCTTTAGCTCTTCCATTTCTGCTAACTCTATTTGCTTTTGGGACTCTGGTGACCTTACTACTATTTTGATCTTTTCAAAGGATCTTAATTCTTCTTCTCTTTCCCTTTTTCTAATTACTTTGTCGGAACATTACAACGACCTTTCAACAGAATGCACTTGCAGCGCTCTACTTCCGCTTACTCTCTATCTCACTCACACTTCTAGCTTGGATTCAATTACAATCGCTTACTCGTCGCGGTTAAATTCCACGCACTATCGTTATCTCTCACACCACTAACTCTATCTCAACTACTCGTTTTACAGTTCAACGCTCGAGATGACGACCGTACCAAAATCTTCGTTATTTGGGGCTCCTCACTTACACCACTACTGTTCCTCCTTCCCCCGTTTTTCAATTCCTCCCTTCATCAAATTTCTTCTTATTTCAATCGCTTACTTGTCACGGATTCAACGCTCTAGATGTCCATCGTATTAAAATCTTCGTTATTTGGGGCTCCTTGGTTACACCGCTATTATTCCTCACTTACACGTCCTTCATTTCCTCACTTCACCAAATGTCTTTTTAATTCCACATCACCAACTCTAACAATCCTTACTTTCTTTTCCCTGCGTGACGGAGACGTGTTTACGTTACTCGCGTCGCCGCAACACCAATTCAATAATAACGTTCATAACAATTTTGGATCTGATTATTCTAAATTGTATTTATTCAAAGTTGACTAAGTTTGACTGAAAAGGTTCATAACACTTTAAATTAATAAAATTGACTTGATGTGATTAAAAAACGAAATTAATTGAATAATAACGTTCATAACAATTTTGGATCTAATTATTCTAAATTATGTTTATTCAAAGTTGACTAAGTTTGACTGAAAAGGTTCATAACACTTTAAATTAATAAAATCGACTTCATGTGATTGTAAAATGAAATTAATTGATTAATGAGGTTCATAGGAGTTTTAGATCTAATTTTTGTAAATTAAATTTATTCGAAGATAATTATCGATGGTTTAGGGTTAATTATGTGTTTTTAAAATGTGTGTTAAATTTAATGTGTATTGACTAAATACTTTTAAAGTGTATTTTTAATAAAAATATGACGTACGTTACGTTACGTTAATTAAGTTTATAAATATTATGTGGAAAAATAAGGAACAAAAATAATATGTAAGTTTATTTATTTACACTTATATTCAAATCTCACATATCCACATAAAGGAAAATAAAAAAGTTAAATAAATAAATTTATTTTGATTATTAAAGTGTAATATTAAATCTTGAACAGGTCAGTGAAGCGTCTTAACCCTCTCAAATGCAGGTTCATCTAAAACAGAATTTGAAACACGAGTCTCGTTTAAATTTAAAGCGACTCATTACTGACTTTGGCAGACATATTCCAATTGATGTTAACCTTTAGTGTGTTGGGGTTTAAATAACACACCAATTTTGACTAGACTTTATTTGATGTTTGAAGGAAAATATTTACACGATAATGGCACAATTTAACATGTGAAACCGACTGGTTCAGTTGAAGGATTCGAACGGACTTCTTGAAGCCCACTGAAAATTTGTATATATATGCCAGCTTCCGGGAGGTCGACTTGTAGGGTCTGAAGGATATTTCCGGTACTGTCCAGCGCGGGTGGCACTCTAACATTTATCATGTGTCTTCTGACATGTGTAAATGTTCGTGCTGTGCCGGACGTAATTTGAAGTCAATAGGGAATATGCATGAAATTTAAATTTGGTTCAAATATTTTTATTCCGAATCTTTATTGGCCGGACATTTGAACTGAACCATTATTTTAGTAATTAATAATTTTTTAATTACTTAAAATTAATAAATAAAAGTGCAAATTAATTCAAATTTCTAAAACGGAACACCATTGGCTAAACGAAACGTGACGTCAAATACTGTGTCAACAAGTCGTACTGCGTACTGTTTACATGGCATTGCCGGTTTTTGATTAGTGTGTTGTGAATTCATTTATTCTTTAAGTGTAATTTTAGCATCCTAGTGATATAATAAATCATTTAAGACAATGACTGAAAGTGGCTTTGTAATCAGATAATCTGCCGAGAATAGATCCATTCATAATGTCGTCTTATTTTCTTTCAGATCCAAATTTTACGTCCACTGAAGTAAAAGGAGTGAAAGCTGCAAGGTAATTAATTAATAACTCATAATTATTCTATAATAACACATTATGTACGTTATTTAAGAAATAAATACAATCCTAAATATGATGAGCAGTAAACATAACCTATAATTTTTGATTATTGTTAAACGAAGCTGCATACATATACTGTATTTTATTGCTAAATGATTATTACTTTTTGATACAGATCCGAACGTGAATCTTATGGAGATTCAGCAATAGGATATGTACGAGTGAAAAGAGACGGGGATGGGATTTGTGTGCATATTTCGATTTTGACAATGGAATATGTGCGGCAAAACTCCTTTATTTAATCGTAGTGTCACATTTACACCTTCTTGTTTCATTATGTTGTATTGAACATAATTTTCTGTATCCTCCTCTATCTAGGTATGGAAATACCTAATTACATTTAATTTTTAAATGAGCATTTATTTTCTTTATTATGTACCATTTAAATGCATTGTAATAATGGCCTTTAGGGAGCTTAAGCTCTAAGGTCAAAAAATGTAATAAATAAATAAATAAATAAATAAATAAATAAATAAATAAATAAATAAATAAATAAATAAATAAATAAATAAATACGTCATACTTACATTAAAGTGATCTCCACAACAATGTAAACAAGTTGTTGCAGATACTTCATCTCTTTTGATATCCTCACACCATTTCTTACGTATTTTTGCACCCATCGGGACTTGAAAAAACACTTTATCACGTGCACTTCTGATAGAGTTTTTGCATAAAGGCACAATGCAATACTTATGAACTGGCTTTTGAGCTTTTTTCATGGTGAAATAATTTAAGAACGAAAACACCTGCAGTAAACAGTGGGCTGAACTGTTGTTGACACAGTATGTGACGTCATCAACAGAGCGCGCGAAAATGGCGGCGTTTAAACAGCTCAAAATTATTCGCTATTTTAAACATTTTTTTAAACTTGATTATAGCAATTTTAAACAGTATTTATATTTTTTACTATGTTATAACGGTGTAAACAGTGAATTAAAAAAATTTAAAAAATGCATGCATATACCCTATTGCTTTAAACAACGTATTGCGCAAAAGGGAGCACACCTTCGGGTGTTGTATTGGCGGATCCAAATTTTAACATCTCTGCAGATATCGATCTGTTAATAGGAGCGCGATTATATTGGCAATTATTAATTTAAGCTCCAGTTCAGATACAAAAGAATCAACCATACCTACAACAAACGCACCTGGGTTGGATTGTAAGCGGAAACTTTGATTTTAAAAATTCTATTTCAAAATTTAGTTGCAATTTGATTCGTAATCCCGAAACTTATTTGGAAAACCAGGTAGCAAAATTTTGGCAAATGGAAGATTTAGGCGAAGAAAACAATGTAGAGAAGGCAGAGGAACAAGCATGCGAAGAGCATTTTCGAAAAAACACGGTTAGAGCGGTGTCGGGTAAATTCATTGTAAAACTACCTTTCCGAGATACTGTCGATTTGGGAAAGTTCCGTGCATTAGCACTAAGCCGTTTTATCTTCCAGGAAAAAAGGTTCGAAAAGGACAATAAATTGAGAAATGAGTACAAAGACTTTATGGCGGAGTACCTGAAGCTCGGCCATATGCAGCTCGTTCCTCAATCGCAGTTAAATAACCAAAAATCATTTTACGTGCCCCATCTGGCTGTTTTTAAGCGAACGGCCGAAGGGCCTCAAATTCGTATTGTTTTCGACTGTGCAGCAAAATCCTCTAACGGATTAAGTCTAAACGATAATTTGTTAACGGGTAACAACCTTCAAAATGGGTTGTTTGACATACTTTGTAGATTCAGAACTTACAAATACGCTATTTCCGCGGATATAAAAAAAATGTACAGAATGATAGAAATCCATTCTGACGATAACGACTATTTGCGTATTTTATGGAGAGAATCTAAAAATGCTCCTAAAAAACTTATAAACTAAAAACGCTAACCTACGGGCTCACGTGTGCTCCCTTTTGCGCAATACGTTGTTTAAAGCAATTCTCAATAGAAACGCGAGAAAGTCATCCTACAGCGAGTCAGATTATAAATCGAGATTTTTATATGGAGGATTTGCTAACCGGAAGCAACTCTTTTAACGAAGCTTCATCGATTAAAAGTCAGGTTACAAACATTCTAGCGACCGCAGGTTTTAATTTATGCAAATGGAGCTCCAATAATTCTTTATTATTGAGCGACAATTCTAATTCAAACTCTACAATCGAATTATCAAAAGGCGAAGATGTCAAAGTACTGGGTTTTTTTCTGGAATTGCAATAATGATGAACTTAAGTATATGTATAGTCGAATTTCCGTCAGACTTGAAAACTATCACAAAACGTAATATCCTGGCAATAGTAGCAAAAATTTTTGATCCGTTAGGATTAATTAATCCAGTTGTCGTTAAAGCAAAGATTCTCATACAGCAAATGTGGATACTGAAACTAAGTTGGGATCAACGCGTACCCGATGAAATCGAAATCGTTTGGAAAAAATTGTTAAATGAATTATCGTATTTGAACGAATTAAGTATTCCGCGAAAATTTCTATTATCAAATTATTTGAAGTCCGTCGAGTTGCATGGCTTTGCGGACTCGTCATTAAAAGCGTATGGTGCAGCCCTGTACGTCAAAGCTAACTACGATTCTGGGATGTCTTCAGTAACGTTACTATGTGCCAAAAGTAAAATTACACCAATCAAGAATATTACGCTACCGCGATTAGAACTTAATGCGTGTTTATTACTTTGCAAATTAATGTCAAAGGTTAACGAGGTTTTGAAGTCAAGTCTAAAGGTTGAATCGAATTTCTTTTGGACTGATTCTACTGTAGTTCTGTGCTGGTTGTCTGAGGCACTGGAAACTTGGTCTCAATATGTAGCAAATAGGGTCAGGCAGATTCAAGCAGCTAGTGACATATCTAAATGGCGTCATGTTAGATCACACGATAACGCTGCCGACATTGTTTCTAGGGGAATGCTCCCGAATCAATTAAAGAATTCAGAGCTCTGGTGGCATGAACCGCACTGGTTATAACTAAACTCCGCCGAATGGCCGCCGATCTGGTGCAATTCTCAAAAAACCGAGAAAATATTAGAGGATAGGAGGTCAAAGGCAATTAATGTTATACAAGCAGAACCTGAGCTATCGGTATTTTCGAAATTCTCGTCTTATATAAAATTACGAAGAGTCATCGCCTATTGCTTGCGTATTGTTAACAAGAATTAAAAGTAAAAATTTATCATCTACAGAACTCGAATACGCCGATTTAGATAATTAAACACATCCAAAGGCAATCCTTTGAAAACGAAATTCGGACTATTGGTAATAATGAAAAATGTAGATCCAACAAACTGTTACGTTTAGATCCATTTATTGACAAAAATGGAGTACTACGGGTAGGCGGACGGTTAAAGAACGCGCAAATCAATTTTGATAATAAATTTCCGATTTTATTACCTCAGAAACATCACGTAACTAAATTAATTATTCGTCAATTTCATGAGAATGAATTTCATGCGGGAAACGAAGCAACATTAGCTGCGATTAGTGTACGATTTTGGCCAATATCGGGCAGAAGTATGATACGAAAAATCATTCATTCGTGTGTGAAGTGTATGCGGGCTAATCCAAAACCTGTAATTCAAAAAATGGGTGATCTCCCTAAAGAGCGGTTGCAACCTTTACGACCGTTTTTAATTTGCGGTGTAGACTATGCCGGACCATTTCTTATAAAAACAAACAAATTGCGTAACGCAAAGAAAGTCAAAGCTTATATCGCTCTCTTTGTCTGTTTCTCGACTAAGGCCGTTCATGTTGAGTTAGTAGGAGATCTAACTACTGACAGTTTTTTAGGAGCTTTCAAACGGCTAATATCGCGTAGAGGACATGTAGTAGAAATGTTTTCCGACAACGGTTCCAATTTTGTAGGAGCTGAGCGCGAATTTTTCAAATCGGAAAAATTTCAAGACAAATTATTAACGCATTTTTCAAACGTAAACACTAAATTCAGCTTCATACCAGCAAGATCACCGCATTTTGGCGGACTTTGGGAACGTTCAATTCAAAGCGTTAAGCATCATCTAAAAAGAATATTAGGCGATGCTTACCTTACATACAAGGAATTTAATACTTTGATCATTCGGATTGAAGCTTGTTTAAATTCACGACCCTTAACCCTCTTGTCCCAAGATCCTAACGACCTTCAAGCATTGACACCTGGACATTTTATCATTGGAGCCTCCCTTACTGCACCTGTTGAAAGCGACGTTACCGGCATCCAGTTGAATCGCTTGTCTAGATGGCAACGAGTTCAGCAGCTCCAGCAGCATTTCTGGAAACGATGGCAACGGGAATACCTAACCGAGCTACAGACACGTCCTCGAGGTCAACAATCGGCTCAACCCAACGTCACAGTTGGAACATTGGTGGTCTTGGTTGAGGAAAATACCTCACCTCTGCATTGGCGTCTCGGGCGGGTCATCGAGGTGCACCCTGGCAGTGATGGTCTCGTGCGGGTAGTGTCCGTTAAAACAGATACTGGTGTTTTTAAGCGCGCAGTAAGAAAGATTTGTATAATTCCAACAGAAAAGGAGTAACTGCACTTTAATTTTTTTTTCTTCTTTTCGTCCTTTGTATTTCTTTGTTATTTTTTGTTGTGTATATGCCTAAACTTTAGAATCATTATGTTTTGAAGTACACTGTGTACATTGACTTCAAGGGGGGAGAATGTTTACCTCTTGGGATACAAAATTACTCACATAGACGCGTCTATGTGAGTAATTTTATATTATTTTATATACATTTTTTTTGTGATTAAAGGTTCTTGTTTTTTATTTTTATTATCGACATCACAGGGTCCACTATATATATTTTATTTTATTCTTGGGGTACGATGGAGTGGGGACGACGGCATCTGAGGGCTCGCCCCCTCTCCACCTCCAAAACTGCTAGATTAGTCTTGCAAATGTAGCGAACTCAATAAGTCAACAAAAATAACCTAACAATCTTATCGAGGATTAAATTAGACAAAATAAAATTGTACCTTGAGTGATGTAAATGCAAAGTCCCATCACATTTTAAAGGATTACAAGAATTGACCTTATGGAAGTCCAACACGGAAATGTATGTCGATCTCATCGGCAATGACAATTTCTTAAAGATATTCACAGGTTTCAAATTGGACTGTGAACCAGAATCCATAAGATTTTTGATTGATGTTGAACTTCCGGCAGGGTCAAAAATCTGCGCGGAGTAGTTGGATAGCAAAATCTGCACCTCAATGGTATGCGATGGCTCAACTTGTCCTTTCGATGACACGAATCGCTCAGAATGAGTCGACCGTGGTATGTCACTAATTAGATCCATCTTTCCGGCAGTGTCAGAATTCTGCACGGGAATGATAGGTGGTAAAATCTGGATATCATTATGACACATTACTGATATCTTGTCTTGGGGTTCAACTTTTGGCTCTAACGATACTGATCGCTTCGATTGAGTCGACCGTGATACGCCACCAGTAGAAAATGTCCTTACGGCAGAGTCAAAATTCTGCGCGGGGACGGTAGGCAGCAAAATCTGCTTTTCACTACAACAAATCTTTTGTTTGAATTCATATAGCGATTTTGACGACACGGATCGCTCAGAATGAGTCGACCGTGGTAAGTCACCAATAGAAATTGTCCTTCTGGCAGGGTCAAAATTCTGCACGGGGGGGACTAAAGGAAGCAACATCTGCTTCTTCTTACAAGATAATGCTTGTGGCTTAGACGACACGAATCGCTCCGAATAAGTCGACCGTGGTAAGCCACCTATAGAAAGTGCCATTCCGACAGAGTCAAAATTCTGCGCAGAACTGGACAGCATGGATCGCTCCGAGTGAGTTGATCGTGATAAGCTAGTCATAAAATTGGCATTTTTTTGCAGATTTATAACTCTTCATGGAGACGATGAGATGTGCAGAAATCGTGCCATCGGATTCTTCCTCTATTATGAAATCTGAACGCTCCTTGCATTCTGGTTGTTCGCAAGTCAACTTTATCTTGTTCATCAAACATATGGCTTTGGCCATGATAGAATAAAAATCATTTTCAAACTGCGTAATTTGAATCTCGTGATCATAGTCATCATCAATGGCAGTGATGTTTGCATGAACCTCCTCATACTGGGTTAAAGGTGACTCTGAGGAATCTAAATGCCTTTGTAAAGATAAGACAATCTTTGCAGGTTCTATAATTTCCTCGAGATTGGCATACAAATCTTGCACACTGTCAACATACGTTGCAAAATGTGTCAACGTCGCCTTAAGAGCAGCACGCGCTCTCTTAAACTCATTCATATTGAAAAAAGAAATAACTGACCTCTGCTGAACAAATTCACGAATACCTTCGCAGGCAAATACGGCACAGCAGAACCAGCTCGACCAAAAAATCACCGATATAATATCCGGCTCGTTTGGACCAAAATGTTGAGTGGGTTCTGTTACTTCAAAGCAAAGAACCTTTTAACACCGCAGTAGTCGCGCCGCGGTCAATTTCCCGCCACTTCTACAAATTACATTGATAAAACTGCAGTGTCAGCAGTGTAACCTTGAGCTTACATGGCATCCTGTTTCACATTGCGGTCAGTTAATCTCAATCCATCATTAGTTTTGTTTCGGCCGTTTAGTCGTTTTTGTTCTAGTTTTTGCAACAGTGTTCCTAGGTTGGTTGAAAAGACCGACAGCGCGCCTTGTAAAGTAAGTAAATTTCTTATTAATATTTTTTATTATAAATTTATAACATTTTTTCTTTTTTTTTTCCTTTTTTTCAAAAATAATTTAATTTATTAGCATAAGATCGATTGGATAATTGTGAATTTTTTTTTTTCTAAAGGGTTTTCCAATAAGAGGTGTTATTTTGAATAGCCCGTTATTTCGGTAGATGTAACTTTTGGAGCTGTAATTTTTTGACATTTGACAAGTAGAAACTACGCCATTAATAAAAATGGAACGATACACGCTTCAACAACGCATTGAAATTATTAAAATTCACTATAAAAATGGTGAAAATTTGGCAGAGACGGTTCGTAAAACTCGAACATTTTTGGGTCGTCGTGAAGCACCTTGTCGGACCGCAATACAGAAATTGGTGGAAAAATTCGAGCTGTTGGGACAAGTTAGTGATGTGAAGAATAAAACCCGTGCACGTCGCTCAAGAACAGCCGAGAATATTGCTGCTGTAGCCGAAAGTGTTGAAGAAAACCCAGGTTTGTCCATTCCTCGTCGTTCTTTGGAATTAGACATTCCAAAAACGTCATTACACCGTATTTTGCATAAAGATTTGGGTCTTAAGGCTTATAAAGTTCAGTTAACACAAGAACTCAAGCCGGCCGATCATCAACAACGTCGTATCTTTGCCGATTGGGTCGTTGAAATGCATGAAAATGATCCGGTATTCCATCGAAAAATCATCTTGAGTGATGAGGCCCATTTCCACCTGGATGGCTTCGTCAACAAGCAAAATCGGCCGGCTAACTTGTCCCAACAGCTCGAATTTTTCCACCAATTTCTGTATTGCGGTCCGACAAGGTGCTTCACGACGACCCAAAAATGTTCGAGTTTTACGAACCGTCTCTGCCAAATTTTCACCATTTTTATAGTGAATTTTAATAATTTCAATGCGTTGTTGAAGCGTGTATCGTTCCATTTTTATTAATGGCGTAGTTTCTACTTGTCAAATGTCAAAAAATTACAGCTCCAAAAGTTACATCTACCGAAATAACGGGCTATTCAAAATAACACCTCTTATTGGAAAACCCTTTAGTTATGTCCAAAAAAATTATTATATTGTTCACTTCTGTTTCCATAGTGAATTGTATATTTTGTTGTATTGGATTTAAGTATTTTAAAATTTCACTTGGATCATTATTTTCGGTTATAATAAACGTATCATCTACATATCTAATCCATTGTATGTATAACTTGGTACTTCGTTTGTAGTGTATGCATAAAATTTAAAATGAATAAATATTATGTTATTATATAATTACATTAATTTAATTTGTATCCCCGCCCCCCTCAATTACCGATAACAGTTACTAAATTTATTATGGTTCAATGCTGGCCGAACGTCGGCAAATCGTACAGGCTAGATGCAGGTCATATGCTGGCCGAACGTCGGCAAATTGTGCCGGCACCAGCTATCGGCCGCTGTGTCACCTCGATGCTGGGCCAACGTCGATTGCCAGCGTTGGCCCGCCACTTCGGGTTTGGCAAGGAGGTACTGGTTCGGTAAAGGGCCGATACAGGCGTGTTTGTTGGGATTGCACACAGATAGCTATTTATACGGGGGTGACAGCCCGTGAGGGAAAGCGCAGCCCGGTTCTATCTATATAAATAAAAATGAAATACCGTTCGTTGGTGACTCGATAACTTTAGAACGGCTCGACAGATTTGGCCAATTCTTTTAGTAAAATTTTAGTAATACTTCGAGCCAGGTTATGACGGAAAGATATTTTTTAAAAGTTGTCTTTAAAATTTTAAGAATTTGTAAACATGAAACTGGGACCAAGGCTAAAAAATATAGTTCGACATTTGACAACTGTCATTCTCAATTGTAAATAAACCATGCGGTTTTAGTGTAGTAATTCAGTTATTTAATTTCAGTTCAATATTGTGATTCTGTTGTGATAGTCGAATTTAAATGCTAGCAGTTTCCAGTGCGGCTTGCATTCGCAATGACAATAAACAAATTACAAGGGCAGTCATTGAGTGTTTGCGGCATTAACCTTCAAAATCCAAAGCTTCGTGCATTGTCAATTGTATGTCGCCTGTGCCTGGGGCGGAAAATCATCAGTTTTGTTTATTTACGCAACTAAAAATGTCGTGTATCAGAAAGCATTACAATAATCAAAATGGTGATTGAAATTTGGACAGGACGTCTGTCGGGTCAGCTAGCTTTACGATATAGTCAGGTCAAACATGATACATGGGCCCTGCGTAACCGTAAATCACAATTGGCCTTGCATGAAAGACGCCAGCTGTAGCAACTGGACAACCGCTGGGTGGTACCACTAATGCAGTTTACAAGGAAGTACTGAATTAATTTATTTGAAACTTCAATTTTTTTTTTAGAAAGCCAACATTACTGGATTTAATAGTTTAGTGTTAAACAAAACTAATTTAGAATCACTTCAACAACATCCGATCGCACTGAACAGATTCGAACACCCACCATCGATAAATGGCAACTGAGGCAAGCTGTCGGCGGTTCAGACTAATTTTTCTCAATTCGATAGATATGTGGCGCTTGGGAAACTCGACAATTTATGAAATTAATGATGACATGCGTGCAGATTATTTAAAATAGCTTGAAGAGATGAAACCTCAATTAATATCGTGCGCTATTAGCAACATGAAAGCGGATAGATAAACTACGATTAAAAAGAGGTGCTGTGTCCCACTGAAGTGATTCTCGCAAACAAACGGGAAGAACGCATGTCGATTGTAATAAAAATCGCCATTTAAAATAATTGTAAGTACCTAAGGTCGTACTGTTTCTTTCTTTCTTTTGTTAAGCGTTAGTTATTTTTTGAGAGCCTCATAACATCAATAAGCATCAATCAGTTATTTTAATTGTTTTTATGTTCAGTTCTGTTCAAACTTTTACTTGCGAAATTATAAGTTCGAGAACTTTTTGTTAATTTTCAATTTGGCAATATGTACGAGGTGTCTGGAAATGGTCAATTTAAGTTTGTTTTCTGAATCCTATATTTTCAGTGACAGTACGTAAATTCAGAACGAGTTATAATCTTTTCGTATTTTGTTCATTTCCAAATTAATTTTATAAGATTATTAATTTCCGAGACATTTTCAACTTTTTAAACTTAACATTTGGTTAACGAAATGGCTGGCCCCTCTACGTAAAGCGATGTGTTGCGTCTCTGTAGCGGAAATCATTTTCTAGCATATTATATTGTCTGGCATTGCATTAAACGAGCACAAAACACGATGTTGCTCGGTTAACACAATTTATTATTTACATACCTAAATATTAACGATACTAAAAGTTATTTCAATGGTGGTCACGAGTAATCTATATCAGCGCCGACAATGTTAACTTAAACCAAAAACAAAATGGTGATAAGTAACAGTTGAACTTTGAAAAATAAAACTATTATGTGGAAGAAACGCATTTACACTAGCTACTGATTCACTGGCATGATGTTGATGTTCCAGACCGTATTTGCACGAAAGAAGAAAAATAAGTAATGAGAAAAAACATTTCTTCATGTTAATCTACATATGAAAGTAAAAAAAATGAACCACTGCGCTGTACAGTTGGATTTAAAATATTAAAAAAAAAGAAGTTTTGGTTCCACTATCGTCTTCAGTAAAAAAAGAGAAAACACTCGGCTTTTATTTAGATTCATTTGGATGGCGGCTTTTGTTGCAATCGACATGGCGTTCTTGGAGTACAAATTCTTGGCGAGAATCACTTGAGTGGGACACCGCACTTCTTTTTAATCGCAGCATATCTATCTGCTTTGTTGCTAACAGCGCACAATACTCATTGAGGCTTCAAAGTTGTCTACACCTCTTCAAGCTCTTCTAAATTATCTACGGGCATTTCATCAAGACTCTCATAACACCGAAGGTGGTCTATGTAATTATTAAATCTATATAAAAGAAAAGTTGACTGACTGATGATCAACGCACAGCTCATACCGTTTAAGCTAGAAACGTTGAATGTACAATTATCTATTTAAATTAAAAAGTTGAAAATTTTCGAAAAACTTAAAGTGCTTTTTATTGAAATTTGGACAGGACAATGTCTGTCGGGTCAGCTATAGTTAATAAAGTGTACTTTTCGACAATTTAAATACTTAAACATAAATAAATCAGCTGCAAATACACGTTTTTTAACTATTAGACTGAATATTTCTTTCTGTGCATATGTATTTATGGATGTAGCTTATAGATTCGGAAACCGCTGAACCGATTTTGATGAAATTTTAAGGAATACTCTAACATAACCTGGAGAGTGTTCCTGTAAAGTTTGGTGCCGAACGGTGGGGGGGGGAGAAGTGTCCCAAAGTCACCAAATTTTGTACACAAGTGCATCTTAGTAGGGGGGACTTAGTTTGATGCCGAACGTGGAGTGCGGGGGTCCATACAAAAATCGCACGGGGGAGATCACTGAAACTTATTTTCGCATAGAAAACAGTGTCCTACAGCCAACAAATTTTGTACACAAGTGCATCTTAGTAGAGGGGACTTAATTTAATGCCGATCGGGGGAGGGGTCCAAACAAAAATCACACGTGGGGATCACTGAAACTTATTTTCGCATAGAAAACAGTGTCCTACAGCCAATAAATTTTGTACACAAGTGCATCTTCGTAGAGAGGACTTAGTTTGACAACATTAAGATTGCTTCATTAGTTTCCCTTTTACAAGCAAAGAACTAAAAAAAAAACGATTTTTTGTTCTAAATTGTTCATAACAAATTAAAAATTATGGTCCTCGAGTGGGAAATTATGCCAAATTGATCTACTAACTGTCCTTTATGTAATCGCACAGTCGGTTTCCGGGTAGTATTTATGACATGAAAAAATGCTTTATTGCTTGGCCTAGTAACAAATCATTAATTTGTTGTTATTAAATAGATAAGAAATATACACGCATTTAATAAAGTGTTATTGTAACTCATCAAGAACCTTAATTGACATTCTTGGTGCTTCCTTTACGAGAAGATAGAAGATTTTCGCCAATTTTTTTTTAACAGCGTTAATCGATACCTACTTGAATGTTTAATCTGATACGAAATAAATGCAATTAATTAATTTACTGGAATAATTAGTAGATATCAAATGAGGAGTGACTATTCAACACGAAACGTCCACTTTTTTTAAAATTGAGATTTTATGCGTTTTATATTCATTTTAAAGGATTACATCGGTTGCCGCGTATAGATTTGAACAAAACAAAATATAAACGGGACATATCTATTGTAATAGATTTAGATTTTATTATTATTATTAATTTTACAGCTGACCGTAAATGCAATCGGATATCTCGAAATTTCCAATTGGGCTGTTTGTTGCTAGATTATTCAATCTTGCAGGTAATCGGAATTTCTCTTTGCAACAAATTGAGACGAATTTAAATTTAACATCTTTAAAAAAAAATCTGCATTAACAGCAGTTTATTGACTGCACTTATAATTAATAATAATGCACTGGCCACTTATGAGATTCTAAATAACTGTCACTTTACGAAATAATAATAAATAAAAGTAATTTTATTAGGTGATTTATTTTTTAAATTTATTTCAATGTATTTAAATATGCTCTAAAAAGTTAAAATGTATAAATTTCATTTAAAATATTAACAGTAATAATGTGTAACTACAGTAGTTACAAACATAAAATAATTTAAATAACCAAATCTATTTACAAAAGGGATCAGCATTTCTTAGAATTGACTACTTCAAACAAGTTTCAGAATTATAGTCAACAAAGATGAAAATGTTCCTGTTGTAAAAGGACCCCTCGGTCGGTGATTATTACTTCAATAGTGTTGGAGCTTTCGATGGAAGGTTGAGGGTTCGGAAGCGATCTCACTAATTACACGAACACACTGCGCACTCTGAATATATTTATTAAGTAAAAGAATAAATAATCTCTGATATAAGATATACTAATTGTAAGATATAATTTAATGTTACAACCAGAACGGTCAAGATTAAACTGTATAGTACTTATCAGTTACAATACATATACAGGGTGTTCACGAAAAAACGCCCCAGCTCCTAGCGCTATTATTAGGAGTCCAATTGTAACAAACGATACGTCAAATTAAATGGTTCAAAAAGTACTACAATGTGTAGCTCAAACATAATTTTTACCTGTTTCTCCATTCAAAGGTCAAAGGTCAACTTCATTTTTTCAAATTACAACCTTATATTTTTCTTTGACAATTTGATAGAGATTTTTTTTCTGAATTCAACGATGTATCACAATCAATATTTCTGATTTATTTTAGGGTAATAAAGAAATTAGAATAATAACTAATATTATTAGCAGTAGGCTTTGAAAAATAACTGAGACATAGCGGTGGCTATGGAAACGACGTCTCACAAATAAAAATTACTATTACTATTGTTGCAACAATGGTAATAACCATGGTAACCGGGACATTTAACTGGAGAAATACGTTAACATCGCCGTCAGAAACTGGCTATTAGTTTGTTTACCTATTTTTTGTAATAAAAATGAATAATAGTGAACTAGTGAAATAGTGAACTAAACGATCCACTGGCGTAGAATAAATTTGTGTAATTTCTTTTTAAGCGAGTTAAGGCGAGATCAACCATTTTATACAAAAAATTTGTGGTCTGATGAGTGTCAATTTACAAACAACAGACATTTTAATCGTTTCAATCACCGCTATTGGAGTGTAGAAAACCCACATATTACCATCGAACAAAATCCTCAGATAAAATTTTCGGTGAACGTTTGGTGCGGAATATTAGGCGCCAGGATACCTAATAGGACCAATTTTCATTGATGGAAATCTCAACCAAGAAAAATATCTTCAAATTTTGCCTGAAGACTTAGAAGAAATTTTAGATGACTTGCCGTTGCCATTGAATGGAATGAACTAGTATTTCAACAAGATGGCGCTGCACCACACAAAACGCTCTTATGATTAGGGACTATTTAAATATAGAATAATGAAGACAAATGGATTGGAGCATATGTACCTATACCATGGCCCGCCCGGTCTTGTGACCTCTAGAGTTTTTCTTTTGGGGATACATCCAAGATATTGTTTATGCTACGCGCCCGGAAACGGAGGAAATTTTGAGAGAGAGAATAGTCAACGCTTGTCGGGAAACACCAGCAGAAATTTTAATTAATGCTACACAAAGTGTAGGATCTAGATGTCGACGAAAATGTCTGGAAAGAAACGATGCCCAATTTGAACATTTTTGTTAATTTGCCATTTCTTTATTTAATTGTTTAGTTATTAAATGTTATCTGTTGTTGTTCATAAATTAATTCTTTAAAATACGTTGTTTCCGTACTGACACATCGTTTCCATAGCCACCGCTACGTCTCAGTTATTTTTCAAAGCCTACTGCTAATAATATTAATTATTATTTTAATTTCTTTATTACCCTAAAATAAATCAGAAATATTGATTGTGATACATCGTTGAATTCAGAAAAAAAATCTCTATCAAATTGTCAAAGAAAAATATAAGGTTGTAATTTGAAAAAATGAAGTTGACCTTTGACCTTTGAATGGAGAAACAGGTAAAAATTATGTTTGAGCTACACATTGTAGTACTTTTTGAACCATTTAATTTGACGTATCGTTTGTTACAATTGGACTCCTAATAATAGCGCTAGGAGCTGGGGCGTTTTTTCGTGAACACCCTGTATATGGTGAGAGGAAGAAATTGGCGCGTCCACCACAGGTGGCACCTTCCGCTCTGAGAGGCACGAAGCTTGCTGTGGTTACAGCCAACAAATAGTCCTGCCATAAACCAGTGGCATTGTAGAACCGGTATCGGTCCTAAAGAAAACAGGTGCATCGCTTTGTTGTTATTTTTGCTAAACTAATATTTATCATATTCCAAAAAAGTCCAAAACTCTTTCACAAGACGAAATACTTGAATTTTTACTAAATACACCGAATGAAATGTACTTATGGATGAAGGTAATTTATGCCAACTTTTGAAAAACCAATTTGATATAAATGTAGTAATTATTTTAGATTTGTGTTGTGTTTGGCATTGCTGGGGCTTTACGTAATAAAGAACTTTTGAATTTAAAAGTAAGTGACATAGAGCACAAATAAACAATTCTGGTTGTTCATATACCTAAAATAAAGACCAACAGACCTCGATTATCTGTAATCACTTCAGAGTTTGAAGGGAAAGTAAAATCCATAGAATTATTTAACAAATATTTAACTCTGTGCCCTAAGCAGACGCCCCACGACCAATTTTTCCTAACTTATAGAAATGGCAAATGCACAGTCCAGCCAGTTGGAATCCATACTTTTGGAAGTGTACCAAGCAAAATTGCCAACTATCTGCATTTGCCAGAACCATCACTTTATACGGGGCATTGTTTTCGCCGAGCGTCCGCCACTCTCTTTGCCAACGCAGGCGGCAAAGTAAGGAAAATTTAAAATGCCATGCAGTTGTGGAAGCGATTAAAACTGCACCAGGACGAAGCATAAACTTTTTTCATATTGAGATATTTGAGATTTTATGTTTCAATTTGATTTGGAAATTTTCGTTTTTGATTAATTATTAATTAATAAATAACATAGTTAGGGGCCTTTTAAACGGGAATCAGTAACTCACTTAGGGACTTTTTGCATACAACCCTTCAATTACCTGTTTGTTGTGTATTCTTGTTTAACTACATTAAATTCTTTTGAAATAAAAAAAGTTATGCCAACGTGACAGTTGTTTGTCTTACGCAAGTGACAGTATCTGTCAGTGTTCGTTGCTTAGATACAAGCACTAGGCCAACCTAAATGTAATTCTTTAGAAAAAGAAATATGTGCAGTATTGCCACGTTGTGCTCTTAGACAAACTATTTAAATTTTAAACAGAATCTACTTAGACCACTTTTGTTGCGATTTCCACAATGCTTCAACAGAAAGCATTGTCCCAATATCAATAATGGGCCCCTTTTTTTCATCGCCCTGTATATAATGAAATACTAAATTAAGAATAAAATTTAAATAAACAAAACATTTCCGCTGTTAAAAATTCTCTTGTTTTACTGGACCAAGCTTACTTTAACATAAAACAATTTAGTTAATTTTTTTAGTTAATTGATCACATTCAATTTGCTATGATGTTTATTATTTGATAATAAAACAGCATGCCATAATTAAACCCACATATTTTCTCCATCTTTGTGCAAATACCGTCAGGCCTTAACACTACCGATGGTTGTGGCTGTAAATTGTCTGATATGGAAGAACGATTAAAAATTTTTAAAATATTTGCACGCAATCCTAATATTCTCACTTGCTGCTAATCCATGTCATGTGAAGTGATTTTATCATTACAGCTTTTATAGCCTTTGCTTTTTCTTGTCCCTCAACCCCCTTAGCACCGCCACTTGTTTAGTCTACAGTGTGGTTTTGTTTTAATTCACAATAATTTAAGTTGATACTTTCACCACTGAGCGAAACAAGAAAAAGCAGAATTCTTATTGGAAAAACATATTATTTTAAAAATGTTATACAATGAACAAAAACAAAGTATTTGATTCTCACAAATTAACATGTCTTTTAAGGTTACTAATTTTATACAACTTTTTGTCAGTTGGTAAGTAAAAGTTTTTTCTCCTCATGAAGTAACACATGTGCCTTGAGATGATCATTTCGGGTAAAACCTTTGCCACACTGTTGGCAGTTAAAAGGTCTTTCCTTCTCGTGAAGTAACATGTGTGTTTTTAGATTGCATTTCACTGCAAAGGTTTTGTCGCACTGTTCACATTTAAAAGGCCTTTTATTCTCATGTATTAACATGTGTCCTTTCAAATCATTATTTCGGTTAAAACCTTTCCCACACTGTTGGCACTTAAAAGATCTTTCATTCACATGCATTAACAACATGTGTGCTTTCAAATCGCTATTTCGCTTAAAATCTTTCTCACACTGTTGGCAGTTAAAAGGTCTTTTATTCTCATGAAGTAACATGTGTGGTTTTAGATTGCATTTCATTCTAAAGGTTTTGTCACACTGTTCACATTTAAAAGGTCTTTTGTTCTCGTGCATTAATATGTGTGCTTTCAAATCACCATTTCGCTTAAAATCTTTGTCACACTGTTGGCACTTAAAAGGTCTTTTATTCTCATGAATTAACATGTGTAATTTGAGATGAGAATCATAGTTAAAACCTTTGCCACACTGTTGGCAGTTAAAAGGTCTCGTCTTCTCATGTATTAACATGTGTGATTTGAGATGATCATTTCGGGTAAAACCTTTGTCACACTGTTGGCATTTAAAAGGTCTTTTATTCTCATGAAATAACATGTGTGCTTTGAGACGACGATTTTGGTTAAAACCTTTGTCACACTGTTGGCACTTAAAAGGTCTTTTATTCTCATGAATTAACATGTGTACTTTGAGATTGTGTTTCAGACTAAACTTTTTATCACACTGTTGGCAGCTAAAAGGTCTTTTAGTCTCATGAATTGACATGTGTGCTTTGAGATGACCATTTCGGTTAAAACTTTTGTCACACTCTGGGCACTTAAAAGGTCTTTTATTCCCGTGAATTAGCATGTGCCTATTGATATAATTAGCCCCATATTTACTATGCTTGTGTTTTGCATCCTTGTGGCATAACATATGCTGTTTAAATAAACCTACTTTGCATTTAAAATTGTTTTCTTCAAAATCAGAAGTGGACAATTCTTGGGCTGTACAATTTTCCACTTCAAATTGTTGTCCTACATTGCCTTGTAAATTGAAATTAAGATATCTATCCATTTTTGAAGTAAACACCTGCTCAGGAAGCCTGATAACTTGAACATCACAAGTACAAATCTTTAGTAATTCCTCACTTCTAGTTATTGAGGGTTCAACTTTGATCTGAAAATTAACAGAAATTTTTTAAAATTCCTTTGAAAGTACAAAAATGTGCCTCTGTATTTGCTGCACGATCTCTAATACCAAGTGTTGGAGGATTTGTGTTGTACTTGATAATTTCAAACGAACCCAATTCTTCCACTTCTTCAGGCTCATCTTTTATTATCAATTCATCTTGTAATTTTATTTCATTTGTATGATTATCCGTATTTTCCTAAAAAGTAATTTTATAAATAATTTAATTGTAAAATGATTTGATTTAATCATTGAAATGAAGGTAATTTAGTGATTACTATATCAATTATACACTTTGCAATTATACAACCATACCTCAGTTTTTGCTATGGCATTGCTAATATAAAGTATTGAAATGTTTTGAAATGATTCAATTTCTTTCTCAACTTCGTTTGGCTCTTCTTTTATTTTCAGCTGTTCTTGTTCTAATTTCAAAACATACCAGTAATCTAACTGTATCTAAAAAGAAATGAATCTTTAAAACATTAGAAAAAAGGTAATTAAAGTGAATAAACTGAAACAGCAACAATAAATAAATAACAATTTGATTAGCAAAAAACCCAGAATGAAATTCTACTGATTACTGAAAAGTTGCAGATGCTTTCAACAAACAAGGGGAGCACCAAGTTTGGTCATCTCAGTTTTGACAACATTACAACTTCAGATGATAAAATTTGATATTAAAAATGTACGCACCTTCCGTTTTCTACTTGAATCAGCTTCTTGGCTTGTACTACCTCGTTCAGAAAGCAAGTGGATTGAAGGTGTTGCTGAAAATTGAAAGTTCAGGTATATTTGAATTTGATGATCATGTTAGAAACGCATTGCATTATTTTGTTTTTTTTCCATTTATAAAAAACCATTATTTACCTGTTGGTTTCAGTTTTCGAGGGGAGAAATTCATCAGTCTTGCTTTCATTAAATCTTCGTAATCTTCCTTAACAAAATGTTTACTACATATTCTTTTATGTTCCGGTTGGAACTCGTCTTTCCTATAACAACGACGGATCCATTCCTTTCTAATGACAGGATCTCTTGGAAAAGTAAAGAACTTTATACGTTCACCCAGTTGTTTGGATTTTACAGAATTGCTTTTGCATGATGCTACGCTGCAGATCATTCCTCCACAACGTTTACCAGAACCGGAAGACATTTTAATATTACACTAAAAATACGATGTATTAACCTGCTCAATATAAAAATGTGTCGTCATTCTTATTAGATAACCTCTTAACTCAGTTTCACAAATTTGTACTTTTTTTAGCTGAAATTATAAATTTGGGGATGATTGCGACGAATGGGATGGTTGCGACGAATGCAGCAATTGCGGAAGTTTATAAACGACAACAGGGAATTTCAATGTTTCGTGTTAATACGGTTGCGCCAACAGTAACGATTGCTGCAGGGGAGTCACAGATTATACAGATGCCATATAAGCATACGCCCACTGGCACCACGAAACAGCGCCTCTCCGGTTCGGATCAGCAACTAAACGTAGCGCAGAAATGCACCAGGTTTGTGTCTATGGAGAAGAGAAAGTGAGGAAATGAGAGACAAGGACACCATTTCTCTCTGAATCACCCCACAAAGATGAAATGCGACCGTTCCAAATGTTATTACGATTTACATTTGTGTGTGTGTATTTGTATTTTATAAGTTTTAAGTGAAAACCAGGTAATACTTTTTCCATATTATTTATTACAATGGAATGTAGACGGATAAAATTTCGGTGCTCTATTCTATGTCTGTTTTCAAAACGCGGGTAGTACTTAGAAAAATCGGCCATTTTTTGAGCTTCTATCCGCACCGCAACGTGGTTAAATAGTTTAAATTCAATTTTGAATCTTTCAAACAAATCAATCGTTCGATTGTGTGCAGATGATTTTACTGATGGTATGTTTAGTAGTACATTGAAAAATCGTTTAAAAACGACCGTGGTACCTTCTCTTTTTCACAGTCTTAACCCTTCTGGAAATGTCAATGATAAATTGTGTTTAAATAATGTACGAAATGTGATCATTGAGCCAAATTTGGAGTGTTGTAAGTAATGTTCAACTACGTGCAGAAAATTAGTTTTACTTGGTTTTTATGCGAACTTCACCGTATGATAATGCACTCGAAATTATTAGAGGTTACTTTAACTTTTGTTATCAGAAAGTATCTTTTGTATTTTAAGAGTAGGTAATGTTTCAAAATTTGGTTCTAGAACAAGATGAATTTGTTCTGTACAGATTAAAATCCAGTATTCAAATAATTGTTTTGTAGAATGTAACCTTTCGATGGTTGTATTTCTAATTTATTGGAATATACATTTCTTCTACTCACAATTATTTTTTTTATTGTTATGTTATACTATGTATTATTATTTTGTTATTGTAATAATTTACATTGTGTTTTGTATAATATGTTATTGTACTTTGTGTATGTTTGTGTGTCCTAATTAAAATAATATTTAATTTATACAGTTTTTAATTGTGTAATGCCTATCAGTGAAAGTAAAAAAGCATCAATAAACGTGTATGTCACACGTCCAACGCGTTTGGCGGCCTTTTGATTTTAGAAATAATTGAACACAAATAGGTAAGAGTTTCAATAAAAAAATATTGAAACGATCGCGTTTTATGCTTGTGGTGCCCCAGGAAGAAATGGTGTCCTTGTCTCTCAGTTTCCGTCTTTCTCTTCTCCATAGACACAAACCTGGTGCATTTCTGCGCTACGTTTAGTTGCTGATCCGAACCGGAGAGGCGCTGTTTCATGATGCCAGGTGGGGGTAAGGCTATATGCGCTCCCCTCCCTGAGGGGTGTAGTTCATTTTATTTTTATTATCTGTGGCGGAATTCCAGCTTAAGCTTCACTTATCTATCTTAAAAAAGACCAATCTTTGCTATAAAGTTAAACCTAGGCGTCAAACCAACGAGTTTATGGTAATTTATTTTCTTTGGTTAAATAATGTGTTTGAGTCCATTTTTTATTTTCGTTAACGATTACATCACTTTTCCAACGTAATCGTGTGACGTAACAAATACAATAGTTAATTTCTTTTTACAGACTACCTTAATTTAATGGACATCAAGAATGAATCATTACCGAAAAACTCCAATGAAATGGTAGAACTGCAATTCTCACAATTCGCATCAAACTATGATTTCAAAAAAACAGATACATTTTCTTGTGAAAAAGAAAGAAAAAGTGTGCTACGTTACGTTGCAGAATATGATCTCAATAAAATAATCCAAAAATTTCTTAGCAAAATTGGTTACATAGACTTATATGCAACCAATGCAACCAAAATGGATTGCACTTCACTACAGAAATTAATTCCGTGCAAGAAGAATTTAGAAACTTAACCGATAATAAAGATAAAGCTGCAATGTTACTTAATGAAGGAATTAATTCGAATTCCAGCAATGAGAAAGGAAAAAATGTGTTGCTTTATGCTGCAGAACGGGATCGAATAGAAACTGTTGAAGTTTTACTTCTTTAAGATTCCGCGTAATACGCAGAAGGACCTAATGCAATATGTTAACGCAAGGAAGTGTTATTTTCTGTATAATAATCCTTAGTATACAGTATGGCCTGGTTCTTGTCTCCCTATTATTTACAAATTGTTACTCTTTTTAGTTACGTTGTTACATCCTTGTTTTATTTTACCTAACAATAAAAAGGTTTAAATTTTTAATTAAACTGTTGCTGTTTTCCTTTTAAATCTAATTGAAAATTTATTGTTAAAAGCGTTGATGAAATACAATAAGAATTTCTGGGCAATTATACATAAATACAATTAATTCTAAAAGTTCAGTGAATGTACATTTGAAACGATTATTGCAAGATAAACTTAAAAGTAAATATCAATATCAGTTTTTTAAATTTTCTCGGTATTTCATGTGATTAAATCCAGACCATTTTAAAGCGGTCGTTGCATCATTAATATTTGTTTGTGACGAGCTTTGCCGGAGGTGTTCTATTTTCGAAAAGAATCTATGTCCATTCGTCAACAAGTCATTTCTTTCGTGCGATTTCTCCTCATGAAAACCTAATATGGGTATTTGGGGTGCTTCGCCTTTATGATTTCTTTTCATAGGCCTCCTCGAATCGTTTTTGTCAGGAGAACCACTGGGCGTCGTCGATGGCGTTTCCACCGACTGGACGCTCTGTGGCCGATGTAACGACAGTCGCAGCGGTTTTTTCGGAGGCGCGGGACGAGGTTTTAAATTCTCTCCGCTCGAGTAATAACTTATTTTATTATCTGTCGGTTCTGATGTGTAGTCGAGCGATTTTTTATGCCCATTGCACTTAAAACTGTTATTATCGCTGTCGAAATCCAATGACTTGACGCTTCTAATGTCTTGAGGTTTTTTATATATCGATTTTGCTTTAATTTCAATGGCATTCAAACCTTCAATGCTTTTAGAGTCGGAATATTTCGGCATTATCTGAATTTCTGAACGGAAATCGAGGACGGAAGTTGATTTTCTCGCGTTGTAATGTCTCAAAATGTCTTTATCATATTTTTCCGATGCCGACAAGCATTTTTGACGATGCTTTTCGTATAGCGTCGATTTACTTTCCCCATTTCTCGTTAAATCGTAAACGATTTTGGTCGCTTTTTTATAATTTTGATCCATTAATGAGGCTTCGGGGTTGTACTCGGCGACTTTATTGTGGCCGTTTTCAGTGGCCTTTCGGTGGTGTCTGCTCGCGTGTTCAACCAAAGACGTTGCCTCATAATCGTGATGGTGATGATGATGCGTTCTGTGGTTGTTCTTTTCCGGCTGGTCTAACGAATTGGAACTTCTAGATGTCTGGAGGCTGTTTCTTGCGTTTCGATGGCGCAATCTTTGTCCCTTATGGCAAGAATAACTCTCCGTGGGACTCTGAGAATGTATGTGAGTGTTGGAAACGTTCGAGAGACTACTTTTAGACCTTACTGGGAGTGACGTGTGGGCTTCTTTTGTAACTTCAAGCCCCGGTATATTCGCGACCAGTGCAGTTACTTGCGGCCCCTTTTGAAACACTTGTACATCTTTGGATGGTTTTGTGTTCGGAGTCACAGGAGCGGTTGGTTGCGAACTAATATTTATGTTGGTCACATTCTGACTGGTCTTGACCGTCGACGTTATTACTGGACTTTGAGTTAAAATGCGTATATCTCCGTCTGCATTTTTACGACTTAATAATTCCGCCACCTGGAATACAAATTATAGAATTATAATTGCTTTTCAGAGTATTTTTCTTACCTGTTCTTCTAAATACGATATTCTGTGTGTTAACCGTATGTTGTCCGATACAAGGCCATCTTTAGCTCTCTGTGCTTCTTCTGCTCTTTCGCGGACGACACCGAGTTCAGATCTTAATGATGAGACTTCTTTGGAACTGTTGGTCAGTATCGGACCGGAAATCTTATTGGACGGAGAATTTTTGCGAAGCACAACTATTTGCGCTGGATCGGGCGCTGCCGACAGGAGCCTCAATAAATCTTCACGAGTTTTTGTAAGGACTATTTTCCCATTCACTTCGATCAGCCTGTTGAGAAAATCATATAACGTGACGATTATGCAACAGGATGTAATAAATACAAATGTATCCGAGGTACTTTCAAGCGTGTAACATTGTCGCATTTGTTGAAATCGTATATTGGTACCTAAAGATTTTGAAATATCTTAAATTGAATCATTCCATTCGTTTACCAAAACAATGATGATTACCTGTTAAGCATGATGACCGATTAAGTGCTGTCAGTTACAAAAAAAACCTTAGCTCTTTCAGCGTTGTGCAAAAAAAAGGTTTGGCGAAACGGGTTAGAAAGAAAGGGCAAAATAATAATCGACGAAGGATAATTTTTTACCAAGAGTAAAATGGTTACCGGATATTCTGATACAATGGGAACGAAGTTACTCATTGTGACCTTCCACCCGTGTATCCGGTAGTTGAATAACACCTGTAAAACCGCAGCATGAAAATGAGAACTGGTGGGTCTCTTTTGTTGAATTTTTTAATGTGATTTGAAACTGTAAAATTTGGTGTCTGCTAAAACATATGATTGATCAATCAAGCAAAAAGCTAGATTGTTCTTTGAATCAGACTTTTTAGTGGCGGAGACTTTTAAATATGCTGAAGGTTTTTATTCAAAAATTACTAAAAATAGTGCAAAATTTCTGGGTTTGTTTTTTTAATATAAATGCTTGAAAAAATATTTGTACTTCGTTAGGAATCATTATTTGCACTAATAGTTTATTATTATTTTCCAGGTATTTAGTCAAATCTACTACTTCAAAAATTCAAAATATTTTTTTTTTAGCCGATTTTACATTGATTAATAAAATGTGTATGAATTGACGGATATTATATATTATATATGTATATTATAAAATTAAAATAGTATTTCTTAATAGAATCAATGAATAATGGTTATTGATAGACTGTTGAAAAAATAATTTTAACAAACTTAATTACTCTTGACATATTTTTAATAAATTTATAACTATTTAATGAATAATATGTTTTGACTACAATAAATTACAGTTTTCATTTTACCTAATGGAATTCAGTGTTAATTATATTAATTAACCCACGTACTGCATGTGCCATATATTACGGAAGAATTGTTTGATCTTATAAGCAATATAATTTTTAACAGAAATTATACGTTTAAAACTTTGCTGTAAGAGAAATCTAATTAATGTAAACCATAGAAGAAACAAATTTTTAATTTTTTTTTTGTAGAACGTAGTGAATGAATGAATTAAAAATATTTTAAAACGTTAATTTTTTATGTGGGCTACTGTTTAAAATTCTGTCAAGCAGTAAAATTAACAATCTGCTTTAATACTTTTTTTTAACTTTAAATTAATAGTGAAATTTGACAAATTGTTAAATAATTATGATGCTCATCATTGTTTAATGGCGTTTTCCAAGCTATTGATTAATAATTATAGCTTATAGGTATCATTATCACTTGTTGGCAACGGTATTTTGTTAATTACAACTCCTATTTAATATAAGTATTTGCAGAGGGTCATTGTAAATGATTATAACATCCAGAAGACTTTGAAAAAGGAGGGAAGTTAGAATCATTTATAATGACACTGTATAAGCAAAAAAAAGTTACCTATTGTAGATAGTAACATTGTTACCGATAACGAAAAAAAATTGTTCTGCTTTTATTGACTGAAAGCACTAACTTTACACGATATTGATGAAATTACATTAGTATTTTGCAATTGTTTTTAAACCATGTGTATAAAATTTATAAAGTTTTCCTTCCGCTTACTTAAAATTTATGTTAATTTGTTCCCAGCCAGTAAATTATTTAAATAATGCATACAGGAGAGAGTAATTTCGAGATAATTCTTTTCTTAGTACAATACGTTACAACACACACTACGCGAATTAAAAAGTCGTAACACGCATTTTCTAATTAAAACATAACAGAACATCAATACGAAACAAAAAAATTAAGACCAGTCATCATTCAAGTATGAGATTAAAAAAATTACTGTTCACAAGTACTAATTAGAGTCGCTTTATCCTCCCATTGTCTGCCGCTTCTTTGTGTTCGCAATTTACAGCAGCTAACAGAATGAAAGCAGAAAAATAATTTTTTTACAAAAAAAAACGTTTCTCGTCTGGGTCATGCTTTATTTCTTTAACAAGTCACTATTTTTAAATTTAAATTTCGTCACTCAACGCAATCGCACTCAAAGAGTTACTTCCTTCTGGTTTATGTTCAAGAAGCCGTACCGTTTCGACAATACTTACGCAATTGGTACATACCAGAATTCATGTTATAACTGCCGTATCATCGCAATAATTCCACTTTTGTTCTTTTATATGCAAATTAGGACCGTCCGAACTGTTGTTTAATCAATCAAGTGAATTCTTTAAACTTCAATGCTCTTTCACACACCAATTAAAATGTTCATTAAACGCGTGATTTTTAAAAAGACCCGGTTACAAATAAATAATTCTCACCTGTCGTCTTTTTTCAAGCCCGTGTCTTCCAGCGCCCAATCGACCCACAAGCCGGGTGCTGAATTTTTAGGACCGGCACCAAATCTTGGACATTTTTGGTCGTATGTTATTTCCATTGCATGTAAGCTGACGTATGCTTCTCCGTTAAAACAGCTGGAAATTGTTAATTAATTGTTTACATTCCATCACACCTCAACAATTATTAAACAAATTAAATTAAGCGTTACATTCAACACTGCCAGGTTTCTATCGAAGATCGGGTCGTTGAGAAAATTGCAAAGAATAGTTATACAAAATAAAAGCTTTTTATGCAGCGCGTTTCACTTCCTCTTATGCTCAAACAAAAGTCGTCCATTCAAATCATGTTTCTGTCAATAGGATTTCATGTAAAAAATTGATGTACAAATGAAGCATAATTTGTTCATTAACCTACTGTTTAATTTTTCCATCTTTTTGTAGATCACCCTGTATAAGTTCTGTAAAAATCTAATCTTTAAGAAAACTGTTAATTTTGTCATCAATGATAGTATTTGAAAAGTAAAATTGTCTAAAATTGGAGATTCATATTGCTTGCAAAAATGGAATGTTTGTTAAAAATAAATCGTTTACTAATAATAGTATAATTACATGAATGTAATGCTATGATGTTCTGCACTACGATTGTGCTGTTTCAATATATTTTTATTGCTTATTGAATATCCTATCAATTATCGCTAAGTATACCACCACAATAGATTAAATAGACTAAGAAAAAAGGAATTAAAATTCTTATCAACATATGTACACTTGCGGCCACCGAAATTTACCTATTTTTGTATAGATTAAATCTGATTTTATCCAATGACTTTCGTGAAAGGGGGAAATGTTTTTTATTTGGTAAAATATAATCAATTATATAAATTAAACATTACAAAATCAAAACAATGAAATTAGACGCAATAGTAAATTCAAATTAGCTAAAAAAGTTTATTAGAAAAATTAGAAAATTGTTAATAATCAGTTTTTAACTGCCGAAGAAGAATTTTGGAGTTCTGTCAACAAACACTGAATTTTTCAATTGAAAAAACGTTAGCAAGAAAATAGATCAGCTAGTGTCCTCATGTAATATTCCTCCATAAGATTCTCTCAAGCGTTTACCAAATTTTAATCTTTATGAGGTTCAGATATTCTTCCAATTCCTATCCGAACTGGTCGCCGCAGTCTATTTTCCTCACACGTTTTTTCAATGGAAAAATGCAACTTTTTATACTAATTTCGCAACAGTTCTATTTGTTTGCTCTCGCGAAAGATGTTTTGGCATTTTTTACAAAATAATTTCTTTTTCAAATAATTTTTGTCATAAACAAATAATATTGACATTTTGGTTGATATTTTATAGGACGTTTATGATTTAAAGTAAAAAATCAAATTGTTAAAAAGATCGTGCAGATTTCAGTGGTCGGAAGTGCACATACAATTGTAGCTTTTTGCATTGTATCATTTACAGGTCAAACACAACTGTTACCTAGTTGCCAGTTATAAGACAATGTGAGCCGTTAATTATCTACTACATCTAATATCTCCTATTTTATATTCAAGGAGCTATCTAATATCTAGCTAAACAATGCGTTGTGTGCTAATACATACGATTTTAAAATATGTAAACAAAACACCTTCACAATTATATTGTACTACTACGAATTCTTCAAATAAAAAGGGAGTATTTTTTAACATTACACATTAAGAAGGCCAAAAACGAATAAATTATTATTCAATAATAAAATCTCTAAATAGTTTCTTTTAAAATTACATTAAATAAGGCACGTTTCTAATACGAGCAATTCCAACAGTTAATTTAGTACAAGTTTAATTAACTTACCTGTAAAGGGTATGAGATTCCGAGGTAAGCTTGTTACATTCTTCTAGACACAGTTGAATAGCCCTGGTCTCTTCAAGTAGTGTTAAAAGGTTTAGTTCTTCACGTCCCAACTGATATTCCAACTCGGCTTGTTGAATCCTGACATCAATATTGCTAACAACAAAATAAAAAGCTCTTGAGTGATATCGCATCATAAAATACATTGCACGCGAGTCATTCTTTAACCGTACACGACTCTATAATGTACTGCAAGTGCAATCAGTACTGCTTTATGATTCAATACTATATATGGACAAATTGTATCGCACGCTCGCTGTTCCAGATGAACAGTTGTTTGTTAACTAAACATGCAAGATAAGTTTCCGATAAGCAGCATCAAATAAAATACTTACTCAGTTATGTCGAGTCGTTCTAAGGCCATTTTCAAATTTTTTATAGTCAGTCTTTTATTGTCCGTTTCAGTGCGCAATTTGCTCAGTCTTTCTTCCGCTTGCTTTTTCTCGTTTTCAGATAATTCACGATTATTGATTCCGTTCAGGTTGTTACATACGTTGTTTCCGCCTCGAATGTGCGAAAATCGCAAACCGGGAATTGAAAGCTGACCTTTCAAACTTTGTATTATGTTCTCTTTGTCTCTCAGGGCGTTTTTGAGAGCTTCTAATTCTTTCGTGGCCAATTCTTTAGGTATGGATCTAATTGACGGAGTTATGCTGCCATTCTTTTTTCTTCTGGGCGTACTCGACAGAGATACTTCGATGCTCGCCATCTGAAAACATAAATTTAAAGCTTTACGATCTGTACAATAAAATATGCACAATGCACAAAAATGGAACCTCATCAAAATTTAATGGCGGGTATAAACGCGTGAACCTTTTTAATAACTTTAAGGCGGGATGAATAACATGTGGTCGTTGATTTTATGGATTAATAATTCACCCAAAGGAATAAATTCTAAATGTATTTTGTAGTTTAGATGAAATAATCAATATTTTATTATTATTATTAGCAGTAATATAATATGATGTGTTGTGGAGTTCTTACAATTTATTCCATTATAAATATTTTCTTGTTTTATTTTAATGTATGTGGTTTATACGCGTATCTGACAGCGTATAATTCCCACAAACAACTCAAATCTTCGCAGATGTGCGTTTTCCTTTCAATAGCTGCATTTGACGTCGTAATAAGAGAATACACCTCCGCCCATACCTTGTGCAATTTGCCTTATTAATATACTACCTCCTTCTCGCATTCCAAATTATCTTCTTCGAGCATGGTAATTAATGATCTCTTACGTTTACATTGAAATTAATTAAATACAGGTTTCTGAGTCTCAATGTGTTGTTTAGTGGTCATTATTGCAAACTGATAAATACTATAATCTAAAAGTTTTGTTTATTGTGAACAGTAAGGAATAGAAATCGTATGGATTTCTTAGATGTATCCCATGACAATATTCGGTTTAATATTTCAACTGCTTTGCCAATTCTGCCTTTGAAGAGGCTCAATGCTCGGATTCTGGGAATTTAGGTTCTTTGTTTGATCTTACAAAAAAAATCTAAGTCTGGACTTCTTGCAGACTAAAGAATAAATTCATTAGCTTGAAAATCTGTCAATTAAAATTACTCCAGCATGTGCGTTTTCAATGTTGCTTAAAAACATTTTCTTGATACTTGCATTCTGTAGTTTCAGTATTTTTGTTAGCACGAATAGGATTAGGAAATATTTTTTTCAATAATGAAAGTTATTTCGACAAACAGTTCCGAAAAAATGCGGAAATCAACAAAAGTTGCAAAAAATCTTATCTACGCAATTGTGAATGACAAAAACGTTTCGCCAATTAATGGGCTTAATGACAGTAAAAGCAGTTGAGTGAATGGAATAATTCGTAACTACACCCACAAGTACTATTAGCCAACACAAGCATGATTGCCTTAACAAATTGAATGGTTCTAAATACCGTTATCGCATAAATATTAAAAAAATGAAACCTTCAAAAATCGAATTACTAATAAAAAAAGCTGCTCCTTCAACATACCTTAGCTTCCAAAGTTTCTAGTTGCGCCATCCTAGGCTGAATAATTGTAGGTTGTAGAGTTGTCTGGAATGATAAAAGAAGCGAGCAATTTAGAAACTGAAAGCCATCACGTACGATACAAGCTCAGATTCACTCGAAAATCATACTGTAATTTACATATATTAAAATAATAAGGTAATTATTTATACAACTTTTGGGATGCGGGTTTTTAAATTTAACGGTTCCGGTAATCTCACGAATACCAAAACATTTTCTTTTATATAATTATTTAATTACAAGTCCGAAATTCGATTTTAATTTACACGCCAGCACGAAACGTTCCTTCTCGTGTAAAACGGATTCCTTTAGGACGCGATTAAGAATGTTAATCTTCCGAAGAATGCGTTGGCTAATAACATCGGAATTTGGTATTAAAAATCAACATTTTATGTTTGAGAATTTGTGAGTAATTGACCCAAATTTCAAATTCATAAAAAATGGATGTCAATTGAATAGTAAATATTGTATAATTGTGTAGTAAATAGAAACGTTAACACACACGCTCACATAAATTCTTTCACTTTTAATATTTCTTTTTATTTTATTATTAAAACAGTGAGGAGTTTATTACATCAGATAATTGGACAACTTTTTTTTACTATCAATCAACCACACCCATCTCGTCTTAAGTATATAAATAACATTTGTATTCATCACGTTTATCATTCATCATCGGAATGGTACATTTTTTCTGCGATGCAATTTTTACTACATCACAAACGTAATGAGTTTTAAGAAAAGGCAGTTCCCCAATTACAGAATACATTCTGAGAATGCAAATAAATTTAGAGGGCGTCAAACTCAATTTTCCTTCATTCAAAACCATACAGTTAAACCTAATTATTACGACAAGATCAACAATAACAATAAATAAACAAACCTATAAGAAAAATGTTATAAATATCTTGTTTTCCTGTTATGAACGTACAGATTAAATATACAGGGTCCTCCACCCACAAAATTGGTCTGGAATATTAAATTATTATCTTCAACATTTCTTTATTTCATAAACTGGTAGTATTAGCCTTTTTAATGATATCTCAAACGTAGTCAAAAAAGAAAAAAGTACATCTTTGAAAAATCAAGACTAAAATTTTTTGTGGAAAATATCTACAGCGTTTAATTAAATTAAATTAATTAAAAGTATCATGTTCCTATAAAAATACAGACCCAAGAAAAATACACAACCAGTAATTAATAAAAGTATAACTACATAACATGACTAACAATAAACCTTACATTATGTATGTTGTTCATAAGATTTATGTAGCCAGCAATAATGTTATTAACCTTCTTTTTAACTTTGTCTTGCTGAATATTAAAACGTTAATATTAGTTAAATTGATTTTAAAAAATTAATAAAGTTAGGAATATGTTAAATTAATTAATAATTATTACGTAGTTGTGCAGAATTGAGGACAAAATTATTAATTACGCTGTCATTATCAGTTCATCAAGTCAAAATTTCATTTTATTTTAAAAATTTTATATAAAGGCGACAAAAGAATTAAAAATATGATAACCTTTTATTTGCATGGTTTTTATTGCAACACTGCAAAAACTTTAGAATGCATGGAAAAATGGTTGATTGTGCGATTTTTTCTTTGTAAACAATATTTTCAGTTCATAAACGTTTCCAAGAATATCGACAATTGGTTATAAAAGGACAATAAAAAAAGTGAAAATTAATTTAATGGAATTGGTTTATGTATTTAAAAATAACAACAGTTCTTTTAGCCGTGAAACTTTTATTGTGAATTTATTTCAAATAAATTATGTGTTATTTAAGTATGCTGATTTTTCTATTGACTTTAGAACTTATTTCATTTAACCTTTTTCATTTCTTAATAGTTTGATAAATGATTTTCCGGTTTCTTCATTATGACAATACATTCGTCCTTGTATGCCGGAGAATTGTCAATTGAGTACGTCGTTCTTAGTCTAGGATGAACCTTTCCTTTTCACTTTGCTGAAAAGTAATTTATGACTAAGGAATATTTCATAGAAGTTTATCAGTCCTTAAAAAATGTAATATAGATCAGTAAATTTATTGGTTTCATTGCAACTTACAGTATAATTTTTCTGTAATAAATTGTATACACTTGTTTTTTGGCAAGACCCTGAACTTTAGTTTAAATGATCTTGATATAATTTATTGTTCAATAATGATATAGTGTTGAATATTAATAACCGATAACTATAGAAATTCCATGCAGTAGAAAACAATTTTATTTAAATAACCATCGCCCAACATTAAAATTTTGTATAATTTTGACGTTATAGATCAGTGGTGCCCACCGTTTCAGTCATAAAATCCACCTTTTTAGTGCATATTTGACCGTGATCTATTTTTTTTAGTAAAAGCGATAACGTGTTGTATATAATTAATTATACAATGAACATAAAAAAATAGTAACCAATTTATTTTCTGAATAATGCTGTTATTATTACCTATTAATGATATGTTTTGTAAGCTAATTTTAGAGTTATACTTACGGCCGTGATTATAACTTGTTCATGTTTGATTAAGTTGCCCAGTAGGTAAAATGTAACTAATAGTATAGTCAAATAAGATGAAATAAGTGAGAAAACTGTATTTTTGCATAAATCTTTGTTTTGGCGTTCTGAAGACTGGCTGAAAAGTCTCGTATAATCTCGTGTCCTCGTCACAAGATATTGTAGGTGAAAGGTCACTTTTATTCCGAGGTTGAATCATTATTTTACTGGAGTATGATATTACAATTTGTTTTGTTCTATCTTTAAAATCTGAAATGGCAACTCACGTACCGTTACTATGTAAATTCGCGGTTAGAAAATGATGAGAAAGCAGATTAGTTATGGTTTAGTGTGATGTTTTCAAATCAAAGTTGAGAAAGCTATTTTTTCAGCTATTATTGTCCACAAAACGACTTGCAAAGTGCAAATTGTAAAGCGTGCAAAATTGCTGGTGAAGTAGGGCCACGCTCACGCTATTACGATCCTTCTTCAAATTTCTTTAGAGTAGTCCAGCTGATTATTTATCTCTCTGCCTGCATTTTTTAGATGCACAATCATTGCTAATTTTGTTTAGAACGTTGAACGTTTCATAAATACATTTATCACTTCTTGGAACAATTTGCTTTAAATTCGTAATTTAATAGCAGTATACTACATTTTTATTGTGAATTCAAAATGGTCAATATTTTATGACTAATTAATTTATTGATTAATAAAAAAAGAAACAATTTGCATAAAAGCTTTATGCAACGCATTTCATTTACATATGAGGTCAATGCATTATTTTAGCGCCAGCGCCATTATCAATAATATTACACACTTACAGTAATATCTTATTGTTCGTATTCATTAGAAACAATATTTTTTTAATGACAAAAACTTTCCAAGTGCCACGAAATTCTCGAGTCCAATTTAAATCGAATTTCAAAACATTACAAATCTTAAAACAAAGACAAAAACAACTTCGTGGGTTAATTGCAGTCTTAAGACGAATAAAAAAATTACATTAACATTAAACAACAGACAGGCAAGCCAGTTCCTGACGCTCCTAGTTCTTGTTCGACGAATAGGACGTGCAAGACGTAAAAAAGCCAGATCAAAGTCGACGCAATTAAGAATCTTATCATTCGTTATGTCAAGCTCATTTTCAAAGAGATTGATTTTAAAATTGTACAATTGTATACCAACTAGCACAAGTGATCTCCTAACCTTCAGGCTTGGATGAATATAATTACGTGCAGGTTTTATGGCGCGCCTGTGTGGCCAAGTGGCAATAATCTTCGCATAGAAATAAAAATATATTTCAGGAAAATAAAATTGGTGGTTTAGGTGTTTTTTTTTACGAAACATGTGTAGACCGTGCGTGGTTCAATTTAAATTTTTAATTTGAAAACGTATTCCGTGGAACTGAAATTTTGTTTACGTAAATGATTAAATTTATGGTATACTTCCCAATTGGGTGTATTGTAGTTTTTCACATTTTGTAGAAATCGATTAATTCCTCTTATGTAAGCTTGCTCGTATCTGTAATTTTTTATTTAATAGGATATTAAGGCAAAATCGCAAAAACTCCAAGCCTTTTGACTTTATTCAGAATGTGTCTATCAAAGAATATTTTGAACCTGTTTTCAAAACGAGGTGACTAATTTCGAAACGCTAAATTAACAATTCGCATGCGTTTCCCGCAGACCGTAACAAAAGTTGTTCGTGATTTATAGTTGTATTTCCTACGGTGGTTTAATATCTTTATAAAAATGTAAGTTTTGCTTTTTAATTGTATTTTATTACAAGTGACTAATGCTTTATTAATTATACGTTCATTATAAAATTGGAAGAAAGTGATCTTATTTTGTAGCCACGATGTTCCATTTAAAATCTGCAATATTCATTTTTAGTTTTGTGTTATTTTCGTTTCATTCGATAAGAAAAGAAGAACAACAACGGAATCGAAAAAAAAACAGTATCTAATCAGAAAAATTACCTGAAGTGAAAAGTAATCACTTGGTAAAACTGATTTTTCATACTCAACATTCGTTGGTAATATTAATGACAGAAATAATTGTAGTAAGTAAATTTTTGTACTTCTCTCACAGCAACATTAACTCAACAAATTTATCTATTTTAATATTTTATTTTTATTCGCCAATGTAAATTTACAATATGAACAAATTAATTCCTCCAAAAAATAAATAATTAAGAAACTGCAGAATAGTTGCTTTAGCTTTAAAGTTAATACGCTAAACAAAATAATACTAATAAAATAATAATATTTTATTGTTATATAATGATAATAATACAATTTAACAAATAATAAATTTAAAAAAATAATAATAAACGTAAATTGCATCAAAGAGCTAAAAGCATAATTTCAAGCTTGTCTTAAAGTAATTACTGTAATTTATTGCTCAATGATTAATTGTGATTTGAGGGATGATATTATTTGCTGGTAAAGAGAGAGAACGAAACAGAAAGCATTCAACATTAAGCATTAAAGATGAATTAAGTACTGGTTTTGTAGAACTTGAACACTACTGTGTTTAGATATTTATAAAGTCAAAATGTTTATTTAAAATTTTGTAAATTTTTTGCCAGTAAAGTCTTCGTTTATAAGTGATGCACTGATATATCGGTTGACAATGAATTAAATTTAATCAAAATTAGCAATAGTTTTGTATTTGTTGTTGATATGTAACATACTGGATAATTACCTATCGTTGCTTATAACTATTTACGGTAATTCAATAAAAACTGTACTTTTATGTTTTTTTTTGCCATTAATAATGTCACAGCTTGTTTAAACCCGTTTATTGCATTGATTCATTTTTTCTCAAAAACGGTTTGCAGCAGGATAGAAATGCAAGAGGCAATTTTTAGCCAGATTTTACTGAGTACTCTCATAAGACACCAAAATTTGAAGGAATGTAGATCGTTAGTTGTTTTTTAACAAAAAGAGTTACTTGAAAAAATTAAAGCTAACCAAAGAATACTTCTTAAAATATATTAGAATCATACCAGATGTTACAAAAAAAACCTTTATCGAAATTGTCAATTATTTTTTTAAATGTTGAAAACTAAACCGTTTCGGAGATCTCACAATTGAAGAGCTCTATGCAAGAAGTACCTAAGTCACTTTTTCATATTTCAAATTTTCAGATTTGATGTTTCAATGTGATCTGAAAATTACATTGTTTTGATTTTGAATGATCTTTTTTTACTAAAGTAACTAATCTCTAGTAAAAAAAGGATCAGGCAAAATCAAAACAATGTGCTTTCCAGATCAAACTGAAACATCAAGAATATGAAAAGTGACTTAGGTACCTACTTCTTGCAAAGAGTCCTTCAATTAGACTATAATGTCTCGGAAGGGATGCATTTCCAGATTGCTTAGAACTCTTTGATTTATTTTTGATCATAGTCTCTAAAGTTTGATCCCTTATTTTAATTACACCCCGCATTCGAATAATTATTTCTTGAATGGTTTATTTAATTTTCAATTTGAATTTTACCCCCACTGAATGTTCAAAAATTGACATTATTTTAATCCGGATGTAAATTATGTAATATAATTAATTAGTATTCAACGGTCGTAAAATGGTTTTAATTAAAGTTTAATGGGTAAATTTAAACAATCCTACGTAAAACAAATGTAATTAAAAACCAATAAATCCGTTACCTTAAACGCTAACATTAATAACGCAATCTTAATGCAATCAAACGGTTGCAATTGCGCAAATAAATAATTGCATCATCTTTCTTTAAAATCTACGAGGACGATATAATGAGTAGCAGTTAAACAGTTATGCACAATCCAGTTTTCATAATACAGTTTCCGTAAAAGAGACGACAGAACGAACGTACAGACGCATCGTTGACAGTTGTAAAATTGACAAAACGATTAAATTTAAATTTCGCAAATTGTTTCAGCATGCCTCATATAAAAAGGCGAAAAGCATTTCCACGCGGCCAATATTTAAAATACCGCAGCTCGCCAGACTCGTTTCAGTGCAGTTCGCAACTGCAACATGTAAATATTTTTTGTGCATCCCAAAAAATTCGCTCCGCACACTAAATTCCCGACTTCCAAGCGTTCAAGCTGCTTTAATTTAAAACGGCATTAAAAAACGATCGCGAGAGATCGTGACCGAGGCACGTAAAAAAGAGCAACAGACTTACCAAAGAAACTGATCGTTGTCCCAGACTGGGCGAGTCCTTAGAATCTTCAGGTTCGGGAGGGCAGTCTGAGTAAAGGTGTGAGGGGGGCCTCGAAGAACGCCGACCCCCGGCTTGACTACGTGAGCGGGGACTTCGCGGTGCGGGAGAATTCATTTTTTGTTAAAACACCCTCATGGCTATGCTTTTTCACCTCCCTTCGAACAAGAAGAAAATCTCAGTAATTTGTAGAGTTCACGGTCTTTGTGAGAAAGTTACGACTGCATCTCGAACTGCAAAAATCGTTGCAGGAAGTATTAAATCAATATTCGATTATAGCACGTCTTTAAACGCAGCCTCGTAAGTTGTAATTAATGCAAAAAGAACCGTTTAGTTCAAAATTAATTTATTCGTGGAGAAATACGTTACGGGGTGACCCGAGTTTTTCCCATTTTTACGCTTCTACGTTTGCTTAACGGGCGGCGCACTTTAAAAATCCCGTTGAACTAGAAATTACGTTACTTCATCATTAGCCGATTTATAAATTAATTCAGCGTTCATTACACATAAATCTCTTTAAACTTTCTACTTTTCACTTTTTTAGTGGAATTCTAATTTCGATAAAAATGGAAAATACGTTCAGGCTGCGGAAACTTTTCCGAACATAAATCATTGGGCTGCTCGGTTCATTAAATTATTATATAAATTGGTTTAGGGCGAGGTCAGATCAGATATGTAGTTAAACATCTGCCTTTTTCTAGTCATGGATCAGTAAAGGTAACCGTCGATGTGGTATGCGAAACGAGGGGGTTAAAAACACGGAAGGTGTGCACTCCGACTATCTTTTTAAAAGTTACTTTTTTAACGTTTTTTGTGTTTTGGCAACAATTTCAAACAATAATTAAAATTGCAGTTTTATTATTATTTGTAAAATTAAACTCTGCATTAAAAATTTTTATAGGTTGCATAAGATCAAGAAATATATATTTTTTGTAACTTCGTGCTAATGACATTTTCGTTACTTCATTAAAATGAAAGTAGCCATTTTTCTTAATAATGAGGAAAGTAAATCACTTTCATCACGAGTAAGGAGACGGTTTGCTTTCGCCACTAGTAGGGAAAGTAAACAATACATTATGTTATTTCGCATTCGCAGCAAAGACAGTGGACGGAACTTTTGTTTTATAATTGTCAAATAATAAACAATTAATAATAGGTAATAAACAAATGTAGCACGTGGGGAAAGAATCATTACAAAACTAGTTCATAATTGATTTGTAAATGAAATGATAAGAACTGAAAAAGGAATTAACATCAGATCGTAGCTTATTAATAACCGAATACCTATGTAGCCAAAGTTTTATAGTAAATCTTCAAATTAAGGTTCTTCTTTGGAAGCGACCATTAACGTTGGAGAACCCTGTAGAATATATTTGTGTTTATGTTTGAAAACAAAATTAAAAAGAAGTAATAAAAAAAATATGAAGTAATACAAAAAGTAATGAATACACAATTTCGAATAGAGGAAATCAAATAGTAGTGATAAAAGACAAATTAGATTGGTTTTGGCAGCGTTTGACAAGCTCAATTTTTATAACGTAGATACAATGTAGATCTCATGAAATTGTGGATATTTAATGAAAGAGCAAAACCATATGATTGCAAAAAAGACAAAAATTTAACCATTCTGCAAGATAATTAGAATGTTTTTGCGAATTGCAATAGGTGATGAGACTTAGGTTACCGGGGTCACTGGAATCTTCCCACTATACAATAATCTATACAGTGGGTCCACAATGGTCCCCCGCCCACTTAAAAAAGCCTCTGCGGGAAATTTGATGGTAACTATTGTTTGTGGTGAAGAAGGAGATTTGCCGAAGTTTTGAGAAAACAATTGCGGATTTGAAAAAAACTTTGGAAGAATTATGATCACATTATTGGAGACTAAAGGGTTTGCTTCTGCGCGGCATTAATAGTGTGATTTCACTAATTGTACAGTATCCATTTTGCAAATCAGATTTTGTTTTTTTTAGTTATAATGAAATTCTTCTTCTAAAATCAAGTTAATTCAGTACTGGTGACCTTGATACGAGCCGCTGCAACCGAGACATCTTTCTAAAATACGACGAAACAATGAATCTGGTGTTTAACTTGATTCGCTTTTAATTTACAATCTACTTTTATATAACAAAGCGCATTGCAGGGTCATGATGACTAGGACAAAAATTGTGATTGACTCATTGCGAAAAAAAATCAATTTATTGAAATTTGGTATTGTAATACAACTAAAATTTTATGTTTTACATTTTCTTTTCTTATGCCAATGGTTAGATGAATAATTTTCTACAAGCGTTTTAAAATGTATTTTAAATAAATTACATTATGCTTGAAAAATTCTATTTAAGTGTATCTAAGCGTAAAAGTTCTTTGAATAACATTATACAAATACGGCAACATGGTGATTTATCGTTGGTAATTGTTCAAAATCGTTTGTTCTAAAGTTTTGAACTTGAACAGTAACTAAATATCACAATACATAAAATCACTTTCAAAATTAAATTGTACTTCTTAACCATATAATTATGTTACTTATTTGCAAGTTACCTGCCGACTTTTTGAAATGCCCACACCAACATTTAAAAACCTATTAAGCTGGAATCAGTAAGCGTTGGACTAGGCTAATTCAACGATTTCAATTTTATAGCTACTGCGTAAAAAAAGTAAATGACTGTTTTATTGAAATTTTATTCAAAGCACAAATTTAAAACTAAATCAGTTGCATCCATTGGCATAAACGGAATATTGTAATGACATGGGTCTATTTAAAACAAAAAATACTAAAATTGCTAATAAAATATATACGCAGTTCCATTTATGAGTTGCTATCTCCCAATAACCACAATGTCAATGAAGAATTTAATTTAATTAAAAAATGAATAAAGTTTGATTTTTCTTGAATGATAATGATTAAAACTTTATTAATTACTGATTGTTTACAACATTAAAACAACCGAGCACAAAGCACAGTAACCGATAAGATTATAAATGGTGGTAATTAAATCTATTTATAAGTTATGTTTTCATAATACCTTAGATTGTAATTAGGTTTATTAATATTTAAAGTTGGTATCCAAACACTACACTTAAAAATTATTAGTAAAAAACAATAAATACTGAATTAAATTAACGGACACATAAGGCTTTTTCTTAATTTAATCAGTGAAATAAATTGAGATGAACAGTTGCTGCCAAACGCCATTTAACTGATTCAGATCTGTTGCGAGCTGCCCGGTTTGTTTAATTAAGTAGAAAGCATCTCAAATCTGAATAATGCCGACTCGGAAAAATTAAAATTTTATGCCGCAGTTACACATTTCCACATACAGCCATTTAAAGTGAGATAAAATTCCTTTAGATTTCGACAGGATTAGAACGCTTTCTTGCCTTTTAATAAAAAAGTGGTACACTAGATTTAAAAAAAAAATCAAAAGTAAGAACTTTATGTAATCTTAACAAAAATCTATAAATTTTAATTTCCTTAATTTGTTATTTCGCACTTGTTTGCTTCTTCTATTGCTGATGTTGTTGTGGAAGAAGAATTATATTAAATGTGGAGTGTATTTCACAAAATTACACGATTCAAATCTGAATCTGACTGCATTCATTAACATGCAATGTTTATTATTAACAAGAAAACTACTTATATCACTTGGTTACAAAAGAATAAAACAGTGACTCGATAAAAGTCGTAAACAGCACTTGTTAATACAAGATCAATAGAATTTTCTATTAATTTACTGTCTTAGCTTAGAAAAAGTTTTTTTCAATATTGTAGTTTATGCCCATCATAAGTATGCATTTAGAAATAGGAAGTTGAACATACACATATATAGGACACCATTAAATCACAATTAGTAAAGCGTTTTAAAAGGAAAAGTATCATTTACTTAAATTAGGTAATTCCAATTTGTTTTCATACCTGTAACCGCAAAAGAAAATAATTAAATTTCAGCCATCGCATTGCAATAGTAGGTTGATGGAGATATATTGTGATAGTCTTATAGCACAGCTTGATTAATACACCGAACGATTTAAATTTTGCAATATTTTCCAGTATGTTTTAATAGCGGTAAACCGATAAGGTCTGCATTATTTATTTCAAATAATCAAACATATCTTGTAAACTAGAAAAATTAAAAGCAATAAATTTACGCCCCAGGTCTTGCGTTAACGCTATCATAAAAATTAATTACACGTTTTTCAAACATGTTAACGACATTGCCTGCAACGATGTGTATTTAAAATTTTAATGATAACATGAAAGATATTTTAATTATTCTAAACGGTAACTCACGATGTATCCGTCAAACATTGATGAACTATTAGTTAAGTCGTGACAAATTCATCTAAAGTGAATTAGTTTCTAGAAATTCAACGTATATAAATTGTTTTTTTAGTCCACCTACGCTTCTGCATCCTGTGCATTTATATTTCATAGCTCTTTTTCATTTTTTGTTTTATTTTCTGCAATTTTTTGATTGGACAGTTTTAGTTTGCTTCTTGTATCTTCATTTTTAAATCTACCTAGTTTTGTGCAACTTTTCACTTGTCTGAGAAACTAAATACAAATAAAGCCTTTTTTTTTTAGAATTTTTTAACGAATATTGAGAACTTAGTACAGGTTTCAGTGGTGATTTAAAAAGCAAATGAAGCTATAAACACGTTTAACGAACAAGTTGATGGTGAGAAAATGTCGTGTTTAATTATATTTAAGTATGATGTTTAAATTATTTCTTGTGCATATATAAGGTATTATCGATTTGATTGCGAAATATAAAAAACCAAAAGTTATGATACTATTAGTAGTCCAGCAAACTGGTTGTAATTTTTCATAAAAAAAATATAACAGCAAGTTTCACACAAAGAAACATTGTTCTTAAAAATGTTTTCGACACAACATCAAAGAATTTTCATGTCACAAACAAGAACATTGTTCATATCGTGTCATTACATTCTAAGAAAGATTAACATTCTACTTCCTTCAGTAATAATGTTATATGGATTTATGTCATTGTAACTTCTGCATGCTGTCCTGAAAAACTCAGACTCGACATTTCAACACAAAATATATAACGTTCTCATTTTTTAAAATTTTTGTTATTATTATTATTATGCAACTTAAATGTAGGTAAGTAAAAGTGAGTCGTCAAAAAATCGCTTCTTTATTTCTTTTTGTTTTGTAGTGTTCTGTTCATTCCAGTGGTATTTCTTGCCATTATATTCTGATTAGTATACTTCTTAATTCATTGCTACCGCTATCAGAAGGTTCATATATAACTCTACTGTTCCCAAAGCATTCAATTCAAATCCCACTTCTTCAGTTTTACTTCGATTTTTGTGTAAGCTTTCCTGATAACGGGATACAATAATAATTTCAGCAATTTTTGTTTGGGACATAATTTTAAAAAATTAAATAAATTACAGTAACAGTTTGTTCAATTTAGAAATATATAATTGTTTAGAAAAAAGACATCGAATAAACATGAGAAACAACGGTTTGTTTAATAACCAGTCAGGCGTCGAAACGTTCTCACCGCAAGTCTTTTCAAATTTGAATATTTCCTTTCCGTCGAGCATCAAAAAGCCTTCCAAGAACACCTTAATCAAGCGACACACATTAAAACGGTAAATAATAGACGGGAATTATCAGTGATCTTGGGCACAATGAGCAATCAACTGTTGATACAATCTCGGTTGCGCTATCGCAACATTATTTTTCCTTTTCTATTAATCTTCACGAACAAGAACTGAACTCTGAACTTGTAGTTCACACGAAAGGTTTACCGACCGTTCCAAGGCCTATAACGAATGATACTGTTTCAGATTTCATCTGCTATCATACCTTATGCACTACGGTGGACATTGCGGACACATGCAACACAATGCCCTAGTATTCGATTACAGGCTGGAAATTATCCAATGTCGAGGATAGATACCAACTTTCGATCAGGCGACGAACCAGCGCACGGTTTTAAAGGGTCAATGTTTGTTTACACGAGAGAAAAATGTAAACCGGTCGCGATTAATCAAAAATACAACGTGCAAGTTAACTTGGATTATCTCAGCACCAAAAGGATGATTTAACACCGCGGCTCAAACTGGTCGGAGGATTCGCTAAGGTCTGCTCTATTTCGTTTGTATTTTTCAAGATTGCAATTCCAGTGAGACGTGTTGCAAGCGTAAAACAGAATAGGTGAGATTATATGCATAAAATTAGTGTAATTCATATTGTTATGGTCTATAGCTCGTGCAAGAGCTTTTTTACGACCACGGTTTATTTATTGAGCGATTTTTTAATTCTGTTGCAACGTTTGAAAGAACCAGAAAGTGTCCCTTGGGTAACGTTTTTAATGGTCAATTTGCGCATCAATGTGAGCGAGGATAATTTGAATGATTCATGAATTATTAGAGAGGCATTGGGTAATTGAGTGTTAAAAATAGCACTGCGTAACATTTCTCTTTCAAAACGTGAAGTATCGCCAATTGATTTCCTTCTAAGTTGGCGCTGTTTCAGCTGGTGATTTATTCGCGCTTAAGGTAATTCTTATGCATAGAATGATATACGACCGGTGTTATTTAGATCTTTTATGAGCTTTCAGACGTTCACCTGTGATGATATTAAATGATTGGTTGAGGTTTACGGTGATATTCAATAATGTACGACGAGTTGTAAAGTTTTTTTGAACTTCAAGGTTGAAAATACTCGTCTATTTCGTTTTCTTTTCCTTTATGTAACAGATATGAGACCCTGTTAAATATTGAAAAACAGTTTTTTTTTTATTAATTTTTAACGGAAATATCACATTTGCATAAAAATTTGTTTCGGACTTTGTTAACAAGTGTTTCTGCAGGTGAATCATTGCCGTGTCATTAAGATTAAGAGATTGAATTCTAATTTAAGATGTTACTGCCTAAAGTATGTAGACCTTTGCAAGTGAACGGTTCATCTACGGTCATTTCTTCTACTTTTTTATCATTTCGTTCATATTTGGGGCAAAAGATTCTTTCAATTGGGATATGTCCTTATGTCAAGTTAAATTTGAGGTGTTTGATTTTATTCAAGTAAACGAGGCCAAATTTTTATGTAGTCTAATTACCCATTAAGGAGAAATCAACGCGTGTTGAAGGAATTCATTTTTTATATCACCATCTCCTGCACTCATCTTTGGAGGGTTGCCTATTCTAACTCTGCAAAGCCTTTAATTTCAAAATGAACACCCTACAGCAGACTTTATTATTAGAGTACCTAATGTTTGTTTTTTTAACTTTGTAGTACCGGTAGTATCTTTTTTCGTTTCTACGATTTGTGTGGTGTAGTATATGGTCGATCCATCAAAGTGGATCGAAACAGCATTTTGGTTTTCACCCCGCATTCTTGAATTACCTTTGGCAGAAAAAATAAAAAATTTTGTTAATGCTAAGTTTATAATTTTACAAAGGATTCTCAAAATGTTGCCCTTCTTGTTCTATGCACTACTTTCTAAATTTATGAAGAAATATTGAAGACCCTTACTCCAAACCTGTAAAATTTATCTTGTGTTCTTCAACTTCTTCATTTTACGAGAACTACCGTAAATAATAAGTCAAGTATCCTTAAAAGATTCTATTGTACTTACAAGCTACACGTAATGGGGGGGGGTCCATTCCAAAATTTGTCTTATTCGCTTTTAAAGAGACAGAACAATGGACAATTGAAAATTCTCGATTGATTTTATTCTCGTTAAAATGCACCTACAAAATGTGGTATCATTTCAAAATTCGCTTTTTTCATTAGCTGGCTCCTTCCATAACTCACCTAATGAACCTAATGCACGTCTGATAGTTTTATAAGAACCTAGTAGCGAGACTCCAAAAATATTTCATTTTATGACTTTTTACAAGAGTAATAATTTTGCTTCTTTAACGACAGGAAAGCCCACAGACACATTTAAACAATATTTCTCCTTTTATACATTTATTTGGCTTTAAAACATTTCACCATAAAGTAGACTTAAAAGCATTTAGTTTTTTATTAATTTGATTTGCTGCAAACAGTCCTACTTTCCAAAAATAACATCCTTTAGATGATGTTCTTGTTTTTGTACTTTTACGCACTCGGAAAAGAGCACTGGTCAAATCAGTATAAACTAGATAATCATAGCTTTTAAATGAATGCAGAATAAGTACGTGGCATTAGTTTTGGCTTACAAACGTACGATTCATCATTGTCAATGAATATTACTTCTATTCACGCACATATTGCTGCAATAATAGACACTAATTACATTCATACATCACTTTTCTGACGATGTTTAACTTTCGCTACCTCAGAATAGCGTTGATGCGTACATATTATTGCACAATTTTTATTTTAAACTACTGGTTAATTAACTTTGTCGAAATTTGTTGTTTCATTTTATTACCCGGTAAAATTGTTATAAAAAAAAAAACAAATTTGTACCGGGTCAACAACTTATAAATGAAGTTACAAAAATTAACTGTTTTCATAGAATTACTTTTGCTTTTTTAATATGGCCTCGTTTCGTTTTAAATTTGCAAACCTTGTCAAACATGAAGGTAAATTCGAAAAGCTTTTTTTAGCACTTCAGTTATTTAAAAAATTAAAGTCACTTGTAAAATAGCAATAACAACATTTTAACAGAGCACGTAATTGGACGACCGCAATTTTGTGCTCTGTTCACATGTCAGACTGAAACCTGACATCATTTTTAAGAACTGTTTATCATTCGAATTGCATACAGAACGTTAAGTTAATTTCGCCCGAGGTAATCAAAGTCAAGGTCTGTCAAGCTTATATTGTAGTTGGGGCATAAACCCAAAGCTATTAACTTTTTTTTACATAGCTGTTTTGAAAACAGTTCTACTGAAGTGTAGAGCATGTGTCGTAACATTGTTTATGGAGTCTCCCGCTTCGTTTTCTTTATAAGTACAGGCACATCATAAATGTTAAAATGGTACATTAGGTGCTCGAGAAATAAAAAAGTATATGCAAATGATGCTTTTTGGAAAAGGAGCAGTTTCGTAATTTTATGGAAGGCTTCAAATCAAGGCGATGCATTAAACTTCAAAATGTTTTATATTGGCGTGAAAATAAAAAAATATTTGCCATTGACGGTGCATACATTATAAAGTAAGTTGAACTTGAAATGGTAATATTTAACGGTTGCCTCAAGAGATGTCCGAAATTATCTTAAATTTTATTTTTTTTTTAAATTTTATTAATGATGTTCGACGGATGCACAATTATTTGAAGATAAAAAGTAAATGCTGAGATAAATTAAATTCTGATGCAACGCTATCCTCTAATTATTTTGACTAATTTATCTCCATTACTCTAACAAAGAAAAGAAAAAATAATTTGATATAAGTACCGAGATGGTTTTGAATAATGGATACATAACCGAGCTACCTTTTAATTTGTTAAATTAAAGTAAATTACAATTTAAAAAAAACACTAAATGTGAGAACTTTATGAAGAAAAATTAACATTTGAAGATAAAATGCTTCACAAATAACCCCCAGTTGAATAATATTAATTGATTGGTACTTTTTACCTTGTATGATTTTTTTCTTATTTTAAAATTATCTAGTCTTTTTACTATTCCATTTACATTTTGTTGTTGTAGTTAAACATGTGAAACAAAATGCTCAATATCCATTACCATAAAGTGTTAAGATAAAAAAAAAAAAATGGTACGGACAACTGGGCTCATAAATGACGTCTATTCAGCTCCTGCTTTATCAAATTTGCACTGCGTGCTTCATTTAATGAACTTGGAACTGATGCTCTATGAAACTTGTTCAGTTAACCCTAGAATCGTATCGTTAATGGATTTTTAATAGGTTAGTGTCAAGTAACATTCGACTGTAGTCAATATTGTTGATATTACGGTTTACAGATAAGAGCTGCGAGTTTCTGTTGATTTTGCATTTATTTATTTATATTATACATCTGAAACAGTGATAGCAAAAATTCCAAACGTGAAATAAATTTTATTCGCGGCTGGCGTCCTGTTTGATAGGCACTGGTTTATATCGCGTTATCAGCTACTTATCTGTTACTCAATACGATTCAAAATAGATCAACTAAAGTCGCCGCTTATTGTATGCAAGAAAGGAGAAAACTTTACGCATCGATACAATTCCAGTGTTAAAGCAGCCTACCTACAAAAACTTCTCAATTATTATTGTAACCAATTTTAAAACAAACCATAATAAATATATGTATTTAGGTTTGTAGCATATTGTGATTTAAGTATTTGCGAAACAGTTGGGAATTTTTTTAGATTCCACCTAAAAACATTTAATATTTCTCTTAAAAAAAAATACATCAATTTAATATGAAAGTTGCAGTTGGAATTAAAAAATTGAGATGGAGGAGATGGTAAATCTAATTTCAAAATTCTAATGACCTTGGTTAATACACGAAAATTACGGTACATCAAAAAAGTTCTCTCACTTTTTTCTAAAATCCTGCATACTTATTGGCATTAATTTATACTAATCTTGTGTCCAATTTAAAATCTACAGTTATCGTTGAGAAAGTTTCATTAAAAAAAGTAAGTCTTGTGTTCAACCTTGAACCATGATGGTGTAAACTATTATTTCAATAAAAACTTTAAGTAGGTACTTTATTTGCTACATATTTTAGGATGTAATCATATTTATCGCGAAGCGAAGTTAAAAACAATTTTATGAATTTATTATGCAAAAATGGTCATTTATTATGTATGATCGAACAGTTCTATGTTGGTGCTGTTCAATAAAGGTAGGTACTTAATATAACCTATACCATTTTGACAGAAAAAAAGTTACAAAATATTGAAGATAAAGGTTTCCTCATTGAAAGCTTCTTTGATTACTTTCTTCGAAAGAACCGTATTGTACTATATTTTCTAATTTTAAACCTTAAACTGACAGATGTAAAATGCCATTACTATCAACATAAAGTAAAAAAAAAATTTTTTTCGCAGCCTTCTAACCGTTTCTGGAATTAAAAAACACCTATAGGATAGAATTATTCGATCATACAGTATTATTCATAAATTATTCATGTCTCTGCATAAATTTGGTCAACGGAAATTGCAATACTTAATTTTGGTATTAATTTGCACAAAAAAATACTAGTCAATTTTAATTTTTAAATCCAAAGCAATTAAATTCTTAATATGTATCATTTAATGTTCGATTACCTATATTCAAATAATTAAAATTAATTATTTTATTCAAGTTGTTGGTCAAAATTTAACACGTGAAATGGTTCCTTTCTTCTAAAGAATGGAGATTTAATTGTTGTCGCGTACAAATAAACCTTTGTTAGTTCCATTTACGGTACGTACTAAATTTACGAAATGAATTTAAAGCAGCGCCAGGAAGAGGTTCATTTTCTTGTTCACCTCGCACTTAAACTCCATTAAAGATCTTTGCGAGATAAGCTCTAATAACAAAAATAAACGTCATGAATTATCTTCAACACTTCTTTATCCACTAAAAAAGGAGAAAAGGCGAATACGCGAAATTATAAATTCCATATAGTATTGCGTGCCGCGTTTCCTAGACTGTGAGAACACTGAACAACCATCAAACTATAATTTGCTTATTACGGTAAGATATAGCTACAGCAATTACGTTGAAAAATTGCTCATTGTTAGAGATCGAGCGAACAGTTTGGAACAGATCCACTACGGTTTCATATTAAATAAAACTGGAACTAATTCGAAAATTGCGATTGCTACAGACTTGATGATGCAGTTTTTACCAACACTAGGAAATCGTTAAGTAATATTTATTCAGAGGGTGTTACATAATTTTTAATAATAGTTACCCTTTAAATCACAATTGTTCCGCCAAACGAGTTGGTGTAATCCGATTTCACGAGGCACAATGATATTACTTTGAAAAGTATGTTTGTTTACATTTATTAAAATACACTCCACGTATTTCAAAAAAAATCACGCGCGAAGAAACGAGCGCACGCAAGTCCTCACCGTACCAAAGCAAACACGAGACTGAATCAATTTTAAAAAAGGGTTCTCGGTTTAATAATACGAGCACGTGGAGAGGGAAACGATCCCTCGTGTTTTTTGTACATTATAAGTAGCTATTGTTTAGTTTTGTAATTGTTACGCAAATTAAATTTAGATACAGGAACGTCTGTGATACACGCAATTTGTGTGCTTATAGGTAAAGAAGTAAACAAAAAGGTGTAAATTTGTAGATTTTGAATGTTAAAACAGAAAAGCAAAGCCTGCGATGCATTTACATCTAAGGTAGAATTTAAATATTTCTTTAAAATCTCTGAAATTTTTCAAAAACATGAAAATGGTGAAAAAAAAGAGTGGTTCCGCCCGGGATCGAACCGGGGACCTTCTGCGTGTAAAGCAGACGTGATAACCGCTACACTACGGAACCTATATCACTTTATTCGGCAAAAAACAGTTAAAAAGTAATTGTAATATTTATTTTATATAAAAGTTTTACAAAACATTACTAATCTACGTTTTAAATGATGAAAAAATGTTGAATAGCAGTGGCGGCTCGTGGCACAATAAAACAGGTGTTCTGCAATTTGCATCTCATATAATCAGAGTCGTGTTTTTATTTAAACTTACTTATTTTTTGTAAATCAGATCGATCCTGCGGTCTTTCTTAGTGGCAAATTTATCAATGACGTTTTCATTAAAATTTTTAATTTTGGACATAAATTTCTTTTCAATAGAAAGCATGGACAAGGCTGTTAACACTAAAATTGTATCGATGCGTAAAGTTTACGGATTGCTTGCATACAATAAGCGGCGACTTTAGTTGATCTATTTTGAATCGTATTGAGTTATTCTACCGATAAATAGCTGATAACGCGCTATAAACCAGTGCCTATCAAACAGGGCGCTAGCCGCGAATAAAATTTATTTAGAGTCAGCTCTGGCGGGTTAAATGCGGCGTTTGGAATTTTTGCTATCACTGTTTCGGATGCATAATGTGAATAAATAAATGCAAAATCAGCAGATTGGAGATTGGATGTTGATTGTTCCTAATATTGCTAACTCCATTGAATTGTAAAGATGACTTTTGGACTGTTTATGCTTTTTTATTTATTCACTTAAGTGTACTAAACCAGTTTGTGAGCGGACGGCCTTTATTTTTGAAATCTATTTTTTCTTCGTAACTACACTTCACAAATTGCTTAAAGTTAATCAAATTGCACACAACATCAATTGTCAAAACAACACTAATACAAAGCGAAAAACCGCACGTAACAAACGTTCGAAATCTGGAACGGAACTGACGAAAATTAAAATTAACGCATTTGAAGATAAATTTCTGCGAGCGTTGCAAATATCTGTTTGAAAAACAGCACACATAGCAACATAAAGAAAAAATAAGTTTAGGTAGGTGCTGGACGCGAGGGGGATAGTGGGGGGTGTCCTCAACGATCACAGTACTCAATGGCCCATTATAAAAGCAATGGTTCGCTCCGCTGAAACCAGGACAAAACTTAACTGGTTTGTTGGAATGTTGGATTCTCGAATGCATGCATGGAGTTATGAGATGTGGGAGTTATTGCGTTTAAGAAAATAAAATTCTGTGACAAAATTCAATTTTTTCAATATTACGTTTTATGAATTAAATACAAACGAAGTTAATTTTTTGACGTTAATTTTTTGGCAGTTCTGCAGCTCTGCAGCACTTATGTACGACCCGCCACTGTTGAATAGGAATATAAATTTTAAGTTTGGTAAAAAATTGACGTAACCAAATGAAAAAGAAATCAAGCTTATCTTGAAAATTTAACATAACATATACAGGGTGTTATAAGTTTTTCCGCCGAGGTCATAATATACAGGATGATTTTTAAAAAACACCGCAAGCTGTAACTCTGTCATTTATTGCACGATTTCAGAAAAAAAAAACAAATAACTATTGTTCGACTAAGTACTACAAGAAAAGTATTAATTTTGAATTTTTCTACTGTACCTTTAACCTTTTTGCGAATGGCAGTGTATACATTTTTTTATTTAGAATGCTAGAAAAAAATTTCCTAAGGCAAAGACTGAAGTTCACTTTTTTCCACCGACTTCTCTTCAACCTGCTAAACCCATATCTAGCAGAGATTTTTAAATTACATTTCATACATTTTTGAAACCACTTCAAATTAAATTTAGATCGTTGTTAATTTTTGGCAACTTAAGACGGTTTCAACCCAGTGATGAAGTCGGAAAACTCATTACTAAGGCAAAAACCGTCATATGTTCACCAAGCATTATCTTGTTTTATTTGGATTGCACATTAACGATGCTCCTTTGAATTGATGAAAGTCTAGCTTATCAACTCCGTTGTAGCATAGCTTTATGATGATTAAAAACACTCACAAGCTACGACAACAAAGTGGACGTTGCAATACTGAAATATACCTTTTTTCGCCAACTTCTCTTGAACCTGCTAAACTCATATCTAGCAGGGATGTTTAAATTACATTTCATATATTTTTGAAACCACTTAAAATTAAATTCAGATCGTTGTTGATTTTGGCAACTTAAGACGATTTCAACCCAGTGATGACGTCGGAAAACTCATTACTAAGGCAAAAACCGTCATATGTTTACCAAACAATATCTTGTTTTATTTGGATTGCACATTAACGATGGTCCTTTCAGTTGATGAAAGTCTAGCTTATCAACTCCGTTGTAACATAGCTTTATGATCATTAAAAACACTCACAAGCTACGACAACAAAGTGGACGTTGCAAGACTGAAATATACATTCTTCCACCGACTTCTCTTGAACCTGTTAAACTCATATCCAGGAGAGGTGTTTAAATCACATTTCATACATTTTTGAAATTACTTAAAATCAGATTTAAATCGTTGCTGATTCTGGCAACTTAGGACGGTTTCAACCCAGTGATGAAGTCGGAAAACTCATTACTAAGGCAAAAACCGTCATAGGTTTACCAAACATTTTCTTGTTTCATTGGGATTGCACATAAACGATGGTCCTTTGAATTGATGAAGGTCTAGCTTATCTACCCTGTTGTAACATAGCTTTATGATGGTGAAAAACACTCACAAGCTACGACAACAAGGTGGACGGTACAAGACAGAAATAAATATACATTTTTCCACCGACTTCTTCTGCATCTGCTAAACTCATATCTAACAGCGATGCTAGATTTATATCGTTGTTGATTCTGGTAACTTAGGACGGTTTCAACCCAGTGATGAAGTCAGAAAACTCATTACCAAGGCAAAAACCGTCATAGGTTTACCAAACATTTTCTTGTTTCATTGGGATTGCACTAGGTCAACACAGGGTACGTTACAAGACTGAATTATTTTTTCATTATTCATATTTCACGAAGTGATATACCATAACACAGCCATAAATCGAAATAATTTAAATATTTTCTACTTACCAACAGTTTAGTTGAAATTTCAGGACTGACTGACTATTGGGCATGAACACAGTTCAATTTATACTTGATTTCAGGATCTGCTACTTTCTGTAATTAATTTATAATTACCATTTGTCGTTATCATTGTAAACGCATTGTAAGCACATTTTAATGGGTTTACAGTAATAGATTCTTACCATTATTTAAATATTTGCAGTGAAAAGTTCATTTTGATAGGTATGATAGGTATGTAATTTCTTGTATGAAAAGCAGAAGAATTCTGGACGAAAATTAAGGCTACTTTTTCCCATAAACTTGTATCCTAATGTGCCTCCCTGTATCTACGCTTCTTGTAAAGTTGAGTAAAATGCATAAAAACAAAACGTAGTACAATATAAAATCATATCACAAAGAATATTTTCTGTAAATTAGGACTTTTAACAATAAAGAAATAGATTCAACAAAATTTATTTACATTTATTAAACCTAATTAGTAGATACAAAATCTCAGTCTTATGTGAACAAAATAAAATGCAATGAAAATTTGAATATTTTCTTATTTATCATTTATTTTCTCATTTTTTATTCAAAATCTTATTAACTTAGATTATAATTATTTTAGAAAAATTACAATACAATTGGATACCACCCTCCTTCTTTTTTCGGTGCTCTATCACCAACCAGGTAAGTTTTAAAATTCACTTGCCATTTCAATTTTTTTTTACACGGTATAAATTCGTGTGAAAGAAACTTGGTTTAGAAAAAATTGGGTGTTTTTTTTGTAGTTTTATTTTGTAAATAATTGAAGACCAGATAATGAAAAGTGGACAAATACCATAATATTAATTTCAAAGAAGAGACAGAATTTAGCCACTTGTTACCTTTTAAATTTAATAAAAACCTCTTTGTTATTTAATAGTATAAGTTAATTTGTGCAGTTTTCATTTTAAAAGATGCAGCTAATTTTGATAAATTGAAAAAAAATTAAAACCTAACATTATAAAAAAATTGATTTATACACTTTTCATTCTCATTCTCATTATTTTTAAAGAGGCAGTTGGGATTTATTAAAAGTTTGTCGTATAAAAAAAAATAATTAGACCTGTATTTTACAAAAATTCAATCAGCGGCTATGTTATCGATATATATCCATAAATTTTAAGCGTTAATCTGTTTATTAAAATGTTATGTAAGATTTGTATGTAATTCAGTCGTATAACCTGATGCAAACGCCTTACATTGAACCTAATTGTATCGCGTATTAGACTATGACTTAACGATTTGTCATAGTTGTAATTCGGCTATGAATTGCACATTTGTGTATTTTCATAGTTATAGAATTATGTGAACAATTACCAAGTAAAGTTGTTAAGTTAGCCGTTATTTTTGTGCTTCACCCTGTATAAATTTTTAAAAAGCATAGTTGCAGTTATAACTTTAATGTGCTGTCTATTTTATAATCTTCCGGGATGAATAGATAAAATGGAAATCTTGTGAATTTGATTTGATAGCTTGTAACTTCAATTACCTAGTATATAGGCAACTCTATTGGTCGCTGAGACGACATTAATTAAAAATTAAAAACTGACCAAAAAATTATAATTCGAATCTGACTTCAGACGAATAGTTTTTTAATTATTACCAATTAAATGTGTTCTTCCACTACAACAGCATATTATTTTGATGTAGGTATGTTACGAGGGTGAATCAAATTTAAATTGATGTTGTTGAAGTTAAGTCGTTAATAAATTAATAAACAAACATGACAGCGATTATTTATTTTAATGTGTCCTAATTGAAAGTAATTTAAAGATAATTTTTAAATTACATGTAAATTACATGATTGATTTGCTTCTAATATAGTTTTGTGACCTTTAAATGAGATATTTTAATTTGTTGGTAGCCTTAATGATAATTGCATATTTTTTCCCGAAAATCGTTTAATATAACATAGTTTATCGAATTGCTGTTTTTTTGGTACTGATTAAATTAATACTACTAATATCTGAATTTTTATGTTGGTACTAATCTTATCTGAACTTATTTTCAACTAAACACAAATTAAACGAACAATTTCTGTTCAGAACTCGAGAAAGTTCATTGAAAATAATTACCAAAGTGGCTCTATTTTTACACAGTCAAAAACCATAAAAATATGGGGAACTTAAAACAGGTAAAATCACATAGAGTAGTGATAAAAATTACAATTATTTATTTTGCAGAACTACAAATTCGAAGACATGTTTTACCGCGAAAAACGAATGTTAATGTTTGTAGGAATTTATCCAATTTCACACTCATCCAATTACAAAATAATTTATAATTTGAACAAAATCGCAGTGATATTAATATCCATTTCACACTTGATTTCCATGCTCGTGAAAGCAATCTTAAGCGCTGATAATTTGTGGAGGATAGCAGAAATTTTACATTTTGCTGTTCAACAAATCTGTTGCGTTTTGAAACTTTTCAGTGTATTATATCACGCACAAGACATGTTACGTTTGGAAAAAGAAATTGAGCAACCTTCATTTACAAATTTCTCCAAATCTCAAATTAAAATAGCGGAAAAGTCGATTGCAAAATATAGAAGAATAGCGGACGTTTTTATCGTACTTGTAATTATAGCTATAATTTTGTACGCAATTTTTCCATTGATTGATGGCAATCCCGAGAAACCTTTTCCGGTAATCGCTTGGTATCCAATAGATACATTTAAGTACAAGAGTTTTATTTATTGCTATCAGTCGATTGCTATAGCAGTGAATGCGTACGTTGAATCGAGCCTGGATTTAATAGCTGCAGGCTACATTAACATTGCCTGCGTACAAGTTGAGATTTTAAAACATAATCTGGAGAATTTGAAACCAGCTGAGAATGATGTACTGCGGAAACAAATTGAAGTTTACGTGGAACATCATAATAATATTATAAAGTAAATCTTATGTATAAATTGAAAGTTTTGTCATAAGTTACCAATTTTCTAAGCTGAAGTAGTTCAGTACCATTAGTTTCAGGTTATTCATCAAAATATTCGACTAGTACATTTACGGCATCTCCTGCGTTTTGATATGACTTTTTTGATGACACAGAACTTTCTGTAGAAGTCTGGTTATTTAGATAATTTGATATCTTTTTTTTCTGATCACTTTCTATCCATGCCTGATTTTTGTTGTTGTCTATTTCTTCCAAACTTTTAATTTCCGAGATTATAGATAATCGTGGTTGCATGGTAGTTTGATGTAGTTGAGAGCCACGACGTGGTAAACTGTAAACTGATTTAACGGTCTTTAATTTCAGATTTGTTGAACGTATCGAAAATACTTTCTCAAAATCGTTTTTAGTTCAAATTTTTGCCAGCGCTATGGTGATTTGCTGTACAGGATTCGAATTAATTATAGTACGTTAATAAATTTCGATTTGACTCTTATATGTTTTTACTAATTGCAGGTATCGCCTAAAAGTACCGAATTTGTAACTATGATGCTGTTCTTTAGTTGCCTCATATTTGAAGTAACCTTGTGTTGCTGGTACGGAAATGAATTGTTGGCGAAGGTAATAAATCTTTTATTTGTTGATGGTATTTATGAATTATAACATTTTAGAGTTCGGGCATTGGTGAAGCTTGTTATTTCTCTCAGTGGTTCAGATGTGACCCAAAAATTGTCAAGTACATATTTGTAATCATGGAACGGTCGAAGCAACCGATTGTGCTGAAAGCTGCTAATTTCTTCACCTTATCATTAGAAATGCTAGTTGTGGTATAAAATTTCGTTTGAAATTGCCATACCTTCATTATTTGTTTACAGATATTGCGCTCGGCTTATTCCTATTTTGCCTTGCTGAATCGATTGTATAAGGATACAAATGCTGGCTAAACTCTGCTTAAAAAGAATCTAATTTATGTATTATCAGCACATTTAATTTGCAAGATATTGTAGCGAATTGATCAAAAATAATAAAATTTTAAAGGGTCCAATAACTGCATTTTTATGAACTATGGGCAATATCTTACACTGTATGTACAATATTGATCATTTTAGGTACTGGTCATTGCATGTTTAATGCTTTTTTCAATACAATTTTTTTGAACTAGCTAAAACATAAATAAAATACATATACATAATTTATTTGTAGCCTATTAATGATAATTGAATTATCTTTTTCGAAAATCGTTGATGTGTCAATTATACTTTAATAAAGTGGTGTTTTTGTTATTACTTAAAATATATGGTGATTGTGCCTACTGCCGTTTTAGGTTTTGTTTTAGTATTAACCTGTCCGGTTCATTTAAATTTTGCATTAATTAATCGATTAATATTATGATTAACTAATTTACAGAATCACGTGTAAAAATATTGTGCACTTACAAATATTCAAAGAATTTGCAAAATATTGTTTATACTCTAGTAAATTAAACGAACATTAAAATTTTAAGCGAATCCAATCAAATTGCATTTATATTAATTTATGCTTTCCTTACAAAAAATGTAGTGGTCAATTAGTAAAAGTTTCTGTCCTTTACTCGTGTTGAATAATTTACAAGGACGTTGTAATAATTCATGAAGTACTATAGTCTCATCATAATAATTGATGTCACGTGTCAGAACTGCCCTACACAAAGCATTTTATCGCCGGTTTCAGAATAAAGTACCAGTCACAGAAAAATATGGCAAAATTAAAACAGGTAAAAAACATTGAGTAGTTAAAATAATTACAATTACTAATTTTGCAGAACTACAAATTAAAGGACATGTTCTACCGTGAAAAACGAATGTTAATTTTCGTAGGGATTTATCCAATTTCGCACTCATCCAATTTCAAAATACTTTATAACTTCAATAAAATGCTAGTGATATTAATATCAGTTTCGCATTTAATCTCCATGATCGTGAAAGCATACTTAAGCTTTGATAATCTGTGGAGAGTAGCAGCGATTATACATTTCGCTGCCCAACAAATCTGTTGCGTTTTAAAATATTTCAGCATATTATATCACAATCAAGATGTGCTGCTGTTAGAAAAAGAAATTGAGCAATCGTCATTTACAAATTTGTCCAATTCTCAAATTGCAATTGTGAATCAGTCCATTGGAAAATATAGAAAACTAGCGGACGTTTTTATCGTTCTTGTATTTCTATCTACCATTTTGTACCCAGTTTTTCCGTTGATTGATGGGGATCCCGAAAAACCTTTTCCAGTAATCGCTTGGTATCCTATTGATACAGTAAAATACAAGGACTACATTTTCGGTTTTCAAACGATTGCTACTGCAGTGACGGCGTATGTTGAATACTGCATGGATATATTAGTTACAGCTTTTATTAACATTGGCTGTGTACAAATTGAGGTTTTAAAGAATAATTTGATGAATTTCGAACCGGCTGCGAATGATGTACTGCAAAAACAAATTCAAGATTATGTGGAACATCATAATAATATTATCAAGTAAATTTTATGTTTATAGTCTATTTCTTTGGGACGTAGAGCAAAATTTTAAAAGATAATCTGTTTATTATCAATTGTCAGTATAACTGTACTTTTTCATGATAACTTATAACTTAAAAACTGTTTAAAGCTATGAAAATAATTACAAACATAACAATTTTTGAACAAGATAAAATCTAGAACTTTTTTTAACGACTTTTTAATTTTAGCTTTGTTAGACGTATAGAGATTACGTTCTCAAAGGTCTTTTTCATCCAAGTTTTTGCTATGGTAATTTGCTGTACAGGATTCGAATTAATTGTCGTACGTTAATAAGTTGTGTTTGTCTTTTGTACGTTTGGTCGATTTGCAGGTATCGCCCAAAAGCACCGAATTTGTAACTATGATGATGTTCTTTACTTGCGTGATATTTGAAGTAACCCTGTGTTGTTGGTATGGAAATGAATTGTTCGTGAAGGTAATAAATCTTTTCCTTTTTATGGTATTTTCAAATTATAATATTTTAGAGTTCGGGCATTGGTGAAGCTTGTTATTTCTCTCAGTGGTTTAGATGTGACCCAAAAATTGTCAAGTACATATTTGTAATTATGGAACGGGCGAAGCAACCGATGGTGCTGAAAGCTGCTAATTTTTTCACTTTATCATTAGAAATGCTAGTTGGGGTGTGAAGCTTCGTTTCAAATTTCCATAATTTTGTTATTTGTTTACAGATAATGCGCTCAGCTTATTCCTATTGTACCATACTTAATCGACTGTATAAGGATAAAGTTGTAACCTAAACTCCACTAAAAAAGTTAATTCATACCTTTATTGCAAACTAAACAGCTGGACAGTGAAGTGGTTCGTTAGTAAAAGTTCGATTTAAATTACATTTTCTTGCAGTTATTTCGTCGTGGTACGTGAGGAACGCACAAATCCACAATTAACTCAGAATAGATTCTATAGAGCAATAGAAGAGCAACTAAAAAGCAACGCAATTTTTCAGCAGCTATTTCGGACATATATCCACACAACACTTAAGCGCCACGCTCTTACTCTTAATTATAATTTGTCAATAAATTTATCAACATCGTACATAACATTAATGTGATGTTAAACTGGTATACTTTAATTTAAAAAACACCTTAAAATTAATTATTATTTATTATTGTGGGCCCACCTAAAGCTTGAAACATACCAGGACATATTCTTGGCACACTTTTAGTGAGGGAATTGATAAAGTATTGCTTTTCTAATAAGGCTCGATCTTTCCACCTTCTAATAAGGTTCCTAGGAATACTTATTTACCGAATAGGTCTATTCACCTAATACGGCTATTCATCGAAATAAATTAGGGGAACTTCCTGATAAACTATTTGGTGTTTGTTCGTATATTCCCGGAAATTATAAGTAATATTAGTCTAATTTTATAAAGAGTGAATAAGACTCTTCGAAAAGGTAACACCAGTATAGACAGAGAGGTAAAGATTAAAGGTATTTTAGCTGTATGAAAAACCTTCAGTTGTGGATGTTGATAAGACCTAAACCCCTATTCTCAAAATTAGAGTTTCTAATATATTAGTTTGTCGAATAGCTAGTAGCTACTCCATTAGGAACTTGTAAATATCGGGCCTTAATCTGTTATAAGTTGATTTACGTGCCCATCAAAAAGTTATGTGTTCTTTGGGAATATTCATGTTGGTAAGTAGCTGAAATATTATAATAAAGTTAAATCAGAATGCTGATATTATTTGAAAATATTGAGATAAGCCTACATTTATATTCTGCATTATTCCTTGTAATGATAACTTGTAATGAATTCCAAAGTCTTTAATTTGACTTCGTTAAAAATCTAGTGTTTACGACGTCACTACAAATAAATTATTTGTACATATAAATAAATAAATACACAATCATTCAATTGATTCGATTAAATATTTCGGTCTGTCTTGTGCGCATTCCGAATGCTTCACCGTGCTCTGACATTAGTTCGTTGGTCGGCGCTGTAGTTAGATGGCTAATCCACAAGATTCATATGGTTTTGAAAAGCGATTAACATCCAATTTGGGCATATTTCCAGTTGAACAAAAAACTTATTTTTACCATGCAATGGCTGCTGTTGTGTGGTTCATGTCTTGTGCACACCTGATCACTTTGCTGATAAAAATGTTCATGGAAATGAACGATTTGGCAGCAGTTTTTAAAAGTCTCTACTTCACTATGGCCGAAATCGCTTACGTCTGCAAACTTATAAATTTCGTTTACAAAAGATCTAACGTTTTACTTTTGGAAAAACAATTAGCACAATACACTTTTAACGACCACAATTTACAACAAGACAAATTGTTGGATACAGCAGTGAAAAATTGTAAATTGGTGGCAGCAGTTTTTCGAATTTTATGTATTCTTGTGGTGGTGTTTTACGGTTTGTTTCCATTTTTGGATAACAATCCAAAAGAGCCGATACCGATCTCTGCTTGGTTTCCTTTTGATGTAGTCAAATACAAATACGAAATTTCAATCTTTCAAGTTACAGCCGTTAGCTTTAGCGCTGCTACTAATTACAGCATTGATGTTATCACGACTTCCTTAATAAAATTAGGATCAGCACATTTTGCAGTTTTGAAGAATAAGTTGCAAATTATAATAAATCAAGACAGTCGAGATTCAGATGAAATAATTCAGAAAAAATTAGAAAATTGTGTTCTCTACCACAATTGCATTATTAGATATGTATTGGATATTGAAGGCGTTTTTTCCATTGGGATTTTTTCGCAATTTATTGCAAGTGTTGTAGTGATCTGCCTTACAGGATTTCAGATGATTACGGTAGTAATTAATTTCTAATACAACTCTTATTGAGTTAAGATTGCAGGTTGAGCCAAATAGCGTGCAATTTCTTCTGGTGGTTGTGTATTTTTCTTGCATAACCTGTCAAGTAGTTATATATTGTTGGTTCGGGAACGATATCTTTATTCAGGTATAATTGATGTTAACTTAATTACTTAAATAATACAAATATAAATAATATTAAATTTGAAATTTTTCAGAGTTCTGGAATTGGCGAGGCATTTTACATGTCAGCTTGGTATAAATGCGATACAAAAGCACTAAAGTCTGCATTCATTATTATGGAACGTACAAAGCGACCGATAGTTCTAACAGCAGGAAAATTTGTAACTTTGACTTTGGACACTTTAATGGCGGTAGCTTTTAATTTTCTCTAATTTTAGATGAATTAATTATAATAATGACTTTTCCAGATACTGCGTTTATCTTATTCGTATTTCGCCGTTCTACAAAGACTCTATCGAGACGAAATTTGGATTTGATTTTTTTTATTTTTCTTGATTTGCAACAAGGATTTGCGTGATGTAAACATGTATACGCTGTTTACAATACACCCTGTATAAGATGAACTCGACTGTCAAAGCTATCATTTGCAACATAAAATTTATAATTCTCAAATAGTCCTTAATTAAAGCATTCTATAAGATATTGTACTTGTCAAGAAGAAATACGAAATATAACTAATCGAAAAAAATTATCTCAACTTGGTCCCACGTTGTGTGGTATTATTTTACTATAAAAAAGTGGGAGTGTAGGATTATAATATCCACAATCTCGCTGAAATGGGAGAGAACCGAACCTAGCATTCCCCTTGTTAATTAAAAATATACTCGTTATGTTGGAACTGCAAATAAATCACTTGTTTGTATAAATAAATAAAAATACCTTTCTTCGAATTTATAAAGCTAATCAATGAATTCGATTAAATTCATTGCTCGTAATTCGGATTTAAGTACAGTACGGTTGCCGCAGTGTTCTGACATAAGTTCATAGATCGGTTCTCTATTTATATACCTAGTGAGTGTTTTACAATGAATTAAAACTATTACAAGCGTCTAACAGCACTTATTTTCTTCATCTTAGTGGCGAAATGATTTTTACTAATTTTTTGCTGGTAACATTGCTAATGTTAATCGAATTTATTTGTTTAGAATCATTAATTGCACGTATTAATTAATACTCATCTGAAAAAAGTTTAGTTTTTGCAATAATCCTTTTTTGCTAAAATTTATCCAGCGGCAAGAATTAAGTAAAAATAATTATTCAACTTTGCTTCTTATTAATAAACAAACCTAGAGCTAGAGCGACACTAAACCAATGCTATATTTAAGAAATTTAATTAATTATCAATTTTTTAAATGGAATCAATCGTAGTGAAAAAGTGAATTTAATTGTGAAATTAAATTTAAATTTAATTTATAGATGGCTAATCCACAAGATTCATATGGTTTTGAGAAGCGATTAACATCCAATTTGGGCATATTTCCAGTTGAGCAAAAAACTTATTTTTACCATTTAATGGCTGCTATTGTGTGGTTCATGTCTTGTGGACACCTGCTCACTTTGCTGATAAAAATGTTCATGGATATGAACGATCTGGCAGCAGTTATTAAAAGCCTCTACTTCACTATGACCGAAATCGCTTACGTCTGCAAACTTATAAATTTCGTTTACAAAAGATCTAAAGTTTTACTTTTGGAAAACCAATTAGCACAATACACTTTTAACGACCACAATCTGCAACAAGACAAATTGTTGGAAACGGCGGTAAAAAATTGTAAATTAATGGCTGGAGTTTTTCGAATTTTATGTATTCTTTCGGTGGTGTTTTACGCTTTGTTTCCACTTATGGATAATAATCCAAAAGAACCGATACCGATCTCTGCTTGGTTTCCTTTTGATGTAGTCAAATACAAATACGAAATTTCAATCTTTCAAGTTACAGCCGTTGGCTTTAGCGCTGCTACTAATTACAGCATTGATGTTATCACGACTTCCTTAATAAAATTAGGATCAGCACATTTTGCAGTTTTGAAGAATAAGTTGCAAACTATAATAAAGCAAGACAGTCAAGATTCAGTTGAAACAGTTCAGAAAAAGTTAAAAAATTGTGTTGTTTATCACAATTGCATCATTAACTATGTACTGGATATTGAAGATATTTTTTCCATTGGGATTTTTTTGCAATTTGTTGCAAGTGTTGTAGTGATCTGCCTTACAGGATTTCAGATGATTACGGTAGTAATTAATTTCTAATACAACTCTTATTGAGTTAAGATTGCAGGTTGAACCAAATAGCGTGCAATTTCTTCTGGTGGTTGTGTATTTTTCTTGCATAACATGTCAAGTGGTTATGTATTGTTGGTTCGGGAACGACATTTTTATTCAGGTATAATTGATGTTAACTTAATTACTTAAATAATACAAATATAGATAATATTAAATTTGAAATTTTTCAGAGTTCTGGAATTGGCGAGGCATTTTATATGTCAGCTTGGTATAAGTGCGATACAAAAGCACTAAAGTCTGCATTCATTATTATGGAAAGTACAAAAGGCCCGATAGTTCTAACAGCAGGCAAATTTGTAACTTTGACTTTGAACACTTTAATGGCGGTAGCTTTCAATTTTCTCTAATTTTAGATGAATTAATTGTGATAATAACTTTTCCAGATACTGCGTTTATCTTATTCGTATTTCGCCGTTCTGCAAAGACTCTATCGAGACGAAGTTTGGATTTAATTTTCTCATATTTTAAATGCTTGTAGGTTAAATTTTTCAACACAAAATAATCTATCGTCTTGTATAATAAAATTTCAAGCAAAAATCTATATCTCGGTACATATTTCCTCCGTATGGAAATTATTGTCCGGTATTTACTTGCACACGCGTAACAACGGCTCTCGCGGTGGCATAAATCATTGCATAGCTGTAGTTTATTATTCAGGACATCAACTGAAATAATTGAAGAGACTTTCTGGAATAATCTGATTGTGAGATCAAAATAAATTAAAAAATTATTATAAACCAGTGTTTTAAACTTTACAGTCTTTCAGTCAATCTTTACAACATTGCCCACGTTTTAGTTTTCGTTTACTATCGTTTCTTACAGCGTGTTTACACAGAACTGACAAAAAAGCCGGTATATCGCATTCGACAAACCGTTTACGCATATCCAAAGAGAGATAAATTGGAGCGAAGGGATCCTAAGATTATATTCCGTTCTGGTTACGACTCGAGCTAAGTAGATTTTTTGTGTAGTGGCGTTTATTCAGTTTTGATTACTTTCTTTGTGTGACTGTTATTACCATTTTATTTTTCATTTTGTTTATTTTTTTTTAAACACCGTTGTTGTACCTGCCAATTGGGATTTTAATGCTAAAGGTCCAGGACTAAGCCGTTCGCCTGAATTTCGTTTTATTGTGGTAACTATCTCCTTAAAGAGTCTCGACACATTACAGATAATTTACTTCATTAAAGTAAATGATTAGAATTTAAATAAACCACTAAATTCATCTATTGATAGTCTTAATGGTAATTGACTTTTCTTGTAACAGTCATCGATGTATCAATTATACTTTATTAAATTACTGTTTTTTGCTATCATTGAAATAAATAGTTATTTATTTACTACCGTTTTAATTTTAGTGTCCAATCCATTTGTTTTTTTATAGCAGTTGGAAATTATGTTAATTTTTCAGTTTACATCCTGCCTTAAAGCGATTACCGATTTGTTGCATTTACTATCAAGATAAAATAAAGGTCAATACTTTACAGCCCACTAATTTCAACTCTACCAATCCACAACAATAGCAATGATAAAATATACCATATGTCTGAAATAACTAACAGCAACCTGTACATTATTTGCTGCCTAATATCACACTACATCTAAGAGGCCCAAAAATGCTAATTTTGGTTACATAATAATGGCCACATGCTTTTCTTGCCAAAAAGCAACAACTACCAAAATTTATTAAAAATCAAAAACATCATTTATCAAAACAGTTTAATTAACACATCCTAAAAATTACCATTACATGATACTTTAGTATTGCTGAATGGCTACCTTAACTGCATTACATCCAAGAAGTTCGGTTGCTCATTACAAAACAAGCTGTTTAATTTAGCATACACTTTCCAGTTTAATAAATCTATTAATTTCATTTGCAACCTCAATATTTTCCACAATTGTATTATGGTCACATTCAAAATAGAGAACTTCGACGGGTTTGTTACTCAGATCTGACAGATTGTAATCGTTTTCCATATTGGAAACACTAGCTTTAGTCGGTCTGTATAATTTTATGGTTGAATTTAATTTGATTTGTGGAGGATTGTATGAAGCAATAGCTTTCAATCTTTTGTACATTCCCATAAACAATTTCGACAGATATTGTGGCGACAGAGGAATGCCACTTGGCACACTTGTTAACGCTAATACAATACGTTCTTCATAAGAAGAACATTTCAAGAGATCACTTCTGTACTTTTCTATAACTTCGATTGGCACGAAAAATGACATGAGGAAGCATAGGAGACTTGTTTGAAATACAGTTTCATTGGCGAAGTCGAATTGTCGTTTAATTAATTCCAATACCATTTTGGGAGATCCATCCAACAATATTATTTTTCCAATGCGTCCTTCTTGCTCAAGAATGAAAGCTAATTCAATTGCTACCAGACAACCAAATGAGTGTGCTACTAAGGTAAACGACATTGAATTTGCAATATTATTTTGAACACACTGAAAATGAAAATTATCTCATACACTTCTGGAAAAATAAACAAGAACTTACTGGCAGGAGAGCTGTAGTTATTTCATATATTGTTTCACAAGAGTTATCATTGGAGTATTGTAAGCACATGATTTGACTCATTAAATTGGAGGCAAGTGGTTTCATCATTGAAGCCACTCCTTCTAATCCTGGAAGTAAAAATATTGCTGGAGCGGAAATGTTTGGTTGCACAAGACTAGTTAAATGCACCAGTGGCTCATCTGAATTCTCGTCTTTTCCAATATTGCGAATCAATAGCTCAATACCTTTCGGTAATTCATCATTAGTGGGAGCTTGAAATCCTGGATTTTGTTCATTTTCCTTCATTTCTGCAATTTCTTGCAATCTCACAAATGTTATGCTTCTTATGTCTTGTGGAGTCAAAAATACTTCGTATTCCCTTTCGAGGGTTTGCTTTATTTCAACGGCCATCATCGAATCCATTCCAAGCTCTGCTAGTGTGGCGTGGAGGCTTATGGTTTTTAGATTTTTTAAACCCATAATGTCTATTACTGTATCTACAATGTTATCAGCTGCTGAGCCGCCGCGTTTTTCTGCAACGACCATACTTCCCGTAATAGGACAGTCTTGTCGTAAAAATAAATTCAATGTTTCTAAACAACTGGAAAGTTTTTGCTGTAAAGTACCGCCAATTTCTAATTCCACATGTTCTTCTTGCATATCAGCAACCAAACCTACCTATAAGTAAATTTTAAAGTTTTGTTTTAAAATGGGTAGGAACACTTAACTACAGGGTGTTAAAAAAACATTTGTAAGGGAGAAAAGAAACGGTAACTAAGAATCTTAAAAAGAGCGTTGTCATGAGTAGTTTTTCGCCAATTCACACCCTGTATATTATGTTTATTTCGCTTAAGCAATTGCGAAACTGCAAACTTACGTCGCCAATAGCACCCCATTGAATGGCTAAAGCTGGATAACCATCTTTTTTTCTTTGTTCACATATGCGTTCCATAATGGAATTTGCCATTCCGTAGTTTGTTTGGCCAGCATTTCCTCTTCCACATGAAACCGATGAAAATATTACAAAGTCTCTGCAATTTAATGTTTACGTTATTTGCATAAAATTTTGAATAAAAATTACTTCAAATGCGGACAGATTTCTCGACTGATGCTGTCTAAATATTGAGTGGCATAGGCTTTTGGACCTAAGGACTCTTTATAATCGTTAACGGTTTGATTTTCAAATAAGGCATCTTTTAGTACCACAGCTAAATTAAATATGGCTTCCACTGGCGCTAACTGATTTGCAGCCTCTATAATTTGCCTGCATCCAGCTTTTGTGGTGATGTCGAATGTAACGATTTTTATTGATGCTCCGTAAGACTTCCAAGTTCTGTGCCATATCAATTTGAAACATAAATTATTAAGGTTTTTATTGTTTACCGTATTCTCGACTCCTGATATCCAGTTTTCACGCCATATCTTGATGTTAATAATAATTTCCGAGCCCCTCTCAGAACTAGCCAGTCAGCTAATTCTAAACCCATTCCACCCAGTCCACCAGTAATTATATAAGAAGAATTGTCTTTGCAAAAATATCTAGGAATCCCCTGCATTAATCGATGACAAGGACGAATTGTGTCGATATTTTCTTCTTCTCTAACCTCTATTAACACCTTACCGGTGTGTTTTCCAGCTGCCATATATCGGAAAGCTGGTTCAACTTCGTCGGCCTGAAATACTTTACGGGTCAATGGTTGAACAGATCCATTTTTTATTCCAATCGACAATCGCTCATGGAATATTTTCTTAACAACAGGAGGTTCTTTAAACAACGCGTCGAACATAATTCCATGAAAGCTGCAACCCTTTTCGAACAATTTTAATTGTAAATCATTATCATTGGCGAAATCAAATTTTCCAATTTCGATGAATTTACCGCCATTGGCTAAACAGCGCAACGAAGCACGCAATTTTTCTTCGGCTAAAGAATTCAGCACATAATCGACGCCTTTTCCTCTAGTTTGCTTCAATACATGATGTTCGAAGGATAGACTGCGAGAATTACCGATGTTGCTAACTGTACAGAATGGAATAAATTTTTTAAAATTAATATTAAAAGTTTTACCTGATAATTGGGGAAAAAGGTTTTTAATAAAATTTCTTTTTTCTGCAGTGCCAACTGTTGTGAATACATTTAATCCATGAAATAATGCTACTCTGATAGCAGCTTGCCCTACTCCGCCCGTTCCGGCGTGGATTAGGATGCTTTTACCAGGTTTTAGGGCTCCGGTTAACTCATAAGCATATAATACTGTACCATAAACGGTTGGTACCGTGCATGCATCTTCCATGCTCCATTCATTAGGTATGGGCCACAACAAGTAAGTATTAGCTGCCAGGAGCGTAGCTAATGCTCCGCTAGTTATCATGCCCATAACGCGTTCACCGCTACTTAGTAAATATAAATTATTACAATTTCCTTGAAAGTACTGTTGCTTACTTTGAGTTCCTTCCTGCAAATTCAAAACCTTGCACACACTCTTGTTCAATTCTGTCCATGCTGATAATGTCGTTGGAGATTCGTCCTGATGCTGTCATAACATCTCGGAAGTTCAGTGCTGAATAATAAATCTGCAATGCATGAAAGATCGGCAAAAGAAACATAACTAGAACATAAAAAGAGAGGTTGGTTTGGGCACTTAGAATGGGATGAGATAACAAGTAAAGAAAATTTGGGAAGCAAGGTCGTTAGAACAGTATAATGGAGAGATACTAAATGAGAGGATTGAAAGTTGGAACTCGGTGAAAGAAATGGCTGGGGACAGGAAAAACTAGCAAAACTTTAATCAGAAACGAACCTCAACACCCTAGGGGGTAAAAATGAATTCTTACATGTACTAAAGTCTTTTCAGCTTCCAAAACTGAATTTGTTGTGAGAGGTCCTTCGATCCACCTTAAGCTAGACAAGTCACCTCTTACAGTAACATTTACATAGCAATGTTCACGTGCAACGGTAGGCAGCTCGCTTAGCAACAAATGTCTGTAAGTACCCCACTTGGAATCTTTGAAGACGTTAATTGCCAAATTCTTCTGGAGTTGATTTTTGTAGAACTCAACGTTTGTATTGAAAGGTGGGGCATTGTCAGGGATAAAAACACATTTCACGCGCTCACTTTCTATTTCACGCCTGATGCAATTGGTGAATCCCAAGATACCACTGATGGGGTCATCTGAATAAACGATTACGTTTAAATTTTTTTTTATTGCATTTTGTAACTTTGGTAACCAATTTTCTAATTGTTCAGTAATGTTTATAACCACTGAATCTTTCTTTTCAACGCTTTTGCGAAAAAGAACGAGTTTTTCTTGAAGGGTTGTATAAACTGTTAAAATTTGTATTTCAGTATTATGAAGCATTGAATGTTCAAAATCAATGTTTTCACGCGATAAAATGAATCCATTCGGTTTTAATACTCCAAATGCAACTTGTAACACCTAAAAAGATCTATGTAAAAACTTTTATTTCACTTGAATTAATTTACCTCATTGCGCTTTAAAAGGTTTGTCCCAACTATGATTGAACAATTACTTTCTGTTGATAGTGGCTTATTTTCAACGGTTGCATCTGAAATTTCCAGCGGCTTTGAGGATATTATGATCATTTCTGTTTGGATCAGAGGTTGGTTGCTTAATGCTTGATGAATTAAAGGCGCTAATGGCTCAGAATCTTCGCTTAATTCCACCACTCGTATTTTGGATTCAAAGTTATTTTCTAACATTAATTGTATGTTAACACGAATCGCTTGTTCCGTTGGTAAGTCAGTCATATTAGGAATAAAGCGGTAAGTTTCAAGAACAGGTTCTCCTAAAGGCTTTCTTCTTGCAATGGAACTCGCTCCCATACTTGTCATTTCAACTGCGCCTGATTTAATTATTCCAGCATGCGGATAAACGTAAACTGGCACGAGGTTGTCCACACATGATTCATTTATGTATTGTAAGTGAGCCTTTGCGTCGATAACTACTCGCTTGATACTTGTAGGTACGTACAAATATCTAGTGTCGGTTTGTAATATTTGCATTTGTAGCAGATTGTCCAGGAAGGCGATCCAGTTGTTCGCCCACTCAACTCTTCCAACGGTTGCCGTACTGTTGCAATCATGTAGACTTCGAAAAAGACCGCTGCAACCAATTATCATGAAACAATATGAAGATATTTCAAAAATTCCTATTTATTTTTCAACTGTACAATAAAATATAATTTTATGATTGACTAAAACAAACCTGTAATTGTATCCACGCAAACGAAGTTCCTTGTAAATGTCTTTCTTGTCCATAGAAAGTTCATTTGGATTGTTGGTAGGAATTGGTAAATGAGTTATTTCTTGCGAAAAATTTGCAGGCATGAGTACCCTTCCTTTCACTACTGGCATACCATTTTCATTCACCTGATAGGATAATTCGTACAAATCAAGAAACTATGATTTTGGTCACGCATGTGACACACAATGTAGTGAATTAGTTTCTTAACGAGTTCTCAAAACCGTTTTGGTTAACTCTTTGAAATATTAAAAACAAACATTGAGATTTAGCAATAAAATTGTGTGCTCATACCTTTTGCTCATCCTCTACCATAAACAAAAACATGCAATACAGAAGGAAGTTAGAGCATAATGATTCAGTGACATTTATCGTGCGAGGGGGTGAATTTTATGGAAACGAGTGCGAGTTAGCAAAATCTTTCCCCTCGCACGACAACAATTTCAAACAAGTTGTGAACGCTATTTTTCAGACGATCCAACAAAATAATACATGTCACATGATCACGCTGAAAACGGTGAATACCATATTGTCATTATGTTTGGATCTCGAATGACTAGCACACAAATTTGAAGCGGACTACATATTGTTGTTTCCGAACAAGTAAACTGTTCGAATATGATTAGCTTGAGTGTTTGTTCGTCTGAAAAATTGTTTTCAATACTTGCTAATCGGTACCTCAAAATTTCCGTTTCCTTTCTGTACCAGCACTTTTAATTCAATTTTACTATCTTTTGGTAAATTTGTTGCACGTAAAAATTTAACGTTTTCGAAAACGACTTGCATATCTTGTAACATCATGCCCATGGTTACCGCGAATGCTTCCCACGCCAACATTAAGTAACCTGTTGCAGGAAATAAAGTCCGACCTAAGGCAATGATTTAGCTGCAATGCTACTAGAATTAAATTACATCTCCTTACCATCGATAACGTGATTGTAAACGAACGACCATTCCTGATCTGAGGCATCAATCGAAGTAACACATTCCCCACTTTCCTTTAACTGTAAACTTTTGTATGATGTAGCGAACCAGCTTTCGGAATGATTCCATTTGATTAATGGGGAAATCATTGGAGTGCTTCTACTGACCGGCCAATGTATGTGGGGATATAGATTTTTTATTTTAAAGTTCATTCCGGATAAATACAAATGTCCCAATCCGCTTAAAATATTATCAATGTGGTGATTTCCATTTGACACCAGATTTGAAATATAGTGCGTTTTGTTTAATATTTGATTTTGGGACTGCGTTGTTCCAACTTGGAGAATAGTTGATGCGTTAAAAAGTTCATCGATAACGGGAATGTATCGCCATTTTTTTGTTTTAGCAGACTGATAGTTGAGCCGTTCCTTTAATGACATCTCGATATTTAATTTTCGACTCATGGAAAATGCGATTGTTATTGCCTCTTGCAATGAAAATGCTCCGTTGATATAACCGCTTGTTAGTTGCGCACCGCTTCCCAGTAAATAATCCGGTATTAATCCAATTTGCCGGAAAAGATTGGCAAATGCAATTTGTAAAATAAGGTGTGTAAAATGGGTCTCAGCCAATGAAAGTGGTTTCGTTTCGTTTGTGATTATTTTTGTAAGGTTTACACCTTGCGATAGTATTAAATCGTTTATTCTAAGTATAATTTTAAAAGTTATGAAAAACAATTATGAAATAGATAACAGTACTTACTCTTGAATGATGTCTAAAAAGAGTGGTATTACAAGCAGTTGCTGAGCCGACTTTAACCAACCAAAATCAAAGTCTCCGAAGGTTATTATGAAAGGTACTTCTTTCCTGGTGACATGTATAATGGCTCTATCAATTTCTCTTTGCTTAGTTAAAATTGAAAAACCTCTATAAACGTGTCCTTCGATGTTGTTTCTGCAATATTGATAAAACTGACTTTAGATGATCAAAGTATTGTTTCTAGAGACTTGAATGGCCAACATTTACATTTACATACTCTTCTAACAACAAGCAACTGACAATAATTTTGTTAGTTATTATGTTATTATGTATTACAAATATGAGTATAAATCCGATAATTTTGTTGTTAACAACATAACATAATACTAATTTTAACGTAATTAATATTCCTATCATTTATAAGAATCAAGAAACTTTGAGTTGCTTATCACTTATCACTTATCACTTACCAGCAAAAGCAGTAAAGTTGCAACTTACCGAAAAGATTGATGAAGTAATCTAATTAATTCGGCATCAATTGGTTTAGATTTCAGTTCATCTAAAATTACAATAACAGCTTCTTCGGTGCGGCCACTAACACATACAAGCCGCGGTAAATCATCTTCAGGTATACCCCGATTGATTTTTGATTTTTGATTCCATCTTAACAACACGTGGCAATTGGCTCCACCAAATCCAAAACTATTCACACCTTATAATTTTATTAAAAATTAGGAATATGTTTTCTGAAGTTCCTGATTACCTATTAATCCGCTATTATCAGGCAATGGTGTTTTTTCCGTAACTACTACTAACCGTCCTTCTACCAGACCTTTAATGCCAGCTCTCGGGGTGTTGTAATGTATATTCGGGGGAATATGTCCATTTTCCATGGCTATTATCGCTTTGGCAATCGCATTCATGCCAGAAGCCGGTTCGGAATGGCCAAGGTTAGATTTTACTGAACCGATTAGCAAAGGTGTTGTTCGTTTAGTGCAAAACACTTCATCAATGGAATTTAGCTCTTCAGGATCACCAACTTTTGTTCCAGTTCCGTGAGCTTCCATAAAAGTTAAACTGATGGGATCGACACCACATTCTTGATAGAACTCCCGTAATAGTACCTTTTGCATGTCACTCGACGGATAAGTTATGCCTTTTTCTTTAAAACCATCGCAATTGGTTTTCGCATGAATTACCTAATGTTTTAGTTTTGATACAATAACTACTTTCTTTAGCTTTTTTATTTACCTCTGCGTAAATGCGCCTCGCAGTTTTAGCTTTTTGTAACAGTAATGCCGAAATTGTTTCAGAACGGGCGTATCCATTACCCATTTGGTCAAACGATTTACACGCTCCATCCAGACTTAGGACTCCCAATCTAAATCATAACATTTCAGTTTTAAACATATCTAAGTACATGGTACATAAGCCCAAGTGTTAAAATGCATATAAGGTAACAGTTAGCTATCACCAAATTTTCGTACCAATATACAAGTAGTGCATTGTTTATTACATTATTTTTAATACAATAACGATAAAATACTTTAAGAAACACAGTCAAACATGTAATGGTAAAGGTGCAGAATGTCGGAATATGGGCCGTATACCTTGGTGATAAGTGATCGTCATACCTTGCAAATTGCAATGATACATAAGGGTGTAAGCACAAATTACAACCCCCGATTATGACTTGGTCACACTTTCCCTCACGAATAGCGCGATAGCCTTGCTCTAAAGCGTACATCGAAGCGCTGCAAGCACTGTCGAGGGTAAAAGATGGACCATCTAATTCCAACCAATAACTAATTCGATTTGAAATCATCGAACGAGCATTTCCCAATATTGCCCAATGATCGTCAAGAAATTTGCAGTAGAACCAAGTATTTTCTGATTCCGACGCTGATACTCCAACATAAACACCCGTTCGGGTTCCTTTCAATTCCTCCGGTTGATATCCAGCATCTATAATCGCCTCATAAACTCTTTCGAGAATTACTCGGCTTAATGGATCCATTGTCTGCACTTGACGGCAATTAATCCCTAAAATTGATCAAATTTAACATTAACTTGCAGAAGGAAAAAGTATAAAAACCAAAGAAAGATGAATCAAAGCGTGTAATCTTGTTGATCTTCCCTGTTCTCTGCGGTATTTCCGGATGATTTGGTTCCCATCGTCTGGTGTCTCCAGATACCAAATCGACTTTGTTGAACAAATTTTCGGCAAATTGTTGCATATCATCAGAATCGGGAAAGCGTCCTGCTATTCCGGTAATGCAAATTTCTTCGCCCTTCTCGGGTTGAGCGAGATATTTACCGAAAGTAAGCGGTGATTGATTTCCGGTATCCATCATGAAGGAAAACTTACTTAGCGGGACTAAATAGTTGAATTCTCCAAAACTTAGTATATATACTTCTACTTATACTGACGTTTTTTTTTTTTTATGATCCGTAAATTTCCTGCCACATCAGAATACAATCGAAATGCAAGTATAATCTGTCATTGTTCGCAAAATTATTTTATGCAATATTTTAAGATAGAAGGAGAAATTTTTAAATAATTTAAAATAATTTCTTCGAACCTAACTAAAAGTGCATGTATTGTTTTCAAAAAAATAAATTTGTCAGCAGCCTTGTTCTTTATTTGAAACAATGACTTGACTGTATTTGCACAGATTTTCGAAAATAGTTTAAAGTAACTCCTTGGAGTATTTTCTACAATGATGTTTTCGTAACGATAAATACATTACTGGAAGTTACAAGGGTGGCTTTTCAAGAATGAAATGTTTTTAAGTCTCTCCTTCGCGGAATCGGCCGTTTTACCACCAGTGAAGGACTTCGAGATTTACACTGCCTCCACTGAATATGTAAATCTATACGTTTTAATTTTAAATATGCTCGAAGTAATCTCCTAGAATAATCATCCCCTCCCTGGGGATTCCCAGCTTTAACTACTGTATCATCTTCTTCCTCAGAAGAAAATCTTCTACTTCTCAAGATCTTCTTTAGACCAAAAAAATAGTCCGTTTCAACACATGTGTCGAACATCTTGTTCTAAATTCAAAGTTTTATGCTGTACTCTTTCGCTTATCGTTTGTAATAAATCTAGAACTGTGTATTTGGAAAGCCAGAAATTTATTTTCTGCCCATTGATGCAAATTGTTTTCCCGAAAAAGTGTAGTGCAAGTTTTTCATTCAGGATTGATCAAAGCAACCAAATTAACATCTTCCATGTCGTTAAAAACCTCCATTATTGCACTTCAACGACACAATTATAATATACGAATACGTTCAAGTCGCTGCTGGTAGGTAAATAACTAGTTACTATGAGGTTCGAGTACCAAATGATAGAAGCTTCATTAGAAGGTGGAAAGATAGATTTCTTATTAGGAACCTTATTAGGAGGTGAAAAGGTCGGCCCTTAAATTATAGATATTGTTGAGATATTAAGGTCTATCCATTTATTTTATTTATAACATTGTGACAATTTTCATTGTTAAATGTTTTACGCATTGTATTTAAATCAGTGCTAAAACAGGTGCTTAATATAATTTATGGTTTTAATTATGTTAACAAAGTAATGAAAGTAAATATCATTTTGTAATTATCAGCACAGCTGCTACATCGTTTGTAAGTATATATACATTAATCTGGCGAATAGACTATACTTTGTTGTTTCGAATAGTTGTTCTTCACTAAACTGTTTTGCAATGTTTCATAAAAATCGTTGTGTAACTCGGCTTTACTACAAATTTTGTATACATAATAAGGAGAATCAATTAAAAATTACCAAGCAACGCACTTGTTCTACGTACCGGTGAGTATGTTACCTACTTATTATATTACCTAATTAAATCAAATTTACAATGCTAAGTATTATTTTTACTGGCTGTAAACAGTAACCTTTACATCTTTCCATTGTGAACCAACATTTCGGTATTAATGAAAGGCATAATGTGACGCTGTGAATAGATAGTACAAGTTTAAATTAAAGAAAACAATTTAAATTACGTCAGTTTTTATTAAATACGTTAAATACGATTCGGGCAGCAATTTTTAAATGTTTATTAAATTTTTTGGCACTATTTTGATGTACTCAATACGAAGATTTTCGAAGTTTGCTGCGATAAAATTGAGACACTATTTTGGTTTCAATATTTATAGTAGTAGTATCGATAAATAGGTACTGTAGTTGATTTTTAAATGAGCATGGCAGTTAGAAGGCTGTGAGAAAATTATTATTTTACTTTATGTTGGTAGTGCGTAATAACATAACCTATATACAATTTTGATAGAAAATAAAGCTTTCCTCATCGAAAATTTCTTTCGAAATTGCCATATTGCTTCCTCCAACGACGGTTTTTGTGCTATATTTTCTAATTTTAAACTGTCAGATGTAAAATGTCAATACTACCAACATAAAGTGAAAATTTTCTGTCACAGCCTTCTAACTGTCGCGCTCATTTAAAAATCAACTATACCTGTTGCAAAGTACTACCAGCTCCAGTTTTAAAACTATAGATACCTATTAGCCCTATTAGCAGTTGCAGTAACTGCATAGTCATTTGTGCAATGTCGATAATCTTATTTATTGTAGGACAAATGTTAATGCAAATAGGTTATCTGAAATTAATTCGGCAATGACAGAAGAAAAAGAACAATACAAGTTACTACCATTTAAAATAATCAATTTCGTAACAAATGAAGCAATAAACAGTGACATTAAAATGATTAGAGAATTGTACAAAAACCTTTTAGGGTACAATTTTACAAAGAATTTGAAATTGTGCGAAACAACGACTGTTGCTGCATACAAACAATTAGAAGATCAAAATAATGTGAACCACGAGAGCTTGAAATTAGCAAATATTCTGGGACTATGTGTTGAAATGGTAAGTTGTAAATACAATTTTTTAATAACTCACTGTACATTTACTCGTTTTGTAAAATTATTGTTTCTTCATGTTTTTAACGTCTTCAATATTTTTATTTATTTATTCATTCATTGTGCAAAATGATTGTAATTATAGTAAAATTGGACAAAAATTTTAATTTCCTGCAATTTTTGTCTAATGTGGCACATAAAGATGAAACTTTTTAAATAATTTATGCGTTTGAGTTACTTTCATAAATTTAATTCCATTAACACGATAATACAATAGCTTCATATATCACACACGCGCATGATAAAGAGCTGTAGCAGTTATTTTTATAGAATGTTATTTTTAGTTACGATCATCTGTAATAATAGTACACGATATGTCAAATAATTCAGATGATAGTCGAAACGTTTCTAGTTGGTATAAATGCGATAACGTTGGACTAAACGCAATCAACCATGCCAGAATGATTGAGAACAGCATATATTATGTATTACATAAATACTTTGGTGAACGTCCTTTTTACACATACATATTAGATACATTTGGCCACGTTGCTTTTCAACTTTATACGGGACTAACTTTAGAAGCAATGTGCAGTAATAAAGGAAAACCACATTTAGAGTTGCATTCAATGAAAGTATTTAATGCAATTTCAAAATGCAAAAATTCTAGCATTAACTATTATTTACCAATTATATTAGCATCGCATTTAGCTGACAAATATAATGACACATTGGACAAATATACTGCAAATATTTGTTCACAAATAGGAATACTGTTTCAAGCTCGGGTAATTGAATAAAACTTGTAAAAATTTGATTTACCATGAATCTCTTTGTTTAGGTCGACTTCAATTCATATTTATTTGATTCGAAAAGCATCGACAAGCAGTGCGACATTTCTTTGGGTAGATCTACATGGAACATATCAACAATTCTCAAGGACGCAACTCCGGATCAAAGAAATATAATCAAACAATATTACGGCCAATCTGGCCCTAAAGGAAAACGGATCATTGAAGATTTGTACGAAAAAAATAATATTTCTGAACGGTACTACGAATATGAAAAGTGCTGCCTCGAGAATATCCATGCTCAAATTCAACAACTTTCTGATGAAAGTGAACAAAAGCTGTTTTATTCTTTATTGCACAAGTAACCTCATAATTTGTGAGTTAAGTTTGTGCAAAAATGGATACTTTTCCGAGTTACTATTTTAAGACAAATTTAATGCTGAAAACTTGCATTTTCGTAAATATTTAATATTCCAGTTGCAGACAAACTATTTAATAAAATGATACATAAGTCGTATTTACTTAACAATAACTAAATAAATAAATCACAATAAAAATTTTTTTTCTCCATCCACAAAATTTTTCGCTTTGTGGAAAGATATGAAAATATCGTCGAGGGACATTTCCGGAATATATGACTATCAACAATAGAAATATAGTTAAAACAATCGAAGTTTTTTTTGCATGTATTCACTGTTGCCATTTTCGATGAACACACTGTATACCATTTTAGACACAATTCCTTATCTTCCCCTGCAACTTATCATTTGACATGAAAAAATAAAATAATTTCTAGATACTTGTACTAGGTAGGTTAGGTTAGGTTAGGTTATTAAGGGCGAGTCTTACCTCAGAACGATGCCATATTTAAACCTAAAATTTGGCTTTTTGGCAATAAATGGAAGAAAAAGAAGCATGGAATATGTTATAAGAATCTATTTGGCTAAAGTGTAGACAAAAAAAATTGTATTATTAATAGTTTCGAAGTTAGATTTACACGTTCTTCCACGTTCTTTACCCTTTTAATTTAAAATATTATATATATTTTTTTTTCGTTATTCTATTGGGAAACATGTTGTCATTTCGTAACTTTTTATCAATTAAAAGATATTAATTATTTCGCAATTGCGAATGCAATTTATGCTTTTAATAACGGCAATTCTAAATTATTAATATTTTTTATTGCGTGTAGTCCGACAGATTGCTGTAACGTACCTATAAAATTATCTAAAAATTGTGAGAATCAATTAATAATTAAAGTCTATAGAATGTGGAAACTATATTGTTTTTTTATTGTAAATTTACGCATAAACAGAAAGCATCTCTGAACGGAGATATAGCTAACAACTAAAATTATGGTAGGGGGGCAGTTCCACAATAGACAACGAATTTTTCACCAGCAGACACCGAAATACATATCAGTTGCATGAAAATTATTTTGAAAGCTAAATATTGCAATAATTATATGTAGGTACATTTATTATTAAACAGAAGGTATCGCTTAATAAGATTATGTTGGTAAATGCCATTTTTGAGTCAATCAGCGGTTATAACCAATATACAAACGGATTTCGTTACTACACTTTGAGTCCATTAAGGGGCCAAGTCAATTAATCAGGGATTTAATTAAGCGGCGTCTGCTATATTAATAAAAGGTGATAGTTGTAAAAAGCAACTAGAACTAATTGCAATTAATGATAAATCAAGTACAATATTTTATATTAGCACACATTTGAAACAATTTGCATCATGTCATGTGCTTCTAAAAAATTTGCTATACAACATATAGGTATTTCAAATTCATCGGTTGCAATAAGTTATGATCGAGATGAATGTGAAACTAGATTCTTGTGAAAGAAAACCGGTATTTAGGGGCGAGTTCAGATGGTTTGGTTCTTGGAAGTGAAATTTTTATTTTCAATGAGGGACCAAAATATATGCCAAGCTGTCCAGGACAATTTGAAAACAATTTGCTGTTTGATTAAGGATGACAAATTCCAATTATTACTTTCAAATTCAATGACATGTAAATATTATAAAAATTTGTTTGATCTGGTTTTATGGAGATACTGACGTTGATTTGGAAGTAATAAAAATTAAAAAAGATAAAGAATTTTGGGATAACTGCATGTTGCCAAAATTAACCGAGTTTTATAAAAATTGCATGTTACCCGAATTGACAGATTCCGATACAATAGTAAATGCCCAACAACGACGCAAACCAAGAGATTAAATTGATTTAAACAGGTACAGCTAAATGGGGTTAATTTTGTCTTATGACATTTGTCACGATTTTGTTTTTGTGGAAAACTTGATTAGCTTGATTTGGGAAAGTATCAGTACGTTTTCTTTTCTTATAGATCATCTTTTTAAATTATTTATCAAAGCCACCCCAATCGCTTGAAATAGTTCTTTTTCAGAAATTGGTCAAGCGATTTTTTAAAATTTTTTGTTTTCTTTTTATCATATTTACTTACGTACAGGCCTCCCCCTTTAATAACCTACATCCGTACATTTTCAACAATATTTTTTGTAAAAACTTCATTAAAATAGTTTAACAAGATTTGTGTATGTATTGAAAAATAAAAATTAAAAAAGGGGCACCTATACACAAATAAATACGACAAGGCTTTAGGGCGTTACTATCAAATGGCATTAGAAAATATGAGATAATTAAAGTAACTCTATCGTAGTTTAAATTTTTCCAGAGAGATTATAAAAATCAATATTTTTATTTATTTTTACAACTTTTCACGGTAGGGAAAGGATTTTTAGAGTAGGTACTGTAATGTGCCTACCTTCCAAGAAGGCCTGTAATGTACACTGTATTGCAATAGTATCGAGACATCTCATTGCTAGACTAGTTTAACGTCCGAAACTAAGCATGTCCTTCTCTAACTTTATGTGCATCGTTACGTTTCAGTTCCACTCATTCATAGCGTTGGTTGGCGAAAAATTCCTGTAGACCGGCCGAGGCGAGGCATCCCATTACATTTTACCTTGAAACGAATTTTTCGAACTAAATTTTCAAGCTTCTGTGGTTCATTGACAGAGAAATGCACTTTATAATGCAATAAATTAAGTAGTCTTATGGATTAAACAATATACTATTTATTCAACATAACAAAAATGAAAATACATAAGTTTATGAGTAGTAGATAATTCTATAAAATTAACATTAAAAATATATCGAAAAGAAAAGGAATTACTATATACTATAAAATATCAATTAAAATTAAAAACTAATCAAAAATTTTAAAAATTACTGCAATATTAAAATTAGTAGTGTATGAGACAAAACGAATTGGGAATAAAACAACAGAATATTTTGATTTGGTGACGGATACTTTTAACAATTATTTAAATTTATGTTTAGGTAAATGACCGGCATCCCTTAAAAATTTACAGGTATAGTATTATTGTGTTGTAAATGCTTTACTTTTAAACCAATTTCTAGAAGAAAATAGTTAGTTCAAACACGTTGTTGACTGAAGAACTGTTTGCGAAATGTATTCATCCATCGAATTAAGAGCAAAAGTGATTACTTTGTTTGAACAGGGTGTTCCAATAAATGAAATTATAGATCAAGTAAATTTATCGGTGAGTGTGATTAAATTTTTTCCATCTTTCCGAATGTATTCTTTTTTTAATAATACAATAATATTGTTAAAATTAAAGCTCTTTAAAAAAAAAACTTTTGTCCAGTTTCAATACTGAATGTAATAATAAAAATATCATTGATATTGATAGTTTGTTTGATTATCGTAAATTAACTGTATACCTGTATACTATTTTAATGGAACAATCGAAATTGCTTGAAATTTGTAATTAGGTCAATTTTATCAATTGTTTTAGAGATCTAGAGTGTACGCATGGGTGAAGAGGTGGAAAGATGAAGATTCGTTGAAAACAAAATCAAAAAGTGGCAAGCCAAAATCGCTCACAATTGACCAAGAGCAGTTGTTGGTGGCCAATGCTACCGAGCAACCCTTCGGTAGTTTGGCGGCTCGTAGGGAATTGCTAAATTTAGATTGCAGTAAATACACAATACGGCGCCGTTTAATTGATAACGGCTTCCGTAATAGAAAACCTGCGAAAAAAATTGATTTGACTGCTGCTCATCGTCAACAAAGAATAGCATTTGCTCACAATCAATTAGATAGGGATTGGACAAATGCTATTTTTACTGACGAAAAAGTATTTAAATCATACAGTAACAGCATCAAACCACGATGGCGGATGAACAATACTCGATACGCTCCTCAAAATGTAGCATTCATTCGCCATAGTGGGCGTATAACAATGGGGGCAAGGGGGTGGATGTCCGCAGCGGGTCCGGGTGAATTAGTTGAAACCACAACGCGAATGACCGGTCTAGAGTATGTGCACATTTTGGAAGACGTTATGTTACCAAGTGTGCGCAGACTTTATGCCGATCCTGAAGGGGAACTTCCACGCATTCCATTTATTCACGATAATAGCGCGGTGCACAAAGCTGGAGTGGTTCAAAGGTGGTTTGAAGGGCATCCGGAGTTCGAAGTAATTCCTTGGCCCTCCAAATCACCTGATTTGAATCCGATTGAAAACTTGTAGGCTAGTATGGTGAAGGAATGGAATGACGTTGATGGTCACAACAATATCCGGACTAGAGCGACCCTCCTGACCCACTGTCTTCGTGTGTGGGAAAGATTTCGTGGTCAACCTAATTGCGAACGATTAGTTCGGTCAATGAACAATCGCTTGCAAGAAGTAATCGACTTTGGAGGATTTCCCACACACTACTAATTTTAATTTTGTATTAATTTTTTTAATTTTTGATTAGTTTTTAATTTTAATTGATATTTTATAGTATATAGTAATTCCTTTTCTGTTCGATATATTTTTAATGTTAATTTTATAGAATTATCTACTACTCATAAACTTATGTATTTTCATTTTTGTTATGTTGAATAAATAGTATATTGTTTAATCCATAAGACTACTTAATTTATTGCATTATAAAGTGCATTTCTCTGTCAATGAACCACAGAAGCTTGAAAATTTAGTTCGAAAAATTCGTTTCAAGGTAAAATGTAATGGGATGCCTCGCCTCGGCCGGTCTACAGGAATTTTTCGCCAACCAACGCTATGAATGAGTGGAACTGAAACGTAACGATGCACATAAAGTTAGAGAAGGACATGCTTAGTTTCGGACGTTAAACTAGTCTAGCAATGAGATGTCTCTATACTATTGCAATACAGTGTACTTACCTACCACGAATACATGTAATTGACCTTTCCATTTGAAAAGACCCGACTGACGCCTTCCACTTCATTGTACATCGACGACAATATTCGAACGGAAGCAAACGTTTTACAACACTGACAATAACTTTAAAGGAGCACATTACACAAAAAACTTTTTTTTTTAAATTATTATTTAATGTTAAATTATTGTAGTCAGAACTATTAAAAACTATTTGATAAAACTCAAATGTAAAAAGAAAATTGTTTTAGAAGATATTAAGACTTTTTAGAATTGCTTGTGACGTCACTGAGCCGACCTCACCGAAACTCCGTATCTCTCACGTGCAAAAGTTACTCGCTTCGCACAACGATTCATCTATCTAAAAATTATATTTTTAATGCTTAATTTATATGAGACTGTGTGAATGGTTTTGCCAAAGACGATAAAAGAATCAGAATTTCAATACGGTGTTTAGTTATTTTTTTAAATATTAAATAAGAACAGCGCCCCGACTGTGCGTTCCGTTCCTATTTTATCTAATTGTGCGTAAAGTTCGGCTAAGTTTATGACTGTGCCTTTTACAATACTATAAGTGATCCGTCCATAAAAGCAACAAGGTTTGTTGCACCCTGCAGTGAACCCTCATTATCATCAGTAAAAGTTGATTGTGATTTAAAGTCGTAAATGCAGAATAACTCCGAGTTATTTTCAACAGTAGCCACCAGAACATCGTCGACCAGTTTTTGGATGCAGCGAACCAACGGGACATCGTTTTCCTAATAGAGAAAAATCGCCGAAACGATTTGCATTTTGGTCAGAATTTTGTAAAAGGCAATCATTTCAACCAGGACAAAATGCAAGAATTTGCAATAAACATTTTTTAGAAAGTGATTTAGACTAATCGTGTGTTCCAAGAAAAAATTTTCAAAAGAACCTTGTTTAAAAAAAAGAAGGTACATATTGGCTCAATAAAAAAACATATGAATTGGGTCACATTTTTCGGAAGCTACAGGAAGTTGGGTTTATGACGTGATATATTTAAAACATCTTTGTCAATAATCAATTTTTCAAACAAATTATTTTGTGTAATGCATGTATTATTACCAATTAAATGTTTTATATAATCATATTCTTGACAGACTCTTCATCTGTTGGCATAGACACACTTTTTTCACATTTACACTAATTACAAATTCCACTTCGATTTTCGTAATTTATGTTTACACTACTAGGTTCAAAAAAAGTATCAACTTCATCATCATCTATGTGTTCAGGTTCAAATAAATAAGGAGTTGTCATAATTAAAAATTAAATTTATAAGTGCAACCAACCAATTTAGCAGTAAATACTAGAATACTATTGTTAACTAAACATTCAAAACATTCAAAACTCCACGACGGTCAGGCGTCTTGAAAATAATTGTTTTATGACCTCTGTCTGGGCGGTAGAAATAACCTTTAGAAGCGCGTAAAAATGGTACGAATGACCGCGTCGTGTCATCGCATTTAATATATTTTTTTTTAAACTAGACACTATATTAAAATTTTGGTTGCATTATCGTCTTCAGTACAAAAAAACAGTCTAAATACTGGTAACAAAATTTCGAAAACATTGTTTAAAGGTAGGTAAATGATCGTGTGAAGCGAGCAATTTTTGCCTGTACAAGATAGGCTGCTTCGGGCAGCTCGGCTCAGTGACGTCACGGGCCGATTTTCAATTAATTATAACTCATTAAATAATCTGAGTAGAAACAAAATACATATGCCATTTTTCTTAGAATTAAACGTACTTTTAAATTAAACGAACTTATTTTTTGTGTATTGTGCCCCTTTAATAGTACACTATTGGACAAATTAAATGAGACACGGCGTTCGAGCGCTCGCAGGCGGTTTTGCAAGGGTGTTTGGATGGTTGTCTACAAATTTGAAGGCAGTACTCAGTAAAATTGTCAGGGCCCCATCAAAAATAAAAAAATTAAGGAAACAATTCAAAAGTTGACGTATATTGGAGAAAATCGTTCGTCTCCGAAATAAAAGTTTGGAAATTTGTTAAAATGTTTACGGAAACGACTTTATATAATTAGTTCTTATGCATAGTTTATGAATAAAAATGTTTTAAACAAATTTTCATCAACTTTAAAAAATAATTTTTAACTTTTAACTAGAAACATTATATTTATATTCTAAGCATTTTTTTCTAATTCTGTAAAATTTAATGAAAAGATGTGCCTCTGTTTTTATTAGTATAGCAAACACACTGTTTCAAACAGATATCACTGGCGTTAATAATGTTTTCATTTGTTGGGAGAATATTTTGGAACCGGTCCGAATTTGAATACGAAATATGTTGAATTCAAATTTATTAAATTCGAAAATTAATTCGCCGTTCAACGAAATTATTTAATTTAATTATTTAATTTAATTTAATTATTTAATTAGTAAAATGCAATTAAAAAGTTCATTGAAATTTAATTGCCACACAAACCTAAATTTTACTTTCCGTGAAAATAAAAATCAAACTTTACAAAATTTTGGGGACAACTCTAAAAATTAACAATTTTGTAAAATCCGGCGCTACAAATAAATAATCAAAATACACGTTATTAATCTGAAAATATTTGACGGCAACATTTGCTAAAAATGAATATCTAAGTACTTGAAAACCGGTTGTTTTGCAGGTAGGGCGGGCGATACACCCTTGGCAGTTACGAGGAAATGGATTTGTGTGACAAATACATAGTTCTGACCGGTTGAAAATACTACGTTGAAATGAAAAATTGTTGAGTTTTGAAAAAAATCCAAAAACGGGTTAATTTTTAAATTTAATTTCACATCTTTATTTTGTAGACAATTTCTATGTATGAAGATAAATGAACAACGCAAGATTTCTTACAATTTAGTAACAGGTTTTTTTAGATTTTGCAGAAAAAATTGTAGGTATTGATGACTTTTGAAAACAATTGATGCTTTTAAATTTTAACTGACGTTTTCAAAACTGCAATTAACTAATTTGAATTACAATTGATGATTTTAAAAAACAATTGTAATTCAGAAAATGTCAATTTTAAATAAATGGAAAATTAGATTCTTGCGGTTTCTTTAGAAAACCGGTATTTGAGGGCGCTTCAATTGTTTGGTTCGTGGAAGTGAAATGTTTCCTTTCAAAGAACGACCAAAATACCATTTGAAAACAATTTGCTGTTTGATTAAAGATGACAAATTACAATTATTAGGTACTTTTAAATTTAATGGCGAGTAAATATTTTAAAAAGAAATTTGTATGATCTGGTTTTATGTAGATACTGATGTTGATTTGGAAGTAATAAGAATTCAAAAAAATAAAGAATTTTCGAATAATTGCATATTGCTGGTACTTTTTAATAAATTATTTATCATAGCCAAATAGATGTGTATGAACTAACTAAGTCGGTTAGCTGCGTTTAGGGTTTTGTTGCTATTTTGGAGAGTTCGCAATTTTTCACATGTTATAAAATAAAAACCGACCAAAGATGAACTGATCGGGACTTCACTTTGAAGCCAGCGAAACCGACAATTTACAAATACCCATTTAGCTAAAAGGTGGTAGTTTGACAATAGGAATTGCACTAGTAGTAAGAGGCCACCCAATAAATGTAAATTGCATCATTCCATTACCAGACGAGAATATTTTACAACCGTAGTTTTATTAGGCCCCTACAAGGGTGGGTGTTTAAATTGCCAGTCTTCAAATATTATTTGGACAAGATGGGTAGAGGAAAATCCCAAAGAGATGTGTCGCAGTAAACCCTTGGAAAGCTAATTGCTTTAAGTAATCGCAATGTCCCGGTAAATGAAATTGCGTTGGAGGTGAATTTATCTGTAAGTTTAAAATTTTTAGTAATTCTCAATATCTAACGAATGTAATAGTTATTTAGTATACAAGACAATTACCAAGTTGAATTTTATCTATTGGGAAGTCGTTTAATAGCGAATCGAAATTGCGTGGCCCAGCTTCTTTGACTTTGTTATTTAATGCTTTAAAAATGTTATTGGCATTTCTAACTTTGATTTTCATTTAGGAATTACAGTAGAATCCCGTTTTTACGTCCCCGTATTTCAAGTGATCCCGTTATTTGCGTTTAATTTTAAGTCCCTACACAAGGATATATTATTTTAAATTACGTAACTGACGATTATTTAAATAAAATGTAACTAAACCTAATGGTGTTTATTAAAGCGAAGCCAGGTATATAAATGGCTGAGAAGAATAGAAGCGGAAAATCAAGAGGAGCCGTTAACAGTACGCCGACTCGGGAGGTGCGGGCGCAAGAAACAATTATCTGCAGCAGAAGAAGGGCAGATAGTTGCAATGAAAGGGGAAGAGCCGTTTGGGTCTTCCCGCAGCGTCCGAGATGACCTAAATTTAAATTGCAGTAGCCGTACAGTTGCTCGTTGCTTAAACCGTAGCGGCTTGCATTGTCGGCGCCCTGCTAGAAAAGTAGATCTTACAAATGATCATGCTCGTCAGAGATTAACTTTTGCTCAACAAAATCTTAACAGAGATTGGAGCGAAGTTATTTTCTCTGATGAGAAGGTTTTTAAGACCAACATGGGGGCACACAAACCTATTTGGCGTTCAGTAGGAACACGTTATCAACCTGCAAATGTTGCGAGGTCACGAGATAGTGGACGGATAACCATGAGCATGTGGGGATGGATGTCGTCTGAGGGACCTGGCGAACTTGTTCGCACCGGTCCTCGCATGAATGCCGGCCAGTATATTCGCATTTTGGAAGAGGTAATGCTTCCTAGTGTGAGAATACGTTATCCAGAACCTCATCGTATTGCATTCGTGCAAGATAACAGCTCGGTCCACAAATCTCGATTGGTGCGCGAGTGGTTTGCCAACCAAGAATTAATTGATTTAATTGATTGGCCTGCCAAATCACCCGATCTAAACCCAATCGAAAATTTGTGGGCCGCTGTTGTTCGTGAATGGAATGGCGATGGGGATGGCAATCATGTGCGAACAGCAGATGCCTTATTTCTCCATGCTCAAAGGGTATGGGGACGCTTTCAGGGACGCAACATTTGTCAAAATTTAGTAGGGTCCATGCCTACACGTTTGCAAGATACAATTGCAAACAACGGATTCTGGACTCGATATTAATTTTTGGCAAATGTTGGCCTCAAATATTTGCAGTTTGATAACGTGTTTTCTGAAAGTGTTTAGTGCCCGGTTGCACCAACGTCAGTTAGATTTAACGAATAGCTAAAAACAATCGTTGCTATAACTCCAACAATTGTTACCATGGCTTTAATCTATAGAATTAAATTTAACAGGCGTTAATGCAACCGGGTATAGGTTAGTGTGTTTTCTGTTTTAAGTATCAATTAGAATATTTTAAAAAAATATCAATTTTCTAGTATGTTTTGGGCCCTTTTGGTTTAATAGCGGATTGTTTACGTGCATAAGGAAAATCACGTTTGTTTCAAGTTGTATTTACACGAAAAGAATTAAGTACATTTTATTGTGTTTTTGTTAATTAAAAATGCTTGATCTTAATTTACCTTAGAGTGAGTCAGAAGTTACTTTAAAAACAATGTTAAAATCTTAATAAAATCTAATTTTATTTGTATTTATTTTTCTCAAAACTTTGTTGTTAACCTTTACGTAAATAAATGTTCAAACATAAATTTTATAAACAAAACGAAAGAATTTTTTTTACGAAATCTAAAAAAACCTTTGGTCGGCTTTCATTTTGTAACATGTGAAAAAATTTTGTCTTGAAGTAAATTTATAACCGTTTAACATAAATAAAATTGCGAACTCTCCAAAATAGCAACAAAACCCTAAACGCAGCTAACCGACTTAGTTAGTTCATACACATCTATTTGGCTATGATAAATAATTTATTAAAAAGTACCAGCAATATGCAATTATTCGAAAATTCTTTATTTTTTTGAATTCTTATTACTTCCAAATCAACATCAGTATCTACATAAAACCAGATCATACAAATTTCTTTTTAAAATATTTACTCGCCATTAAATTTAAAAGTACCTAATAATTGTAATTTGTCATCTTTAATCAAACAGCAAATTGCTTTCAAATGGTATTTTGGTCGTTCTTTGAAAGGAAACATTTCACTTCCACGAACCAAACAATTGAAGCGCCCTCAAATACCGGTTTTCTAAAGAAACCGCAAGAATCTAATTTTCCATTTATTTAAAATTGACATTTTCTGAATTACAATTGTTTTTTAAAATCATCAATTGTAATTCAAATTAGTTAATTGCAGTTTTGAAAACGTCAGTTAAAATTTAAAAGCATCAATTGTTTTCAAAAGTCATCAATACCTACAATTTTTTCTGCAAAATCTAAAAAAACCTGTTACTAAATTATAAGAAATCTTGCGTTGTTCATTTATCTTCATACATAGAAATTGTCTACAAAATAAAGATGTGAAATTAAATTTAAAAATTAACCCGTTTTTGGATTTTTTTCAAAACTCAACAATTTTTCATTTCAACGTAGTATTTTCAACCGGTCAGAACTATGTATTTGTCACACAAATCCATTTCCTCGTAACTGCCAAGGGTGTATCGCCCGCCCTACCTGCAAAACAACCGGTTTTCAAGTACTTAGATATTCATTTTTAGCAAATGTTGCCGTCAAATATTTTCAGATTAATAACGTGTATTTTGATTATTTATTTGTAGCGCCGGATTTTACAAAATTGTTAATTTTTAGAGTTGTCCCCGAAATTTTGTAAAGTTTGATTTTTATTTTCACGGAAAGTAAAATTTAGGTTTGTGTGGCAATTAAATTTCAATGAACTTTTTACTTGCATTTTACTAATTAAATAATTAAATTAAATTAAATAATTAAATTAAATAATTTCGTTGAACGGCGAATTAATTTTCGAATTTAATAAATTTGAATTCAACATATTTCGTATTCAAATTCGGACCGGTTCCAAAATATTCTCCCAACAAATGAAAACATTATTAACGCCAGTGATATCTGTTTGAAACAGTGTGTTTGCTATACTAATAAAAACAGAGGCACATCTTTTCATTAAATTTTACAGAATTAGAAAAAAATGCTTAGAATATAAATATAATGTTTCTAGTTAAAAGTTAAAAATTATTTTTTAAAGTTGATGAAAATTTGTTTAAAACATTTTTATTCATAAACTATGCATAAGAACTAATTATATAAAGTCGTTTCCGTAAACATTTTAACAAATTTCCAAACTTTTATTTCGGAGACGAACGATTTTCTCCAATATACGTCAACTTTTGAATTGTTTCCTTAATTTTTTTATTTTTGATGGGGCCCTGACAATTTTACTGAGTACTGCCTTCAAATTTGTAGACAACCATCCAAACACCCTTGCAAAACCGCCTGCGAGCGCTCGAACGCCGTGTCTCATTTAATTTGTCCAATAGTGTACATACATTGACAAATGGCAACTTTCCTTGCAAATTCATTTCCCACGACTTTCAGACATTTTAAATTCGGACCAACAACATACGCAGGCAGTCAATTGAAAAACTCAACGAACGTAATACTGAACTCACTGAATCAATACGAAATCCAAAAATCCTCAAAGTCAATTCTAAACTTGACCATCAACCATTCGTAACAAACATTTCGTTTCACTGACTCAAACAAATTTAAAACATCAAACATCTCAAACATCAATTTTACCAAATGAATAATGGTTAAGTGTAAATAGTGTTAAATGTAAATAGTATTAAATAATAAACGACTAAATAACGCAAGTCTCATCATTTGAAACCGACTAAATAACAAAAGTGAAACACAAGTTTGTGACAACTTCCGGGTCCACTACAGTACTTTATAAGAACCAAAATCAAAATATTTTTAGCAAATTGCTAGATACAGCAAGAGTTTGAAATATATTTTAAAATTTTTATCCACTTGCAAAGAGATAAAAGAAATTCGAAGAATTAGTACAAAACGTAGTGACTGCATTACGGTAATAATGACCTAGAATTTATTAGAAAACATTTCAAAAATAAGGTATATAAATAAGGTATAGCAGGTATACTTTATTGAGGTCCGTCTACGGAGTAAGGACTCGTTTGCAAATTTAAAATAATTTTCCTTCACATATTTCTACGTAAAAAAAACAATGTACGGTGTTATGCCTACTATTTAGGCGCTTTCCAAATTACCGTTTGATGAATTTGACGAGCCAGCCACATCCTCTTAAAAAGCTTCATTTGATATGAAATAAAGGGCCATACAGTCAGAAATCCTAACTTGTCATACAAAAAATAGTGTAAAAAGAGCACAATTTTGTTCTAAAGTTGTAGGGGATCTTGAAATCATTTTTAAATAAATCTAATAACAAAAAGTAAAAAAGTGAACAGGTGGGGTGGTACCTGCTGGTTATTTTTTGTAGATAATTCATTCACAGATTTTTTTTGAGCAAAACTGAATACATTTTTAAGAATTTTGGCTAAATGTTGCAAAAGCCCATTTTGCCCTGAGGTCTTGAGCAAATTGTCACATTGAATAGTATTTGCATTGCTCGAATTCTATAATCATTTTATCAAATAACCAATACGTCTGTACATTGTTCCCACAACTGGCGTATTTTGGATAATATTCTTCGAATTATGAAAATTATTTGTTTCCATAATCCATTTCTGGTTACTTCTCATTCAGACAAGAATGTGGTTAACCCAATCAGCTCTTTCAGGCAATTTATTCCAAGTGCCCCTTTAATCTTCACTTTGTTTCATAACATCTACTGTTAGACCCTATAAGAATTGAAGGTATAGTGTGCCCATCTATATAGTATTTTTACAACGACACGCTTTAAATATTTTACAATCGAACCTAAATGGATTAGGTAAATGCAATGGACTGCACGTGCCGAGGCTAGACAACTTTGTTAAGGGGCGTATTACAATATTTTTCGTACATAATATAACAAGTGGTCTAAAGTTTCCGATACAATTTGTAATTTAAAATATGACTAGCCAAAGTTGAAGAATGTAGAAAGCTCTTAACTGCTTCAAATTTTGGTAAAATAATTGTTTAAATTTCCCTAATACCAACCCTGTGTAGGTTTACATAAAGATCTGCAGGTAAGCAAATTTACGATTTTCAGGCACACGCCGCTCCTTGAATTTTCATTGTGTACTAAGAGCCCGTTGTAAACTATTTAAAGCGTGTAGTTGTAAAAATACTATATCGATGGGCAGACTATATCAAATTTGCAACCATTAGGTACTATATTTACAGGAAATATAGGTACTTTAGCTACAAAAGTTCCACAGGTCAAGGGCACTTGAGAACATGATGTAGAATCTATTCAAGTTTACTAAGAACAGAAATAATTAAGTTTTTAAAACTAAACAATTTACTTGTGGAATCAATATTGTAAGTGGTTTATTATTTGTTAGTTAATGTAGTTTCTGGGTCATATTTCTGGGGCTAGTTTAACGCTGCATTTTCTTCTCTTTAGTGGCTACCATTAAATTTAAATAAAATTTTTCTATTATTTTAGTCTCCCCTTCCTCTTATTAAGCCTCACCCTGATAGGTCTAAAGGAAACAAGCTTAATATTTTTGTGCATGGCTCTATATGAATAAAAAAAAATCAACTAAGTATACAATTGTATTTTTAATAAGTACATGCTACAATAAAATATAAAAATTAAGAAGACATTTACACAAGCGCAAAACAATGCGTTTAAGTCACTTACTCTCAACCAACCTTACAGAGGGGATGGCAGTAATAATTCAAAGTTAAATTCAACTCACAACTGACTAGACAATTAAGTAAATAGCACAAAAAAAACTAAATTGAATGCATAAATTACCTAATTTAATTAACCCAACATCGATGCAAAAAGTAATACTTTCTCAGAAACTTTCAGACATTGTAATACATAAAAAAACTTGCAGTGAATACAAATTTGCAATAAATTCCAAATAAACAACTTTCAGTATTAAACAATACCGTACAACTCCAAACTGACTGTACACTTTGTGGAATCATCTTCGGTAAAGACGATGCCGAAGTGCCGCCAAACTGAAACAACACGCCTATGTAGGTTTTTCAAACCCGAATAGACTTAAAGTTCTGCTAGGATGATCAAGATTGGACTCTGACAGGCGGCGAAACAGACTCGCTGAATGCATCAGAGGAATTCGAATGACCCACTTGTTCGATCATCTGTAATAAAAGTCAGTTAAAAAATTGTTTTGGTGGTTTTGAAACAAGTTTAATACCTTAATTAATTGATCGACTCCGTAAAGAAAACCTTCTTCATGGTTTCCCTGTTCCCATGGCGTTCTGTGGTTAACCGTCAAACCTTCTGGTAATGTATTTGTTTTGGCGAAATCAATGATCCATGCTCCTACTTTATTATCGTCGTAAATCATAAAAATACTGCTTCCAACAACTTCGTGCTTCTTGAAGTATTCAGACTGTTCAATTTTACTCCTAATTTCGCACAGTCTTTTCAATGATCTTTGTTTTATGTCTTCCCGGCCCGACAGAAACAAGTCCAACGTGTTCACGACATCTGCTCTTGATTTGACTTTCTTCAAGTCGGTTACAGGCGGCGAACCCCGGCATTTCATTGCTTCTATCCTAAAACCGTGCCTACACGTTGAGGATTGAAGTTCGCGGAATTGCATGTAACGCAATTTTGTGACTGCTTTTATTTCGTGTTCCTCCTGCGTTGGTGCGCTTGGATCTATTGCTAACATTTTTTGATACAAATCTGATCTTGCGATTACTTTTTTTACTTCAGATTCTAGGAAGGTGCGGGTGCCCATTTTTATGTCGATTACATGAGGATCCTATAAAAATAATTTAGATAAAATTTTTCCTTGAATTATTAAATTTACAATCTTTGAAAATGTCGTTAGTGGCAAGTTTTCATAACTGATCATAACTGAATGTAACGAGGGCAGAGTCAAACGCAGAGCTTGAGAATTGTCACAAAGACCTATCTGACTCATCTGATTTGATCGTCGATTTGCGCAGGTTCATAAGAGACTGAACCTACTCTGCATATTTTTAGTTCATGCAATTGATCAATACATTCAAGATTCAAATTGAGGAAAAAAATAGAGTTGTTAAAAAAAAATGCACGAACCTGAAAGCCATGCAGAAGGTCCTGAAGTTCTATGAATTTTTCTCCTTGATATTCAACTTCGCGATAATATTGCGGGACGATGTCTGAAAGTAGAGGATCTTGTGAAATTTCTTCGTAGACATCGCGTTCCGTATCGTCTGCGCCTCCTGACCGTTTCTTCCACACCGTGCCGGGACCGGCCGGGGCCAAACTATCAGGATGTCCGCTAAGCTGAAACCAGTTTGAGCTTCTGCTTTTCAGGAGCACATCGCTGGCTGGAGCGCTCAAATCCAACGCATTCTGAAATTGCAAAAAAAAACACAATTATTGTGCGCTCAAGGGAAAGGAAATGATGTCAATGCAGAGGTTTTCGATTGACGTCTTTTAATGCTTGAGGAACCACAAGTGAAAGTGTTGCGGTTCGATTCGGAAAAAATATTGTTTTCCGGTAATCACATAATTGGAGGACCGAGCGCGTACGCGAATAAAATTGCGAAATTGAATTTATTATGTATGCCGGCGTGCAGTTGTACATTTACTTATTAATTAAATAAGCAAACTCTAATAGAAACAAATAAAAAAGACAATATATTACGCCCATTCACCTTGAACGTACATAGCATAAACATAATTTTTAGTGAGGTCATCAAACGATACACAATTTGAATTCTAAAATTACTCTTCGTCTTTCATCCTGCGCATATCAAAATCTAAAACGGAAGCGACGCGCCCGGCCGTCCTAATTATCCGGACGTTTTGTTTTGAATTGAAATCAATTATCCGTGCGAGGACCGATTTGTGGATACTGTTTACAGGACAAGGGTCAATTCAAGATCAGTTATGTAAAAGTTAAATTATGCAAATCGGTGTCGTGCGGAGTTATTAATAAAAGGACTCCCTGTCGGGTAATTATGACCGTTATTTTGCAAAAAGAGAAAAAAACTGTAGTGATTTGCGCACGGAAAATTAATGGCAGAAGAAGTTGGCCTTACAAAATCAATCAACGAAAAATGAGTGGAATCTTAAAGCCAACCAAATACAGTTCTTGCTTTAAAATTTTTTAACGACTGGCAATAAAAATTGTTTATCGATAGAAACTAATTTCATTTTGTTCTCTGCAGACCACCAACAAATAAATGAGACCAAACGATTTTATGTCTATTGAAGTATAGGGGAGATTGGGGTTAAAAGTACACAGGGGCTAATTGATATAAAGCCTATAAAATCAAAGATATGCTTGATAGCACGGAGACGACTGACCGTAAAAGAGGGGCAACTCTTTATACATGTGTCCATGTAGGTTCAGTTCTCTGCGAGCACGTGTGTAGTAAGTAAAAAGCATTTAACGTTTTTCGTTGGACTTAGTAATTTTAAATAACCGAAGTAATTTGTTTTTAACAAATTTATAATGCATCATAATAAATTATCTATACATATATAAAGCTGACAGTTTTAGCAATAGTATAGCACAGTTTAAAACATTTGCAAATGAATACATAACGACAAATTAATTTTTATATTTACAAACCCGCTGGGGCTAGTTGTTACTATAACAATTTGCCCCATATAAATAATGCCTTTTGTGGAGGTAATTATTATAAACTTAGATATAGCTTCTAGACACTTATAATGAGGACTTATAAGAGAAAAATGACTAGGGGTCAAATACCAAGACAACCCCTAAAGGAAAGGCAAAGAAAACTGTTTAATGTAATGTGTTAGGTATACCAAATAAATTTGTTTTCATTTTAATAAAGTTTTTGACTAAAAATTAGTTTTACTGCCAAGTTGAATTCGTTATGTACCTACCTACCCAAGAATTGTGTGTATAAAATACATATAACAAGTTACCCCACTGTGTGTAACAACTAACCCCATACAGGGGCAAATTGTTACGTTCTGCATCAGCTTAAAAACAATTTTTTTTCTATCAAAGGGCATGTTAATTGTTATTTTTTAAATATATGTTCTTGTACTAGAAGGTTCACTCTTTAACTAATCGTAATTTCCGAGTCTCCAACTGATATAGAAAACCAGAAAAAAATTCACAAGTGAAAAATGTATCAACTAACCCCAGTCTCTCCTACTAAATTTAATTTTATAGTTGTAGCAAATAAAACATAATTTCAATATTTCAGGAGTTTCAAACCGCAACAAGACACTATTTCTGGAAAACTTCCATCCGGTTGATAAGATAAAGGAAGTTGGTGTCTTTATTAACCGAAAGTTTCCTCTTAACAGATATCGGTAAATTGATAATATTTTGTACGGATGTGGTAATTACATCGCAATTGTTCAATATTAAGTCACATCGAAATTATTCACAACTGATAAAAATTCAACGAAATTACTTAAGTCTAAGAAAAATTAATTAAAATTCTTGCTGACTCTTTTAATTCCTGGATAACCCTTGCAATTAATAAAATCACTAAACGAGCGGAAAATTTCATGATTAATCAACGTGAACTGCACGAGATTCATTCATGTAAAGTTGCAATTGCAAACAACGCGTTCATATTAAAAATTTCGAAAGTAAATTGTTCAATCGTGTGATTTATTTTTGCAAAATAAATTCAAGTAACTTGAAACAACGAGGTTGGTTTGCCATGTCAAAATTGTCCCAGAAACCGCAGCCTTCTGTAACACATTAAGCGAGTTCATAATCTGATAAGTTCAGACGTAAAATTTAAAAAGTCACTCTGTATAACTAGCTTTTTTTCTCCGCACTTTCACATTTATTAAATATTGTGTAAAGAGTGCACGTAATAATAAATCCTTGAAATCAATTTCATGATTATTTAACATAAGTTCAATAAATTAACAAACACGCCTATCGAATTAATGAAATTAGTTATAAACGGAGTATTGCCACCTGCGCGTTAATTTTTAATTACAATGAACCTAAAGCCATAAATTTCAATAATACATTCATTTATAAAATAATATCAGTCTGCTGGCGTTCTTGGAGTAAACAAATTTGCATTATTTAAAGAAAAAAAGGCCACCCCTTTTATTATCACTTCGAATAACGTCAATGGTTATTTTCCGATTCGAGCAGTGCAACTGAACTTTGCAACACATTTTCATCAAAACATTCGTTCTCATACTTACAATTGCAAGGAATTTAAGCAGAGACATCTCATCATCTTGACTTTGGTCTGTTTGGTTTTTTGCTGTGTTTTTTATAGCCGGCAATTTTTGCGTCGACTTCACGCCATTATTTCGCCTCCATCGTTTAAACGCACTGTGGGGTGATGAAGACTTTACGACAGAACGCGTTTTCCAAATTTCGGGGGTCTCTATATCCTTATCATTTGTCTGCAAGAATAAAATGGGTCTTAGAATAGAAATTTAATATACCCGGTGTATCCGAAAAGTTCGATTTAATTTTAAAAATAAATTTAGATTAATTTGCAATATTAGAAGCATTTTTAAAGCGCAGACTTTTTCTAAAATACAACACCTTGACGTTTGTTTATTACTAAGGTATACAGACGTCAAAACGTTTACATTATTACGTTATTCCTAGCTGCATAATTTGATATTTAAACTTTAATTAAGCGTGAAAAATTGCACACTTTAATAAAGTTTCATTTTACATAAAAGAAAACGAGGTGAGTGAGAAAAAAAATGTAAATTTCCACCGCGCCACATTGTAACCCACTTATTTTGAGTTTCGATGTCAAAATCGGTACTAATTTAATTAAATCTGTTTTTAGCGGATGCTGTATTGACGTCAAAATTCAATTCTAATTTGTGTCGAAAACATACCGATGAGTTTCTGCCCTTCCTGAATTTCAGCTCGTTAATTATCCCCGTGTAAGCATCCTTTCCCTTAGAAGCCACCACATTAAAGTACACAGGCACCATGGCCAAATGATTAACGCACATTTTAATTAATTGTTTCTAGACACAGTTTAATAACACCGGATTCTTAAGTGATTGACCGAAATTCAATCAAGTTAATTGCAACTCTCTCAAAAAGCGCAGAGAGGAGCGTATATCAACTGGTTGTCCGCATGGCAAGCGCCAGTTAGATATTTGTCCTCACGATCTACGTCAGTTGCCACTTCCACTTTTGATGAATACGTTTGCTGCTACTTCTGATATGACTAAGGCGTCTGATCAGAGTTTAAAGAACCCTTAAAAAATTATCCCCCCTCCTAATGCGCTTTTAAATGCGGGATAAAATTTTTCTGCGCTCGATTTAGGAGAGAATGGGATCCATTTCGTAAGGTCAGAACCCACGCAATATCACAAATAATTCTTATCAAGGTGGAAAGTTATTTTAATTGCACGAGTTGCACCTGAGAAGTTGACGTGAAAAAAATCCGTACGTAATTGTAAATATAACAATTTTATAATGAGCGAGCGAGACAGAAACGAGCAATGATTAGGAAATCGTGACAGGGAAGTGTTCGCACCTTTTGCGTTCTAAAATCATTTGAAGATATATCGACTATTGAACAAGTAAAAAAAAACGTCGTTTACAATTCAGTGAGCTTCCCTTCTTTACTATCGACGTCAATACACACACTTTTATTTTTCAATACAATAACCGAAAAAAAAAACATTTATGCTGCTATTGTACATTGTTTTTTATTGTATGATTCATTGATTGAATTACAAAGTTGTTAAAAAACCAAAGTCGTTTTGTTAATTTCTGAAATCTGTGTCAATGTGTCCTATGCATAATTGTATTTGAATGACTATTTCTGTGTTATAAGTAAGAAAAATAACTCAAAATATCGCAAAAGTTACATGGCTGAACAAGTGCGTACTACTAACATCCTGAACATCAATGAAAATATTTTGCAACAACTAAACGAAACTGTCGAAATTATGAATACAGTTAAATTCAGACTTATCTGGGTCATATGTATAATGAGATATGAATAACGTTATGGATTTGTTCAACGTAGGTACTGTAGAAAAAGGTGGATGGGAGAAGATCCGGCAAGGTTTAAAAAGTGGTTCTTCACAACAACAACAGCAAAAGAACCAAGTATTTAGAGCTGTCGTAAACAAAATCATGATTACCACAATGATCGTCAAAATCCGGTAATGGATAGGTATAACGTCACAAAATCGATCATTAGGTAGTGTTTTATTTTTACAAATGCATAAATTGAACAAGATGAAATAAATTATTCCTTTACAATTAACCGGAAAGAAAATAGCAAAACTAAATTATTAGAAAACTTGACAAACAAGTCATTTCTCTAATAATACATAATTATACAGTATGTCCCCAGATAGAAAAAGAAGAAAACCATTTCTCAACTTTCCATAAAAACGTTACTCTTCCATTTGTTTGCGTCTTTGTTCACAACAAAAATTTTCGATGTTGGTTTTGTCTCCAATAGATAACCAAAATATTAAATGTCAAATTAAATAAGAATACTTAAAAGTCCAAACACATTGAGTCATCACCATTTCTTAATTGGTTTAATTTCGCTTTCTTTAAAAATTCACTGCTTATTCATAACTACGAAGCTGTACGCTACCACGGTAGCTTTGAACCTTCAACTACAAAATCTAGAATCAAAATTGTGGCAGCATCTTCTTCTTGTCTTGTCAGAAAGTGTTTTTGCGAATACTTGTATATACAGGTCATAATCGACTAGTTGCTGGCTTAATTATTGTCGTTCAGATATTGGAACCGAAAGGTATAATTTCAATAAAAATATACCAATAACGTACCTACGTATACATAATAGTTTTTTTCCTAACGTCATTAAATTAAGAAATTGAATGAACAATAGGTACAAACACCGTATAGCAGTAATACAAAATGTGTTTTCGTGCATTATTGCGTTAATCTAAACTGTGTAACAGTCTCAAGTTTCTACGTCTTTTGCAGTGCTTATTGGAAAGCAAATATTACAGATTGCGTCAATTCTAATTATTGGAACTAAATTAGAGATTATGGTTGACGTCGAATTTATCTTAAAAAATAACTGAAATAGGTGAATCACATTTAACAACACGGAAATAACCATAGACAGTTATCCCCGGAAGACGTGCAACTTCCCAAAATCAGACACGCATTCGATGAGACGACTGTTTGCTTGCGTATTAGTCAGACACGTAAAATTCGTGTGATAAATTGCCAATTTCTGCTTAAAATTTGTAAACATACTTAGAAAGATAATAAATAGAAGACACGCCAAAAATACGGTCGCACGCACGACATTTCACGTAAACAATTTGCGTTTAAAATCTACAAGTACATGGGAACTGATTCAAACACAAATCTGAAAAAATTTGATTTTTTTGTGTGTTTATCACGCAACGTCTCAATATAGTCGCTCAAGTCATTCCGAAATTAATATCAATTAGACGTACTTGTTAAGAATTAAGGACATTTAAAATTTAAACGAATGAAAAAAGGAATACAACAAGACGAACAGAAAAGTTATGGCTCGTGTCTACTATGTACCAGATACGTGACCTCAAGTGTAAAATGTAGGACCGGACACGCCAGACGGAACGAAAACGTTAAACCTACTTCATAAACAATTCATTTCTCCAATTAAATTAATGATCACTTTTTTCCGTGGGATCACTTGGTTATTCTACATGGCGATAACGAAAACAACGTCAGTGATTATTTCCTTTATGCACATAAAAAGTCCCAGTCGCCATGGTTTTCCTCAGTTTTATGGCGATTAAATTTTGACGTTTCAAACGTGTCAAAATTTACCCGATTAAATTTTGACGTCTCAAAGGTGTCAAAATTTACCCGATTAAATTTTGACGTTTAATAGCTTCTGAATTTTTTTTGCAATCATTATCAAAGATTCCTCGACAAGTAAATAAATAATTCGTTGTAAAATCTATTTATTCAAATTAATAATCAGGAAATAATCATGCCGAATACCCCGCGTGCATGAAAATAGCCTGATTAAATTTTTACGTTTTTGTCGCAACGTTTTGCCATAAGGAAATATTTCTCGTAAATTTTCCACCCAAAATCCCTCGTGCTGCGCACTCGAGATTTTGTTACGTGGCAAATTTGCTCGACATATTTTTAGCCAAAACATTTTGACAGAAACGTCAAAATTTAATCGGCTATTTTGATGCACTTGGGATATTACTGTTGATAAATGCTTTTTCCATATTCAGAAATTGATAGTAAAAACATGTGATCCACATTATCAGTAAGGAACTTTCATAAAAATAGCATTCCATTCAACTATGACTTAGGCATCTATTTGGAAAATTACCAGGATGATGTTCATACCATCGTTTCACTTTACTGCAATACTACGTTAGCTAATTTTTAAACAAAATTGAATTTTTCTTTAGAAAGTTATGAAATAATTGCTTAAAGTTTAAAACTTAAATCCATCTGTAAGAGCCTTATTTTAAAGTCAGTGCAATGTAAATCTCCGTTTGCAAAGTTACAAATCTTCAAAGTGGAGCCGAAAACATCTTAAACAATTTTTTTCTCGAAGACTATTTGAGATATTATACAAGAAGAGAATTATTCAATTTACAACTGACAAACAGCAAAAAAGTAACGAAATAAAGGAATTGGAAAATTGCAATAATATGAGAAAATTTAAAAAAAATTGATGAACTACAACATACTTATTAAAATTTTTAATTCTTCCGGACTTTATTTTAATAGTTCCATAATAATTTTTTGTATTTTACTGATTTACACTTCTCTCTCAATTTACATAAAACTGGGTAAACAAAATTATAATAAAATTAAGAAAAAAATTCGCACACGTGTAAAATATAAAATCCATGTTATAAATTTGCATTATAAAGCTCTTATTAAACAGAAAGTCAACGGTCAACCCTCATTAATAACAGTTATTTGATCGCTAATATATTGTAATTTTGTCTTATTGTAAACTATAACTTAATTACAATATTGAAATTATTAAAAATTTAGAAAATTGGAATCACTCAAAAACAAGCAACGTAGCATATTGTTTCTCGTTCTTGAAAAATGTATAAAAAAATAAAAATAAAATTGTAGATACGTATAACTCAGAAGACAACATTTTAAATCTACAATGTAAACACATAAAAGTGATTGATTGATTACACATTTATGTTGTTAATAATTGCAAAATCGGAAACAGCTGTAAATACAGCTATTAAAAACCTATTGTTCTCAATAGAATGGATGAGTAATAAAATATGAAGAAGTTGAGTAATAAAATTTGAGGAAATTGAATTCACTTAGCGTGTTAACAACAAACAAGTGTGAAGAAGAAAAACGATAGATTTAAGATTAGCATGAAGTCTTAACAGAATCTTTAAATCAAATCAGCATCAAATTAAATTTGGATAGGGTACGTTGATAAAAAATTCTCTTTAGTTGAATCATATCATTAATCAATCAATAAATTTGAATTCAATATTTTCAATGGCAACGCAATTAAAACCGCACACAATTTTGTACAATTGCAAATTAAACGTAAAAATATTCAACTGACACAATTGTGTGGTTTAAAACTTTTCAGCAGCCAAAACAAACCACATTTTAGGCAACATTATTATTGTTATGACCTGAATACCATCAAAGTCATACCCAATATTTAACCTACAAAAAACCAATTGCGTGTACAAAATGAAAAAACTGTTGATTTCAATCGGAACCTGTCCTGATCGCACACGAATTTCCGTTTGACAAAATTAATGTATGCATTAGTAGCCAGGCAAATATGCCGAATACATTGTCCAGATAATTATATCCAAGAGAATTTGCGTACATAATTACATCCGCGAATATTTAATTACATGATAATAAGCCACACACGAAATAAAACGTTTCGATACGTCAAATTAATGTTGAAGATGAGCTGCGATTGTGAATTCAATTTATCTGTTTTAGTTGCAAATTTTGCTGCAATTTTGAGCCTGTTCAATGCTAGGAAAACGGGCTATAAATTAATCTGTTTGATGTTCTTCCTTTCAGTGCACTTTACTTTCAAAAACAAAATATGTCTTCATAAAAAATTAATTAATTAATTAATTATAAAATAGTACAGTTCAATCTCAAAATTCTAAAAATAAAGCACGAGAAGGGGGCATAACCATTAATTGTGTTATAAATTTCAAATTAGATACCTACCTTTTTATAAAAAATTGCTGGAAGCTACCTATAAATTATATAGTTCTTACTTTGCTAATTTATGAAAATGATAGTTTTAACATCTTCAAGAGTAGATGTAAGAAAAACTTTAAACCATAACATTAATATCGGAATCATTAATATTCATGAAGTGTCTTAAACGACATTGTTTAAAACCGCAATATAATAAATGACTATTAATTAAAACTGCGACGTGCTTTCCCATGGGTAACAATAAAATAATTTTTAAGCGACAAACATCGAATTCAACCACAATTATGCAACTCACGTTTGCATTGTTTCTAGGAAGTTCGATAACTCTAAAATAATGGAAAGATTCCTTGGCTGGATCCTTTTGTAGTTGAAACCAAACAAATCATCTTAAGAACTTTTTTGCCATGTAAATTAGTCTGTACACATCCTGTCGAATAGTTATAAAAAACACATCAACTATCCATTAAACATGCAAAGTGTAATAAAAACTTAGCAACATCTCGAGATGACGGATGCCCTCTAACATTTATTCAATCTTCTTCAAACATTGCACTATTCAATAAAGCATTAAAATGTTATGACTAACATTTCAAAGGTGAAAAAACAATTATTAACGGCGCGATCTCTTCAAGCGAGATTACATCATTCACTGAAGTGCCATATAAAATTTTAGCAAACGTTTCAGATCACTGCCAATTCCTCAGAGGGCATCTGCGAAACCACCACTTCATCAAGAAAAACTTTACACCTCCGCACGGACAGATGAGCATATTTCCAGCATCTTTATAAAGTGTTAAATGGTTCCTTTTGGTAAATTCGTTTTATGTTATTTTCAAACTCGCTAAAAATAGTGAAAAGTAAATAAATGATCTTTCAAAATTCAAAGAGCTAATGGACACATTTAAGAGTTTCATGTAAACCGAAAACCTGAAAAAATAAGCCAACCAAACGAATTTGACTCCGTAAATTAATTGTTAAAAATTCAATGTTAACAGCAGCGAAAATCGCGAGCTCGATAAGGAATTACATTATCATAAATCAGCAGGAAATTAATAAATCGGTTAGTGCGGCATATTTTGTACAACTTAATCAGAACGTAATTCAATATCTACGTCACCAATTTAATTAATTAAATTCTTATTGGAACGTTATTTTTGGAAAAACTGGCACTTTTCAAGATCATTTTTTCGAAAAGGGCATTGACCCATTCAAACAAAAAACAGGCGTTTAATTTTCATTGATTTCCCTATCATAAAAAATTACTACACTTGAAACAAAAAGTGGGAAACTTTTACGTCCCCGGGCGATGAAACAGTAGCGTTGAAAACACAGATTGTGTTTTATCTTGTCGTTCAGCAGCCCATTATGTAATGTATATGAAAAGAATTTTTTTTATTCGCAGTCTAGCATTAGAAATGCATACACTTATTCAGAATGTCACGTTTGACGTCATTGATTGAATTTGGCCAAAAGTATGGCCTCGTTTTGACCGTCACCTTGAATACGTGCAAGTTAACAACCGACGCACCGATTATGTTTTCAATTCATGTATTTCGGATTAGCAGACAATTATAATTTCATGTATTATTACAATTTTAATGAAAAGAATGAATTGAACACAATTTTCGAAGGTTATTTAACATCAAAACAATTAAATTTTTCTAATTTTTTAAAGCAGGTGCAAAGTTTACGAAGCCGTTTAACAACCGAACAGTTAGCATAATAATGTGTCAACGATGTAACAACTTTTTGAATATGTATTACCAGTCATCCTTCGAATTTGAATAAGATTCGAAATTTATTTGAAACAAAACTAATGGTTGTATTGCATACGTCATTGTGACGTAAACTCGAAGATAACTCTGGTGTCAAATTAACAATTCTACTACCGATTTTCTAATACGTGAAAGTTATCAGTTCAATGAAAACTTTAATTGGAAGCTTCCTCTTAGGTAGCAATCAGCTGATTACCATAACGGTCGTATTCCGCACGATTGTTTGTTAAAAGTGTCAATCAAAATCAACAACTTTTAATTATGGGCATGTGAAATTATTTATAGTAAACTAATTTTTTGTGTTTCCGCCAGTCTAATTATAAAATCATTTATTACAGGTGTGCCTAATTTATTCCCAAACTCTTCAAATTTTCTGATGAAAAGTGTTAGTATATTCCAAACTAGTTATTTTCGGACATATGTTTATTAACACTTTTTCACTTCTTCCCACATTTTGTTACACTTTTTTTTAATATACTGTATAGTGCGAAAATTTCGTTTATGCGAACAGGCTAACAATTATTGTGTTCGCACTAACACGAGTCTACTGTAGTATATATTTGCATGAAAGTTCACTCATTTGAAGGAATAAAACTCTAATGTGTATTTTAACAAAATTCCATTTTTTCACCAATACAAGTGGTCATCAGAAAGCATTAGTTGGTTGATATATCGAAGATAACTACTAAAAAATTTTAACATTCTTTTTCATTGTCAAATAAGATTAGACCTCACCTGAAAAGTTTTCCTCTTTTTGGCAAAAAAATGATTTGTCTAGTTATGTTCAACATCGAAATTGAAACATTCAGGTTCAAAATTTTAATTTGCCTAGAGAAAAACCAGACATGTGTGCGACCAATTAACTTCGACGTAGTTGGCTATCAAAGAATCCAAGTGGTTGAACACATGGTTTAATGTATAAGGTATTACGAAATGGGTTTACAGCAAGTGATATTGACACGTAAATGGCGCATAGAACACTACTAAAGGAGATGGAATGAAAAAGTTCCAAATACCCACATGCGCTTGCGGTCTCCTAATTAACTAAAAATTTCTGGGACTAAAGTTAATTCTTCGAGGAATCCTTAACCACCAATTGATGGAAAAAACCGCATACGCATAGACTCAAAATGAATCGTCAGGCTATTAAATTCTTGAAAATACCGAACAAAAGTAAAAAAGTACCGACACTATCATACAGGATGTGTTCATGGTGTTAATGGTGTTCACGGGTAGATCTACGCATTTAAATTTGGATGCATGTGTAATATTTTGTTGGATCGTCTGAAAAATACTGTGCACAACTCGATAGAAGTGTTACATCGTGCGAGGGGTTGGATTTTGCTAACTCGTCTGCTCTTCGCTCCTACTCGCACCATAAATGTCACTTTAGGAACTTGTAACGAATATAAATATTTCACTACAAGATGTTATTATCAGTATTGAAATCAACTGGGAAACCTAGAATTTTGTATCTTATCTTAGACGGTGAAATGTTATCGCTTCAGTTATATTGTCCTTAGTCATTTCTATAAAATATGTTATGTAACGTTTAAAAACATTGAAAAGTAAATCCTAAATGTATCGGTGTTCAAAAAGTCATGCCGTCTTGGGCGGCTTCTTTATATTTTGGTTAAATTTGACTTTTGTCTTATAAATTGTAGTAAACTACACGCTTTACAATCTTTAGCCGCCTAGGACGTCACGACTTCTTGAACAACGATAGAGATAACTGTACGAATATGATTTGAAAAATATATGCACAAGTGAAAATTGTAAAAAGAACATTTTAAAGATAATTGTTCATATAGCTACAAGTATTATTCATACCTATTTTTATAGTGTATAAAGTACTAATTAATTAATGTAAATTGCTTTTGAATATATAGTTAAACCGTTGATTAAAAGGTTCTTGACAATACACGTGTGGGTACAGCTTGTTGCTACAAAATAATTTAAAATCAATGTAATTGCTTGAAGGAGGTATTTTTTGTCCGTAATACAAGTATCTAGCCAGTTCAAATACGAACAAAAAAAAGGAATTTAAAAGTGCCAAGAAAACTAAAATAATACAAGTTGGGTGCTCAAAAAAGTAGCAGCGATTAATAATTAATTTCGTGTTTAATTTCCATACAATTTCAAACAGATGTGCAAATAACTTAGAAATGTTACAATATTGACGTCACCCGTCATCAAACAAAATATAAAAAGACTATTTATAAAATATCGCAAAAACAATATAATGCAACCCGGCGCCGAATAGGAAAAAGCTGAAAATGGATTATTTGAACAAAGCATTAGGGGTTAGTTAACACTTCACTTGCGCGTGTGAAAAATTCGTCATTCACGGAATATTTTCAAAAACACCGGACAAATGAATGGACTATTCACTTTTTATCGTTGGCTCATCGAAGATGTGATGTACTAAAAATAAAACAAATCTCGCAATGTTATTGTAATTATCATTTTAAAAGCAAATTTTACATCAGCATTGACGTTCATTGAATAAAGAGGTCGTCGGTTTTCACATGATTTGGGTCACCAGTAACAACATTGCGTTATCACAAACAAAAATCGAATTTATTAATAGGCAAATAATGAGGGAATTTATTGTTATGCTAAGATAATTGCAAAAAGAAACAAATATATATATGTACTTTACCAGCAATCTCACTTGTAGCGATACAGCAAATAGGCCAAATATGGCGTTTTCAATCTATTACGTATCTAATCGCATTTCGATAAGAATTAATCAGTTCCGTAAAATCTTTTACTGTACGTGGAATAGGTACACGTATACCAATATCAAGGTGTATTTGTAAAAGTAATGGCGAAAATAAAACAACATTAAATACTACAATAAAATCTGATAAGATAAATTTATGTAAATAACATAAAAATGAGGGTATAAAAATGAACATTACTACGTTATTAATATTTGCACGGTTTTATTGGAAGGTATTAACAATAATATTGACCTTTGTTAGCGAGCCATGGCAGAAAACTAGTTCAGTACGGTCCGTTGTCATTTCATAAAAAAGATAACAATTCCGGTAATAAAACAATTACTAAGTGCAAACAGCAACGGGAAATTAATAAAAAATATACGTACACACACACATACAATTTCCTACGTCAAATAACGAGTTCATTAATATACGAGGGTCACGCCGAAAGAAATTCCCATAATTTTTTACAAAATGATATTGACTATATTAGTATAATATTAATATTAAAATACCGTATGTATGACGAAGGAGAACAAATTGCTATTTTTAATGACCTTTTAAAATAACTACTAATACATCTAATAACATAACAGAATTGCAATTTAGTTCGTCATAAATGCAATGGTACTTTCCCTCGAAATTATAGAATTTTTTTAACACGTTACGCTCATTCAACCACACCAAAGAACTTTTCAAAATGGAAATAAAATCAAATAAAAAATTATAACATTACATTCAAACTGATTATAATTATATATCGACGATGAGCCTGCAAAATCTCCTAACTCCTAACATGCAATTTTGTCAAGGGAAGCAAAAACTGTTTATTTTCGGTAACAGTCATTCAATTGTGTATTAATACAAACACGTTCTTAGAAATAAATAAATACGTTAATTTTATTCAGTGACTCGGTCAGAAATTGTTTCGTGTATTTTTAATTACACTTAAGATTTTGATTTAAAAAAAATGTACCTAGATGTTAGTTAGGAGATTTTGCAGGCTCATCGTCAATATTATACAGTGAGGACGCGTGGGTTGGAATAAATTCATTTAAAATTCATGGGTTTGGTTTCTGGAAAAACGTTCGGACACGTCGATTTTTGTTTCTAAAACTGCATCATTTTTTGATTTTTGTAATTTTAAGATCGTCTTTTGTTTTCGCACTATGACGTTATCAATAATTTTTTTAAATTGTACTCTATATTTTTATTCACGAATTTGGATGCAGCGCATTTTTCTGAGTACAGAAATGTCAAATTCGTATGACCTTGAAGAGGAAAGTTTTCGAAATAATCAGTCCTAAAGTTTCTAAAATTTATGATAAAATTGTTAGAGTAGACCACTAATAATATCATCAGGGAAGCGCTGGAAATCGAACAAAACATTCAATTGTGTGTTTATTTTGTTTTTTTGATTGTTGACACTTGTCAAGTACAGTTTCAAAGCTTGAAGAATGGCGCGTTTAACTGAGAAACAACGAATAGAAATGTTGATGATGGTAGGATATTACGATAATACTCGAACACAAGCTGAAGTTTGCGAATTGTTAAATGATAAGTACCCGGAGAAGCCTATTACACAATCAGTAGTTAGTAAGATGGAGAAAAAGTTTAGAGACAATTACAAAACCAACCATGTTACATTTCCAGAAAGCACACAATTGAATGTTTTGCTCGATTTACAAGAAAATCCTCACAAATCAAGTAGATAAATAGCTGCAGAACAGTCACTAAGTAAATCTTCTGTTCTAAAATATTTACACAAGAACAAATGGCACCCATACAAAGTACATTTTGTTCAGGAACTTATTGAAGACGATCTCGACCGCAAATTTTGCGAGATAATGATGGATTAGATGCAATGCCAACCCGGAATTTTTACGTAAGATAGTTTTTTCCGACGAGGCAACATTTTGTTTGAATGGTTCGGTATACAGGCAAAATTTTCGATATTGGGCACCAGAAAACCCACATTGGAGAATGGAAAGTCATACACAATTCCCTCAGAAAGTAAACGTTTGGGCCGGAATGGTGGGTACCTCAATTGAGGGTTGAGGGAACACTCAATTCTGAAAAATATTTAACTTACTACAAAATGACATAATACCCAGTGTAAGTGCACTCTACCTGAATAATGAAAACCAAAATATACCGACAAATTCAATATGGTTCCAACAGGATGGAGCGCCCCCCACACTATTCGAGAACAGTACGAGAATACCTTCATAATATTTTCCCAAATAGATGGATCAGAAGGAGAGGTTTTATCGAATGGCCAGCTAGGTCTTCAGATTTAACCCCATTAGATTTTTATCTATGGGGTTATCTGAAATCTAAAGTCTACTTCAATAAACCGGAAAAATAAACACGCAGTTGAATGTTTTGCTCGATTTCCAGCGCTTCCTTGATGCTATTATTAGTGGTCTACTCTAATAATTTTATCATAAATTTTAGAAACTTTAGGACTGATTATTTCGAAAACTTTCCTCTTCAAGGTCATACGAATTTGACATTTCTGTACTCAGAAAAATGCGCTGCATCCAAATTAGTGAACAAAAATATAGGGTGCAATTTAAAAAAATTATTGATAACGTCATAGTGCGTAAACAAAAGACGATCTTAAATTCATAAATATCAAAAAAGATGCAGTTTTAAAAACAAAAATCGAAGTGTCCGAGCGTTTTTCCAAGAACCAAACCCATTAATTTTAAATGAATTTATTCCAACCCACGCGTCCTCACTGTATATTTAGACGAAGTGCATCATCTTTTGTAATTTAGAAGTTTGCGCTTGGTACATACATGATTCCTTAAAACTGCCATCATCAAAAATAAGATACTAATCAAACTTATCTAAATGTAATGAAACTTTTACGTCATTCGAGCTATTTTATCAAGTGCATCGCTTTTTCCGTCTTGACGCAGAAAACTGCAAAAGCCACATTGCCTGTCTCATGACTGCCAACAAAAACATTTATATCTTAATCGTCAATATGTAGTTTTATTTTAAAACACAGTTTTGAGTTTTTCAGTTTTAACTTTATGCAAACAGTGAATATTTCTGACCACTTTTTCTTGAAAACTAAAGGGATTGGGACTTTGCAGCAGAGATTAATTTGACGAGTTAGGTAAAAGTATTCGGTTAACAAAATCACACATCGCAGTCATTAAATAAATAAAATGTTTAATTAATGTTAATTACGTATTTCCCCTACTATTAATGTAAAATACAAGTTTATTGTATGATCGTTAAAATAATACAAACTTATGTTGTGATGGTCATCATGGCTATAGTCAAAAATTACCCAAGGACTCAAACGCTATTAAATATGGTAGTGGTTAAATAAATTAAAATGAAAATGCTAAACTCAAAAATATTGATCAAACGCTTCTTACATTGTAACAAAATAAAAGCACGACACTCAAGAATCTTGACAAATTTATAAATAAATAAATTGCATTGACCCGAGTCTGTGCCTATTATATTGAAGTTAAATTTGGTTCGAACAGCTTTATTAACCAATTTGTTCCAGTCGGTTTGACAAATGATGCAATAATAACTTAGTGGTTGGTGTCTTAAAACTCACCAAAATTGAAATGAAGGCACCCGATGAACGATAATAGTTATTTATGTACCAAGTCAGTAAAGTGATTCTTTATCGAACTAGTCTGAGATTATGAGCCGAGCGAGCGAAGCGAGCTAGGCGAGTAACAGACGAGTTCGATAAAGGCACTTTACTGCAGTGGTGCATACAAAATTTTATCGCCAACCGTAAAAATTTATAATTAAAAAAAATGGAGTTACACATTTTATTATGACAAAGTAAACAGCGAATACAAAACAAATCTACTTATTAGTTATATTAAACGTGAACGTACACCCTGACGCATTATAAAAATTAATTCCTGAAGTCGAAGGGGTTTGAATTGAAAATGTTTGAGGATTATTATCTATGTTAATAATTTGTAAATCTTTATTTGAATTGTCATTGGTAACAACTATGTTGTCAGTTTGATTTTCACCTAAAATCGTCTTTGCGATTTTTGTTTTATTGAGCACAGATTCCTCAACATAGGACTCTGCAATCGTGTCGCTTTTCCACCCTCCATGGCGTTTTAAATTTTCCTTACTACCGCCTGCGTTGGCAAAGAGAGTGGCAGACGTTCTGCGAAAACAATGTCCCGTATAAAGTGATGGTTCTGGCAAATGCAGATAGTTGGCAATTTTGCTTGGTACACTTCCAAAAGTATGGATTCCAACTGGCTGGACTGAGCATTTGCCATTTCTATAAGTTAGGAAAAATCGGTCGTGGGGCGTCTGCTTAGGACGCAGAGTTAAATATTTGTTAAATAATTCTATGGATTTTACTTTTCCTTCAAACTCTGAAGTGATTACAAATAGTCGAGGCCTGTTGGTCTTTGTTTGAGGTATATGAACAACCAGAATTGTTTCTTTATGCTCTATGTCACTTACTTTTAAATTTAAAAGTTCTTCATTACGTAAAGCCCCAGCAATGCCAAACACAACACAAATCTAAAATAATTACAACATTTATATCAAATTGGTTTTTCAAAAGTTGGCATTAATTACCTTCATCATTAAGTACATTTCATCCGGTGCATTTAGTAAAAATTCAAGTATTTCTTCTTGTGAAAGGGTTTTGGACTTTTTTGGAATATGATTTCTTCCTTTTTGTTTTAAAAAAGCCGTAAGCTTTTTGTATTTACTAATATCAACGTCATTTTTTGCTGAAAGGGTTGCTTTTACCATGGAATAATATGACCACATCGAAGAAGGAGAATACTCTTTCGATAAATCGAAAAAATACGCCAGTAAAACGTTTTCACTATATTTTTTAATTTCGTGTTTCTTGCACCACTCCATGAATATGTCATACTGGCGATTGTATTTTTCGAGTGATTTTTGAGGCAGAATTTCCAAAGACGTCTCTAACGACTTCTTCTGAATTTCAGGCGGCGTGCACTGAAGGTCTTCTTCCATTATTTTCTACAAATAATTCGCCACAAAACTTTTACTGCTGGAGCTGTCACAGTGACAAACGATTTCTGTTTAATGTCAAACAGTTATGGCTATTTTGATAAATATTTGCGGCAGGTAAAATGCTTGATTTGTACAGTAGGATAAAGTGTTTGTTTACTTCCGAAAAACGCTATGGTAATGCATGGCTCTATTGACGGTTGGCGATAAAATATATTTATTTATTGTAGAACTGGCATTAGCTTTGTGTACCGTTGTTAAGGACTTATTCAATAAACGTTATCGTTCCAGCTTGTTGTTTGAAGACGTTACAACATTAAACAGCAAAACAAACCTACGCTACTTATTATTGTATTGATCGGAATTATATCAATGTATCAAAAAAAAAACAAATTTGAATTGTAAAGATACGTATCAAGATAAAAACCTGTTTCTTTAGAAACAACATTGTCACTACAAATGACGACAAAACATTTAAATTTGTAAAATTCGAGTATAGTAATAATTACAGTCACAAAACGTTTTCAAGTTTAAGCAGAAATTCCGGATGATGCGTTCATAATTTCCGTACCTACTCATACAGGGAATTACAGGTAAAATGTATGATTAATGTATGAAAATATAATACACTTACTCATTTTCTTGAAACTGGTTTACTGTGACTACTACAAAAATTTAATTTTAATTTTGTGTTTAATGTTCTACAGAAGTTAACATTTGGAAAATAACAAGTAAGAGCTGGAGGTATGATGATCCTGTGGCCAAAATGATCCCTTAAATCTAAAATTTTAAAGTCTAAATACGCCCCTGATACTTAACGCGTGCCGCACTACCTACATTTCCTGGACATCTTGTTTCTTTGTAATTTTGCAGCACTTAACACTGAATTCATAACCAAATTTTCATGGTAATATTTTCAAAATTGCATTTGGGGGGGGGGGGGGACTATTAACGTTGGAGGACCCTGTGTAACAAAAATTATTTCTCATCGAATATTGAATGTTAGGATGTATATAACAATAACTGGGGTCACTACAATTCAGTTGGACTGTAAGTATTCTTCTACAAGATTATATTTCAGTCATCAAACCTAATTAATTTCAGATTTAAATCAATGTTTATATCACACTGAATTGATCACATAAATGCCGACAAGAAAAGTTACACATTTTCCGGTCTCTTCAAAAAACCGCACTTATTTTCTTAGGTGCTGCCACAGTTCAATTATTTATTTTTTTAGCAACAAAATATTATCAGATTGTGAAATAACAAATATTTTTAAATAATTTCAAAGACACTATTTATTGTTCCTTTCGTGCGAGTGTCGAAATTTTGTGATTTAGGGCAAAAGCTATGTTAAACAATTCCAACTTTTGCCTGCGATGATCGATAGGAATCTCGAAATTTTTCTACGATCTCAAAATACCCGCTTTTATTATTACTTTTTATTATTTCTCCGATATCAACGAAAACATTAACATAACGACCTATCTCAATGTAAAATGATTGACGCAATTCACTTTGTTTAGAAATTTTAAATGATTTTCGCAATTCATCATTAAAAAAAAACTTACACAGATAAAGAAGCTATCAAAATTTAAATTTACAACAGGATAAAAGTTCAATTTTTCCATTAAAATTGTCAGAAAAAAACGAGCTTAAAAAATTTAAACTGCCTCCAACTAGTTACCCGTGGTCGCAGCAATTAAATTAATTACGTTTCAAATGTAAGAATCAAAATTTCTATTGTACTCGCATCGTAATTCTGAATGTATATTTCAAGAAGCATAAAGTCGAGAATGTAAATTGTGCTATTAATTTGTAGTTTTTTTTTTCGCCAATATTTATATTTTAATTAAAATTCCATGACGCACATAGTCGCTAACGAAAAGCTTTTTTTAAATACCGATCTTAAAAAACATGATTTACGGATTTGATCTTTCGAACAGCAACCAAAAAAGTCTGTTTTTGAACTTCTTTAAAATTAGACTTAGATGCCAATTTTAATAATACCCTCCTTCAGCTGCTTTTTGATCTATTTATGAATTATTTACATAATGGTGCTCATGATTGCTTGATATGTAATTCCGTTCATAAACGTTACTTCGGTAGTTTTTAATACCGTTTATGATTTTGAAAAGTTTGGTTACCTTCCCTACTCAAAATGTTTTATGACAAATTCCCTCTTGCGTACGGTATAAACAAGTATAGTGATTGTCCAATTTAGCCTTTTCATTATTAAATTTTACATTTAATTAATTACAACAAGGGTATTTGTGTATACGTTTGCAACACCCAAAAGGAAGCGTCTTTGAAATGATAAAGTATATTATGTTGTAGGCTAATTGTGCATTCAGTAGTTTTATAAAATCTCTAGTTGTTTTTCAAATGACTGGTTATATTATAAAATAAAGTATGAATTTAACTGAAAATGTAGGCTTTTTATGAAACGCCGCATAGCTCTCTTAGTCTTATTATAAAATCATCTTCAGTTTTGTTGTTTTTAGAATATGATTGATTATATCCAGTCCTTTTGTAAATGACTGGAGTGCTATTAGCCAGTTTTAAAACTACCAATTTATATGAATGCTTGATCGTATACCATTTAAAAAAATTAGGTTTGTCATATATTATAAAAATAATGGCTGTGGCATTATTTTAATATTGTAAAATGGGATTTCTTAACAATGGATGAAATAAACTTTTCAGTAGGTACTTTGATCGCTTTAATAATCTACAGATCCTCTGAAGCATATATTGAAGGAAATATTAATAAATTTATTGTTTTCGTTGAAAAGAAAATTAATTTTAGGTTTCCAAAATTTTAAATACTTCTTTTATTAGAAAAATTATGTGTCATATGGTGCATAGTAATTAATACTGATTTACTACAAATACTCTATTTTGAAATAACAATTTGATTACCGGTTTCATTTATAAAAATCAACGTAAATCATTTCATGAAAATATTGCAGAAACTAACCACAATTACAATTACTAACAAGTTTTATGTGCTACTTTATGACAAAAATAAAATAAAGGACTTTTGACAAGCAAATATAAATACTTGCAGTTTCGCATTACTATTTTTGACCTTTCACACTATTGCTTTGCTTAATATTAAAACTAGTCTACAAGACCAACCATTAATTTAGTTAATCCAATGCTGTCCTAACCTTACATTTACTTGGGATATAGAGACTCTTACACATATCAATAATAATAATATTCATCCACTTTCAAATAGGCAATCTCAAAAAATCTAAAATCAAATCTATACTCAAATTAATTCGTGGCCCCGACTTTGATTAAACTTTTATATTTAGCAAACTTAATCGACACTAATTTAACCAATCCGGGTACTGTATTAACACCGATTGGTTATATTAACCTAAATAACTTATACTTAATTAAAATTTTTGACTGCAATAAAACACTAAAAAAAAATAGAATGCAAAGAATAGCAATCGATTTTTAGACTTGACAAAAATAGTTAAGAAACAGTCTCCGAATGTAATAAATCGTACAATATACTACATACCTTCATACGTTTGGACTTGAAAGGCATTGTCATTTTGATTCTAAAAATACTAAAGTATCAGTAATCGATTCAAAAAACGTCCGGCCACCAAAGAAGTTCATACAGTCCGTACGAATCGATTGCGAATACGTTTGAATTAAAACTAACAATCTGACTTCTATAAAGAGATTTTTAATCGTTTTTGAACACAATTCAAATGTTAATAATATCGTTTTATTATAAAAGCATGCTCGAAATTCAAATTTGCAAAGCACACATCTATGCTATGTGTATGTGGGTGTACTAAACGTGCATGACAGAATTATTAAATCGGACCGTCGCGTCGTTGGTGGCAGCGCATCCCTAATAAGTCTTTAATTTATTTACAGACGCAGTATTTTCCTTTCTACAACCTCAATCCTTAAATACTAAACCTAAATGAAGTACTAAAAGCACAGCTTGAAACTGCAATAAAAAAACAGTTATAAAAAATCACGACACAACAGAATGTTTCTGCCATTTACTTAACAATGCACACAAATAAAGCAAATCCTGGCGCTATCAGTAGTAAGTCAAGAATACACACAAACATACGGTAGGGACAATATCCCAGGCAGTCATGATTATGCAGTTTTTTTTTTATTGCCCTAATAGAATGGATTAAAATACATATGTAAATTGGCGGCAAGTAAGTATTATGGCTGCAACTTTTTGCGCCAATCAACACATAATGGATCGAGTTTTCAATAAGAAAAAATTCCTAATTAAGACAATTTGTTTACTTATTACTAGCATGCTTTTAAAGAAAAATATTAACAAAAACTGGTTCTCACAAAATAAATGACCGATGCTGTTGAACGCATGCATGTAAAAAGTGTATCATTACACAACCTGAATTCGTGTTTGGTGCTGACTTCATTTATATGATAAGTCGCATTTGCATCAAGTCATAATTACATATTTGCAAAGTACACTGGATATTAAAGAAAATCGATTTAAACAGTATTTAGACAAAACTTTATTTATAGGAGATTTTGATTAATGTTATTTTCAAGCAATTTAAATGTGGTGGTTCCAATAATCTGCATAAATGTTTGCTGCCATAGCTACATGAACATACTACCCTGTATTAGTTGGAATGAAACTTTTGAGAAAGGTGTACTTTAGTAGTGACATTAAACGATTGAAATTTGACGAAAACTAACGACAATATTGGTGGAAAATCAGTAACTAGTTGTTTTTACTAGGCGAAAAAATGAGATGGTGTTAAGAGTAGGGATACCAATGTTCCCACGACTGTGTCAATTCAAGTGCTTTTATTTCATTCATAAATTTTTTGTTTGGACCGGTAAACATTAGGGATACCAATCCCGCAAACGCTGGATCCCGCATGATTTTTGCGAGATCAGTAATGCGGGACTACACATACGGGATCCGCGAGACTTGCGGGACTGAATAAAAATATCCGAATTTGAAAAAATATGTATGCCGAACGCGCGTTTTCTGTCGCTGGGTACTTCTGCAATAAAATCAGGTCAAATTTACAAGATCAAACTTTGAATACTTTATCATTTCTCTGAAAGTATTTTTAAAGAAATCTCAATAATTTTTCTTAATTTGTTTTTACTAATAAATGCTACTTTTATTTTGAATTTAGTTGTCTTTTATTGCATAACTAACTTCTGGTACTTAATTTCCTTAGCAACTAAAAAAAACATTGTGATAGTTTGTAATCCCGCAAATCCTGCGGATCCGCGGGTTGATGATGTCAGTCCCGCACGCTTGCGGGACTGAAGTTTTGATGCGGGATTGATACCCCTAGTTAGGAGTGATTGCCCATGATAGGAAATCACTACATAACCAGTGTGCATTGCAATTATTCCGAAAAATTGTTGCCTATTCCTGCTACTTATTTCCTTCAATTTAGAATAGGCAACACATCTTACATTTCAAAGATCACTAATATTGCAAGTGTGATTTTAAAAAATATTACGCGACGATATATACAGTGAGCGGCAAAAGTCAAGCAATAATTCCGAGCTGTTTTTGTATTTCGGACAATACTCGTCAGTTTCAGATTGACCGATTGAGATTCGTCTAACTTCTAACTACAATTTTCTATTTTTTATGCTCGCTTTAGCGTCATACACATAATGTTAACTTTGTACTCACAATCTCAACCTTCTTTTTTATTGTAGTCATACCCGCAGTAAATTATAATAAAATAATAAAATATTGAAATTATCAATGTTTCAAGGATAAACAATCATGAACGTAATCAGTGTAATAAAACAGAACGAAAAAATTGTAAACACATCAAAAAAAAAACGTATAATTGCAGCTAGGAAGATAAAACAACAGCAAAATGTTTTTGCACAAACAAAACAAAAAAATAAACGTAAACAAAAATTAAACGTTGATGGCGAAAAAAAACGTATAGATTATAGATCTTTTTTTAATATCCCTTCTGAAAATAAACACACCACATCACATCTACATAAATAAGAACTTGAGTACATGCGTCAACGCTAAATTTTATTCGCAATAAATGATTTCTGGGCGTTCGATACAAAAGGTTATAGCGTAACAACTAAACTGTTAAATAATGTGATCCACATATAAATACATTTTTAACTTTAATGTTGCTATAAAATGTTTGCTATAAAATATCCCACGTTTACTCGAATTTAAAAAAATAGTGCAGAATTAATAACACATCACTAAGAAAGAAATAATTATCAACTATTAGTTCGTTTTTTGTATTATTTTCAACCAACCAAATTTTTTTTTAGCTTGATTTTGACACTAATTTTAAAAAATTTGCAAAACTTTTAGTATACGCACGACAGAAAAAAGGCCACTATGAAATGTATCTCAAAAGCATTTAAACATTCATTAATTTTACTACATAGTTTTGTATTAGGTTGAAGAATTATTCATAAACAAATAACATAAACACTGCAATACTATTTCTTCCTAATTGTATAAACTAAAGGTGGCTATGTTCAATGGATCTTTTGGTAATTTGTTCATCGAGCCTGAATTGTATCATTCAGCAAATTTGGGAAGTTACTTCAATGAGAAGTCTCTGGCATGCCAAGATAACGACAAATTAATACGTGTCTAGAGTTGAAAGATGTTCAATCGGATTAAAATCCAATTTTTATTTCAATATTTTCTATTAAAATTTCACTAAAAGTTCAATATTTATTTCAAAGTTTTGAAACAAAAATTTGCCTATCTCTTGTTTTCTTTTTATCTATTTGAAATTTGATTGTATTGGCAACTTGCTTCCATCGTTGAAAATGTAAATTTTTTGGGTGCGGTAGAAATGGACCTGTTGAAGTGTTTACTGGATCAAAAGTTATATAAACATTTTGTGAAAATTGTGGTAGCCAAACAAGGTCACTTTTTTTTTCAAAAATGAACAGAATGGCAATATTTGAATTAAATCTATTTTTACATTTTGCTTCATCTAGAATTTTCCTTCAACTTAATGAAAATGTCACAAGTTTTTTAAACAATAAAGTCAATTTTGGTCAAAATAATTCACAAAGAATCTGAATAATTGTTAATTAGCAGCATCCTCTTCTCAGAAACTTGAAAATTGAATAGCTTTATTTAACTTCTGAAAGCAGCGGAATTTTTTTTGTAATTTGTTTTCTTCCCAGCGCAAAATAAAAAAGTCGACAGTAATTACCTTTAGCCGCTTTGTTTTGACGATATATTATAACGTATCTGTATTTTGCTTAAAACTCTTCATCATGCGGTGAAAATCAGGATGCGGTGGTAAATATTTACGTGTACCTTCCTATTTTACTACTTATTTTAGTATTCTTTTGCCAAATAAGTATGAATTTTGATTTATTGATTTAACGTTTTCTTGGAAATGAAGCTTAAAACTGCGTTGTGCTGCAGAATAAAAGAAAACAAACTTGGTCGTATTGGTTAACATAATAAATGTAACAATAAAAGTATAATAAACTTTTCAAAATCATATTTCATACCATATCCCGGAATTTAAACTTGATTAGTTTTATAGGGTACGGGTTAATTTCACTAAGGTCATACAAACATTTCCTCGCGATTTTTAATTCCAGTCGTTAAACATTTTCACCAAAATCTACTTCTGAAAGGTTCATGATTGAAACGAAAAAAAAAACAGTAAAACTGACAAAATAGACAATAGCAAACAAGAGAAGAAAAAAGCCCCAACGATGAAATAAAAAAATGTGGATAATTGCTCTGCATAAATCGGACTTGTGTCGGTGTGCGTGCAGTTGTACCTTCAATTGTAAATCATCATCGATTAAAATCCTTTTATTGGGTATAAAAATAAACACGACCAGTCATAAATAGTAAGTCAAATATCCAAAAAAGCGCAATTCCGCGAGCACAGGTCTTTAACCCTTCCCGAACCTGCTCCAGCCAAGATACATTGTTTCAATGGTCTTAAAAAAAAATCGTATTATTTACTCATTCCATCTCAACTACATTCGATTCGTGCCATTTTGTTTTACAACAGTTAACATTTCAGTTAAAAAAAAAATTAACAAAAAAAGGTTTAAATTATCAAATTTGTTAGAACAATATCAAAATAATAATTTCAGCAACTGTAAATAAAGTTATATAAAAAACCGATAAAAATTTCATAACCGCTCAAATCAAACGTTTTTAATTTCATCACATTTTAAAATTAAGAAATTTATTTTTCAACTCTTCTAATTTTGATGTTATGTTTGACCAAGTTACTGTCGAGTTACAAGCAACCATCGGTATCTAATATGAAATTAAAAATACAAAATTTTGTAATTTGTTTAATAAATACTCAATTATTGATTATTTTATTCTACGAATTTAAATTCAAAATTATGTCTAATTTCATTACTGAAATCTTATTTTATAAATTCTCAAAGTGCAATTTTTTTGCCAACCGTTTGCTATTACAACGGCAAGAAAAATAAACTGCTTGCGTTAAACTTGATTTCAGGTTGGTGACTTCACCCTTGTAATAGCAAAGCGTCCAAAACTTTATTTTCACTTGCACTTTTCAGGCATTAAAACAGAAAGTTATAAGCTAGAAGAGGTGTTCTTACATTTCCACAGGTAAGTTTAATTAATTTTTCATATTGCTCAGCGGCGCGCAAACATAATCTCATTGCCAAGGTTTTTTGTCGAAAATGCCGATGCGAATCTTCGCCGGCCCTTCCGCCGACGCAAACACCACCACTGCTCATTGCAACACTCCGAACGCACACTTTTCGCGGAAAGGTTGCCGCTTTACAAGCTGGATAATTAATAAACACAATTTTAGGTCTCCCGCGGTCTAGACTGTGATTAGAGAAGAGGGAGGCGAGCGTGCGCTGGAGCTTTCACAAGCTTCAAATGAAAATACAATTTATTTTTCTGACACACAACAATTTCTAAATAAAACTCACCGAATGAGATAATAAACAATTCTTTCAAATATTAAATAAAAATTCGTGATTCAAATCCGGATCCGGCCCTTCTTAGAAAAATCCTTAGAAACAATGGAAATGTATGATCGCATGCAGTCTGCCGGTAACAGACCATGCAAAAAACAAGAAACGTGACCGACATAAATGCAAACGAAGTGCATGCATCCTCTCCATCACGAATCGAGAAGAGTCAACGATGCATCAATTAAATAAAAACGGATGCATCTGGCGCGTGAATTTTTTCCGATCGTTTTAAACATTTCTACAACCTCGATAAATGCAGAAATGCATCATTACAGAGACCTTGAATGCCGATAATTTATTGCGGTTCGCAAATTTTCCGAGATCTATCGTTGGATTTCTTGTGAATAATTTTTGTGGAACAAACATTGAGGTCAGATGCGCCGGTGGTTAATTTATAAGTTTTCTTTTCATTGAATCGTAAACGTACAACAATAGCTTCCTTGGTCAAAAATTCGATTCAAAACGGGCTGTGTCAATTGTGGAGGAATAAATTAAAATGTTTAAATATGTCATATTAAATGCTGTACACGCCCAAGTATGTCTACACCCACCGTGAGTTATCCGATAACAAGACACATATCTAATTTACTGACGTCAATACGACCACACTGGCAGTTAAAAAAATTCACGGCATTGTTAATGCTTATCGTTTAAAGATACTGCAAGTCCGTGAATAGCCCCGGAACACTTATAACACTTAGTAAAAAATCTACACAAAATTTATATTTAGTTTCGGACATGACAGCAAATTGTACAGTTAAGTGATTCGAATCTAGCCAAATTTAGATGCGGATCTTGAGAAAAAAAAGTCTCTCAAGAAATTATATCCAATTAGTGTAAATATGAGAAGTGTCGTTTCATTCAAATGGAAAGGATTTTGAGTTAATATCTTACAATGATGTGAACCAGGGATGGCCAACCTTTTTGAAAACATGTGCGCACTGAAACATTTTAACAGACGTTGCGGGCGAAAGGAAAAAGGAACATGTTATATTATCAAAATGTACGATGGCATGACAATACTTTTCTTATGCCAATTAAATTACCGGGCACAATCGCGCAGCTGAAAACGAAATTGAAAAAATAAAAATAAAATTGAGTGGTCTATGAACAGGACAATTTTTTTTTAACTAACAAGACCTAGCAAAGCCATGTATAGCATTCTAACATAAGAAAATAGAGCTTCTCTACCCCTTTCTTATGCCAACTAAATTAAATAAAATATCATAGTACATAAAACAATGACAGGGGTGACCGTGTAATCGTACGTGACTGACGCAATGAGTTTTAATATTCGTGAATATTTTGCCTGATATTTAAGGAATGTTATGTGATCCTTGCGATTTACTTATAACTCAATAAAATGTTATTTTTAGGACATTTCATGGTTGCAACACATGCGACGTCAATCGAGTTCGATACATCGCTTAACTGATCTACATATACTTCTTTTTAAATTATGTATTTCCTCGTAACGTGTTTACAAACATTTCTCTCACATTTTTCAAATACAAGGCAACCGATTTATTTATAATCTATGCAACAGAAATATGTCATGGATGGAATCTTTGCGAGAAATTTTATATGACGTCAATAGCAGGAACGTTGTAATTAAAGATTTGGTTATTTTGCAATGAAAAAAGTCGAAACAATAAAAGAAAACTAACAAGTTTGACTGCGGCTATTTTCATGCCCGAATCTGCAGATGTGTGTTTTGTTTTGTCGTTTCATTTAAAATTCCCCAGTTCATAGTGATAAGAAAATACCGCGTCAGAAAATGTAACACTCTTTTATATAACATTTACGTCAAAATGATTCGGTTTCACTGAATTAATTCAAATAACAGTTTGTGATCGACTGCACAATACAAAGATGACAAAAGAATTTAATTTAAAAATTCATAACTAATTAGTTCACAGTTTAAACTTTGTAGCATTTATAAAACTAAAACGTAAACAATCGCGAAAAAAAATTAAATTGATATTTTTTCTTAAATATTCCTAAAATCAATTTTGTTGATTTGTAGTTAATAAAATTGCAATTGTGCTGTTTTCATACCTGAAGCATAATAATAACAATACGGTTCTAATAACATGAAAATGCAAATAAGCGTAAGTTCCAATTTCTCAACCCTGCGCTTTTGTGGAAATTTTTTGTTCACATTATAAGTACCCAGAAAATTGTAATTTTAAGCGTCCTTGATGATATGGAATACGTCAAGTGAATGTTGTTTATCTTTTATTAATCAAAAACGTTTAAATTTGAACCCATTTTAAATTTGAAAAGTGAAACGCATTAAAAGGTCCAGATGTTTTGTGCAATGATATCTCGAACCAGTGAAACTATTGCATTAATGTAGTTACACCAAAATACCAAGTAAAAACGCCGGTTGTTTTTGCGTCGAGTGAAATTGATTTGCAGCAAAAACCGTCGTCTGTATGCAAAGAAGTTTATGTAAAAATCCGATTTTCTTTACCTTGAGCTTTTCTGTTATGGAAAAAACAATGTAGCTGCAACCACTTTCTAGTTTCATCTTAATTTCCTAAAACAAAATAACCATCATCAGCCATCAACACAACTCTGAATACAAAAGCACATTGCGAAAAAATGATGGGAGGAGCGTGGAACAACATGAAATACACCCAGTTTCAAAAACGCACGCTCATAAAATGATTCGCAAAAGGTTCAAAAAATGCAAAGTCAACAATATTGATCAATGCAGTACCTACCTAATATTAGTATTGAAAAATAAAAAATAAATAAATTCAAAGCACTGGTTACTAAAAGACCGATTAACACACACGCCGACTACTTTTGTACGGGATTATATAAAAGACTAACTGTTGGACACCATGCATAAGTGTGGAAACGCAAGCCACTGGATCCCATTGACGTCAATGCTGAGCTTTCTCTGAAACAGTGTCGACTCGTTGTAAGGTGTTCTAATTGCAATTGCAGGGCGCTGTACTTCAGATGTACGTGACAAAAGGAGAATAAGCAAAAGAATTGGTGTGTAAACCATTGGGTTTAACCGATGTTGTCTTCATTCGCAAAACGATTTTGTAAAGTGTGTACGCATTTAACCGCTTCCTCGTTAATTAGTTTCTTAGAAAATCTGACATTATTTTGTAGAAACCATGGTGTAATCTTACCGTCAACATGTTATAAAAAATAATAAAATTTTACCGCTCTAATCTTTCGCAATCATTTTTTTAATGTCTCTGAAAACAAATAAGTGATCGGGGAATTTTTTACCTGGCGCACAATATCTCTTCACTTATTGAATAAGAATAACAAGTGACAATTTCATACCCGCAAATAAAATCAATTCTCTACTAAAATCTAAAACTTGCAATTTTTTTCAAAAACTGCATAACATCGCAGTCAATTAAATAAATAAAAACCATCAAGATATGAATTCGTTATAGAGGAAAAATTTGATGAAAAAAATTACTTTCTTACACAAAACATATTTGGGTTTATGAAACAAATAGAAAATACACAATTTTATTTATTTATCAGTAATATTTAATGAACGAAGAAAAACTCGTCAAACCTGCATTCTAAACTCAGCAACGAATTTGTACCTTTCACAGGAACAGTTATGCGCCGCTTTATCTAGTCTAGTATAATTTTACTCGACGATTTTGAGTTGTAATGGTTTGTTTTTCAAATACACATTCTAAGTGGAACTTATTGACGTCAATAAGAGTGTCAACGGACGCTGCACTTTACCATAAATTAACTTTTAGAATAAATAATCGATACACATTAAGTACAAAAATGAATCACTCCGCAATGATAATTCAATAATTGAATATTTAATTTGTAGTTCCAAAATTCCAACTCCAGAAACGAAAATAACTAGTGAACACACTTTGCTGAAATATTTTATTTTAATTGATTATTGGATTGAGGGAATTAAATTGGTAACGCTCAATCATAATTTAGAAGCTCATTTTTCTGTCTTTTCGTATTACAGTATGTCATTCAACTTAAAACTCCAAACTCCAAAACTCCAACTCCAAACTCCAGGACCGTGAACTTCACTTAATGACCAATTGAACATGTTAACGAGTTTACCTTCACTGACAGCAGTAGTTAATTAAAAGTAGAACTAAAAATTATTTGCACTAAATCTGTCATAATATGTAAGATCACACGCAACTTTCTTTCGGTTATTGTAACGTTAATACGGTTGCATTGCAATATTAAAAATAAGAATTACCCTGTTGTAGTACGACCCTGTTGGATACTGTGCTTAGTTAAAATTTTATTTTCCAAGTCGTAAAACCATTCATTCTGTCGTTACTAAAGTTGATGCTTACGTTTAAAAATCCGCTCACTACAAAACTGTAAATTACATAAGTTCATAAAAAGTTGTTGTAAAAAATTACTACTAATGCAGCAATTAAAAATTTCTGACTTTTTCTATTATAGGATTTGCTTTTGAAAATCAACTGTTTCAATTTTAATGAATTTATTCCATACTCTAGGAGTCTAGGTGTTCCCTGTACAATCACCTGAAAGCTGGGATTTTTTTTAATCCAATCTCTGTGCAATCTAATCATATATTTTGGATGACGACCAATATTCAGTTTATGTAGGTGATTCAACTCTGAAGATAAGTTACGTATTGCCATCAAATTATATTGCTGTATTTATAGATTTAACTATTACTAATGGCACTTTCACAAGCAACAATAAAAAAATATTTTCTGTAAGTAAAAACGATATGAAACTCCTGATTGCAATAAATAAATTATTTAGAAATTACATTTTTAGAACAATGTTTCATATTATTATTTAATTTAAATTATTCATGTAAAAGTTTGACTTATTGTTAAATCATGCCAACGTCATGACCTAATAAAATTCTTTTAAATGCCTCAAGTTTTAGTGTATAGAAAATTACAGTTCCACGTAATGTGCTTAATATAGGGCGCCAATAACATCCTTCATTTGAGGTTACTTGAATAGTACAACATGTTAAAAAACACGTATGAAGGCAAAACTTGGTTGACACCACGTGGGATGTTCGTATAATGATATTACAGCACCAAAATTTTGCTATAGAACCACTTACAACATTATGTACTATAAGTACGAACCGAGCTTGTATTTACTTTATTTCTTATGCAAGTAAATATTTAATCAATTGGCACATATGCCAAATAGAAATTACAAGAGTTACTGGCATACACTTTTTTCCAACATTTTGAAATTCGATAAGTAATTTGAAACTACTAATCCTGCAAACTATTATTCCTATTATTGCATGTAGATGATTTTATGTCAAACTTCAACAATGCTGTTGCTTTGTGGCATTCCTTTTACTTAGTACATAGGTTTATTAGGCTCTTTATTAGTAATACCAACTTCTTTCGCCACTACATTGTGTTTAAAATTCTTGTGGTACAAAACCACTGTGGGAAAATTGTAAAAAGTTAAATCATAATATTCCAAGTATTTAATGTAGTACGTGCACAAGTCCACAGGTGGGCAAATCCAAGAAGTAGCTAATTAAAATAAGTATACCCAATCTTTAACCCTTGCGTGGCCGTGCGGGGTAATTCAGTTACCCCAGATACAAATTTTTGTGAATATTTTTTTAAACTCTCCAATGTTGATCTAAAAATGAATCCAGATTATAATTATTATAAAATTACAATAAATAAAAACTGGTCGAAAATAATCACACAAGTTTACAGTTTTTTCATCGCATCTGCGTATGCAACAAACTAGAACACAAACTAAATGCATGTAAATGGATTTACCTCAAGACTATCGATTTATTCAAATTTAAACCTGCTTATTTATTCCGGATGCTTAATAAATTAACATAGTTAATAATGTATAAGCATGTAAAATATCCGCTATTAAAGGATTAATAAAGATAATTTAACCGATCAATGACAAACTTGAAGTTGACTTTAATCTAACATAAGTACCGATATGAAGTATGCATCTATCATTACAAAATCGTTAATGTTATATAAGAATCTTAAAAACAATGTCAATTGCAAAGTTGAGAGAGATTATATCATTTAAGTAATATTATTTTTAGATGCACGAAGCAGTAAACACTTTCTGATCACTATCTAATGAACGTTGCATTTACTTGTAAATCAAGAATGTCGTTAATTAACAATTTGTAATTGTTATTATTATCTACTAGTTACTTTTATTTACTGCTTCTTCTCTTATTACACGCGGTGGCCTGTATTTCTTCACACTCATTCTACGGTTTATCCAATAATGTGAATCACAAAATTTTGAAACATCTTCTCATATTGTTCTTTTCGGCTCCACTAGTATAAATTTCATATAATTCATGGAACAATCAGCGCGCGTCATAAAACAATTAACTTTATAATGTTAAATACACAATAATGAATTTAATTGATTTTGTCATCCTGAATAATTTTCATTAATTTCATTTTTTGTTTTTGAACATAGCTTTAAAATACATGTGTTAGTTGTGCTATTTTTAACACTAACTATTAATTAACATCAATTAACAAGGTGGAGCTGATTGTTTGCAGGTTCTTTGTAAATAAATTATAAAAACAAAACTCCGACGGTAATTTATAATTTATCGTGTAGACGATGGCTAAATGTACACGGTCCACAACGTTAATCGTCGCCCGTAAAAAAAAACTCAATTTTGAAGATATTACTATGAAAATTTGGCTATGCATTCAATTATTAATTCTGTTTTCAGTTTCTATCAACATTTTTTGTGAATTTTTTGAGTTTTTCTTTTCACAAATCTTTTATTTATAATTTTTTTAGTATAAGAATACCAAAACCTTATCAGCTTTTTATTGAAATTCCACTCAATGAAATAAGCAAAATTTGAAGACAATAATAATTTAATATTTGAGACCAATTTTGGCGATAACCGTTAACCTTAAAGGACCCTGTACACATATTTTCGTTTCTAGCCAATTTTCGGTTTTATGAGCATAACTATAATATTACAAGTCAAATTAATCTTCAAAAAATACCTGCTCAACCTGCTTCCTGAAAAGCAATGCAGTTCATTTAATTTTTTTTAATAATTTTGACAACTAATAAACATTAAAATGAAGTAAAATTTCGGAAGGAGACACATCATTCTTGACGTCAATTGAATAGACTACGCCACATCCTTTGGTCGCTACCAGAAGCTGATAACAGGCTACGACGTGCAGCTTTCAAGGACCAACCTTCAAGGATCTTTTGTTGTAATTCATTTTCAATAAACAGTTCCACAGTAATAATTTTTTTGAGTAAAAAACACAGAAAATAATCGATATTCAAAACTTCCCGAATACAGTTAATTTTGACTGTTTTTGGCCGCAATGGCCCTTCGAAAAATAAAAAAAAATAGCTAAAATAATAGCTAATATCCGTAGTTAACAGAAATGAAATAGTACAGTTGGATGACTAATATTTGACTTATTATAATTGAAATCTTTAATTTAATGTATTATGTTATGTTATGAAAACCATTCGAAAAATTGTTAGAAGTACTATTTTTAATGTTTTTTGTGTAAGATATCTAATAAGCAATTATCACAAAAAAAATAAGTACAATGCCCTATTGAAGCGCATAAAATTTGAAGGAGTACCCTGATTGTCTTTGTTGTTCACAGGTATGATTACAAAACGTAAACATATCGACTGTTTCCGTTCTTCCTGTAAAATGTCCTTAGAGTAAAAAAGATAAACATACAAGTGTAGCGCTTTTGTATGGTGAACGGAATTTAGAAGCAAGGGAAAGAAAAAGTTTTAAGTTTGCTTATTTCTCAAACTGGGAAGTGTGGCTGCCTTAGTCTGTCAAACCCAGAGAAGGTTAATGACATAACGGAAAGTGTCTCAGAGATACACTGTACCAATTCAACCCGTACATGCATACATTTTCAAAGAATCGTTAAATCGTTTGAACTAAATACTTCTAGTCAGTGCTCTTTTTGTAAAAAAAAGGTGGTGGGACGCTCAACACGGCGATTTTATTTAGACCAACAGCTATTAAAAAAATAAAAAATCGTCGAAAACAGATGGTGGAACGCCGTTCCCAAGCGTTCCATGACAAAAAGAGCACTGCTTCTAGTAATATTTAACTTTTCCGAAATTAAATTTAGCAACAACTTTAGGTTATTCAATCAGGAAGTTTCTTTTCATAACGTTAGGGATACAAGTAAAGTCGGGTTTATGCAGCTGTTAATTTAATTTAATGTAATTTTTAAAAAGTTTAAACCTATGCTTTCAATAGAAGTGTTTATGCAGTTTAATTTAATTTAATTTAATTTAATTTAAAATAAAACATGGCCAACTTTTATGTTAAGAAAATTTACGCAGGCGCTCTGTGTCATCTATGTGATCTGACATCTGTGGCACGTTTTTTACTAGTGAAAAGTGTGATTACTTGTTTAAACAGAATGCAAGATTTTTTATTAATAGAAACGGTATAGATGTTCGAGCTGCTGTATGAGAAAAGTAATCGGTATTATCGCGATAAGCAGATGGTGGCAAATGCCTGGAAAAAAGTTGCCGAAACCGTTGGTGTCACTGGTAAAAGTTCTTTTGCTTATTATTGTAATTTTTTTCACAAAAAGTACTTATTCTTTTATAGCGCATGAGGCTCAGGCACGATGGTTGACGTTACGTTCAAGGTTCGCAGCCGAAAGAACTAAAATTGCAAAGGTTGCTTCAGGAGCTGCAGGCGGTAGCACTCTAAGCAAGTGGGTGCATTTTGAACAATTGAAATTTCTTAATAATGCAATCCCTACAAGAAGTTCGTAAGTTCCAAAAATCAGGTAGCTATTTCTAGTCTTGAAACAAATTATTTTTCAGGCGAAGCAGCAATTATGAGCGGCAAATTATTACAGCAGTGCCAAATTCGGCTGCAACAGATACAATTGAGTTTTTACCAGAATCACCAATGATGGAATATGATGATGATGGTGATGAGTTGTTGGAGTTATCTACACCAATGACCCCTGATGAGCATGTGGGGAATGCAGTTGCTGCAAGTTCAAGCGGAGACTCACATTCATCTCAAACGTCAACTTATATACCTCGTCAGCAGCATTTGAGGAATGCGGGACTTCTACGCAGAGAACTGGCGACTTCAAAAAAACAGAAAGTGACTGAATCTAGTCAGTTGGCAGCAACAATTAACAAATCTTTTGACGCACTAACTGCAAGTTTGTCTACCGAAGACAAATCTGACGATGAAGATCGTGTCTTTGGCAAAAGTGTGGGATTGTCGCTTCAGCGATTAAAACATTCCAAAAAAAAAACATTAGTAAAAAGCAAAATAATGCAACTGCTGGCGGAATTAGAGTCTGAATAACTACACAATTATTTGCTTAAAAAGAAGGCAATAATTACAAAAATATGAAATTGAGCAACTTCATTTTTGCTTTATATCATAGGCATCCTAAAAAAATATCAGCCAATTGTCAATACTATTTTGTTTATAACAAATACTTTTTCATAAAAGTCACTGGGGATAAAGCCAAATTTAATCTAAGGAAAAATAGGGAACTTTGTCAGGTATCGTGCACATTTGGGTGGGCGCAAATGTACCAATCTGCGCAGACAAAATATTTTTGTAGTTACTGCCATCTTCCTAAGCACGGCAGCATAGTTAAGTTAAATAAAAACAATTGCAGAATATAATTGTTTTATTATCTATTTACACGTTCCCATTGCCAATTTACAGAACCATTGTCACTTACAAAATAATCTTTTAAAGTGTCACGGATCGCTTGTACCTTTCTACTTGCATTATTTGCTCCCATGCGGCCAATTGATCGTAGCTCCTCATAATTATCACGGAATTGCCCAACGACCAGATTCCCATTATTGTCAACATCATCGGCAAATCCTGTTGGGCAATACCTTCTTTGAGAGATTGGTATATCTTCTTCACTTCGTTGGCAAAAGTTGTGTAACACCACACATCCCTTTACAATTTTCTCAGCCATTTCTACATTCGCCACAATTGGACGTTTCAACACACGCCACCGTTGAACTAATATTCCGAATGTATTTTCAATCGTTCGTCTGGCTCGAGCCAACCGGTAATTAAAAATATTTCCGTCTTCCTCCAATGTTCTGCCACGTGGACCAGGGTACGGCCGCATTATTCGTTTATTTAAGGGAAACGCTTGGTCAGCCACAACAAAATGAGGCAGTACTGTATCTGTGTTAGGTAAGGATGCGTCAGGGGAAAAGTCCAATTCCTCACTAAGGATTGCAGATCCAAAAGCTGACTGTCTAAAAATGGTACTGTCATGGTTGCTACCTGGAGCCCCTATGTCTACATATACAAATTTATAAAAAGCGTCACATACAGCCATTAGCACAATACTAAACGACTTTTTATAGTTGAAGTAGGTGGAACCAGAAAATTGTGGTGATTGTATCTCCACGTGTTTCCCATCTAAGGCTCCTATACAGTTAGGCATATTCCACCTGTTGTAAAACCCATTTCTATTGACGACCAATTCTTCCTGTGAAGGTGGTTTCAAATACACGGGCATCAATGTATTCCACAGAACGTCCAAAGTATCCTTAAGCACACAATGTACTGTAGATTTTCCGACGTAAAAGTTCCATGCAATCTGTTGCATAGAACATCCCTCAGCAAGAAAATGCAATGTCATTGTTAACCTTTCAGCAGGTGACAGAGGATTTTTTGACTTATCTTTTTGGAGTTGTGCCTCGACCATACTCAATAAATAATTGAACATATCTACAGACATTCGCGTAAATTTAAAAAATTGTTCATGATCATTGCTTTTCATGAAAGCGACAAGGCAATGGAAGTGACCATAAATACGACGGAGTCGAACTGCATACCTGATTTTCGAACAAATAAAGTTGCTAAAATATTAATGTAATAAGATATTTGACTTACCTTCTTGTCCTTCGTTTCTCTCTATTTTGCATATCATGATATGCAGTAGATGCAGTTAGCAATAAAGCCGTTTGAATGATGATTTTCTTCTTCCGTGACAGCTTCATCTTTTAAAACCCTTTCTAACTTAACCTTTAAATGAAAATGTTTGACAAAAGCACACGTTGTTAAACACTATCCTTTGCGCATGCGTAAATAATATTAAACAATCTGCATAAACGCGTACAGTAAAATTAAATTATATTACATTACATTAAATTAAATTAACAGCTGCATAAACCCAGCTTAAGTGCTCAAAATGCAACTGGTACTTCTGCACTCCTGTTCAAAAGGCAGTGAAAATTCCTGCCGGTCAAGGTGTTTCAAGGCTCTACAATTTTTTTCCGGCGCAAAAACAATTATGAACGATGCTACAAAAACCGCTCTTACGTGGCTCATAGAGCTCTTATAATTACATTACTTTTAAATCACTTATCGGTGATGACATTGACATTAAACTTCTCCTATGGACTTGTAGATGGCGAAAACATGCAATATTTTATTTATAAATTATATGTAAAATCGTGAAAAAAACGCCGCAATCTTTCACTTTACAAGAAAAATTATATAAGAGAAGTTATAGATATTAACAAGCTTTATAAATTGACTTACATAAATGTTTTCCTTTTGAATCTCGTGAACAACTTTTTTAAACTTCATCGTGCACCTTTTCATCACATTTTAAAAAAACTTCAAAAAAAAAACTTTTAACACAACGCATTTAAAAATGTTTTGTCAAATTACACATTAAAAATTGAGTATTTAAAAGCAAACCGGTTTTTGTACTTTTTTCAAAACTTAACGGTTTAAGACTTATCGAATTGGTATGTTACTTTTGCCGCTTACTGTACATGTGAAAATGGTTGAGGTTGTACGCCGAAAAGCTTTTCAATATTTTTTATACGGATTTTTTTATGCCGATTTGTAGTAATGCAATTTATATGTCATTCAAATTTAAGGGTTGTACTAAATTGTAAATGAGCAACATTTCACTTTCGTAAAAGCAGTGAACTTTCAAAAAAATTAATGTACACTCGGTGGCCGCTAAAAACTGAGATATTCAAAAATTTTGATTGTACAACCTTTTTCTAATTGTCAGCATCAAGTTATATTTTTAAATTTAGCTGAAATAATGCCTAATTTGACACACCAGCTAAAAGTAAGGGTCATAATTTTTTAATGAATTTTGAAACACAATCACGATACAACTATTAAAACAATTTTAAAAATAATAAAATTCGATACCTTGTTACGTAAAACGGCACAACAAAACAACTAAAAACTCGAACTACCTAATTAGATACCTGTTGAAAAATAAAACTTGTAACTCAATGCGTCAAACCGTGTAGGTACTTTAAAACGCATGTCCAAACATAATGCGAGTTACGATTCAACTAAAAGTCATGTAACATAATTATTGGCACTTTTTTGGGACACAAACGTAACAAAACGAATTATAAAGTCGGCCTTTAAAAATGTACAACTCAAAAAATGTTTCTTCACTGAAGCACTTGCCTATTGAGTACTTCTTATTGACGAATGGGTACATTGGTTAAATCGTTACAAGGAAAAATATTTTCTTATGCCTCCAGTTTGGACAATTCAAAAGTTGTACGTTTTTCAGTACTTCCTCACATTTGTTTAGATATTTTACGGTCCTTTTGAAAGCGAATTTGTAAAGAACAAATCTTTTGAATCTATTTTTAAGCGCTTTGAATATAATCGAATAATGAATGAATCAAGCAACAATCGAAGGAAGCTCATTTACAATGTATGGTCATGAAATAATTTGAATTGCTTCAGCAGCTTGCGTAAGTACATTCTTGCTTAAAAAGCGACAGCCCCCGACAAACCATGATTTAATTTCTCAACACCAAACTCTCTCAAAACAACACTTTTTGTGTAAAGTAAAGCGTTACAATAAGAAAAGCACCAAATTAGATCATTTTACGTGGAAATTACGTTGTAGAGTTAATTGGCAGCTTGTAATTGGTTAATTATGTTTTTCGTCATTCAGAAATAAAATCAACTAACCGTAAAATTTGTCGAAAAGGCATTGACATTGATCATACTTCCAGGAGGTCGCAATGTGTAACGACTACAAAAGTTTCGACAATTTTTCCGTCCGCAAAAACGCCCAAGGAGCCCAGCCCGCCCGATTAACTAAGAAACTGTCGTTATGTAAATCACGGCTACTTTTTTACCATTTGTTAGCGTTATTTTTATTGACTTATTGAGTTCGCTACATTTGCAAGACTTATCTAGTAGTTTTGGAGGTGGAGAGGGGGCGAGCCCTCAGATGCCGTTGTCCCCACTCCACCGTACCCCAAGAGGTGAACATTCTCCCCCCTTGAAGTCAATGTACACAGTGTACTTCAAAACATAATGATTCTAAAGTTTAGGCATATACACAACAAAAAATAACTAAGAAATACAAAGGACGAAAAGAAGAGAAAAAAAAAAATTAAAGTGCAGTTACTCCTTTTCTGTTGGAATTATACAAATCTTTCTAACTGCGCGCTTAAAAACACCAGTATCTGTTTTAACGGACACTACCCGCACGAGACCATCACTGCCAGGGTGCACCTCGATGACTCGCCCGAGACGCCAATGCAGAGGTGAGGTATTTTCCTCAACCAAGACCACCAATGTTCCAACTGTGACGTTGGGTTGAGCCGATTGTTGACCTCGAGGACGTGTCTGTAGTTGGGTTAGGTATTCCCGTTGCCATCGTTTCCAGAAATGCTGCTGGAGCTGCTGAACTCGTTGCCATCTAGACAAGCGATTCAACTGGATGCCGGTAACGTCGCTTTCAACAGGTGCAGTAAGAGAGGCTCCAATGATAAAATGTCCAGGTGTCAATGCTTGAAGGTCGTTAGGATCTTGGGACAAGGGGGTTAAGGGTCGTGAATTTAAACAAGCTTCAATCCGAATGATCAAAGTATTAAATTCCTCGTATGTAAGGTAAGCATCGCCTAATATTCTTTTTAGATGATGCTTAACGCTTTGAATTGAACGTTCCCAAAGTCCGCCAAAATGCGGTGATCTTGCTGGTATGAAGCTGAATTTAGTGTTTACGTTTGAAAAATGCGTTAATAATTTGTCTTGAAATTTTTCCGATTTGAAAAATTCGCGCTCAGCTCCTACAAAATTGGAACCGTTGTCGGAAAACATTTCTACTACATGTCCTCTACGCGATATTAGCCGTTTGAAAGCTCCTAAAAAACTGTCAGTAGTTAGATCTCCTACTAACTCAACATGAACGGCCTTAGTCGAGAAACAGACAAAGAGAGCGATATAAGCTTTGACTTTCTTTGCGTTACGCAATTTGTTTGTTTTTATAAGGAATGGTCCGGCATAGTCTACACCGCAAATTAAAAACGGTCGTAAAGGTTGCAACCGCTCTTTAGGGAGATCACCCATTTTTTGAATTACAGGTTTTGGATTAGCCCGCATACACTTCACACACGAATGAATGATTTTTCGTATCATACTTCTGCCCGATATTGGCCAAAATCGTTCTCTAATCGCAGCTAATGTTGCTTCGTTTCCCGCATGAAGTTCATTCTCATGAAATTGACGAATAATTAATTTAGTTACGTGATGTTTCTGAGGTAATAAAATCGGAAATTTATTATCAAAATTGATTTGGGCGTTCTTTAACCGTCCGCCTACCCGTAGTACTCCATTTTTGTCAATAAATGGATCTAAACGTAACAGTTTGTTGGATTTACATTTTTCATTATTACCAATAGTCCGAATTTCGTTTTCAAAGGATTGCCTTTGGATATGTTTAATTATAACTAAATCGGCGTATTCGAGTTCTGTAGATGATAAATTTTTACTTTTATTCTTGTTAACAATACGCAAGCAATATGCGATGACTCTTCGTAATTTCATATAAGACGAGAATTTCGAAAATACCGATAACTCAGGTTCTGCTTGTATAACATTAATTGCCTTTGGCCTCCTATCCTCTAATATTTTCTCGGTTTTTTGAGAATTGCACCAGATCGGCGGCCATTCGGCGGAGTTTAGTTTTAACCAGTGCGGTCCATGCCACCAGAGCTCTGAATTTTTTAATTGATTTGGGAGCATGCCCCTAGAAACAATGTCGGCAGCGTTATCGTGTGATCTAACATGACGCCATTTAGATATGTCACTAGCCGCTTGAATCTGTCTAACCCTATTTGCTACATATTGAGACCAAGTTTCCGGTGCCTCAGACAACCAGCACAGAACTACGGTAGAATCAGTCCAAAAGAAATTCGATTCAACCTTTAGACTTGACTTGAAAACCTCATCAACCTTTGACATTAATTTGCAAAGTAATAAACACGCATTAAGTTCTAATCGCGGTAGCGTAATATTTTTGATTGGTGTAATTTTACTTTTGGCACATAGTAACGTTACTGAAGACGTCCCAGAATCGTAGTTAGCTTTGACGTACAGGGCTGCACCGTACGCTTTTAATGACGAGTCCGCAAAGCCATGCAACTCGACGGACTTCAAATGATTTGATAATAGTAATTTTCGCGGAATACTTAATTCGTTCAAATACGATAATTCATTTAATAATTTTTTCCAAACGATTTCGATTTCATCGGGTACGCGTTGATCCCAACCTAGTTTCAGTATCCACATTTGCTGTATGAGAATCTTTGCTTTAACGACAACTGGATTAATTAATCCTAATGGATCAAAAATTTTTGCTACTGTTGCCAGAATATTACGTTTTGTGATAGTTTTCAAGTCTGACGGAAATTCGACTTTATACTTAAGCTCATCATTATTGCAATTCCAGAAAAAACCCAGTACTTTGACATCTTCGCCTTTTGATAATTCGATTGTAGAGTTTGAATTAGAATTGTCGCTCAATAATAAAGAATTATTGGAGCTCCATTTGCATAAATTAAAACCTGCGGTCGCTAGAATGTTTGTAACCTGGCTTTTAATCGATGAAGCTTCGTTAAAGGAGTTGCTTCCGGTTAGCAAATCGTCCATATAAAAATCTCGATTTATAATCTGACTCGCTGTAGGATGACTTTCTCGTGTTTCTATTGATAATTGCTTTAAACAACGTATTGCACAAAAGGGAGCACACGTGAGCCCGTAGGTTAGCGTTTTTAGTTTATAAGTTTGGATAGGAGCATTTTTAGATTCTCTCCATAAAATACGCAAATAGTCGGTATCGTCAGAATGGATTTCTATCATTCTGTACATTTTTTTTATATCCGCAGAAATAGCGTATTTGTAAGTTCTGAATCTACAAAGTATGTCAAACAACCCATTTTGAAGGTTGTTACCCGTTAACAAATTATCGTTTAGACTTAATCCGTTAGAGGATTTTGCTGCACAGTCGAAAACAATACGAATTTGAGGCCCTTCGGCCGTTCGCTTAAAAACAGCCAGATGGGGCACGTAAAATGATTTTTGGTTATTTAACTGCGATTGAGGAACGAGCTGCATATGGCCGAGCTTCAGGTACTCCGCCATAAAGTCTTTGTACTCATTTCTCAATTTATTGTCCTTTTCGAACCTTTTTTCCTGGAAGATAAAACGGCTTAGTGCTGATGCACGGGACTTTCCCAAATCGACAGTTTCTCGGAAAGGTAGTTTTACAATGAATTTACCCGATACCGCTCTAACCGTGTTTTTTCGAAAATGCTCTTCGCATGCTTGTTCCTCTGCCTTCTCTACATTGTTTTCTTCGCCTAAATCTTCCATTTGCCAAAATTTTGCTACCTGGTTTTCCAAATAAGTTTCGGGATTACGAATCAAATTGCAACTAAATTTTGAAATAGAATTTTTAAAATCAAAGTTTCCGCTTACAATCCAACCCAGTTGCGTTTGTTGTAGGTATGGTTGATTCTTTTGTATCTGAACTGGAGCTCCAATTAATAATTGCCAATATAATCGCGCTCCTATTAACAGATCGATGTCTGCAGAGATGTTAAAATTTGGATCCGCCAATACAACACCCGAAGGTATCTCGATCGGACTTTTATCGAATGATATAGCAGGAGTCGGCCGCGTAATTTTTGACAAAACAAAGCATTCTAGTTTAGTCTCAAATTCACCTACTCTTGATTTGATATTGATTTTACAACCCTGATTTGTCAGACTCTCTGTTACATTAACACCCGTAATTGAAGTACTAGTACAATATGTGCCTAGTTTCAAATTTCTACACATTTTTTCAGTTATTAACGAAACCTCAGAACATTGGTCAAGTACCGCTCGACATTTGCAATAATTTCCTTGATAATCTCTGATTAGAAGTACAACCGTTGAAAAAAGTACCTGATTGGTTTGAGCTACTAATAAAGTACTAGAGGACGTTCCAGGGTTGGCGTTAGGTACAAATTCAAACACGTGCAATAAAGTGTGATGTCTTCTGCCACACTCTTTGCATACACTGGCTGACCTGCATTTGTTCGCTTCGTGATTGTTCCGCAAACAATTTCTACACAGTTTTAATGAATTTACATGTTGAATTCTTTCGGCTATGCTTAATGCTAGAAATTCTTCACACTGAAAGACATTATGCTCTTTTTTACATATAAAGCACTTGTTTGATGAAATAACATTTGAAGTGAATTTATTAGGTTTCGCAAAGGTATTTGGTTTTGAATACTTATTTCCGTTTTTTGAATGAAATTTACTGTCTTTTGACTGATTATTTGCTGGACTATCATTGGGCCTTATATTGCTCAATGCTTCCAATACCTGATATCGTTTTTCTAAAAATTCATCAAATTTTGTATATGTGGGAACTTCTTTTTCCAAAGTGGCCTGCCACTCTTTTTTTGAAGAATAATCCAATTTCTCTAAAATAATTGGTATTAACAATGCGTCCCAGTATTGGACTTCGATTTTTAATGCTTTTAATGCTGCGATGTTGTTATTTACGTTATCAATTAATTCGCGTAGCTGTGTGTGTGACGATTTTAAGATTGGAGCAAAATTCAAGATATTGGAGACGTGATCTTGTACAATTAGCCGTTTATTTTCAAATCTCTTTTTTAATAATGCGATTGCGTTGTCATAATTATCACTCGACACCGATAGTGATTCTATCGCCCTAAGAGCTTCATCTTTTAAGCAACCCTTAAGGTAGTGAAATTTGCGAATGTTAGATATGCTCGTATCCTTTCCTACCAAACAATAAAATGACTCGTAAAACGTAAACCAATCGCTGTGTTTACCGGAGAACGTTGCTAAAGGTAAGGGTTTTAATATTACGCTATTTGACGGTTCTCTGTCGTGCCCGTTATTTGTAATATTAATTATAGTACCTGCAGTGTCTGCTTCTTTAGAAGCGGAAGCAGCTGGCAAATTTTCGCTCAAGAATGTTTTTATTTTGCTTACAATCGCCCGATATTGCGTTTCTATTTTGCCGCGTTCTTTGTCGGCTTCAGCCTCCAAGGCCGTCTCGTCGGCCGATGTATCGTTCAACTGAAACCGTTCAATGTCTGTCTGAATTTTGTTAAATTGTTTAAATAAGTCCGTTACCGTTTCTAGGTTCGTTTGCAATTGAAAATTATTCGCTTTCGAACTATCTAAACCGTTTTGAAGCCGCGTGATAGCACTTTTTATGTTACGTCTATCCAGCTTCAAATCAACAAGATCATCCCTTTTCGGCATGGTTCTTAAAGTGAATTAATTAAAAGGAATTGACGAAGTTAGGTAATGAATGGATATTATAGGTCTGACCTTTAACACCTTTGCGTTTGATGATTCCCTCGCGATGATGGCTCGCTTCCGATGATTTCGCACGATTTGTGATGCTTTGATGATTTTCTTACACACGGGTAATTTCGACGATTATGAATGTTGCTTTGAATGAATCGTGGTTCGGTTGATTATGCTTGTGGATCGAAGGACCAAAATGTTAGCGTTATTTTTATTGACTTATTGAGTTCGCTACATTTGCAAGACTTATCTAGTAGTTTTGGAGGTGGAGAGGGGGCGAGCCCTCAGATGCCGTTGTCCCCACTCCACCGTACCCCAAGAGGTGAACACCATTGACGTCAAAAGATTAAATTTTTGAACTAGAAATTGCGAAAAAAGTGCACAAAACACCCATCAGCACCCCTCTAACAGTTGAAATTAAAAGTGAACGGTTTTAATTGTTCGCTCGTCCAAATGAAACTTTCCAACTTTGTGAGAGTAGAAAAATGGTTTTGAAAAGTGGCCACGTGAACTAAACTTGCATTGACGTCAATGATGACCTCCGAGTTCCTAACAGCAGAACATGGTTTTATATGCTGCTCCACATCAAACGGCGGCCCTCCAACAGAGCCTTACGTCTTTCCCATACTTTTCCCGTTGGAACAAGACAACAAATAGAACGTACAGAACATCGTTAATGAGCACACTGCAGGAATATTTTTTAATTGCACGGGGAGTCAATTTCGTAATAAATCTGGGTTTGGAATGTGCAATTCTGTCTTTATTTACATTGCGGAAAAAATGTCCTTCACGAAGAGGATGCAAACCCTGATTTATACAGCACGGTTTTCTGATTGATTTTTTTCTGATCTGGCTTTCAAAATTAATTTGTGAAGGCTTTCAAACAGCGAACCCGACAATTTTTTCTCCGTCCAATAGAACAATGTATACTGCCTTGACTTGAAAAATGATCTCTATGATTAATTTGCTGTAATGCACTAAGAATAGAGAATTGAATTAAGTTCAATAAATTTAATGTAGCATGCGCTGATAACGTGGACGCTAAACTAAATTTAAACTTATATCAATCACAATAATGTACACGACATCTCATTATTGAAAGGATGAACTATTAGTTTCAATAATTGTCTTGCATAATTATTGAAACGCGGCAAAAAAAATTATAATTTCAAGAAAACAAATTCGATTGGTTGTCGAATTAATCCTAATTACCCCGTTCTTGATTTGGTGTAATTATTAATATTTCATTTCATTAAATCACTCTAAATTCGAGTAGCACTGTGATCTAGTTAACCGCAAATGTTAAATGTAACTTTTAAATGTTAGCTTTAGAATCCGGGCATTGCAGCATCACTTATTACAATACTCAAAATAAGCATTTTTAAGTATCTTACAAATCTTAATTCTAACCGTTATCTCTAAGAATAAGCAACTAATTCCATGATTCAACTGGGACCACACACATTCATAGACACCCTATAGTACGTATCGATCAACAGAAAAAAAAAATGGTATGTACAACATAGAGAGTGACTATCCAACACTAAAAACTAATTTTTAACTAATTGTAAGTGCTAATATGATGTTGAATAAATAAGTACCTGATATTAAATAACAAAAACCTAATATTTTGTTGAATAATTAAAAACATGTTCCATTAATTATACCTAATCAAAATTAGAAATATTAAACCTTAAAAAAACCGCGATTTATAAAAATGTTCTTTCCAAAGTCCAACGATGGTCATCTTTATTTCCGCATCAAATACAAAAACCATGGGATCCACTCTCACTTACGACTCATGTACTTTGCCAAAACAATGCAATTATCGCCAAAATTATAAAAAATAAAAATGGACATTTAAACTCATTCATCTTTTATGATTTTGATAATGGTTTCTCAACAATTTACTTCGCTGCAAGTTAGAAAATTCCACAAATCGTTTCGTAGGCACTTTTCAGCATACGGCACTTTACGTAAGACAATTTGACAAAATTTTTACTACCATAAATTTTTTATTTACACGTCAATGGCAATTAAAAAATCATTCCGCTTTTAGCATCACGATAACACTTTTTTGTCGCACTGTTTAAAAAAATTCGTAAATCTATTGCTATAATTAAACATTTAAATAAAGCAAGAAATCTCAACGGAAAAAACTCGACATTGAAATAATTCATACCAATTTAGTTTCTTGTTTCTGTGCGCGGTCTCGTCGTTGAAATCAATTGCACTTCCTTCTACTTTTTAACCATAAAAAGTGAAAATTCTTAAAGTTTACGAACCTGCTTGAAAATTGTGAATTCCATTTAAATAATTTACAGGGTTTCCCGATTGGTTTTCACCATGCATCAGTTGTTTCACTTTATGTCAAATACCTCTTGTCAATATTAAGTCAAAGGAATTTTCCATGTTTTTTTTTTTGACAAAAGGAAAATCATTTGAAATAAAGTAAAACACAAGTGATACATGGTGAAAACCAATCGGGAAACCCTGTAATTTTGGTCTTCATAATCACAAATCTCACATTTTTAAAAACAAAAAAAAAATTACGACCTAAATCACTAATTTGATAAAATCAGGAATCCTACGTACTACAGGGGAGTATTCAACGATGAACAATAAATCAAAAAGTTTTAATAAACCCATGTCCGCAAATGCATTCCTTACAGAAATGATTTTTGTGTACGGTCCACTACATAAAACATTTAATCAAGATTTTGCAGATTTCACGTATCTACTTTAAATGTGACTCAAATTTAAAACTTCAAAACTTAATATCTTGGAAGGGATGCATTTCTGTACACGGGTTTATTACAACTTTCGATTGATCGTGGAATACTGGTCTAAAGTTTGTCTTCTTATTTTAGTTACACTTGTACCATACAAAATATTTTTGTGTTTTAATTAAACAAAATACCTCCGCAAGTTTGACATAAAAAATTCAACAAAGTCGTTTTGCTTTAGACATTGCGCTGGCGACTTGTACGTAGGCAAACTCCATTATCCTTATACAAACCAAACAGCTTAATACTAGTTAACACCAGTAAAAAACTAACCAGTCTGTCCTTTTTAATTGCTAATTGTTTCCTTTTTTAATTTAATTTTCTCAAATGTATCATAAGATACATTTGAAATTATAAGAACATTTGCAACGTGCCAAAAACAAATACGGTTACTTAAAGTTTTGCCAATGCTGTATCAAAAAAAAAAAATAGATCCTATTGTTACGTCAATGAATAATTCCATTTCAACAACAAAACGTTACAAAATAATTTCCATTGGTAATTACATCAAAATACCTGCATTTGTTATGAATAAAAACGGCTTTTAATTTTCAATTTGGTATGCCGCATAATTGTACAATAATTAATTAACATGATAAATGGTTGCAGACGCACGCAGACGTCAAATTTAAAAATTAATAAAGCCAATGGATAGTCCAACGTTGACAAATTACTTTATGCAAAATTATCAAAGTTTAGCTGTAAGACAAAAACGTTTCATTTGAATTATTACAATTTAATATTAAATATAAATATTAATATTTCCTCTTTAAACCAGCAACAGAATTTGAATTCGTACAGGGTGGCCATAAATGTCTGTTATCTGTTAAATTAATTTTATCTACGATCATTATATAATATAAACATTATTGATGTGAAACCTCTACTCTAAATTGTCATTTTATCCATCGATAAATTAAAGAGAGCATCCTATTGGTTCCCAGCCATGGGTAAAATTGACAGAATTTTTATCCATCGGGACTTCGACCAATGAAAATTAAAAATATTGGGATTTTTATTTTACAACATTGCCACGTTGGTAACAGTTTGCATTAATTGCAACAACATAACCAAGCAAAACTAAAGCAATTGACAGCAAAACGTACCCAAGTGTGTTAATAATAAAATTCGTGGTTTGTGAAGCAGTTTTTTGTGACCGCAAGTTTAAAATGTTGGACGAAGAAAATGAAATGTCTTGTACGCCCCCTGACATTCGCAATATCGCAACGACTGCAATAGAAAATCTTCTACCACAAAAATCACGGCACAAATATGAATCTGTTTATGAAACTTTTTTAAAGTGGCGAACAGAGAAAAATACTACTTCCTTTTCTGAAAATGTTGTGTTAAGTTATTTTGTGATGCTTGCAGAAAAATATTCATCTTCTTCTCTTTGGAGTTACTATTCAATGCTTAAGAGTACCTTAATCATTCATCACGATATACATATTGAAAATTATAAAAAACTTCAAGCATTTTTGAAACGCAAATCTGAGGGATTTATACCTAAAAAAGCCAATACTTTAACCTCTGAAAATATACAGGACTTTATCAAGAAAGCACCAGATGAAAAATATCTTGTAACGAAGGTAAGAAACACAAACTGCAAAAAAAACTACTAAATATCTGTATTTCTTTAAGGTGGCTGTAATAATGGGTATAATGGGTGCTTGTAGATCGCAAGAATTGCATGCAATGAAACTAGAGCATATTAAAGATTTAGGCCAAGCTTTGCTTGTCAACATTCCTGAAACTAAAACAAAAATTCCTCGGAATTTCACAGTAATTGGAGAATTTTACAATATTTGCAAGAAATATATCAGTCTTCGCCCAAGTAACATACAATGTTCATCTTTTTTCTTGAATTTTCAAAACAACAAGTGCACATCGCAAAAAATAGGTATCAACAAGCTAGCTGCAGTGCCGAAAAGTGTTGCTACTTTTTTGAATCTTGAAAACCCTCAACTATACACTGGGCATTGTCTACGCAGATCATCTGCAACACTTTTGGTTGATGGTGGTGGCGATATCACCACCCTCAAACGCCATGGATCATGGAAATCAACAAGTGTGGCTGAAGGATACATAGATAACAATTTAAACAATAAACTTCAAATAAGTAATACAATTTTAAAAGAAATTAACAGACCCTGTACAAGCACATCTGGAAGTAATGCTACAAATGCAAGTGCAAATGTTAACAGTACCACAACTATAACGAAGAACAATTGTGACATTAATCTTGTCAAGAATCCACCTTTTAGTTTCAATAATTGTTCAAACTTTACGATTAACATTTACAATAAAAATGACAATGTAAACTAACTGTCATAGTATCACGTTCAAAAATAAAAAAATATTTAATTAAGAATTTGTTTTATTATTTTGTATGGATGATCGTAGATAAAGTATAGTATTATACTCGCAAGTAAAGGTTTTTATCCACTCAAATGATTACATGCACTCGCCTTCGGCTCGTGCAGCAAACTTCATTTTCATGGATAAAAACCTTCTTTACTTGCTCATGTAATAATATACTATTATCTTATCGATGTACAGGTTGATTCAAAAGTACATCGACAACTCGTGGGAAGAAAAAGGTGTATGCATTCAGCATCATCAAAAATTGGATTCGGTAGAATTCAAAAAAAGGAACACATACCAATATCGTTGATAAACTAAATAGAAAAATAAATGATACTGTCGATAAGCTTTAAAAATTTTAAAATCTGTTAAATTTTATCTGTATTTACTCACAATGAACGAGGAAAACATTACAAACTGTTTTATGCCGAATACAAACGCAAAAAGAAAACAATTAGGAGTATATTGTTAACTAATTTAAGAGACAAATTTGAATATTCAATATGTATGCACTTAATTTACACCATTTTTGTTAAAAAATCAAAGACTTTGAAAATAACATTTTTAAATTATGAGTACATTGTAGTGAACTGAATTTAAAAATTCTAATTTACGCCTGCACCGTCGGCAACCCGACACACGCACCGAGTTAAGTAGCCAGAGTCTTAAGCCAAGTTGAGTAGAGTAGAGGGCGGGACCGGTTTAGGAGAGCCGCGAAGGGTTGTGGGGGAGAAGCTAGCGGGCCCAAAAACCGAAGAAGACGCTTCGAGAAAAAGTGGTTGTTTTAATTTTATTTTAAAGTGTCTTGTTGTTTTGGGGGTGGGTTTTTAATTAGTGGAGCAATTTGTGCAGGATCTCTTAATCCGGGTATCGTATCTGGTAGTTTTTGTTGACGGTTACAGCGCGTGGGGTAGGTTAGTTAGCATGTTAGATTTAGTAGTATGAAACTGTAGTTAGATAACGAATCGGCCTAATCGCGCGTTAGTTTTGGTTAAGTACGGGGACGGCAAGGGTTAGAATGCGTTTTTTTATCGCGGGGGCGAAGAAAACGCGGGGTTTTTCCGTTGTTTGTAAAGGGGACGCGGGTTACGTGTCGTTAAGGGTCAAAATCTCCGCGCGGCGTCATGTAGCCGCTCCGTTAGGGCGTGCCTTCCAGTGCCGGAGTATCGGGAGGGCCCGTTACTTAAGCGCGCACTCGGGAGCGCTTGAACCAGATTTGGACCGACGCAAGGTTTAAAGGGGTATGCGGAGGCGCCCAATTCTACACGAAGACCTCGTTGGGAACGACCGGTCGAACGTAATTATAGGCCGGTTCGTCGCATGTGTGTTCCTTGGTTAGATATTGTATGTTCTAATTGTAAACATGAGAAATCGTCCTTTTATTAATTTAAATTACCATCTGCGCGTAATGTGGACATTTAGTTATCACCCCCGGGAACTGGTTGCAGCTCTTACCAGTGGCGGCGAGCTGGAATTTGTGTTCCATTTCCTCGGTTGTGAGTATGATCGAAAGGTTTTGTTTGTCTATTATGCTATGTATGTGCTATTTATAATTGTTGTTGTTTTTGTACTCGGTGGTGGGGAACCTAGCCAATAACAGGCGGGACATCATTTATAGGCCGAGATTGTTGTTTTTATGTGTGTCTAATTGCTGTGCCGTTCTCTCCTCCGTTCGAAAAAGGCATTAAGGCAGAGTTACGGACCGCCCTCTACGGCGCACTGTAGTGCTGGATCGTGGGCCTGGAAAGGCAACAGTTCGTAGCCCGGTTAATTTATCATAACAAATAGTTCTTGTTATTTCATGCTTCAAGTGATAATAATGATGAAATCATGTCCATCATTCGTACTGCCTTGCCAATCAAAATTTATCCAGGTCTTCGGTGTGATCTCCGATATGTTTCAGATGATTCGACATTACAACCTAATTATTTAACATGTGTTTTTTTATCACATACCACATCTCGTTTATGTTTTTATTTTGTATGTTGTTTATTTATAAAAAGGGACGATTTCTTATGTTGTGTATGTCGGTGGTATTAATTGCTTTCTTTGTTTGTGTATGCTTTTGTTTTTTTTTACATGCCTGAGGAATCGGTTTGAGGAGGTTTCACCGATTCCAGTTTATTGCATGAGCTCTCCGCTCTTACTATTTTGATTTAATTAAAAAGGCATCCTCCACTATGATATTGTTTTATTGAAGACACCTCTTCCCCTAAAAGTCTCACCGTTGCATCCAGAACGCTTGCCGCATTGTGTAAACGCAACGAGGGGTCCTACCGACATTCTAGACGATCACACTTTTTTGGCCAATTTGAATTTCGCGGTTTATTTTTCGAGCGTTCGGGATATTTCGAATATTTAAATTATTTCGGCGGCAAGTTTGGGTCATTACAACATAGATATTACAGTCAAACCTGTATAAAACGAAACTGCTTGGGACCAGAAAAAGTTTCGTCTTAGCTAGGTTTCCGGCTTAACCAGTGGCATTTAAAACAGCGTCCGGCTTATCCAGTTTCCAACTTATGTAGGTTTAACTGTAATTACTAAAAACCGACCGATCGTAGTAGGATACTTATCCACCAATCTTAAAATACAATTCAATTTTAATCGCCACTTTTTCGAAGCAGTGCTTATCATTAAAAAAATGTAGTTGATTAATTTCTACTGACCCGCGTTACATTCATAACAATTTTTACATTAGCATATCAGGGATTTAGGTAATTCTCAACGCAAATTATTTTATCAACGCTACGAGCAATAGTAAATGAGAGCAACGAATACACATAAGAAATTAGAGCAAAAATTAGTCAATAAGATCTAAGTTTACAAATTAAAATCTTGAGGTGCTATGTTTTTTATGCAATCACTCAAGTAAGTATCAACTGTCCGCCAAACATTTAGTCAACCAATATTACCAAGACTGCAATAATAATAAGAATAATCGGTTAGGCTAATGTAGATCTATAAATAGAATGATCAATTGCGAGACTATCTGATCGAAACTCTTAAAATAGAAAACACGACTGTTTTGAACATTAATGTTATTGAAAACAATTTTATTGATCGGAATTTTTGTCTTAATACCAGCTCGCGTTACAAATTAATTGGAACTCTCAAGTCTAGACAACAGCAAGCATAAAAAAGTTATCGTAATGAAATTTTATACTAGCAGATACGTGTTCAAAAGTAAAGGTTTCCAGTATAGCAACAGTGACACATTCATAACATCCAAAAGAACAGTGTACTCTTCAGGTAAACCTCGCCACAGCGAGGTGGCTCGTCGTCAATTGGGAGGGGTTTTTAGTCAGTAAAAACTCAACACTACTTTTTTAAATTTTCCTCTCTACCGAAAAAAAATGCCTTTCTAACACAAGTGTAGTTGTATCCACAATCAAAACTTCAATATGTTGGTCACATCATACGGAAGCGCCGAAACGAGAAATATGTTATAACTACGGAATTAAAGAATTTGGTTTGCCATGAGTAGCCAGCTAATATGGTAACCAATATCTGGAGCAAATAGACAACTGACCACAGATTTTTTTTAACACACGTTGCGTTTAACGATCCATACCCGCCCAGGAAGTAAAGGTAAACTACCAAAATTTTCATTTTAAGTAAAGTTTTATTAAAATGCAACATTTTAATTCGTTATTGCCACAATTATGTATTAATTGGCAGTAAAAAGTTTTTAATTAAAACGATATCTAGTACCTACTATTATTTTCAAAGTTATATTTGCATAAACAAATTCGCCTATTACATTAACATATTTTTTCAGGACTAATTTAAAACTTATCGCGAATTAGCACCTACAATAAACCAAAATACAATGAATCGGCCTTGGTATGTGATCCCTAATTGTAAACAATACTATACATAACTTTAATCGAGTTCATTAATAAACATTTATAAAGAAATTTGAACATAATCACTGAAAGAAGCAACGCCCACGAAAGGCCTATCTCAACTTAGTAACATGTCATGCAAAACAATGCTATTAACAAACCAGATGGAATGCAACCAACAAGTAGGAAGAACGGCAGACTACAGGGTATTGTGGTAACAACGGATAAATCTCCGAATGGAAGAAGACCTATAAGACGCCCAAGGAAGAGATGGAGCGACAATCTATAAGACAAGGAACGGGAAAATAACAAGCAATAATGTCCAACCAAAAGTTGGAAGAAGGATAACATGTTTTAATAACATGTTCTTAAGTGAAGACAGGCTTCTATAACGTTCGATTTTGTCTAGCTCAATATCTACTAAACATGCGTAGTAACAATAGTTGCTATTGCTGATCATTAATACAATGTTACAAAACGAGAAATGTGATACTACAATAATAGTTATTTATGTATCTAGAACGAAAAGTGAAACTTTAAAGTACGAGCAGTTGTTTACAGCCGAGGCGTTTAGCCGAGGCTGGAATTACTTGCGAGTACCTTCTAAGTTACTTTTCGTTTGAGATACATACAAAACTTTATTTCATACTGGATATTTTACGTGTTAAATTATTGTGAACAGAAATTTTGACGTTTTATTTTTGACAACCAATTCGTAATAATTTATTATAAGTAAGCGATGAGCAATTTTCATAGCAACGGAAGTTTGTTTACTTAATGACAAATCAAAATTTTACTTTTTCGTGACGTTTTCTATATTTTAAATGAAGCTAATCAGACAAAGAAAAATGTAATACCCAAAAAAGCGAAAAATCGGTACTAAAAGGAATACAAGATGTTATGTAACTGGAAGGAGGAAAATAATATTTCGATTGTGAATGAACATATCCTCTTGGTTTATTTTTCAAATAAGGTAGGTACGTAGGGCATTATTATCGACATAGCTCAGCTACTATGCTAGCAGACGCCGGAGCAACCTGGGTCAATATTAAAACACATAAGGGACGGAAGAGCTCCACTATGGTTGAAGGTTATTTAGAGGGTTGAATTGAAAATAAGAAGAGATGCTCAAAAATTATATTGCAGTCAGAGAAGAATGTTATCGGAGGAACCTCATACTCTCCTGTTGTGGCAGAAGCAATTGTAAATTGGACCTTTAATGTGCCCGGCTCCGATAAATTGTCATTTGAAGTTGTTGCCATAGAAACAAACTGACGTAAAATTTTAAAGTTCTAGGACTTTTAAAATTTTACTTTAAAGTACTAGCACTTTAAAGATCTACTTTTCGTAGCATAAATTGACCAAAAAGCGACACTTTAGAAACCAGTATGAAATAAATTACTTTAATTGAAATGCAGCATCTCAGCTACTACAAACATGTCGTAAATCATGTTGCAAGACTGTAAAGACGTCAGGACTTTTTATATGGAAATTGCAGTTAAAATTTCATTCAGTAATTTACTTGCATGTGGTTGGTCTTTTTGCTGCAACGGTATATACAATTTGATTTTAGTCATAAAAGTAAAATTATACGCCGCTGTATAGGCAACCTCATCTTCATCGACTTTTAAATGATAATTTAAAGTTTCGTAAAATCTACAACTTTCAGTCGACTGTAAACAACAAATGTTAATCTATTTACAGCCAACTTTCAACTTTCTTAATTCATTAGCATCTTAACTATTAGTTTCGTAAACATATTACGGTTGAGGTTTATCAAAAATACTGTCCTCGGTTCGTTTTGGTTTAATTACTATGCAGATGCAGCATGCTTTAATTACCTTGCACGCGCATAGCTATCGTATTCATTCGATCAAATAACAAATCGTGAAAAGGTCAACGGAATTTCATGACGCAAATCAGCGACTGAATTGTTATTATTCGCAAAGGTAACCCGTACTGATTGATTACTGAGCTTTTAAACGAACGGTTCCTGTTGATTTTATCAGGCATGTAATTAAAAAAATTACGTAAGAAATCAGAATTTTCGCAGTATCAAGGCCGCCAAATTTTAATTTTGAATCTTAATTACACACACATCAAAACACATCAGTAAGCGCGACGAGATTAAAAATTTTAAAAAATGTATTACCGACGCCGACGTGTCAATTTTAAACAATTTTTTTCTTAGAGCATAAAAACGTACCTTTGATATGAAGCAATCAAATAAAGGTGAACTAATGCGTGGTTCTTTAGTTTTTTTTAGTCGGACGTTCCTCCGATTTGAGGAACCGTGGTCATCCTTTAAGAAAAGAAGAAAAGTAATATTTTTTGCGCACACATACAATACTTATTTAAGAAAATTTGTCGGAACTACTAAGTTAACTGTGCGGAAAAAAATGCACAAACAAACTAGAAATTAACATTGGGAAATAGCTTCCACACATGCTGAACATATTTAAAGGGTGTGAACTTTAAATAACCATCGAACGAAAAGCTGTCCGAAGGGGGCAATTATTATAATGGCAAAAAGAAATCAATTTCCAATGACATGCACTTGAAAATTTTATTTACGAAATTCCTAAACCTCGAAAATTACTACAGTATACATTAGTCTCCAATAAAATATACCATTACGTCAGAAGATTGGTGTGACAACCAGAAATTCTGTCATTAAATCAATATTTGATGTAATTTAATCGATATCGGCACGCCTCATCCATCCAATTGAGAAAAACGTCTAAAAATCGTTGAATAAAATCGCAGTAAATTATCAAACTTAACCGACAAGGTAAAAAGAAAAGGTTACGGATCGACAAACACACCATGAAAAAAATTATGACGCCAATTAATTTAATATTAATTCTTTTTCGGTTTCCTTTTGTGATCAAAAATCGTCGATACGTAAAGCGTAAAAAATTCACGATCCCTACCGACCGGTCGTTTACGCCGCCACTGTTCTTAACCTACGAATCAAAACAAACATTGTACTTACATTTCCGATGGAATTGAGGAAAAACGACGAGGAATACGTCTGGGGTGGAAAATGTGTAGCAATGTCAGTCATTATTTCGAAAACACGTTCAACAACCACGTAAACACAAGAAAGTCGACCATACGCCAACAAACGCAGGAATATTCTATTAGAGGCGAGCGAGTGTTGTGTGTGCTCGATAAGAACAAGAATAGCATGCGTGCGCTCCCCTCTAATTATCAAAAAATTAAACTTCTGCTCATGTTTCGATTGAAAGACAATAACAAACGCTTTTCTTTCGCGAACTGTTAATTGCCTATTGTTTCAGATTACCGCCGATTAGATTATTTTGTGAAAGATTAAATTAATTCCGCGCCGCAACAATTTTTTGAATCGGGGAATCCCCCACATCGAATTGAAAAAACTTCAAAACTGGGAAAAGTTTTTCTGATCAAAAATTTCCCTACAAATCAATTTTTTTTTTCAATTCATAATTTCAAAAATAACTCGTTACAAGTTGTGTGATTCATCTGCAACAGTTGGCGCCGTTGGCCGCTTACTACAAGTACGAGCAAGAATAACCTAAGCCCCGGTCACGTGTATAAACTAATGTTTCTAATCAGGGCTGCAGCAATTTAGGTTGTCAACCAATTACTTCGTAATTACGTTACAAAGTTCACGTTCAAGTTTGAAGAACCAATTATATCAACAAATTTCACATTCGTTCACACTGTTTTGTCCAGTAACTCAGACGAAATGTGCGCAGCAAAGCAAGGTAAGTTTGAACAGTGATAAGTACATCTAAAAATGTAGTTTTTTTTATAGCTATGTTGAATCTTCGATCCAGACAATTAAACCCTCAGCATGATGATTATTGGAAGTCTCGAGGATTTTATGGAAGACCGAATGATTGGTGGGGTAAGTTCAATATTTATCGTGTACTGAACTGATTGAATGTATTAAATTTTTTGATAAATTTTTTCATATATATAATTCCCAATCAGTCGAAAGGTTCAAGTGCCTGAATATTGGAATATTTTCTATTACGAGAAAACAGCACAGTTTATTTAGAAATTGAAACTAACAAAGGAAGTAAATTGCACAGTACGGTTAATGTGACCAAGGTACATACAGTGAAACTTCCCTCACTTGAGTTACTCTCTAAGTCGAATTTTTGTTATGGATCTTGAAGTATAATTTTACATTAACCCAATTTGACTGATTTATCTTTTAACAGACTGGTTGATAATGCGAATTGCGGAAAGAAACAAAACATATTACATTTTGAAGCGCGAAACAAGCAAGCATTATTAAACCTTCCTTACACATTTGATTTCCTGTAGTTACACTCGCAATATAATAAAAGCTTTCATTGTACTGTAAATAAGATATACTAATCGGGTTTTATGATATAGTCTCACTATGTGCAAAAGACTTTTCTACAAAGAAAGGAACCATACCATTTGCTTTAAAAAAAGTCCGGTCCTTCAAAATCATCTACATGATCTAACCAGGACTTGGATAATAAATGAATGGCTTATTGCAGTCGCTTGCATAGTTAAGTATATTAGTTGTTTTTTTACCACTATTGTTCTCTCCCATATCCTAGATTTCACAGCTTCCTATGTCTCCAATTTCGTTATAGATTTCTGCTACTCCATTGCCCCAAGTTATTCTGAGCCTACCTCTCAATTTTTCTTTGAGAAGGCTGCCATTCTCATATTCTGTTTGGCCAACGTTCTGGGCTCATTCGTCCATACCATCTCAATCGTTTGCCTTCAATCTATTATATTCACATTTCACACTTGGTCCAGTATCGTTACTATTTTCACCAATAGCCCATTTTAAAAGCTAGCATTTTGTTTTTTTTTTGGATTTAATACTTGCGAACCATAAAAATGCTTTTCAAAATTGTTTTATAGATTTTAATTTTTGTTGCATTTATAATTTCTTGACGGTTGCATTCTGATTGTTTCTTAATTAGTTGCATTAAAGTGATAACCATCAGCTCGAAAACCAATTTTTTTTAAGTATAAAGTAATAATGATTATTGCAGGGTTATAAAACTCGTTTAAGAGTACTGTTACACGATAACAGTGCCAAATCAGTACAAAATGCACTTAAAAATTATAAACTTACTTGGATCACTTCTGTTTCAGGCTAGCCAATTGTGTAGTAGGAAGCCAAGTATTAATTTTTCCTCAAACCCTATTTTTATTGTTTTCTCACAGTAAATGCTTTCTACTTTTTCAGTCTACTACTGTATTTTTTTGCATGTAATATGTAAGCAATTTAGAAACTCAAAGTTAATATTTTTATACATCAAATTTAAATTATTTTGATTATGTCAAAATTATGATTCACTATTAAGTTAATATTCAGCTAAATAAGTCAAAAAACTACTGAATCTTTTTCAGTTGTACACCATAAATTGTACATATGCATTTTCAGTTTCCTTTGTAGGTGCAGATGAAACAAATTCTTTATATTGCTAATTTATTTTTGATAATATTTGTATGCAAAACATTTTTTTCCGATGATCGTTGATTTACGGACCGGTTTAGTGAATAGGAAATCGTGCATTAATGACCCTCATTAATGAATGATTTTTCATTAATGCACGATTCCGGTAACTAGGCAACCAAAAATATTTTAAGGTATTTCTAATATTTCAATGTAAACACGAAGCTTGATGTCAAAAAAGGGATCTTCTCCGATTAGCTCCTGATGATTTTTAATCAACTGTTACATACTATTTAGTGTTGAAAGCGGATAAGTCACTGAGATACGCCTTGCAACAATAAAATTGTGATTGCATTTACTGGTTCTTAACCTCACTTTTTTATATTGATAATCCAAAAAAGTTGTTGCAAAAACAATAGGACCGGTTTGCAGGTAAGTAAACATTTTCCTTCGTAAATTGCATTGTATGACAAAATGAAAATAAAATATACCAATAAGCACTACAAATTGAATTAATTACTTACTTTATGTTTGGTAATACTATTTATATAAAAGTTAGCAACAATAAAATAAGTAAACTTTATAAAAAGTTCAGTTGGAATGTCACAGCTTTGACATTTTTGTAAGTCATGGCACCGTTGATTTGATTAATTTGATTTGTTAATTTAAACTGCGTGGCATGCTTGATTTCAATATCTATTGAAATTTTTTACACGGAAAAAATTACATTCTCTTCAATTTCATAACTTTCGATCACCGGAAAAATAGTGTAACCAACTTTTGCGTTAATCGGCGATTAATAATCTCGACAACAATTAACGTGTGAGCGTAGCGAGCACGTTAAACTGTCTCGATTATTAATCGCTCTCATTAACGCACTTGTTGGTTAAATAACTATTTTAGCATGACTGTCATAATCTTAAATAACTCATCACACCGTTATGTAACAAAATCGTTTTTATGGTTCAATTGAAGCATGAAGTATGTGCAGTTCATAGATGAAGTGACATCCCAGCCTGCTCCAGTTGCAGTCCTCTGGTGTTACCTACAATTGCCAGCATCCACCTAGAATATACCACTTCTTATACTAACTGTACAATATACTATAGAAGTCCTAGAATTGTCCTAAATTATGACTTTGATAGTAAAGCAGCATTGCTGTCTTAGCATAAATGCATAAATGAATTACCCACGTAGTGTTATGTAGTATTCCCAATACTTACTTCTTAATTATTTACAATAGTGATCCATGGAACCCCAGTAATGTACCATAATTCCTACTATGATGTAGTTAAGGAATAAATATCAAAATTTCATATTTATTTAAAGAACGAGTCTATGGTAACGGTCGTTATGAAGATGCTGACGATGTTGACACTGAATATTACACTGATGGAGAATATGATGACGGGGATGAATATTATGATACAGATGAATATGATGATAACAGTGAATATGATGATGAAGATGAATACGATGATGATAATGAAAGTGAATACGATGATGAGAATGAATATGGTGACACAGGTTTGAACTTACATACAATCATCTTTTTTACGTTTTTAAAAATTTGAGTTGTTAGATACCGAAACAGAAGAAGAAGAATTAAGACTGTATAGTCTTCAACGTAATCCCAACAATGTAGCATACTGGCAGTTACGGGGGTATTCATATCGTCCAGATAATTGGTATGGTATGTACATGTTAAATTTATAAAAACATTGCAGTTGTGTAACAGTTTTGTTGTAGAACTCGCCTTTGGGGATGATCACTAATAATTGGAAAGTTTATTATTAAACATTGTATTCTTATAATAATACTGACTGATCAAATAGTTGTAACATAAATTATTACTTTATATTTTTGCTCAAAATATCTCTTTATTTTCTTGACAAACAATAAAGTTGTTTGCAAAGTTGATTTACTTGGTTTTATGAAATATGTAACTATGATGGCAATTTAAAACTTGCACTATGAAGTAGTTGCTGATTACTTCATTGTGAAATGTTTCTGAATTTATTTTTATTTTGTTTTTTAAAAGAAAGAATCCGTCTTTCTTCTATTTGCCGTCCATTTTTTAAATAATTTTGTAAATTATGTAAGTTAGTACAGAATGAAATAAATATTATTCCGTGTTAATTTTTTTTTTACATTTTAGTCTTATACAGGGTGAGCCAAGTTTTACCGCCGCGGCCATAATACCTATTAAAAATTGAGGGGAAAGTGTGCAATTTACAAGTTACATCAGTTGAAGTTTACACTTTCGATTAGTGCTACAAATTTTCCATAAAAATTTTACATAAACTTTCGATCATTTCTAAAATTTTGCATCATAAACAAATTTCTATTTGATTATTTAATTATTTATTGATTATTATTTATTGATTTGTCTCTACCTTCACAATCTGAAGTAAATAGTTATTTTTGATTCTAGAATGCAAAAGAATTTCGCAATTCGAGTATCAAACAAAAATTTTTCGAAAACTGCAGCTCCAAATCAATGAAAACTCAAAGAAAAACTACTGACATTTAATCGAGATTAATATCTACAATTACTTTGGTGCTAAATCTGGTATGCTTTGACTAACTAATTTATGATAGCAACCGTCAAACAAACATTATAATTTATAAATTTGTACCGTTTATGATGATTTGGTGAGAATAACTCGTGTATTTGAAGCGGAAAGTAATAATAATCAAAAATGAGTTCCGAAAGCCATGACGATGATCTGCCTTTTGATGTACAGTCTAACTCCTCTATAGTGATCTTCGAAAAGCCATGAAAAAACATCACTATAGAGAAACTTCACTATACATATAGAATTCAAGTATAATATTACAGTTTTGGCAGTCACTTTAAAAACCAATCGATATTCAAAGCAAAAAATTAAGATTTATTATGTTTGAAAAGATATTTGTTTATTTACAAATACACACAGTGCAATACAGATCTTCATCATATGTAATTGAATACTTACATAACATGTATTTGTTGATGAAAAAATCTGTCCAAAGTTGATGCACTTTTAAAAATGGAAATTTCCATAAGTAAGGATTTTGCAAGAAATTCTTGTAAGGATTTTTTAGGTAGTCGGAATTTGAGAAAAGAACCAGATGTTCAATACATCCATTGTATTTTCTATTACCGAAAATTCCGTTCCCCGAGAATTTTGGTAAACCTTTCGTAAAGAATAATCACTATATGGAGGTTTAACATCATAATAGAGAGGTATTTTTATAAGGAAAAAGTTCTAAAAATGCACGTTCCTGACAAAAACATCACTACTGAGAAAAAATCATTACAGGGGAGGTCACTATAGAGGAGTTCGACTGTATTAGAAGCGGCATGAAGCGCAATTTCTAGTCGTATCCCGGAAAAGTCCTCTAGACAATATGAATCTGCTTACAACTATTTCATGAAGTGGTGTGGTTCTAAGAAATTGAAAAACGTGTCTGAAAGTGTAATACTGGCTTATTTGGAACATAAAGCTAAGTAATTGCGGCCACCAACGCTATGGCCCATTTATTTGATGTTGAAGAAAACATTGAACGTCAAACAAAATGTAGATATAGCAAAATTTTCAAAATTAATACCATATTTGAAAAATAAAAATGTGGTCTATCGACCAAAAAAATTAAAAGTCTTGACCAAAACAGAAATTGAAAAATTTATAGAAGAGACCCCACAATAAAGCTTTTTATTACTGAAGGTACGTTCTACTTTAATTTAAATTTTTGGCATTTATATACTAAAATATTGTTTCAGACTATGTTAATAATGGGAATATATGGTGCATGTAGAAGAATCGAGCTGTTGTATTTAACAATTAATGATATTGAAGATAAGGGTTCAATTGTTATTGTAAAAATTGAAGATTCGAAAAGACACAGTCAAAGAACATTTGCCATTTGAAATTCATCTCATATTGAATTATTTCAAAAATATCATTGCTTACGTCCAGCGTACAGTACTAATCCAAGATTTTTTATTAAATACGCCAATGGGAAATGTGCAAACCAAGTTATTGGTATAAATAAAATCAGAAACACCCCAAAGGAAATAGCCACATACTTAAAATTACCGGAGACAAAGTGCTACACAGGCCATTGTTTCCGACGATCTTCTGCAACCTTGCTTGCAGATTTTGGAGCTGATTTTGTCAGTGTGAAGAGACACGGAGGCTGGCGCTCGTCAACAGTTGTGGAGGGATATATTGAAGAATCAATTGAAAGGAAAATTAAAGTTTCAAAAAACATCTTACCTGTTCCGGAATCTGAAACTTCTTCCACAACAGGAACTGACGGTTTTTATCAACACAAGAGTCTTGCAGTAAATCAGAGAAAGTCTTCTATGGAAATGGGTCTTCAAGACCAAGGTATTTCATTAAACCAGCTGGCGTTTTCAAGCTGTATCACTTTCAATAATTGTACTATTGCTCAATAAATAATAAAGATTTCCTCAAATTGTGACGTCTTCTTTAATCAAAAATTGCTGAACGTCTTTTTTGGCCTCCGTCCTAAATGACTGATTTTGAAGTCCTCTAAATAGGCCCGAAAATCCGATTTTCAGGGCTAGGCCTGAAAATGAAAACTAGTGTAATTTTAATTTTGTAGGTTGGTAGCACCGAATCTGCGAACCAAATCGAAAATTAAATGTCAATTACAGCGTTTATTAACATCGACAAGAACTTTATTAATAGTTGTACTACCTATTAGTTATAAAAATAAAAGAGGTTTTTAATTCAACAATATTGGAGGTATCTAAATCCATGTCATAATTGCAGCTTATTTTGTCAAAAAATTATTTTTTACCGCAACAAAAGCCTAATTAATAATTTTGCTTACTTTTATCATGAGGTAATCCTCATCTGGAGCCTCATTTATAAACTTCATCAATTTCTAATATTCTTGATTTTTTTGGTAGATACCCGTCGTTCTTTCTTTTCAACAACGCAATTAACTTTGGGTAATTTTCAATATTAACATTATGCTTAATGTTTAGGGTGGATTTAAGCATTGAAAACATCGACCACAAGGTCGATGATTTATAATTTTTTGATTTAGCTTCAAAATAAGCTAACAAAACGTATTCGTTGCAAGTGCTTACAGAATTTTCAACACACCAATCAACAAAAATTTCATATTCATTCCAATACCGATTTGATGACTTTTTAGGTAGCAAGTTTTGAATTGCACTTTCAGCCGCCTCTTTAATATGTGCTGGTGTATTACCATCCATTTTAATTTGAGCACTTATTACTTATTGTGGCATAAAAATTAATAAACGTCAAAAAGCAATGCATACTAGATACTTGATTTTAAACTTCAAATTAATGTTTCCAGATTGCCAACAGAAGAAAAAATAAATTCTCTAGCCGAGATATTTGAACTACAAATTTATATTTCTTTATTTAAATATTTTTGTCGACCTAAAAAAATATTGTGTATCATACGTCCAGAAACTGTTTTGCGAGTACTCGCAGTTGAGGGCCTCGGCCTTCGGTCTCACCCCTCAAACCTTACTTGCACTCGCAAAAAATCAGTTTCTGGCCTAGTAATACAAATAACTATTTTTATTCTAGATTGTAAAAGACTTTTACATTCAGTAAACAAAAAACCGTCACTTTGACAAGCGATTTATGTCATGTAAATGTCAACATTTGTTATCAGCTTTCGAAAAACATTATTTTAATAAATTCAAATTGCAAATTGTAACCGATTTAGGCTTGCAAAACTAAAGACCTGTGCAGATGAAACAACAATTTTAGGTAAAATTGAACCGGTATGTAAATTTTTAACTATTGAATATTAACAGTTATTTTTGTAATCAGTTTTTTGACCACGTTGCTATCTACTGCGTTTTTTTTTTAAATTCCTTCAGTGATTTCTTAATTTATCGTTCATCAACGAATTCCTGTGCGATTAATTTGTAGAAAATATTACAGTTGAAACAATTTGTGTGTCTTATAGTTATTTATTTGTGAGTTTTAATAAATCAGTTATTGTTCATCAGTGAGTGTTCAGTTTTAACAGTTCTTTCAAAATAAAAGGCATTTCTTTTCTCAATTTGTAAATTTCCGTTTATCTATATTTTTCAATTATTTCAGATGTACGCCAATATTATATCATTTTGTATATTGACAAATTTTATGCTTTCGTTTGGAAATGACTGCTCGATGCGCTTTATTCCCACACCACGAATATTTTCCACAATCCAAGATTTCCACAAGTCGTCACGCGATCATTACGAAGAAAATTATATTATTTTTAAAGTTAACAGTATTTGGAATCTGACTATTGACATGCTTGATGCCACTGGCAGTGATGTTATTATGAAATTGGAGTTGACTAACAATAATATTCAAAATATCGGTACCGGCGCTTTTGATTCATTAGAGTGCTTACATTATTTAGACTTACAAAAGAATAACATATCAGATATCAGTATTCGGACTTTTTCAAATTCATTGTATTTAACCGAATTAAATTTATGTCACAATAACTTACAGGAAATTCCGAATAACACATTTATAATTAATTCTAAGTTACGTAAATTATTTTTAGCAAACAATAAAATAACAGCTCTAAATTATTATTCTTTTTTTCATCTGAAAAGCTTAGAAGTTTTAGATTTAAATTATAATCGGTTAACTACCATTTCACCAGAACCTTTCGGTTTTATTCAAAATTTGCTTTCATTAAATTTGGCGTTTAACTCATTGACAAATTTACAACTTGAAATGTTCGATCTACCAATTTTGGAACATTTGAACCTCTCCGGAAATTACCTAGAATTAATTAATTTTGATCGCGAGTTTCCGTTTGCATTCACATTACAAAATTTGAATCTGAGCGACAATAATTTAACACAACTAAATTCAATTCAATTGAGAAAAGCCTTTCCACATTTACCCGCACTACGTCTGGATGGTAATCCTTGGGATTGTGACGACTTGTCGCACATAGTTGCAATCTTGGAAACGGGAGGTATTAATTGTACAGATCATGGTCGAAGTATTAGCAAGAAAACCGTTCGTGGTATAGATTGCTTTCAAATGAATGAGACATATAAGATAGATGAAATGGATGTACCACCCGAGCGGATAACGTTAACTATGTGTTTGGTTTCCTGTTTCATAACTTTGATTTTCTCTTTTATACTCTGTTTCTTAATCAAGAGATACAAAATTCATCATAAATTATACAACTACCTAAGAAACCTAAGAAAGGTCCATAACGAAAACGAACGTGTAAACGACCGCGGAAATAATCTTATAGACAATCTTAATCAATCTTTTGAACGCCACCAATTTTAGCAGCAGCTTAGCAGACCATTTTATTTGTTTAGAACTTGTACTCCAAATGTGATTTTAGTTTTAAAATTTAGCCTTTAGGTGACACAATATTTTGCAAATATTGATTACTTTGTAACAATTGTATAAGTATAAGTATAAAATTGTCTTTTCGAATTTTAATGTCTAACTTTTGCCTTCGACTAATAAAACTATAGAATTTATCTTGCATTTTGTTATGAGCCCCTTCTCAGTAGGTATGGAAATTAGAATTGTTAGAAACAGGAAAATAGCGAATGAACAGTTTTTTTTTCAAAATAAGCGTGTAAAGTAATAATTTATAAATAAATTGCACCAATTAAAAAAATTAAAAATAAAAATAACGCAAACCTTACTATTTTATTTTTATTATATTTTAATTAATATCATAAAAACTTCCTGGTAACAAACTAATGTGGTGCCAACTTTATCCTCGGGGTAATACGAATCGATGATTCAATTACAAGATTTCGTCTCTACCTTCAAAATCTGAAGTAAAACATTATTTTAATAAGTGCAAATTGCAAATTGTGATCAAATTAGGCTTGCAAAACTAAAGACCTGTGCACATAAAATAGAAATTTTAGGTAAAATTAAACCGGTATTTAAATTTTTAACTATTGAATAGTAACAGTTATTTTTGTAATTAGTTTTTCGACCATGTTGCTGTCTGTTGCGTTTTTTAAAAAAATTCTTTCAGTGATTTCTTAATTTATCGTTCATCAACAAATTCCTGTGCGATTAATTTGTAAAAGACATCACAGTTGAAACAATTTGGGTGTCTAATAGTTGTTTATTTAATTTAATTAGTGAGTTTTAATAAATCAGTTATTGTTCATCAGTGGGTGTCCAGTTTTAACAGTTCTTAAAAGAAAAACCCGTTCAAAATAAAAGGTATTACTTTTTTCAATTTGTAAATTTGTATTTACCTACATTTTCAATTATTTCAGATGTACGCAAATATTATATCATTTTATATATTGACAAATTTTATGTTTTCGTTTGGAAATGACTGCTTGATGTACTTAAATCCCATACCAAAAATCTTTTCCACAATCCAAGATTTTCATAGATCGTCACACAATCATTACCAAGAAAATTATATCATTCTTCGAGTCAAGAATATTGAAAATCTGACTGTTGACATACTTGATGCCAGTGGCAGTAATTTGATTATAAAATTGGAATTGATTGACAATAATATTCAAAATATCGGTACCGGCGCTTTTGGTCCATTAGAATGCTTAAAATGTTTAGAATTACAAAACAATAACATTTCACGTATCACTGCTCGAACCTTTTCAAGTTTAACCGATTTAACCGAGTTAAATTTAAGTCAGAATAACTTAAAGGAAATTCCGAATAACGCATTTTCGATTAATTCTCGGTTAAGAAAATTATTTTTATCAAACAATAAAATAACAACTTTAAATAAATATTCATTTTATAAACTTCCATTCCTAAAAGTTTTAGATTTACATTATAATCGATTAACTACTATTTCCCTAGCACCTTTCAGTTTTATGGAAGATTTGCTTTCATTAAATTTGGCGTTTAACACATTTACAAATTTAGAAATTCAAACGTTGAACCTAACAATTTTGGAACATTTGGACATCTCCGGAAATTACCTAGAATCAGTTAATTTTGATCATAAGTTTCCGTTTGAATTAACATTACAAAGTTTGAATCTGAGCGACAATAACTTGAAACAACTAAATGCAATTCAATTGAGAAAAGCCTTTCCACATTTACTTGCACTGAGTCTTGATGGTAATCCTTGGGATTGTGACGACTTGTCACACGTAGTTGCAATCCTGGAAACGGCGGGTATTAATTGTACGGATCATGGAAGAAGCATTGGCATGAAAACCGTTCGTGGTATAGATTGTTTTCAAATGAATGAGACAAATAAGATAGAGGAAATGGATGTACCATTTGAGTGGACAACGTTAGCTGTGTGTTTCGGTATCTGCTTAATAATTTTGTTTTTTTCTTATATACTGAGTCGCGTAATCAAGACATACAAACTTCATCGTAAATTATACAATTACCTAAGAGCGGTCCGTAACGAAAACGAACGTGTAGAAAACCAGGAAGATAATCTTGTAGACAATCTTAATCAATCTCTTGAACTCGAGCAATTTTAGCAGAAGTTGAGCAGACTATTTTATTTGTTTAAAACTTGTACTCAAAATGTGATTTTAGTTTTAACTTGTACCTAATATGTATTTAGCCTTTTTTAATTGTATAAGTATAATCAGACAACAAAAATTGTCGTTTTAAATTTTAATGACTAACTTTTGCATTCGTATAATAAAACTATAGAATTTATCTTGCATTTTGTTATGACTCCCTTCTCAGTAGGTATGGAAATTAGAATTGTTAGAAACAGGAAAATAGGTGTATGAGCTGCTGAAAAAAACAATTAAAACGGCAAAAGAATAAGTACCTAATAATAAATAAAGATCTATTGGAGATAAGCTGCAACTAATGACTATTTACAGTCATACATTATTACTTTTACTCTTGAGATTCTAATATAAGGGAATTTTAGACTAATTACAGTTTTTGAATTTTTTTTTTACTTTCAATATCTTTGTCTTAATCATAGTAATCCTGAAAAGTGAAATTTGACGAAATTGGGAAATAGTATTTTTATAAAAAATCAGTTTTAATTTTCTTCCTCGAAAACTAACGCCGACAATTAACATGTACAACTGGAAATTTCTAGACTTATACCAAAGTCATATGTGCACCACATTTCAAATAAATAACTTTCAATTGAAGCTCAATTTTGGGGGTAGCCACAAGTGATGGGACATCCTGTACATTTAGGACTGCGTTTAGATCCTAAGGCACGCGGCGCCGTATACAGAGTGTTCACGAAAAAACGCCCCAGCTCCTAGCGCTATTATTAGGAGTCCAATTGTAACAAACCATACGTCAAATTAAATGGTTTAAAAAGTACTACAAAGTGTAGCTCAAACATAATTTTTACCTGTTTCTCCATTCAAAGGCCAAAGGTCAACTTCATTTTTTCAAATTACAACCTTATATTTTTCTTTGACAATTTGATAGAGATTTTTTTTCTGAATTCAACGATGTATCACAATCAATATTTCTGATTTATTTTAGGGTAATAAAAAAATTAAAATAATAACTGGTATTATTAGCAGTAGGCTTTGAAAAATAACTGAGACGTAGCGGTGGCTATGGAAACGACGTGTCACAAATAAAAATTACTATTACTATTACTATTGTTGAAACAATGGTAAACCATGGTAGGTAACCGGGACATTTAACTGGAGAAATACGTTAACATCGCTGTCAGAAACTGGCTATTAGTTTGTTTAGCTATTTTCTGCAATAAAAATGAATAATAGTGAGCTTGTCGACATGCTGCAAGTTTATTTTGAGTGTAATAAAAACAGTGGACAAGCATTGCGTCGTTATCAAGAACGCTTTCCTAATAGACAGGTCCCAAATCGTCGCAAGTTTGTTCGTTTGGAATCCAATTTACGACAACATGGAAGTTTCCGAAGACCAAAAAGGCCAAATCATACCCATCAAGATTAAAATTTCGAGATGAATGTTCTACTAAGTGTTGAAGAAAACCGATGGACGTCTGTGAGACAAATTTCTCAGAATTTGGATGTTTCAATCGGCAGCGGCGTTCACAGAATTTTGAAAAAAAATAAATACAAGCCATTTGTACCACGAAAAATTCATACAATCCAACAAAACGATCCAGAGCGTAGAATAAATTTGTGTAATTTCTTTTTAAGCGAGTTAACGCGAGATCCATTATTTTATACAAAAATTTGGTGGTCTGATGAGTGTCAATTTACAAACAATAGACATTTTAATCGTTTCAATCACCGCTATTGGAGTGTAGAAAACCCACATATTGCCATCGAACAAAATCCTCAGATAAGATTTTCGGTGAACGTTTGGTGCGGGATATTAGGCGCCAGGATACCTAATAAAACCAATTTTCATTGATGGAAATCTCAACCAAGAAAAATATTTTCAAATTTTGACTGAAAACTTAGAAGAAATTTTAGATTTTTTAAGATGGCGCTGCAACACATAACGCTCTTATGATTAGGGACTATTTAAATATAGAATTTGAAGACAAATGGATTGGAACATATGGACCTATACCATGGCTCGCCCGGTCTTGTGACCTAACACCTCTAGATTTTTTCTTTTGGGGATACATTCAAGATATTGTTTATGCTACGCGCCCGGAAACAGAGGAAATTTTGAGAGAGAGAATAGTCAACGCATGTCGGGAAACACCAGCAGAAATTTTAATTAATGCTACACAAAGTGTAGGATCTAGATTTCGACAATGTATGGAAAGAAACGGTGCCCAATTTGAACATTTTCGTTATTTTGGCATTTCTTTATTTAATTGTTTAGTTATTAAATGTTATCTTTTGTTGTTCGTAAATTAATCATTTAAAATACGTTGTTTCCATACTGACACATCGTTTCCATAGCCACCGCTACGTCTCAGTTATTTTTCAAAGCCTACACTCAGAAAAAAACATTCTCGTAGGCAAGAAAATTCGGGCTTAAATTTAAACTTGCGCGTTCTTAATTTTGGCCCAAGAATTGGTCATTCTTGGGTTTTAAGAATGTTCATTCTTCTTGTCAAATTTAAGAATGGATCATTCTTGATTTTAAGAATGTTTATTCTACTTGCCAAATTTAAGAATGGGCAATTCTCGATATCAAGAATGTTGATTCTATTTATCAAATTTAAGAACGGGTCATTCTTAATTTCAAGAATTTTGATTCTTCTTGACAAATTCAAGAATGCGTCGTTCTAATTTTAAGAACTTTTATTATTTTTACGAATTTTAGAATGAGAAGGAGTTTTAAAATATTATGAAGTTATTTAACATACGTGCTTTTATTAAAAGTAGGCAAATACAGTACTAAAAGTAAAAATTTGACAACGTCACATCATATTCTTTTGTTGAGTAGCTCATTATATTTAATAATAATAAGTTCAATAAAACATGATATTAGAAATAATTGTATAACTACTAAAGTTCACTGTAAAACGCAATAAAAAAATATTTGAGAAATTATTGTATAATTACATACTAAAGTTCACTTTAAAACGATAATAGGTTTTTTCTTCAGACCAAAAGTAAATTGAAATGTGTATCTATTATCTTACTATAAAAATAAACTTATCACAAAAAACTACACAGTCCAATACAGTTTTAATACATTTAGTTGCTAATTATAACAGTCACTTGATCTATCCTTTTTTCTAAGTATTTATTGTTGAATAAGTTTTAGGACGTTGAATTAATGCTTGGTTTCCAATTTTTTTTTGTTGCTTTTCCTACAAATCCTGCACTTTGGTTTATTTTCTTTCCATGGGAATAATTGGCCGAAATTTACATCAATCTAAAAAACATTAACAAAATAGTTACATTGTTCTACAGATATCACAAGAATTTACCAAAATTGAACACTTTGAATGTTGCAATAATGACCACTCGTCTATAAGTTGATCAATACTTTTATTTTTATATTCCTTTAGACGATAATTTGTGGTGTCTCTCCATTTTACGCAGATTTCTTCCCAGAAAACGCTCGCATCCGTGTATTTGAGCCACGCTTTTGTTTTGTTACATTCTTCCATCCGCTAAAATGGATGATTTGTAATAAGATAGATACAACACTAAAAGTATAATAGATAATCAAAATTATTTCTTTACCTTCTTCGTTACTATGATTTGTTACAGAAGCAACGGGTTTCGCACGTTCCTTCCTCTTTATAAGTCCTTTATTTACCATTTGATGCTTAATATTTCGAAGTTTGTCGTATAATTTTCCCTTCGGATTGCCATCAAATTTACGGGGAACGTAATAAATTTGCTAGAATTAACATTTATGAATATAATTTTTGTTTGTGACAACTACAGCGCATGCGTTTCTGCCATGATTCATTATTCAGTGGACATGCGTTTTTCTCGCAAATGATTAACGAAAACGGTGTTGTGTAATAAATTGGGTGATAAATAAAAAATAATTTTGAAACTCCACTGTTCACATTTATTTTTTATTCCTTCTCTAATTTTCCGAGAAGATTCAGCAGAACGCAATACTTTTTACAGAATATAAGTAATTTTTATTAATCGTTGGCGAGAAAAATGCATGTCCTATGGATAAATAAATTACGGCGTTCTAGATACCCGCAAACTTACTTTTCGTTCGGATGGAAATAAACTCTCAATTTGTAGTAGCGTTTCTAACGACTGGTCATTCTGTTCATCGACTAATTGCATTGAATTAGATCAACATCGTGCGACACTAAACCACTTGTAACGTTATCTAAACTAAACTGAGCCCCGTTGCCCAAAAATTGTCGGCAATAAAATAATTTACACTCATCGCACCCCGCTAGGAAATACGATACAAGGGAAAAATATCGTACGACTCAAATTTTTGTTAAGAACCCATCCCTTAGTTAACGGCACGTTTCGGTAATAAAAATACTTTTTAAAGTAACCGTTAAATCTAACCGTTACATTTTTTAAATAGACCAAAAGAATACTGGAAAACCGGAATTTATTGTGGGAGTACAGAACAGCGTATCTAATCTTATTATGTTATGTATGAGATTCTTTGATATTAATAATATTTACTTTATTAATGAAGCGTTTTTTCAAATTTGATTGCGACCATGTTCAAAATGTATCCTTCTAGTAACTTCTATAAAGAAACAATATTTCGAAGAGTTATTATAAAAAGTTTTCAGTAATATATATTTGTAATTTATTATAGGTACTTAGAATCATTCATTTGCACTCGGAGAAATTAGTAGCTTATATTATTATACAAGACAATAAAGTTGAATTTATTCCATCGTTTAACGGCGAAATATACAATTTTAATAAATTACGATTATAAGATTTTTTAGCAATAAGTCGAAGTGACTATAAATTTAGAAAAAACAATAAGTACATAATAGATGCAAATTTTGTTGCTGTTTATTAACCAAAACACGTGCTACAAACAAATTTTTTATGATTAAAAACAAGAAGCAGATAAAATTATATTTTATGCTTCTGAAATGAGTAAACAAAATGCAATGTTAGCCGCCAGAATTGATTGAAAACTTTTAAAGTAGACTGATGTTTTAAACAGGCATAGAAAATCTAAAAATTAATTCTCACAAATATACAATTAATAGAAATAAATTAAAACTAACCACTGACATAAAACATATAAAACATATTTTATATGGTGTTTATCGGCAGCCAGATTGATTGTTCAAGACGAGAACTAACTGCATTAAATTATTGTAAAATATTCTAATAAAACTATGGATTATTCCAACGTTTCGCTGCTATTCAAGGGCAGTTCATTCCTAAACTTTCACAAAAATATTAACAAAGTTTAAATTAAAGAAATAAACATTCTTTAATTTCTTTAATTAAAAATTTGCTAATATTTTTGTTAAAATTTAACGTTACTCCTGTCCACATCCTTAATAAATAATTAATATCATAGTTTGGGCGTTAATCAGATAAATACTTATATTTATTTATCGATTTCAATTTTTTATCAAGAATTATAAACGTAAAATCAATTTATTAATACAGTTGTTGTATTAACAATATTTATACGGATGAAGCTATTATTACCTTAGGCCCCTTGCCCCTTGCCCCAAACAATACCCCCCACTGCCGTCGATACAAAATAAGAATCCGTTACGCTTGGTTTAATATTGGACGTCTTAAATTTAAGCGCAAACGTGCTAAAAAGCAAGAACTCGACCATTCTCAAAGTTAGAAGCGCATTCTTGATAAATTCTTAGGTAGAATTTTTTTCAGTGTACTGCTAATAATATCAGTTATTATTTTAATTTTTTTATCACCCTAAAATAAATCAGAAATATTGATTGTGATACATCGTTGAATTCAGAAAAAAAATCTCTATCAAATTGTCAAAGAAAAATATAAGGTTGTAATTTGAAAAAATGAAGTTGGCCTTTGAATGGAGAAACAGGTAAAAATTATGTTTGAGCTACACTTTGTGGTACTTTTTAAACCATTTAATTTGACGTATCGTTTGTTACAATTGTACTCCTACTCCTACTCCTAGGAGCTGGGGCGTTTTTTCGTGAACACCCTTGTATATGTATATTTTTTTCTGCCACTAGTAATATTTGAATTTAAACTATTTTTTATTAAAAATTATTAAAAAAATATATAACTTTTTGTTTCCATAACACGGCAGTTACTATTTGCAAAAAGAATGAGTGAAGGTATAAATTGTATTTACACCGTCAAAAATTTGAAAAATTGTAGATCATTTACATAAAAGTAACGAGACGTTAACTGACATAAGATTTGCCTCGAAGGTGAAATACTTGAAGATGGTGTATCGTGGTGTATGATTATACATGTAAATCCCACCTTTTGTACTTTTGGGGCATTTACCGAAGAACTGCTAAAATAGTTTTGACAGAATTGACATTCAAATGTAGGTCAGTTTGTAAAATTAATTAATTTAGTTAAGTAACTTTTTTAATGTATACAATGCCATTAAATTCTCCTCATTATAGCAAATCGTTCTAGAAATATTTTCTTTCTAAAATTGTAATAGTATCACCAAAAAATGTAAATTTGTTCATTATTGACCAGTGGTTAATAAAAAAATATATTTACCGTATTTAGGAGTGTATAGCCTGCGTGCGAATATAAGCCCCACCTAATTTTGAGACAGCATTTGTAGGGAAATTTTGGCAATGTTTTACATTGTTCTAAACTAAAGGGTGTTTACAGTATTTAATTTAAAAATTCCGAGTTTAAGCCGCACTCCATTTTTACCCACCTACTTTTAGTAATAAAAGTGCGTCCTATACACACCTATATAAGGTACTTGTCATTGAACAAACGGTAGTGAAATTAAACTTTACAGCATCCTAATGTACGTACATCAAAATGATATGCTGTATGGCTAGTTAGTAGAAAAACAATTTAAATTTAAAAAAAAATTACAACACAAAATACTAAAAGTCACGTGGTGTACAGCCATCTTAAGGGGGACACTTGAGAAGCAAGATTCACAAGATGGCGCCACCGTAGTAAAAAGTGCCAATTTGTAAAAGGCTTTTTTCATCAACAAGCTTTTTTATATGAAAAACTAGTGGTGGATATAAAAGATAAAAAAATGATCTAGGTATAGACATAAATTTGCCATGGAAAAACTTGAGAAAAGTATTTATTCCAAAATATCAAACTTTCAATAATATTTAAATTTTTTGTTAAAAGTAAAGAAAATCTTGCTGATCACACCCTGGAAGCATTAATCATAAGTATACTAATCACATTTGTCAGTATTTAAGTCGAAAAGCATCGGAAAGTGTGACATTTTTGAATAAATACTTATTTAAGTTTTTCCATGGCAAATTTATGTCTATACCTAGATCATTTTTTTATCTTTTATATCCACCACTATTTTTTTGTATAAAAAAGCTTGTTAATGAAAAAATCTTTTACAAAATTGACACTTTACTACGGTGGCGCCATCTTGTGAATCTTGCTTCTCAAGTGGCCCTCTTAACATGTAAATACGGCTTAAAATACAAAAAAATAATGAGATGGAGAAAGCAGCCATACGGATCAACTATTTATGTGAAAAAAAAATTGAATGTAGGAACCATATTTTAGGCAATTACTGCAATAAAGTGAAAAAATGCGCCAAATGTACAAACTAACTCCGAAAATACAGTGTCTGTTTCGTCACGTTTTGCGGTTCCGAATAGCAATAATTGGTGCTATAAACTTCAGAAAAAACGAAAGTAAGTCTTCTGATTAAAAAATATGCAATTTGAAAAAGATATTTTAAATGGAAATATTTAAATTTTATAAATGTAAATCTATTAATTTACATCAGACATTTAAAATAATAACCCAAAGTTTGTTTTTACGAAGCGTATTTTTTTCTAACCAGTAGGTAATACTATTGTTAGCTCAGGTACGTAAAATCGAACCTTACCGTTTTCAACTATCTGTCATGGATTCCAAGAACCGATAATGCTCAAAGAAGCACGTTGTAAATCTTCCTGACTCTGTCACGAAATAAGTGCTTGCGAGCAAAATGTTTGATTGATTTTTTTCATTTAAAGCAACGTACAGAATGGTTGAAGGAAAAATTAAACCTCAGCGAGGTAGCTTTTCGTTCAATTTTTAGCATGAACTAAAGCAAAAAATTCTGCTGTAACCGATGCGATGATTGAGAAAACTTGTAAATGCTATTTTGACATTTTAATTAAAAGAATCTTGTAATTTTATTTGTAGATTAAATCCATAACAACAATTATAAATTTAAACTATTTGACTATTAAAAAAAATTATAGCATATTATAAATTAAATTATAAAATACAAACTAAAAATTACGTTAAATTAAATAATTCGTTCAGGGAAGAATAAATAGGCACAGTTCCCAGAAAGCTGGCTGCGTTACCCCTTTGAATGGCAATACTAATTCGTTGTTTTAAGTATGTTTTCGCCTGAGGAATACCTGTGACGTCAATAATAAGTCTTCCCAAAGCATCTAACAAAGATAGATCGCTCATACTCCAAGGACCAAAGGTTTCAACAGCAAAGCCAACGAAAATGTAGTGATCTGCTAACGAACTATATTTTCTTCGCTTAAGATTTTCTGCTTTGTTTGCAGCAGATCTAACAGATATGGACGACTCAGGTAAATGTAAAGGTGCAAGCGTATCTGTACAGGTGACATCCCAGACAAGGAATTTGCCTTCCTTACAGGGAATAATAGTGATTCCATCTGGACGTTTGCCGTCATCTCTCAGAACCCCGTTGGGTTCAAGTAAACAAGGGATGTTGGCAGATGAGAAAGCACGTTTTAAGATGTCGTTAATGCAGTTATGACGTGGGATTCTTCCTGCACCTTTTATGCAAGACAGTCATCATGACTGTATGTGTCTACTGAAGAACCACAATTACATATATGAGGATGACAAATGCTGATGCCTAATCTTAGAGAAACAGCAATTTGTAAAGTGGTTCTTTCTAACAAAGTGCCTAATTTAGAAGAAGGTAAAGATTCAAGCCAAGCTCCAGATTCGGGTTCAGACACTGCCAATAAAATAGCTTTATGAGTTATATGTATTTGAAAGTTATTCTCAATAATTGGCAAATCCCAATTTCGTTGAATGGAGGGAGATGTCGAGGGTAAAGACGAGGAATTAGATATAATTTTCCATTCTTCAATGGCTTCACTGTAGTAAGATGTCTCGGAAGTTGGAAAAACGAGAAGGTAGAATAGACTTAATGAGCCGAGAATTAGCAAAGATAGAAGATAAGAAGGCTGGAGTTGAAATATCTGCAACAGATCAAATACCTAGACCACCAAAACGGACAGGTAACTTGGTTTGATCCCATGATCTGTTTGTAAATTTCATGTTCAAATTTTTTTCCAGAGTCGAATGAATATTATTATCAAATTCTTGACATAAAATTTTAAATTTCCAAACAGGGCAGCATCTAAGGAGGTAGATGAAATTTGACATCCAAAACCAATGACGAAGCAAAAAGAGACTGATGTGCGGGCTAACTTTATAAAGGTTTGTGGAAAGTAAAGAAAATGTCTCCACTTTTTTAGAATCCGGGGTCCTGCAAGGAAGTGTCCTCGGCCCCTTTCTATACCTCCTCTATACTGAAGACATTCCTACCGCAAACAACAATATCCTAATTGCTACCTTCGCAGATGACACTGCAATAATGTCGTCAGATGTTAACCCCAATTACAACTTTACCTTAACCTCCTTCAAACCTGGCTAAATCGTTGGAGGATCAAAGTAAATAGCAGTAAATCTACACAAATTACATTTACCACCAGACGTGTTGTTTGTCCACAAGTTTACATCTCTAATCAACCTATTCCAATGAAAACTGAGGTTAGATACCTAGGACTCCACCTGGACCAAAAGCCGAACTGGGAAGCACATACAGTGAAACCTCCCTAAAACGACCACTTGTGGTTCTGCCCATATTTGGTCTTTTCCGGAGGTGGTCTTCTTAGAGAATTATAATAAATGCCTAATTACATAATATAATGTTCATATTTTAACTAAACCAAAGCAGAGTAAATGTGAAATGTTTATTCAATTTGAAATACAGAAAATGTTTTATGACGCATTTAGCAAAAAAAAATTAAAAAGTAAAAATTAATGATTAATAAAATATAGTAGAAATACAATATACAAATATATTAACTTATAAATTCTTTTCCTTTTGTGGGCTTATCATTAATTATTAGTAGAAATCAACTTACAATAACTCATTAATTGATTCCTTCATCCAGGTGTTATCCTTTTTCCACAAATTCTTTTATATTTCTTATTCATTTAACATTTTATTTTACATTAGGATTTTTTTATTAAAATCACGTCACACAGTAAATTACATATTAAAAACTATTGTATCAACCACAATTTATGTTCCGTCAACAACTGTAGACAGTTAATAAAATGTTAAATAAATAAGAAATATAAAAGAATTTGTGGAAAAAGGATAACACCTGGATGAAGGAATCAATTAATGAGTTATTGTAAGTTGATTTCTACTAATAATTAATACAAATATATGTACATGATTAATATTAACATTTTTTAAAGAAATCTTCGATTGTACTTTGTCGGCTTGATGTTGCTTTTTTATTTAAAATTTCCTTTTCCAATAGATTTCGAAATTTTGTAATTAATTCAACCATTTCATAGTTTCCAAAATTATAAGACAATAGCTTAAGACTATTAACTTAATTTAAGCTATCAGTCAGGGGAATTTCAGCAATTTTTTCATCTTCTTCTGACAGTGCCTCTTCATCCTGTTGATATTGGGCATTGAGAATGTCAAAATTTTGATTTTCCCAATCGGCTACGTCTTCACATTCTTCATCTTCATTAAATTGAATGTCAATATCGAAGTTAATTTGTTTTGCTAGTTGTATGACTTCTTCTTCAATTAAATCTCGTTCTGTATCATTTTCAATACTGTCGCAATTAACACCGCATTTATTGAAACACTTTTGTATGGTGGTTTGAGTCACATAATTCTATGCCTCTTTGACATATTCAATCACATCTGCCAATGAAATTTTTTTAATTAGATCGTCTACGTTTTCTGCCGCATCCATATGTGCCAAGAGAGTTGTGATAATGCGGCGTCGATAAAGCAACTTAAGGGGGTATTCTAGTCTAGAGGCATGAATTTGAGGTGTTTTTTCGCGTGCTCTAAATAAAAAACAAAATATATTTTTACTATCCATTTTTTAACAAGATATTTATTCATGTTTTAACAATACATAAAAAATTTAAAAAAATGAAAAAAATGAAAACTCAAAATGTTATAAGCTGTTGAAGTGGGGGATTGGAAAAAAATGGCGCGCCAAGTCTGCCACGATTGCAACCCTTCAAATGATGTGAAACAAAAAAATAAAAAAGATTATTTATCTAGATAAATGCTGCTATCGTACTAACTAAAAAAAACTAAAAAAACTTTTTTTTCGCTAAATTGTGGATGTCCGAAAAAATAATAATTTTTTTTACTATTTTTTTTACTTTTCCGAATTTTTTAAAAATAGTAAAAATTTATAATTTGTTATAAATCGTAGTTAGTACGATAGAGACATATATAGAGAAGACTCACACCAAATTCCAAGTAAATCGGTTAAGTAGAACTTGAGAAATCATGGCAAACATCTTGAAAAAAGTAGTTTCGAGAAAAACGCGTTTAAAGTTTCGGGTAAAATTACGTTCAGTGTCAACCATAAAATGACATTTTATTCTTACATTTATTTAATCCGCGATTCCTGCACCATACATTGGGCCTTCCTCTACTTCAAAAAAAGCATTTTCTGCGTTTCTTTCCTCTAAACGAGCAGTTCTGGCTTCCTTTGAAGCGTTAGAAGCTCGCATTTCTGAACGATCAATTCGGCCATTATCTCGTTGGATGGCGAATGCGTAAGCTTCTGGACCAATTTTCATTCCCATAAGAGTCATCATTTTTAAAATAGGAATGAAGTCTTCATTAAATATGGAAACTGCAATAAAAGTTGCAGTTTCTATTATGTGTACGCCTGCATGTATATGTTTCGGCGCAAAAGTCCAAATTAGTGAATTCAGGGACTCATTGTTATTTTGAGTCTCTGAACCTAAACATCGAACCAGTAACTCCTCTGACGATAAACTCTCGTAGATCGGCTTTATAATTTTTAATACGTTGTCACACAGAGGCGGGTTTTCGTGGTCAAACTCCTCAGACGTAGTTCCTTCATGTGCAGCTTTCTGCCATTTACACCAGCTCTCTGGACCAGGTGGGCAATACAAATGTTGCGGATTTTCATTTGTGGAACTATTGTGATAGAAAGTAGCCCAAATTGCATTTTTCATGTTCTCAATAGAATCAGGATGCCGGCGAATTGCTAATCCATAATATAAAGACAGTTTATTTATGACTTTATCAGTTAATTTCCCTTCACCTTTTCCGCCAATCCCTTTGTTATCTTTTTTTGCTTTCCGTAGTCTTGTACCCATTCTTTTTTGAACATGTCCCACGCACTCTTTTTTTTTTCAACAACTGGGTCACCATCATAAGGATCTATGTCAAGTATACCCTTGAAAGTTTTTGAATCACCATCCCCAATATATTTGACATATTTCACTCGGTGTTTTTGAACTGATTTACTAAACATTTCGACAATAGCATCAACTTCCATTTTGCCTGCACTTCCTTTATGATTTATCGTACAAGATTCTTCGTGGTCTTCATACTTTAGTGTGTTGGGGTTTAAATAACACACCAATTTTGACTAGACTTTATTTGATTTTTGAAGGAAAATATTTACACGATAATGGCACAATTTTAACATGCGAAACCGACTGGTTCGGTTGAAGGATTCGAACGGACTTCTTTTGAAGCCCACTGAAAATTTGTATATATATGCCAGCTTCCGGGAGGTCGACTTGTAGGGTCTGAAGGATATTTCCGGTACTGTCCAGCGCGGGTGGCACTCTAACATTTATCATGTGTCTTCTGACATGTGTAAATGTTCGTGCTGTGCCGGGTGTAATTTGAAGTCAATTCGTTCCGGATCAGCTAAAATCGTTGGTGGTCGAAAAAGGCCTCGGGACCACCAGGAGTCGATCCGAGCCGCCACAATACCAATCATAATACGCAGCAATATCAGTTTTTTTTTTCTCCAAACATTACAGCCTTGACAGAAGCTAGATTTGACAGCTGTATCTACAACTTTTTTGGAATTTTTAGCTACGAGTGTGGTAACTCCAAATAGAGAATTGTGACCTCTTTTTTTCCAGGTCCCATCTCCAGAAACCGTGAAATTAGTTGGATTAGCATTAGGATCAGAAGCTGAAATTAAATTTTTCTCTTCATCAACAGCTTTGAAAATAATACAGCCATAAACTGCAGATGCGGCTGCATGCACGTTTTCAAGACAACTTCGATTTATTTCAAATGCTTTGTTGACCAATGGAGATGTTGGTATATATCGTACACTTTCGCAACTGCATTGTAATGCAATTTTAAATCCTAGTCCACGATGAACTGTCCGAGAAAATGTAATTTCTTTATTGCACGTAGCACACAAAACTAACGATGAAATAGCTGTAAAAACCGTAAAAAACTTAAAAATACAATATCCGTAATTGTTTTCAATGATAACTTGTTCATCACTAGGTTTGCTTAATTTTGCTGCTGATGCACTTGTAAAATTAGTATCTTCTTCTGCAGTAAATCTATTGCCGTGGAATTGCCTTTGTTTGAGCGATTCGCACGGGAAGTACTTCCTTTTCTGGGTTTTCGATCCATTTTAAAATTATTGAAATTTCACCTTTTTTAAAAAAACTTGAAATTTCAACTTTTTTAATCCCGCTGATAAATGAATAACTTTTGCCAATGGAACTGCACACAGCATATGCACCTTTGACAACACTGAGGGGATTCCCCGAGCATGTGTATAGTCTGATTTTTCATTATACAATTAAAAGTTGTGGTTTAATGTTTTTATTATTGTAGGTGTATTTAATATCACAATAAGTAATCTTTCTAAAGAAGTTCATAACATGAATCTTCTAAAATAATTTCAAACCACTTCCTACTGGATTTCTACAATATAGACTTAGACTATAATAGTTACATGTTATAAATCTGCAAATTTTGCAGAAACACCGACGGCTTTCCAGAGCGACTACCCATCAAGGTTAAATGATGAAAAAAAAAACTTGAAATTTCAACTTTTTTTAAAAAATTTCAAGTTTTTTATTTATTTTTTGCATGCCCTAACTACGCTTTCGTAGTAACTGAACGCTAAATGAGAAAAAACATTTGTTCGAATCGTTCCGGCCCAGCCGGTTTGGATGTCGTGTCACTAAAATAGTTATATCTCCGGAAATAATTAAAATTTTGACAAATCCTTTTAAAGACATATTCTTGAAAGATTCAGCTTTGAAAATATGAGAAGAAAAAAAAATTGATTTTTTCAAATTTCTACACTAGAATACCCCCTAAAAAGAATGGATGACCCCTTGATCTAGTGGCTGTGATGTACTTGATGTGTTTGCAGGCAGAAACAACACATTAATGTTACTGAGCTTCAAGTTTTTAGGATGGCATGGAGTGTTGACCATAAGCAATAATATTTTTCTCTTTTCCTTCTTCATCTTTTTATTAAAATTTTCAATCCACTCTGTGAAAATGGAACCAGTCATCCATGCTTTTTTATTAGCGTACCATTGCACATTCATTTTGGACATGTTCACATTTTTAAAACATCTTGGTCGTAATGCATTGTTTATTATTAACGGCTGTTCTTTACATTATTGTAATTCGGTTCTTTAATTTTTTAGATCCGTGCGAATTAGAACCTTTAAACGCCAAAGATTTTGTAGGCAAAGCACGATAAAAAAGGCCCGTTTCATCGACATTAAAAATGTCTTTTAAATCATATCCCTTTAGCAGAGAGGATAATTGTTGAATCCACTCAGCTACATCATTTTTATTTACGGATTCACTTTCACCACATAAAGTCTTTAAAACAATATTATTACGGCGACAAAATTTTTCTAGCCAGCCACCACTTGCCGTAAATGTCTCAATTTTTAATGTCCGTGCAAAGTTAATGGCTTTTTCCTGTAAAATTGGACCACTTATAGGAATTTTCCTGGCCCGTGCAGCTTCAAACCAGGCTAACGTTAATTCGTTAATTTCATTATAAGGTTGATATGTTTCCCGTTTTTGATTTTTGTTGGCGTTTTTATGCCACTTCTCTTTTATTGCGGCTTTGTCCTTTAAAATTTTTTGGATTTGAGTTTTTCCGCATTTATATTTCCCGGACAGTTTTCTTCAATTACTTTTATACGCGTCTCTCAATTTAAAGCAATTGGCGCACTTTTGCCAGACATTATCAATCGTTTACACAACACAATCTTTATCGTTTGACTAAAAAACTGTTGACTAAATAAAATACGAAGAAAACTTGAAGTTGTAGGCAGATTAGGACAAGTAACGATATCGGCACCCCTCGTTTTCAAACCGGGATAATTTAGAAACCTAACGGTTTTAATTCACTTTACTACTAATTACAATTAAAATGATTAAAGTACTCGTTCAGAAACTCTCGAAAGAATGAATGCCCGTTTTATTCCATAACCACATTCGGTGCGAGTTTGTTTATATCTCCAATTGCTGGAAAACGCCCTTCACCGGCTCCACCGCCACAACATCGCATATCGACTACATAAATAACAAAAGTCAAGTCCCGTTAAAATTTTGCAGCCCGATAAAGTCATTCCCCATTAACCTTTGGGAACTAACTTAGCTTTATAAGACATGAAGTCGAACATCGGTCTCATAGACCAATTGGAAAAATAACAGCCGCCTTTTGGAAAATTACTTGGTTTAAATTTTATTTCTTAAATATAAAGTGTTTGGGTAGTTTAACCAAGTTTGTGTGTTCATAGAGTTTTTATTATAAGAAATATAAAATTATAAAAAATTAAAAATTTAGTGAAACGTAAAATATTAGAAAATTAAAAAATACGACATGATTACTTTCCTTTATTATAAAATAGGACGCAAACGAAACTTAACATTTTGTTAAATGAATATAAAAGAAACAAATTGACCCAATATTTCGGAGGAACTGAAACTTTGCAGTCCAAATTACTGTTCTTCTTGGAGAACACATGTCTGGCATATCGGTACTAAATGCTCCAAGCACTTAAATTTTGGGCATTTCTGGCATTTGTATTTCGATTTTCTATTTTTCTTGCTGCAGCAATAATAACATCTTCTATAGATTGAGGTTTTCGGATTAGGATCGAAAATGTTATAAATTTCTTGAATACGTAATTTAATAATTTTCGAAACACCGGTACTAGTAACTCGATTTTTAATATGCTCCTCAACTAGCTGGTGTCCAAGAAGTTTTAAAAATTTTCTTCTTAGAATTTTTTTTCCGGGTTATTATGTTTATATACAGTGCTTTCGTAAAGTATGGAATAAAGTCGATAAAATATTTTAGAAGAATTTTCACAAAAAATCCTCGGACCGGTCAACTTTAGTTTTTAAAACTGCATCTTCTCTAATATTTATAATTTTACGATCGTCTTTTGTTTTCGCACTATGATGTCATCATCAATTTTTTTAAATAACAGCCCATACTTTTGATCGCGAATTTGGATGCAGCACATTTTTCTGAGTAGGAGTATGTCAAATTCGTATGACCTTGAAGAGGAAAGTTTTCGAAATAATCAGTCTTAAAGTTTCGAAAATGTATGGTAAATTTATTAGAGTCGAAAAGTGTTTTCTGTACTTCCTCACCAGTGCAGGCAGTCATTTTTTATATACTGATGGAAAAGTGAAAATATTACACCTAACGAAACAGTATAGAACTTATTTCAACAGCTGAATAATTATAATTAAACTAGCAGCAACGCAATGAGTTGATAAAATATTGTTTAGTTGCAAGAAACATTTCCAAGAATAATCTCGAATAAAATAATATATTAATGCTAACAAAGCACCGTTGATTAAGGTAAATATAGAGTTACAGACGAACTTAGCCAATTAACATCGGTCTATGAGACCGAACGCGTTTATAACTTAAGAACTGTTCAACGCTCAACTCTGACAACTTGAGGGTAACTGACTCTATTTGAGATCGAAAGGTACTGAGGACGGCAGAAATTTGCCTCAACCAGGGAAAAAATGCTTGGCAAAAATCGTAAATGTCGGTCTCTGAGACCGTATTGTTAGCTCCGGAAGGTTAAACCATAAAAAAAAACTGTCGCCAATACCCAAAAAGGAGCGGTCTCGGTCGGGTTAGAGAGTGGTCGCTTTAGGGAAAAATAAATACATGGAGTTTTCATTAATTTAAAACTGTTCTTAAAAAAACTGGTCATATTTGGAGGCGGTCGCCTAAAAGAGGTGGTCATCGCGAGAGATTTTACTGTATTAAAGCCAAACGGCAACAGTTAAATCTGAGGACAAATAATATGTATTGGCTAATTGGACGTAAATCACAATTAAATCTCGAAAGCAAATTGTTGATGTATAAAGTCATCCTAATACCCATTTGGGCTTATGGGATCCAGCTATGGGGATGTAGCAAACCCTCTAACACCAAGATCTTACAATCCTACCAATCGAAGACACTGCGCTCTCTGGCCAACGCTCCGTGGTATATCAGCAATCAGACCCTTCACAACAACCTCCGAATTTCCTTCATCTCCGACGTCATCAAGAACTCTGCCATGAAAAGTCGTGATCGCTCCTTAAATCACACCAATCAGCTCATTGCAGACCTCTATTCCCACCAGATCGTGAATAGAAGACTCAAAAGGCAGTGGCCGGAAGACCTTGTCGAGTAAATCGTGGAGCCTCATCAGTGGATGGTACCCAACTCATGTCCATTAGCAATCATGTCAACTCATTTACTTATTACTCTACAGTTGAGTAGATTGTAAATTAGCAATTGTAATTAAAAAAATTTAAAAAAACTTTTTTAGAAAAAGAAACAGGGATTGCTTCATCAAGAATGGGACAACCGAGTAGAACAAAATTTGCATTATTACAAATACGTATTACTGGGGTTAAGGAACCAAATCTATCTAATAATATAGACCTATCAATTTGTGAAATGTTATGAAAAAAGTAAAGTTCGCATTTATTAGAGTTGAGAACTAAACCAATTTTTTTAAACTCTGAAATTATTACTTCTAAGTCATGTAAAACATCCGATGCTTTACCTCCTAAAGTACCATCATCCAAATACCAAATATTTAATTCTGAAGTTAGCTCTTTAATAAATCGATGAATAGCAAGACTGAAAATGGCTGGTCCTAATGGATCACCTTGTTGACATCCTACTAAAGATTCAATCACGTTACTATTATAAAATAAATTAGATTGAAAAGCGTAACATTGCCAGAGGTATGGGTAAAGATCTGGGATGATATCCTTGACGATAGAAAGGAGTGAGTCTCTTTCAACAGAATTAAAAGCATTTTTGACGTCAATTTTTAGAATTACCTCAGCATCAGATTGGTTTTTAATATACGATCTAATTGAATGAACTGCTGCCTCACAACCGCCTTTTATTCCAAATCCTAATTGGATAGGGTGGAAAAGGGTAAATAACGTATCATTTACATGGAGACTACATAATTTAGAAGTTAGGCGTCTAAATGTTGAACCAATAGCGATTGGACGAATACTTTCATCTTTTTTTAAAGTGCACAAAGAGAGGCGCCATAAAGAAAAGACCTTATTTCTGAATTTACTTTACCTGAAAGCATTCCCAAGTAACACAGGACGTCCAATGGACGTACATGCTGGTCCATTTCTTATCCATTTATGGACGATCCACAAGCGGATCTATAATGGACGTCCAATGGACGTCCAAGCTCATTCATAAATGTACATTACAGTAATGGATATAAATGGACGTCCACTGGATGTACATTTATGGACTTAATCTGGACGTCCATCAACGGATAAATATGGATGTCCATTGGACGTACATTCATGGACATAAACGGGCAGTACATAAACGGATCAGCATGAATGTCCATTGGACGTACATTCGTGTACTAGATTTGATCGGTCCATAAACGAATCGACATGTATCAAAAAATTTGAAACTTTAACTAAAAGCATTATTCAACTCGGGTATTTTACTGAGGATCAAAACGAAGCACACGTAACATTAAGATAAAATAGGTGCGTTTAAAATACCTCAACTAACTTTAATAATTTATATTTTTAATTTTTAATTTGTGAAATAAATGACAAACACGGCCTCTGTGTGATATAATTTTTAACAACTTTTAACAATTTTTTGACAATTTTTAGTGTGTTTTATGTATGTGACTTTATAACTTTATAACTTTATAACTTTATGACTTTCTGAAGAATACTGTGTTTTGATATCCTGATTAGATCTACGAGATAAAGAGTTTCTAATGAATTATTAATTAAACTTTTGAACGATTTTTAAGCAAGTTGTATGTAAAATGCGAAATACAACTTTGGATACAAATTTATAAATACAATACCGTAGAATGGGGCGAAAGTGATTTCTGGGAATTAAATTGATAACTAAATCAATTGCAAACTTTTTTTAATTTAGTGCTTATCCTACCGCCCTTGCATTTAGCACTTCGAATTTACAGATAAATAGGTGGATTGATGATCGCACTTGGTTTCAGATCAAAATATTTGGTTAATTGTAATTATAATTCAGTTTAACTCTGCTTTTATAGTAATCCAGTCAATTTATACACAAAAAGGGCCCAACCTTGCAGAAGATCGGTGTACAAATTGACTGGGCTCCTATAAAAGCGATTTAATTTTTACTTTTGTGAACCTTGAAATTTTATTAGGGTTGGGGCAAAGAATTGCCGTCTTTGAAGTAACTTATATACGGGTGAATATGCTGGACATTTGCTTTTAACATCTGGACGTCTGGTTTTACCTGACTTTGGGTAACGCCAAGGATTTTTTTTTATTTTCAACTCTCATACTTACAACAGTTTCTTGCAAACACCAGAAATTCAATTTGACCGCCGGACATTAACCAATTTTTCATGTGAATTGTTAAGTTTTGTTTGTTACAAATGTGTGTAGTTGAATTTCATTGCAATAGTTGCAACGGGTTAATTTTCGTTGCGGCAAGGCTCGTCGGTGAAACCCTTCGACGAATCGACACGAATTTTAATGTACAACATGGAGATTTCATGACTGCCGTAAGTAAAAATGACAATGTATTTAAGTTATTTTTTACTATTTTTTGCGTGTTTTAGGTAACTCAGAAATAGTTTATTATGAATTTACAAAACAAATCCCAAGTCCGCTTTATAATACTTGATAATAATGTACCTAAATCGTATTATTCAAGGACCGAGAGAAAAAGTGAAATTGCAGCTTTGATTATATTGGTAAGTTAAAATGATTTTAAAGAAGTTGTGTAATATTTTCTTTTTTTAGAAAGTGTCAACCTAAGTAAATTTATTCGAAAAGGACATTAAAGCTGCAATGGGAAAATGGTGGATACGGACCGGTGTTGCTTTGAAATGATTTTTTTTCAATGTTTCTAGTTGTTTAATTAGTTAATAATTAATTAAATTCTGTATGGTAATTATTTTTGAATATTTATATTTTTTAAGGTTAAGTTTCTAGTTATTTAGTTTGTTAATAGTTAAAGTTAAATAGGTAAAGTTGTTCACTGCAAATTGTTTTTGAATTTACATATTTCTTTGTACTATTACCCACTCGATCACGACAGACGACTATCGCCGCACGACGGTTGTTTAAGGAGTCAAGGCGATGGAAAACATTTTAATTTATTATTAATCCGTCACCTTTAAACGAAAAAGGCGGACGAATAAACATCGTTCCACATAAACTGTGTTTTATTCGTATAATAGTGTGTTCGTTTGTAACATTTGTACACAAACATGGGGTACACATTTCTTGACTTCAGTAAGAGGTTCCGCGAGCAATACTGCTCCCCGGTCGCTCGGGCTAAACTCGCGGAAACGCAACTTCTGCACGACGAACTGCGTCAAGAGAAACTGGCAAAGGAACGACTCCTGCGAGAGAAGGAAGCCGTCACGACGGAAAAATACGTCACGGAAAGCGCTCTGGCCGACGCGAGATTGGAATCCGAACTGAAGGACGAAAAATTGCTAATGCTGAGATGTAAATTGGACGAGCTCGTTGGGCAGGTGCAACTGTTGGAGCAGGCCAAGTTGAGGCTGGAAATGACTCTGGAGTCGCAGCGCAAAGAGTCCAAGAGGGAAACGCAGCAGCGAGACGAAGAACTGGAGGAAGTTCGACGCAACTCCCAGGAAAAAGTCAAAGCTCTCGAGGTTCAATTGGAAAATGAGCATGAAGAACGGACGCTACTCTTGCGGGAGAATCACGAGTTGGAGAGACGGTTGGCGGTGTTTGCAGAATCCAATCGAAATGAACGGGCCGGTGACGAAGCTTTGGTCCAGAGGCTCAAGCGAGACCTGGAAAGGACTAAAGTGTTGCTCCGGGACGCACAGGTTCAGCTCGAAAGACAGAAGGTCGACAATCCTAGCAAGATACTTATACGACAGTTGAGGAACCAGATCGAAGACCTGGAATGCTCTCGAGCCGTCGCCAACAAAGCGAAACAGAGCATCGACATCGAACTCGCAGAAACACAAGCTTCGCTCGAAGAGGCTCACAAAGCGCGACGCGAGGTCGAGGACAAGGCAAACGGCTTGAGCCGGGAGCGCTCAGACTTGCAAGCGCAGCTGGAAGAAAACGAAGAAGAACTGGCGGAAGTTGTCAAGAAGTATAAGGCTGTCATTCAGCAGATGTCCTCGGATCAACTGATCTTGCAGGTACAAGCATCGCTGGTGTCCGAACTGGAAGGGGAACGAAATTCATTGAAGGACCAGTTGGTCGAGCTCACCACGAAGCTGGAAAGCGCCGAAAGCTTGGGAGACGCTTCCTCGAATCTGCTGGCCAAGCGAATGGAACTGAAAACCAAAGAATTGGAATCGAAGCTGGAACTTGAGCAGACGACCAGGTCCAGTTTGGAGGTCCAGATCGCCCGCCTGAAGGAGGCCGTCGACAAGCTGCAGAACGACCTTGCCGGTTCGAAAGTGAAGGAACAGCAGGCGCAAGAACAGACGAAGAAATCGCAGAGAAGATTCCAGGGAAAGCACTCCTTGGTTACAATCCTCGCCTTCCAGGTGCCTGGGACTCGGACGTCGAACGTCCACCCACCCCGGAGCTCGAGGACATTCGCCAGAAGGCGCGTGACAACCAACGAGCCTACCTGGACCGTCGCCACCCCGTACAGCCCCGCGCAAGAACCTTTGACATCGGTGACCTCGTCCTCACCAGAAAAGCCCCTGGCCGACAGCGCTTTGGACCAACCTGGCTGGAACCCTACTCGATCGAAGAGAAGATCACCGAACCACAAGCATTTAATTTCTTTGTCAAAGACCCGTCGGCGACCGTCGTCTCGAAAAAGGGGGCGAATATTACCCACTCGATCACGACAGACGACTATCGCCGCACGACGGTTGTTTAAGGAGTCAAGGCGATGGAAAACATTTTAATTTATTATTAATCCGTCACCTTTAAACGAAAAAGGCGGACGAATAAACATCGTTCCACATAAACTGTGTTTTATTCGTATAATAGTGTGTTCGTTTGTAACAGTACGTATTTTTTAAGAATAAGTTTCATGTTATTTAATGTGTTAATGGTTAGTTTTAATTGTTAAAGTTCGTTATTGTAACAATTTTTGAATTTACAAATTTTTTTAAGGTTATTTATTTTCGAATATATGCTTTTTTCCATTTATTTATTTATTTATTTTTTAATCCCACAACGTTTATAAGTTCGTCCATTAATGTCCATAATTCGGGTTCAAATGGACATACATAAGACGTCCAGTGAACGTCCAAAACGAATCCGTTTACAATCCCAAAGACGTCCAATAAGCGTTTGTCGATGGACGTCCACGAACCGGCACGTCATGGACGTACATTGAACGTTCGAAAAGATCCCAAATGTAGTCCCAAAAACGTTCACAAAGTGACGTCCAGATGTACGTCCAATTTAGTCTCAAATTGGACGTCCATTGGACGTACAGTGATCCGTTTGTGTACATCCAATGTACGTCCATTGGATCTACATGTGTTACGTGGGTTAGGTTGCAAAGATTGGAAATAGCGTGTAACGCCCGTTGCCCAGAGTCACCAGTATATTTGTTTAACAAATCTTTAAGATGTTGAGGTCTGAAAAATAAAATAGCTTTAGCAACCTGGACTTCAGAAACAACTAGATGTTTAGCACTTTCTTCAAGTTGATGAGGGAACTGGTTTAATCTAGAAGAAATTGGATGTTTTGATTTCAGTAACTCAAAAGTATCGGCGTTATCGTTTGCAAAGGTATCATCAGACGACAAAATACGGACAGCACCCCTAATATCGCCATCAGATCAATTTTTCAAAGTTTGATTTTACGAGCGAGGTAGACTATTAAATTCCACATAAGTTGATGATGCAAGGCTTTCTTCAAATTTAAGGCGAACAAAAATATCTTGCATCTGTTTTTCAATTATTGCAGATCCCACAAAGCAGGAGCCTTAAGTGCACATAAAGCAATGATTTTCATAAGTAATATCACAAGAGAGTGAGAATAAATTGAAAATAATTCGACAGATTTTCGAAAACTTGTTGCCAGGGAATCGACATGAGAGCCCGTAGGGGTCGAGTGGCTATTTCCAAATGGCAACAACTTTGAAAAAATAACTGGAGAATTATTTTCTAATTAATTCGCACTCTCGAGTGGTATTTGGAAGATTATTTTTTAATGTTTGAATCAAAAATGCAACATAATAAATACAGTTTAACAGTTTAAAATAAAACTGGTGACAGATGTCAGATAATTCTCGCGGGAATTTTCTACAGTAGAAAATTCTCACTATAATAATGTTGTGATTGGACAGAATTAAGCACGTATGTCCAAATACTGCTAAACGATTAGTGAATGAAATCACTAAAAAATAATCATTTTTAATACCACTAGAGGTTAAATTATTTCCGGATTTTAATTTAACGTCGAGTGGTATTCGATAAGAAAATTTTGCACCTTCTTGCAATTTAATTTATGTATTGACATATTATCTATAAACGTCACTCAACGCTATAAATAACACGATATTTTGATTGCAAGTTTATGGGAAGCGTTGAATGGCATTTAATGTCAAATAGCATCGTTTATTCTGGTTACGTGCACTTAATGTAAGTATTAGTGACAGTAATTATGCCGTCAAAAAATTTCCACTAAAATTTACTCCAGGGTCCTACCCAATCGGAAAAAATTTCCGAAAAAATACTTGCGTTACCTTGGTAGCGGTTCAAAAGAAAGGATTCTGATTGGTTGAACAGGCTGGTGCAAAATTTTCGTATATAATACAACAAGTGGTAGGAATCTTGTCGGTAATAATTTTTGTCAGTCAGATCACGAATAGTTGTTCTGACGAAAATCGCCACGAGTGCTTTAGCACGAGTGGTGATTTTCTAAAGACAACAACTATGAGTGTTACTGACTGACAAAAATTACCAAAAGATTCCCACCACGTGTTGTATTCGGCAAGACAATCCAAAGAAAATGACGAAAATTGGAGGTTTGGAAATGCAGTAGTTCATGAAATGTCACCACGGCAACATATATTATCGCTGTAATCATCTGCTGCTTAGTATGGAAAGATTGCCAGTATAAACATATCCTAATTGGCTCAAATTCAAAAAATAGACTGTTTTTATTGGTTGTTAGATTTTGAGTTGGATTGTCAGTAAAATTTAACTGATCTTTAAATTCCCAGTGATACCTGCTGTATAGTAACAGTTATTTTTGTACTTAATTTGTTGACAATGTTGCTATCTGAATTTTTCAAATTCTGACAGTCATTTTTTACTTTAACGTTCTTCAGCAAATTCTAGTGTGATAATTTGTAAAAGATATCACAATTAGTCTAAGCAACTTGTGCGCATATAAGATCTCAACGAATCATCAAACAAACATACTTATTCGAAATAAAAGGTATTTGTAAATTTACAAATTTTCGTTTACTTACATTCTTCATTCATTACAGATGTACGCTAATATTATGACACTATTTTGTATATTTTCAAATTTTATGGTTTTGTTTGGACGTAAATGTAACGGTCCAATCGATTACAGAAAACGAGTTTTTTACACAATGGAAAGCTTTCAAATTAATTCAATCCCTTTCGATCCAAGAGGTTACAGTAGCAAAGGAAATTCTATCATTTTTAAAACAAAAGGAATTAAAAGTCTGGATTTTAACTCCTTTCAAATTGATGGTGCCTTTTACATTAGAACTTTGAATTTGAGTGCCAATAAAATACAAAATATCAATGACGGCGCTTTGGATCCGGTAGAGTGCCTACTACAACTAGATTTACAAAAGAACAACATTTCACGTATCACTAACCGTACTTTTTCGACCTTAAAGCCGTTAAAAGTATTAGTTTTAAATTATAATAATTTAAAGGAAATTCCAGATAACGCATTTGCTTATAATTATTTTTTACGTGACTTATCATTATCAAACAATAAAATAACAATTTTAAATCAATATTCATTTCAAAATCTGGTAAAACTGAATTCTTTAGATTTAAGTTACAACCGATTGACTACCATTTCCCCGGAAAATTTTAATTTTGCTACAAAATTGGTTATTTTGAATTTAGCGTTTAACAGATTTACAAATTTACAAATTCACATGTTCAACCTAACAGACTTGGAGAGTTTGTACCTCGATGGAAATTATCTGGATAAATTGGACTTTGATCATGTGTTTGCTTTTGAATTTTCATTAGACAGTTTAGATCTGAGCTACAATGATTTGACACAATTAAATCCAGTTCAGTTAAAAGGAGCTATTCGAGTTTTATCTGAACTGGATCTGAGTGGTAATCCTTGGTATTGTCACGAGTTGTGGTACATAGTTTCAATTTTGGAAAAGGCCCGTGTTAAATGTGTGGGTCAAAACATTAGCACTACAAACGTTCGTGGTATAGATTGTTTGCGATTGTATGCGATAGATGAGGCACAGAAAAAGCATCCAATAATAGAAACGACATCGGTAAAACGGATATCTATAGTTAATTGTGTAATTTACTGTTTAACCATTTCGGTTGTTGTTGTTTACATAGTGTTTCACTTGAGTAGGAGAAAATTAGGTAATTTTTGTAAAAGCTTAAAAGCGGTAGATAATGAAAATGTTGATCTAGAAAATCCCGAAGATAATGATAGTCATGTTCAACTCATTGGGTTTTAGTAGACGATTTTTTGTTTTGTTCAGTACTGGCATTCGAAATGTGGTTTCAGTTTTAACATGTCTATTTAGGTTTGATGACTTAATATTTTGTAAATATAAATAATATTGATTTGTTACATTGTAACTAAGCTTTTGATGGAATTTTGTAATAAAATATTGAAAAAAATAATAAATATTTTGACTTATTTGGCTTTATAGTGTCCTGGCGCCGTTGGAATCATTAAAGTCAAAAAAATAAAACGTTTATTTTATAGTATCGGTAATTACAAATTGTTGACCGCGGGTTCTCAAATTTTCAGGGGGATTAGAAGGGTGTTTTTTCGCTAAAAATTATATAAAATTAAAGAAAACAAAACAGACAATTTATTGATGGCACATTTTGGAACTGGGGCGTTTTTTCGTGAACTCCTGTATACGTCATTAAAGATATTGCCCTGTCTACTAAATTTGATAGTTTAAGGAATTTAATACACAGTTTTTATTGATTACTCGAAACTATCAAAATGTTGGTTGATTTGTTTCAACAATAAATGATTCAATTATAATAAATGGCGTGGGTTATTTTCAGTTGTGCATTATCATTGACACATGATAGATTTTTAGGTTAAGTGTCAAGCGAAGGTAAATAAAGAATCGTTTCCAGTGAAATAAATTCTTATTTGAGATTAATTATACCAGCGAGATAAGTTTTATCCTGAAATATTGTATAGAAGGTATTGTAAAAATTAGAGTATCCAATTTTGCCAATTTTCTTATTTATATTTTTAATTACATTTAGTTGTGACTATCATGTGTTCTTTAAAAAGTATACGTACTCTTTTTGATTGTATATGTATTTGATTGTATTGTACTTGGTGCAATTAATTTTAACTTCTTATTTTCAACTCCCATCATTTTGGATTTTTTCTTATTTCTTATTTCTTTAGTCGTAAGTTCAGTGTTACATGTACTTATCTATATATATAAAATTGGATGTATGTATGTGTGTATGTGTGTAGCTTATAGACTCGGAAACCACTGAACCGATTTTGCTGAAATTTTCAGGAATACTCTAACATAACCTAGAGAGTGTTCCTGTGAAGATTGGTGCCGATCGGGGGGGGGGCATAAAGTCATCAAATTTTGTACACAAGTGCATCTTAGTAAGGGGACTTAATTTAATGCCGATTGGGGAGGGGGGGCGAACAAAAATCGCACGGGGGGATCACTGAAACTTATTTTCGCATAGAAAGAAGTGTCCTAGAGCCAACAAATTTTGTACACAAGTGCATCTTCGTAGAGGGGGCTTAGTTTGTTGCCGATCGTGGGGGAGGGCAAACAAAAATCTCACGGGGTGATCACTGAAACTTATTCGCATAGAAACAAGTGTCCTAAAGCCACCAAATTTTGTACCCAAGTGCACCTTAGTAGGGGGGGGGATATCACCGAAACATATTTTCGTATAGAAAGACGTGTCCTGCAGCTACTAAATTTTGTACACAAGTGCATTTTAGGGGGGGGGTATCACACAAGCATATTTTCGCATAGAAAAAAATGTCCTACAGCTATCAAATTTTGAACACAAGTGAATCTTATGGGGGGGTGGGATCGTCTAAACAGATTTTCGCGTAGAAAGAAGTGTTCTATAGCCACCAAATTTTGTACACAACGGCATCTTAGTAATAAGGGGGGCTATCGCCCAAACAGATTTTCGCATAGAAAGAAGTATCTTACAGCCACCAAATTTTGTACACCGAGCGAAGCCGGGTATTTCAGCTAGTCATTTATAAATGTGCATTTTAATTTAATCATTAACTTGCTTCAAAACGGCAAAAAAATGAGTATGATGCTTTCAAAATTTGAAATTTAAAGACAGTAATGTTGGATTGTTTTGAAAAAACTAATCTTACCGATACAAAAGTAGTTAGTGTCAATGCGGCAAACTTTCCAACTGTAAGGTATAGGGGTCTTCTCATTCTGGTCATAGTTATCATCATGCTGGTACGGTATTCATAGGTCGACTCGAGCCAATCACCCTCCCATATTGAATCAGGAATTTCACTAGCCGTAAGTGTGACATTATTTCCAAACCAACAGTATAAGATCAACTGAAATCCCATTGCGATCATGTAAATAATTTCAGCAATAAATTGTTTACTCGCTATGGGAGTCTAAAAAAAAACTTTCTTGCAATTGATTTTATAAATTTTTTTATTTACCGTTGAGACAAGAAATAGGCAGGTGCACATTATAAAAAGAGTGGCCATTACTTGTGACAACGTTAGGTACTTGTGTATGTTTTCAAGCTCCTTGCACACTCTGAAAATGAGCTTTAAATATTTTTTAAATAAAATTTGTTTTGCTTACGAAAACACTGTCTGGAGGTGTTTAACACATTTATTCATTTCTGCAGCCATTTGTTTGTTTAATTCTGGCGAATTGTGTAATTTATCACCAGTTAGTTCTGTATCACTTATTTTATCTAAACTTCTGCCTCGTATGCTCTTGAAAGCTCCTTTTAAAATAATCATTTGACCTCCGATTAAATTCATGATATTCATGAAGAGCGTATCCATTCCAACAATACTGTACGCATACGAAAACATTGGGATTGCTTGATAACCCAAAGCTATTAAATATTTCGATGGCGAATCGATTTTAAAGGGCATCCAACTAAAATAGGGCAATTTTTGATGAAACGTCAAAGTGCCATTTTCATCTTCGATGTAAATAGGATTTCTTATTGTCACGAGCAATGGTGGAACGTAAGAGGATGATAAAGTTAAATGAGCTAACATGAAGAAACACAGTGTATATTTTATTCCAGTTCTTTTTGTTTTCTTTGAAATCAATCCAGGCGTAAACTCATTTTTCACTTCGTAATGCAGTTCCACATCTTCAAGTGTGTTAATGATGTTTATTAAATTTTCGCCTCGATAGTACCAAAACGTTACTTTGAAGGCTCCCATTAAATGCGTTAAAGCAAAATTTATGTTTTTAATTGCATCATTTAGGTTTCTGTATGTCTGCAAGAGACTGGCAAATTCAGTAACAGTGAAAAACAAATTCACGAACAAAAATATGAATATTGCATACATTCTGTACAGATAATAAATGATGATATGTGGTTTATCAGAAGCCCACAAACCGGCACAACGCAACATCCAGCGATTAAAGAAGAAATGATCTTTTGCATACTTATTTAGTTTAACTGGCTTTACCAATGAAGACATTTTTGACTATGAGTAACAGCTTGTAAAAGAGTCGGTTAAATAGCTCTGAACTTTGTTTAATTATTCACCAAAGAACTGTACTGCTGTTGTAAAATTACAGGGCAAATGTTTTGATTTATTTTCATACTGTAATCAACGAAAAGGAAAACTTTGATGTTCTAATAGGAAATTCTTCTAGAATTAGCCAATTTCTTTGATAATACGCTATCGATAATGAAACTGGTTTGTGTTTGTAGATATTCTTTTTTATTAATTGAGACGCGTTTGATTTTCGGCGTTTCAGGTGATTCCTTTCGTTTTAATATTGATTTTGTAGTAGCTGAAACGTTGCTTCGGTCATAAGTTGTGGTACGTTGTATCATTTTTTAAAAAAGGCATACGATGCATACTCGATGTCTTGGTGAAAATATTACTACTACAAACATTCAAGGTATAGATTGTTTGAAATCGTTTGAGATCGTTGAGTCACTGAAAAAGTATCAAATAACTGAAACGGCATCGGTAAAACGGATATTAGTAGCTGAATGTGTAATTTTCTGTTTAACCATTTCGGTTGTTGTTGTTTACATAGTGTTTCACTTAAGTAGGAGAAAATTAGGTAATTGTCGTAAAAGTCCAGAAAATCCTGAAAATATTCTTGAAAATAACGACGAGCGTATTGAACTCTTTCGAGATTAGTAGCCCATTTTATTTTTTTAGTACTGGTATTCAAAATGTGACTTCAGTTTTAACATGTACTATTTAGATTTTATGACTAAATATTTTATAAATATTATACTGTAACTAAGCTTGTGATAGAATGTTATAATAAAATATTGAAAATCGTATTTTTTATTTTGATGAATAAATTTTGCATTAAATCTTGCGTCTTCAACTAAGCTATTTATATATAAAGTGGTAACACTGAATAATTTTTTTTAAAACCATTTTTCAAGAGTTTTCGTGTCTTTTCCATCTTTATGGGTTCCGCTGGTTTCACTGTACAGCCTTATTTTGGTTTTGTTGCCGAGACTGTATTTATTTATTAACACAACTCAGATGCTTTATCAAAAATGAGGAATGTATTGCATGTTTCAATGGATTACAAAATGTGGACTCATTGAAGTTGTGACGAATTAAATAATGAAGTTAAGTAAAATTTATCTGATTTTTAAATTGGTAGTGACACTGTGTAGCAACCGTTATTTTTGTATTGTAGGCCAAGCAACAGAGCAAAATAAATATCACAATTTAACATAAATACTACCAGGAAACCAACTATGCGATTTTGTCAAAGACAGTTAGTAGATAAATTCTGTATAATTTCCAACTCAAGAATCATAATTTAAAATTTGTTATGAACAATTTTCAACAAAAAATCGCGTTTTTTTTAGTTTCTTGCTTGGAAAATTGAAAATAATGAAGCAATCTTAATGACGTCAATACACGAACTTGTAGAGAATTCAATTACGAAGAGAATGAGTAGTGGGGGAGACTGGCCGTTGAGGGGAAGCGCAGCTATTTTGCTGCATTTTATGGAAAAACTAAAATACACGTTTTGTTGCTGAGCACGTCTAGTTTCCAATTATATTTTTTAAATTTAAATCGGACAATTACAGGAGCATCCAGCTCTCCGCGAAAATATTGAAAAAAATAAATGAAATGGAGATTGTGCAAAAACTGGTATTCCGTCAGAGTCAGAATTTTGCACACATAAAGTACATATAAATAGCTACCTTTGTGAAAAGTTGCAGTTTTTGAAATTAAAAAATGACAGAATTGTGAATTGTTTAAAAAAATACTAAATTTTCAGGATTTTCCGGGTTTTCCCAGGTTCTAATTATCAGATCGGACGATTTGAGCTCTCATTCTCTTCGTAATTTAATTCCCTACAATTTGTCTATTGACATCATTAAGATTGCTTCATTAGTTTCCATTTTACAAGCAAGAAACTAAAAAAACGCGATTTTTTGTTGAAAACTGTTTATAACAAATTAAAAATTATGATTCTCGAGGTGGAAATTATGCAGAATTCATCTACTAACTGTCTTTGGCAAAATCGCACAATCAGTTTCCAGGTACTATTTATGTTATGAAAAAATTCTTTATTGCTGGGCCTATTGATTGGACTCTACCAAAGTCATTTTTTACTTGATCTTTCTTCAACAAATTCTCGTGTGATAATTTGTAAAAGATATCACAATTCGTCTAAGCAGTTTGTGTGTGTATTATTTGCTTCAAAACATTTCATTCATATTATTTGAACAGTAAAATAGTTTTAGTGATTCAGTTATTTCTCATAAGTGAATGTTTTAACTGAAAAAAAACGTTTAAAATAAAAGGTATTTTTTTAATTTACAAATTTTCGTTTATCTACGTTCTTCAATCATTTCAGATGTACGCTACTGTTGTGACACTATTTTGTATATTTTCAAATTTTATGGTTTTATTGGGACGCAAATGCAGCGACCAACCAATTGACAACAGTCCACGAATTTTTTACACAATTAAAAGCTTTCAAAATGATTCAATCACTTTCGACGCAAATGTAGTCGTTTTTAGAACAAAAGGAATTGAAAATCTGGATGCTGACATCTTTAGGACCGACGGCGCTTATTTCATCAGAGAACTGAAGTTGAATGCCAATAACATACAAAATATCGATGACAACGCTTTCCTTCCGGTACAGTGCGTAGAAAAACTAGAATTACAAAATAACAACATTTCACATATCACTAACGTCATTTTTTTGGAATTGAGTATATTGAGAATATTAAATTTAAGTCACAATAGTTTAAAGGAAATTCCGGATTACGCATTTGCTTATAATAAAAATTTACGGAATTTATTTTTATCAAACAATAAAATAACAACTTTAAATACATATTCGTTTCGTGGTATGGGAAAACTGGATCTTTTAGATTTAAGTTATAATCGGTTAACTGTTATTTCTCCGGAAAATTTCAGTTTGGCTAGACACTTGAATGTTTTGAATTTAGCGTTCAACAGAATTACGAATTTACAAATTCACATGTTCAACCTAAGAGAATTGGCAGATTTGAACCTCGCTGGAAATTATTTGAAAATATTGGACTTTGATCACAAGTTTGAGTTCGAATTTAGCTTAACTAATTTGAATCTGAGCCACAATCATTTGACACAATTAAATCCATATCAGTTAATAAGAGCTATTCAAGTTTTATTTAAACTGGATCTGAGTGGTAATCGTTTGTATTGTGAACAGTTGTGGCACATGGTTTCAATTTTGGAAAAGGCTCGTATTCAATGTATGGGTCCAAGGAGTGGTACTACACACGTTCGTGGGATAGATTGTTTGTATCCAACACGAATATCGGTAGTTTATTGTGTAATTTTCTGTTTACTCATTTTAGTTGTTGTGGCTTATATAATGTTCTACATAAATAAGAGAATATTATCTAATTGTTGTAAACGCCGAAAAACGGTACAGTATGAGGGTTTTAATCTATCATAAAATCCCGATGATATTTTGTTTGTGGCGTCTTAGTAGACCTTTTTGTTTATTTAGTACTTGCACTGGAAATATGATTTCAGTTTCAACACAATTATACATTTGATGACTTAATAGTTTTTGAATACAATTGTTATTGTGACTAAGTTTTTAATAGGATTTTATAACCAAATAATAAAAGTTATGGTTTTGGATTTAGATGGGAAGCTTTTTCATTATATCCTGTGTCTTACGCTATTCCTTTTCAAAATAAATTGTGAACATGACAATAATTGAAGGAAAGTTATATGAACAACAGTTCCGTCCTAAGCCTACATGGCCTGTTGAGCAAAATAAATAAATATATGTACAATTAAAGAAAGTTAAAGAAATTAAATAAGAAAATACCGCTCATACGATTTACCTAAATCATAAAAGTCTAGCTCTGTAAGTGTAACAACATTAGCTGGCATATTAATATAATAAATTCAATAAGAACCAGTCAGAAATATTTAGAACAGGCTGGTTCAGTGGAAATGAGGCAAAAGATGACGAAAAAGTAGAAAACTGGTAATGTAAAAAATATTCAACTCCTAAATCAATAACTAAATAATATAGACAAAGAACCCCAATTAAATGAAATACAAGTGAATAAGTTGAATAATTAATTGCAAAAAGGGAGAGCTTGTCCTAAAGTATCTGGGGGATTTATACAATCTAATAGAATCTGTAGAGGATATGTAAAATAAATAGAAATGCTTGTATTATCTGGGATCCTGAGGGAAAATTTTCCCACGACTTCAGGAGCTCATTAAATACTATTAAGCTAACTGACCATTAAACTAATTTCCTCATTAATGATGCACGAAATTCTACTTAGAATTCAAGATGGCGGACTGGTCCAGAACCCCTGTTTCCCATCTACTGACAAATTATTTTAAATTATTTTGTACAGTGATACTTCACGGAGTTATGTGGTTTCCACTTCCGTCCCTTATTACTCGCTTGAAGCTGATTTTACTAGGAAATTTGATTGGAAAATTTGAGTCACGACTTACTTGGGTTCTACCTATTGCATAACTTCGAGGTATGACTGTATTTCCCGTTCCTCCACGCATCCTTCATATTTCTTTATCAATTTTATCCCTGCACATAATAATCGTTTTACTTTTATAAATTAAGTTTAAAAGATAAAATGTAAATATTGTTGTAATTAGCCTCGAACTCACCTTGAGATTAAATAATAAATCTCAGTATAATTTAATTGATTTTTTAATTTTTAATGATTCCATTGTAACAGTGCTATCTGGTTGTTTTAAATTCTTCCAAAGTAATTTTTTACTTTCCCATTCTTCAAGAAATTCTTGTCTGTTTGGTTTGTAAAAGATAGCGAAGTTTGTTGAAACGAGTTTATGGATGTTCGTTACTCTGCGCATCACTAAAATTTGTTTTAATTAAATAGATGAAATAACTTAAACAAATCAGTTATTTTCAGTAGTACGTGATTTGTTTTAATCAAAGGTATTTTTTTTTTAATTTTCGAATTTCGTATTATCTACATTTGTTAATTATTTCAGATGTACGCCAATATTTTAACACTTCTTTGCGTATTTGAATATTTTACGTTTACGCTTGGATTCCAATGCGCCGATCGTATTAATCACAGAAAAAACGTTTTTCACACAATAGAGAGCTATCAAAACGTTTCCTTCAGTTTCATAACGGAACGAGGAAACATTGTTGCTTTCGTGGGACACATTGAAAATCTGTATAACGGCATATTTAAGCGTTTTGATGCTGATTTGATTATACAACTTAGGTTAGTTGCCAATAACATCCAAACTATCGACGATGGAGCTTTTGATGGGTTAACGTGCTTGCACTATTTGGATTTAACAGGAAATAATATTTCACGTATAACCAATCGCACCTTTTCGAATTTACCGTTTTTACAATTATTAGGATTAAATAAAAATAATTTAATAGAAATTCCAGACAATGCATTTGCTTTTAATCCACAATTATATCATTTAGATTTATCATACAATAAAATAACAACTTTAAATAATTACACATTTTACGACCTGAATAATTTGCATGACTTGTATTTAAATGATAATCAGTTAACTAACGTTGACCCGGAAACTTTCAGATTTACTAAAAACTTGCAATATTTACGTTTAGAGTATAACGAATTGACAAGTTTTCATATTGAAAAAAAAACAACTTTAAATAATTACACAGTTTATGACCTGAAGAATATGGAAACCTTGGATTTAAGTTATAATCAGTTAACCAACGTTGACCCGGAAACTTTCAGATTTAGTAAAAACTTGCAATATTTACATTTAGAGTATAACGAATTGCGAAGTTTTCAAATTGAAAAGTTAAACTTTACAAATTTGAATTTTCTAAACCTCGCTGGAAATTTTTTACAACGATTTGACTTCGACCGTACGTTTCCTTATGTAACTTCATTGAAAAGGTTGAATTTAGGTCGGAATAAGTTTAGAAGGTTAAATCCGTTTAAGTTGATAAAAGCTTTTCCACATTTAAAAACACTGTATCTGAATGGTAATCCTTGGTTTTGTCATGATTTGATACACACAATAGTCATTCTGAAAAAATCCGGAGTTAACTGTAAAGGTCTCAATAGTTCTGTAACCTTACGTGATTGTGTCGCTCAATTGGGCCCAGATGAAAAACATAAAATGCCGCCACGAGACGAGGCGGCATTGGCGGAAGGAATGTCGTTCGTTAACAGTCCTCGGCGCCCCGAGACTAAATTCAATGGTTTTGTACGTTGTCCGTACGGTCTCATTTTCAAATTTGAAAAGAAGGTCGCTATCTTATACGACGAGTACACGCTAGCCAGACGACTTCCATTTAATTACAGTTTGATATTATGTCAATTAAGCTTGTTATTAATTAAAATGTCCAAATTTCACCTAGTCGTACAACTTGCTGTACGCCTCCAGTTTTCAACATTTTGCTTTAAAATTGTAATGGTCTTGTAGCTTACTCATTTATCGGCGGCCCTCACTATATCGTTTTTCTTCATATACTACCGTTTTTTAATTATTTCAATGTTTGTAAATTCATGTAAAAAAAACTGCCGAGAAATGACCAAGAAAAAGATCGCCTGAAGGCATCTGTCTTTTTAATTTATTGGGGGTACTTAAGATACTAATGTCTTGTTGTGGGGTCTGCTGCAGCAAGAGAATTCTAATTTTGGTATATGAAACATTCAATGACAAAGCTTGCACATTTTCGGTATATTCTATCTACCTGGTTCGAACCCTCTTTTATATGAAAAATAAGTCACTTTGCAATTTTGTTGACTTATGTTCTTTTTGAAACGAACGATTTTGATGTTTTAAATATCATTACAACTTACAGTCGCAGTCATTTGCGATTTAAGCTGGTTAGATATCATTTAAGTTGGCACGTGCAATCACGTGTATGTGTAGATAAAAAAACTAAATATTTCTATTTTCATTTGTTTTTGTTTTTTCGTTAAACAGATTAATTTTGCTTACTCTTCATTTTTGCAATAAATTTTTAAACCATAGCATTTTTGAATAGACCATGAAGAGACATTTCAAATGAGATATCACAAACCCCGCTTTCCATTTAAAAATTTGGGGGTTGCAACTGTAACTCGAAAGGGGTTGAGGTTAGGAATGAAACTTTTACTTTACAGGATATCATGTGATAGACTAAAAATTACGTGTTTCGGGATTTGTTTTCAATGTGCAGAATAATTTAGATAATGAATTTATTCCAGTTGGCTGGCACTTACTGAATATACAGGTTGTATTATATTAAGTGTTCACCATTGGTAACTTTGTTATTATTGGAGCTACAAAGTCGGTTAAATTAACAAAGAATTAGTGTTTTTTCCGCTGATTACCATTATGAAACCAAAAAAACAATCGAACGTCAACTGTTCGAGATATTCACGAAAATAACATTTTTTAAAATGGAATGCCCTATCTTTTTTTGCATATTTTGAAAGAATGTTTAATTTTGAGTGAAAAAGTCATAATGCACTATTACGATTAAATTAACTACCGAGAAGTTACAAGCAATTGAATTTTTTATTTCAATTAATTACAAAAATCACGTAGGCACTGAAACAATTGAAAATGGTATTTATTGAAACATTTCTTCCACGGCAAACTGAGAATATAAATTTAGAAAAACATATTGCATGACCAAGACATTATAATAAATGTTCGAAAATGTCACCGTCTTGTTCAACACATTTTTGGGCTCTTTTTTGAACACACCGCACTGCTTTCAAAATTTTTCTACCATCCAATACATTAATTATTGTAAAAATTTTATTCTCCAATTTATTAACTGTTGCATATCTCTCCCTGTAAACTAAATTTTTCACATACCCCCACAGAAAAAAATCCATGGGGGTTAAATCTGGCGAACGTGGTGGCCAACGCACGGGCCCATTAGTTCCTATCCATTTATCAATGAATAATCTGTTTAACAAATTGGTTGTTCCGTGATAATTATGGGCTGGTGCTCCATCCTGTTGGAAATGGATGTATTGTCTTGAAATTAAATCCATTTCATCCAAACAGTTATGCAGGACAGTGTTCATAAATTCTACGTATCTCACTCCAGTCAAATTACCACGGTAAAAAAATGGTCCAATAATTTTTGAACCTACAATTCCACACCACACATTTAGACTGAACCGCATTTGTGGATTTATAGGGTGTACTTGCAATGGATTTTCGCGGGCCCCATAATGATTCGTTTTTCTGTTGTACATTCCAGAATTTGAGAAGTTCGATTCATCGGTCCACAGAAAATGAAACTCGCTATTGAAGTGTCGTTGGCAGTAACTTAAATACCAGTTGCAAAAAGTTAATCTTCGATTTAAATCGCCTGGAAGTAACGTTTGCACCGGGTGATAATGATAAGGAACCATCTTATGTTTCTTTAAAATCCCTTCAATGCTGTTCAAACTTAAATTTAACTCCCTTGAAATATCTCGTATTGAATTTCTAGGATATGCCTCAAAATACGCAATTACATTAATTTCGACTTCTTCAGAAATTACAAATTTTTTCTTCTCTCTTCCCTTTTGAAACACTGTTTCGTTACTCCTAAACTTTCTATACAGTCTCAGAAAATACTGTTGAATTGGTTGCAATCGAAGCGGGTACTGCTGCTGGTAATAATCTCGAGCTCTCGCCGAGTTCTTGCCGCACATAAGATATGCTTCTAACATGTCACATTTTTCTAAATGTGAAAATGCCATGTTGGGAACCAAAATTGAACACAGCTGTTACTAAATCACACCAAAAGTAATAAATGTTGAATATACCACGTTAATGTTTGATGAAAATATTAACTAACACATTCATTCAATTGTTTTTGACGTTTTAATAATTACAATTTTCAATTGTTTCAGTGCCTACGTGATTTTTGTAGTTAATTGAAATAAAAACTTCAATTGCTTGTAACTTCTCGGTAGTTAATTTAATCGTAATAGTGCATTAAGACTTTTTCACTCAAAATTAAACATTCTTTCAAAATATGCAAAAAAGGATAGGGCATTCCATTTAAAAAAATGTTATTTTCGTGAATATCTCGAACAGTTGACGTTCGATTGTTTTTTTGGTTTCATAATGGTAATCAGCGGAAAAAACACTAATTCTTTGCTAATTTAACCGACTTTGCAACTCCAATAATAACGAAGTTACCAATGGTGAACACTTAATATAATACAACCTGTATATCGGAGATATAAAAAAATGTTTCAAATGAAAATTTTGCGTGAATTAGTGTACATAAATGTAGCAAAAGTCATTTTTCCATTTGTAAATTAGAAATATTTCTGTTTCCCAAAATAAACAAAAACAACCAGTTATTTTTGAGTCCGCGCCTCGTTTGAAATAAAGCTGCACTGGTCTAAGGGTGTCAGTAGAAAAAAAAAAATTTTGCACTTCTGTGCCCCATATTCATGTCACGAGAAGTCTTAAATGTGTAACTTCCTGTTTAACAATTTTGGTTGTTGTGTATGTGGCCTGGTACTTAAGACTTCTCGGCATAGAGGACCTGTCTTTGTAAAAGTTGAATTTTACGACGTTAGGCGTTGCACTAAATGATAGGCAACCACGCTACCATCTAGGTCATAAATCATTGTGTATAATAGACCGCGTCAAGTAGCCATAAATAACTTCCTTGAAACGACTTATATTTACTCGAAATGCAGTTCACAATACTGTCGACACAATATGTATTCGGGCTTTTCGGCTCCTTTATTCTTTTAAATACCAGATGTGTAGCAAAATATTTGTACCGGAATGGGACTTACAGAGGGAGGAGGTTTTTTTTGTTTACTTAAATGATTTTTGAAACGAACGGATCCAATTGCATCTTATTAGTAAAAGAAAATAAAAAACGGAAAATTTGTTGCGATGTAATTAGCGTTATTTAAATATTTGTAAACTTTATAGTACCTATCGGTAGGAATTGCAAATAGGAAAACAACTTTTGTTTTTATTAATTGATTACTTGAATATTTGCTTCCGGCTTTTCGATCTCTGCACTCCTACGTTTTCGTGGGTCTATGATTTGAGGTAAAACCGCTTTTTCAAAACAAAATTTCAAATTTGAAAACAATGTATTTAGTCCAGTAAAAATGTATTTTTACCCTGCAAAAGGTCGGTCAGGTTTGGTTTTTTGATATGTTTTATCATAAATGCCCCTAATGTTAATGTCAAGTTTTTGACCTCGTGACCTTTTCGGAAAGTGTTGAAAATGGGGGTTGAACTTTTAAAAAATACGTTTTTGAGTACGCTAAGCAAACGGCTTTTTGAAAAAAAAAAATTTTGATTCATTTAAATACCTGACGATATAGGCACTCAGAATCGAACCGAGACCGCTACTCTAGGATCAATAGTTTATGAGCTACGATTTTTTGAAGTTCACCACTTTGATTGCTTAAACCGCAAATGAACTGTTTTTGCTGTTATCTCACGTCTCGTGCGCTCCAGGCTGATGCACTGGTTACATCGAAACAAATGTAATGTCAGTCTAATGGGCATTAAATGCTCGTTATTATGGTTTTTTGTTTGATCCAATTGGATGAAAAATGACCACACGGCGAGCAATCAAACTTGGAAAATTATTGAAAAAACTGCCTATATTTAGTATTGCTTCAGGGTGCTCTAAAATCTCCCCATTATAACCAATCTCAAAAATTTTACATTCCATGAATACGTGACAGCTTATGGGGCACAGAAGTGCAAATTTTTTTTTTTCTACTGACACCCTTGGACCAGTGCAGCTTTATTTCAAACGGGGCGCGGACTCAAAAATAACTGGTTGTTTTTGTTTATTTTGGGAAACAGAAATATTTCTAATTTACAAATGGAAAAATGACTTTTGCTACATTTATGTACACTAATTCACGCAAAATTTTCATTTGAAACATTTTTTTATATCTCCGATATACAGGGAGCGCCAGCCAAATGGAATAAATTCATTATCTCAATTATTGTGCATATTGAGAAAAAATCCCGAAACACGTCATTTTTAGTCTATCACATCATATCCTGTAAAGTGAAAATTTCATTCCTAACCTCAACCCCGTTCGAGTGACAGTTGCAACCGCCAAATTTTTAAATAGGAAGAGGGGGTTTGTGATACCTCGTTTGAAAGGTCTCCTCATGCTCTATACAAAAATGATATAATTTAAAAATTTATTGCAAAAATGAAGAGTAAAAAAAAAATTAATCTGTTTAACTAAATTCGTTATGACGCACTAAGAAAATCAAAAACTAATAGCGTTTGGTTCTTGATACTGAGAAGGCAAGCAAAAACAATTAAAATGTTCAGAAAGTGACATAAAAACTTATCAACATTTTTCGTTAGCTGAGTGTTAGTTTAGTTTAAAGCGTTGTTTGATATATTTTTTATTGTATTAGTTTACTAAGAACGAAACGCTATTAATTTTTGATTTTTTAATGTGTTGTAGCGAATTTCATTAAACAGAATAATTTTTTTTTACTCTTCATTTTTGCAATAAATTTTTAAACCATAGCATTTTTGAATAGAGCATGAAGAGACCTTTCAAATGAGGTATCACAAGCCCTCTTCCCATTTAAACATTTGGGGGTCGTAACTGTCACTCGAACGGGGTTGAGGTTAGGGATGAAATTTTCACTTTACAGGATATGATGTGATAGACTAAAATTGAAGTGTTTCGGGATTTTTTCTCAATATGCACAATAATTGAGATAATGAATTTATTCTATTTGGCTGGCGCCCACTGTACATTCAGTAAGCGCCAAGTAAGTGCAATAATCCTTATTTCTTTATATCTAACCAGCTTAAATCGCAAATGACTGCGACTGTAAGTTGTAATGATATTTAAAACATCAAAATAAATAATTGAATCGTTCGTTTCAAAAAGAACATAAGTCAACAAGTCGGCAAGATATTTATTTTTCACATAGAAGAGGGTTCGAAGCAGGTAGTTAGAAATACCGAAAATGTGTGCAGCTTTGTCATTGAATGTTTCATATACCAAAATTAGAATTCTCTTGCTGCGTTAAGCCACACTGCATGCCATTATTACTCTGAAGTACGGTTGTAAATTAAAATGACGGATGCCTTCAGGCGATCTTTTTCTTTGCCATTTCTCGGCACTTTTTTTTTTATAAATTTACAAACATTGAAATAATTAAAAAACGGTAGTATATGAAGAAAAACGATATAGTGAGGGCCGCCGATAAATGTATAAGCTACAAGACCATTACAATTTTAAAGCAAAATGTTGAAAATTGGAGGCGTACAGCAAGTTGTACGACTAGGTGAAATTTGGACATTTTAATTAATAACAAGCTTAATTGACATAATATCAAACTGTAATTAAATGGAAGTCGTTTGGCTAGCGTGTACTCGTCGTATAAGATAGCGACCTTCTTTTCAAATTTGAAAATGAGACCGTACAGACAACGTACAAAACCATTGAATTTAGTCTCGGGGCGCCGAGGACCGTTAAGATTCAAGTATACGGTGAGTTAGTACCATTAACCCTCGTCCAGCTGGCGCTGATCACTATAGTACAGATGACCAATACTGATTGTCACTTTACAGTTTCAAAATAATTCTTCTTCATTAAATTATTTTTTCTACTCCTCATGAGAGGCGCTAGTGAGCCATCAAAAAAATTTATCATTTCCAATTTTGAATTTGCACAAATTTAATGTTTAACAATTTGTGTTAGTAAAGTGTTTGAAGTTGTAGGTATTTATGTAACGTGTACTTATTGATGAAAAAATCTGTCCAAAGTTGATTACACAGCAGTATTTTTAAAAATGAAATTCCCATAAGTAAGGAATTTCGAAGAAATTCTTCTAAGGATTTTACAGGTAGTCGAAATTTGGGAAATAACAGATGTTTATTGTGTTTTCTATTACCGAAAATTCCGTTCCCCGAGAATGTTGGTAAACCTTTCTTAAAGAATAATCACTGTATAGAGGCGTAACATCATAATATAGAGGTATTTTTATACGCAAAACATGAAAAAATTCACGTTCTTGACAACAACATAACTGTAGAAAAAATCATTATAGAGGAGATCACTATGTACGAGTTCGACTAATAATAATAATACGTTCTTAGTTTTTACAATATGTAGCTCGTGAAACGAGAACAGTAGCCAGTTATAATAACTATGTACTTTTAATATTATAAAGTATTTACCTGAAATTTTACTTTTAGAATCTCTACCAAGGTGTTCAAGTAAAGAATTTTCATACATTAATGAACTACGTTATTTTTGATTCAGAACAATTTATTGTCACACCTAACAATCAAATTATTTTGTAGAGGAACACCAAAATCGACAAAAAATATTTAGTCAATACCAGAATCACCGTCGAATTTATATGAAAAAATAAGACCCCCAGGGCAATTCGATCCCGATATCAATAAGTTGTCTGGGAGGCGTATTGTTGATATAATGCATTTTATATCAGAAATTAGAAAACTAGAAAATCACCAATGTATAATAAAACCGTCTGCGCACCTGGCATTTGACAAAGAAATAAAAAGGGTGACACATTCTACATTTTCAAGTTTACTGATTGCTGTCATCAAAGAAAAATAAAAACCAAGCCATACTCAAATGATAGTGAAAATTTAAATTTTTTAACAACTGGTTCTATTTATCGACTGGAAAAGGTTACGCTTCGGCAGAAAAACTTTATACCATTTTGGATATACCGTCACTTGCAAAAAGTACGTTCTTGAAATATCAGGTACAAGTGGGCTCTGTATGGAACGAATGTTTGACCGACGCTATTACGGAAGCAGGACGTGATGAATACAATCATGCTGAAGCTGTAGGAAACGTAACAGATGGTGTGCTGTAATAGTTGTTGGGGGTTGGAGTCATCATTCTTACGATGGTTTGGTAGGGAATGATAAAATAATTAAAGTCAAATGTCCGTTCTCGGCAAGAAAAACAAAATTGCGGCATTGGGTAAACCAAAATCGTACCCGTTACCTAAAAGTTGTGGACTGACAAATTACGTCTGTACCGCAAACATAATTATTATTATCAAATCGAATGCCAATTGTACTTATCAAAACGACAATCTTGTGATTTTTTTGTTTGAACACCCGACGATTTGCACATAGAAAATATTAAAATAGATATACCGTTTGTCAACAAGATGTTAGCTAATTTAAAAACATTTTATTTGGAAATTGTAAATAGCAGAAAGGCAAGAAATATGCCGTTGCGGGAAGTTTTAAAATGTTACCCCTATAAAAGAAGGGAAGTTCCTTTATAACCACAATTTGAAGGCTATCGTAAATTAACGACACTCGCCAGTCGAAATTTCAACCTACTTCTCTCAACATCGCTTGTGAAGTGTTTTTTTGAGCAACGACGTCGCTCCTTTACAATAAATTAAAATAATGCAAAAATTTCGTTAATAAATTGATCTTCGAAGAAGTAATAATTGTTCAAATGCTTCCCAAGCGGTGTTCATTTTATTTGCAATGTTTTCACAAATTTCCCTATTTTCTGGTTTCTGGCTTTATCCAGTGACTTTCGTGAAATAATATTTGTCATAAATAAAATAATATTGACATTTGGCTGATTTTTTTAGAACGCCTAAGATATGAAGCAAAAATCAAGTTGCTAACAAAAATCGTGCACATTTCGGTGGCCGTAATAGACATTTATCTGAAAGTTTCATCCAAATATATTGATTTTTAGAAAAGTTTTGATGATTTCGCCGAACCTATGCACAAATGTTGAAATGAATCATTCTGTGAGCACTTTTATTATACGATAGAGCGTTTGTCTGCATTTTGTGCACATTAATAAATATTGCATTTATTACATAAGACCGACATTGTTTCAAAACTGGATCGAAGTTTCTGAAGTACTCAAATATCAATCGTAGTGTTTCTCAGAAAAAAATCGAAACATTGTAATATCACAAACAAGGGACTTGGCCTGCATTTTATTGCTGTCGCAAAAATTTCTACAGCTTGGCTACAACCCGCAGACAAATTGTTTCTTTCTCGTCAAAAATTAATGGCGACATCTGTCTAATGGTGGAGAATCTATTTTATTTATTTTTTTTACCGCAAGTGGCACTACTTTCCAGAGACGTATTAGACTTTCTAATTTTGAATTTTCTTTTTGATTTTAAGATGAAAAAATAATTTGTAAATTATTTCTTTTCATTGTTAACTATACCTGTTGGTGGAAAGTTGCCCCATTATTGCTATTTTATAGTATAACTTAAAAATATATGAAGATATTGCAACATTTCTACGTTTATGCAAAATTATAGAAAAACTGCAAGTTCAAAAATTATAAAAAAAATAAGAGTAATAAGTATCTATTAATACTATTAGTTTAAAAAAAAATAGGAAAATCTGACTAATGGTTTTCGAGATAAAAAACCTTACGAAAACCGACTTTTTCGTAAGCAAAATCAAAACGGCTAGTCAGATTGTTTTTAAATTTTGAGTATAAACTTGTTTTAATTTTTTCAACACACCTGATTTTTTTAAAAATTTTTGAACTTACAGTTTCTTTTTAGGGGGGTATACTTGAACCTTAATCATGAAATACAAACTGTATCATAAGATACGTAGGGTGACCTTGCCAGTGAATGAACACTTTGCATTTCGGTTGTCACATTTGCGTTCACAGAATTATTTTCTCCGTCCCCAATATCACTTTTGTTGCTAATAACTTGTTGTATCGACAGATATTTTGTTAGAGCACAAGATTATTGCATCATTTGGAAGACTCGCTACAAATCAATTTATTAAAAGACATTTAAATACAAGACGTACTAAATACCCAGTGAATGAACACCAAAACCAAGTGAATGAACAGCGACGTCCAGTAAATGAACACCCAATGTGGATGACAATAAATTAACTTCAAACGTATTTGTAGTAAATTAAAATTTGTTTCTTTGTTATAAAATAATATATAAATATTGGGAATATTATACAGACCGTCTCCAAAAAGAAACACGAGTCCATAACTCCCTTATTTAGCTAATAAATTAACATACCCAATGTGGATGACAATCAATTAACTTTAAACGTATTTATAGTAAAAAATATTTTTCCTTATTATAAAATAACTAGTAGAAAACCTCAACCCTAAAACGGTCTGGCAGTATTTATTGTATATTTATGCATTTTATTTATCTATTTTATTTATTATTTATCTACCATTTTATTTATATACATTTGCATTGCAATATAATGTATTTTGCTTTACTTACCTTTAAGCTCCGTAAGTTGACGATATAATAGTTATTTATATTATTAGGAGTATAAGCAAAGCTTTATGTGCTGTGGCTGATAGGTTGATTGCCGATCGTAGTGAGGCAGCCAAATCAGCCGAAGCACATAAAGCGGTTATACTCCGAATAATATATGTTATTTTTTCTCCAAACGTGTAAAATTATAATACAAAAATAAGTATCTAATTAACAAGGTTATTTCGGGAAACATTACACTTATACGAAAATCGCATTGCCTGATAGACACTTTCTAGATATTACCGTAGCAACCCACCAAACAACAAATTATTGTTTGAGAAAAGTCAGTCAATTTTTGGCAATGTCTAATTCAGACGAAATTCAATTAACTCCGCCTGAAATAGCCGAAATAGCAAGAGCCGAGATTGAAAATCTTCTTCCTACAAAGTCAAGCGGTGTATATGAAGCAGCGTTCAAGAAATTCATTACATGGTGTTTGAAAAAAAATGTATTTGTTTATTCAGAAAGTGTCCTTCTGGCGTATTTTTCGGAGATGGCCAAAGGGATGAAAAGTTCAAGCTTATGGTCGCATTATTCGATGATCAGGACATTGTTAAACCTCCGACATGATGTTGATAATTCAAAATATTATATAAAATATTATATGCTTAAGCATATAAAGTACTTTATCTGCTTAAGCATATAAATGAAACTTCTACTAGCAACATTCTGTCATTTAAATTCCACTTTTATGACGTTTGGAGAAAAAAGATATAATTAGTCAATTTTTGACACTCAGCTTCGTCGCCTACTCTGATCCGTTCAAAAAAATTTGCGAAATAGACCACCATCGGGAATTATATTTAGAGATATACATATATTGTGTATATTATATAAAACAAAAGGTAATAAAAGCTACCTAGCAACAACTGGCGCAAATATATGAGGAGCTTAAATTCAAAAAGAATAATATCCATTTTTAACTTATTGGAGAAAGCAAAGATTTTTCAATAGCAGCAATACTGAAAATCATAAAAAACAAATACATGCAAGGAACTACTCCATTGAATTTCAGGAGATAATAGTGATTTTAACAGAAATTGGAAATTACCAATGGCGGACTTCTTGCAAAATAGAATTGGATAAAACTCTTTTTGAACTAAAAACCAGGATAAAACTTCATTTGAATAGAAATTGAACCAAGAAAAAGTGTTGGTATAGGTAAATTGTGGAGCGACTATAGATTACAAAATTAAACTTTGTTGAAAATCATTGAAAAATGTAGGAAATAAGCCAAAATAGTTGTTGATTACAAAAAAATATTAAGTCTTCTATATTCACACACCTCCATCCCGTTGTCTTTTCCTACTTCCCTGACTACTCACACTCAAAACTTCAAATTCTATTTTTAACCGTAGAATACTAACGTTACTGGAATTAATAGTTTACTGTCAAGCAAAATTTGACCATGGCCGATATTGCTGATATTACGATTTACAGATAAGACCTATGAGTTCCTGCTCATTTTGCTTTTATTTATTATTTTTTTATTTTATTATTTATTTATTTATTTCAAACATCGCATTTAATATTGTTAGTTAAGTTCGTCGATGCTGATACCTAAATTTGAACGTGCAGATGTTTAATTTTGTTGAAATAAATATGGCTTCAAAGCTTTTCGAAAAAATTCAGACCATTTACTGAAGATAGATGACTCTATTGAAGCAAGTAAAAAATTGTTTGATGGGCACTGGTTTACAGCTAGTCAATAGCTTCTTATCTATAATTCAATACGATTTAAAACATAAAAACTAAAGTCGCTTAGTGTATGTAAGCAAATCGTCAAATTGACGATCGTTAGTACTCCATGGTTAATATGGACAATCAGCGATTTTAGTTGACATATTTTGAATGTTATTGAGATATGAAGCTGTTAACTCGCTGGAAATCAGTAAGCATCAAATAATTTTGTACTTCCTTCAATAGTCACCTATTTTTAAGAAATGGTCTGAATTTTTATCGAAAAGGTTTGAAGCCAAACTCAAACATCTGCACGTTCAAATTTATCTATTAACATCGACAAATGTAACTCTAATAATTAAATGTAATGTTAGGAATGTTTACTACTACTATTTCGGATTTATAATATAAATAAATAAATTCAAAATCAGCAGAAACTCCCAGCTCTTATCTTCAAACCATAGTTCGACAATCGAATAATGTATATTGAACAAAAGTAGTTCATTCACTGGTTAAGAACTGGTAAGGTAAGAACCAGTAAATGAACATCTGTTCATTCACTGGAATTATCAATTTTGGCATCCAGTATATGAACACTTCGAAATAACAGAAATTCAAAATGTTATCTTAACGTATTTTACTATTTTCTACTCCAGGAACACTTTACTACCATAAAAATATAAAAAAAGCAAAATTAAGTTAATAAAAGTACTCCAAAATTATGTTCAAAGATACCATGAAATAGGACCTGCCTCTACATTTGACTACAACTCGCAACCAACTGTTGATTTGAGCAATGCCTTTTTTTGGAATAGACTGATAAGAAAAAAACGATAATTGGATCATATCTGTAGAGACCTAATGGAACTATTTCGTGCTCAAGATAGTTCGAAAATGCTCAATTGTTCTTAATAATTCAGTTTATTTGAGCAGTGTTCATTCACTGGGTGGTGTTCATTCACTGGACGGTTCACCCTAGCTATTGTAGAAACCTACAATTCCTACGGAATCAAGATGATCTTGAAGAACATCTGGAAGATAATAACGAACATTATCCTTTATGATGGTTACATGATCATTTTCATTACTACATTGAATTCAAATTGTAATTGTAATTTAAAAGGTAAATTTATTTGATGAAATATTTTATAAGCTTTGTAAATATGTACTTCGTATCTAAATATTTGATAGTTTTTATTATCAAACGTTAAATTGTAGTTTTTTATTTTGACGGCATGTTGTGGGTTTAAGTAGTAAAACAATAAATGTTTACAATATTTATCTAGCTATTTCTGTTGATGTTGATTACTGCAAAAAGATTTATCTCAACAATGCTATACGATGGACCATTCTGTATAATCGGATTCATAAAATATAAAGACTATTACCGGAAGGTAATATAATCCCGATATTTCACGATATTCGCAAATCAAGTCCAAAAATGGATCTCACTTTTTCGCGACCGTCAGACTTGTTATTTTATCGTTGTTACAGGAACACGACTGATATCTGCTTGGACGGTAACAAGACTTGCAATTTCAACCTTTTAAACTTAATACCACGAACGAACGTGTATATGCAAAACAGTTTGTAATGTATAATGTGTAATACTAATTAGTACGTCCGGTTTTTGTTAACTAAGCCCCCACCTCTCAGGTTTTCTGGACTAGAAAAACTATAAACAAAATATTATCACTGAACGCCATACAATTGAAACAGTTTGAGCTGATATAATAATATTGTGATGAATCTGTCATAGAATAAACGACTTATTATGTGGATGTTCAGTGTTCTTTAAAAATTTCAAGATCGTTTTATTACACCAATCAATTATTTAAGATGTGCGTCAATATTCTATATTTTTTAACTTTGAGTTTCTATTTGGACTCCCGTGCATCATTTTAAAGCATCCCAAAATACGTACGTTTTACACAATTAAAAGCTTTCGAAATAATCTCATTAGTTTCGATTCTAGAAAATCCAATTTCGACGGAAATTATGTCTATTTTAAAGTGGGAAAAATTGAAAATCTGTACCACAACATCTTCAACGCATCTGATGCCAGAAAATATCGATGATGGCGCCTTTGATGGGTTGACGTCCGTCAAGTTGCAGTATCAACATTTCAATTTTGAAAAAAAAAGTAGTCCATAATTTTTTGCTAATTCTTTGCCAATTTTTGCCGTTTATTTCAAATTCTTTGCCGCAACCCTTAAAAAGTTATAAGCATTTAAAAAATGATACTGCAACTTGACGCCCCAGTATCAACATTTCAATTTCGAAAAAAACAATTGTCTATAATTTTTTGCTAATTCTTTGCCAATTTTTGCCGTATCTTTCAAATTCTTTGCCGCAACCCTTAAAAAGTTATAAGCATTTAAAAAATGATACTGCAACTTGACGCCCCAGTATCAACATTTCAATTTCGAAAAAAAAAATTAGTCTATAATTTTTTGCTAATTCTTTGCCAATTTTTGCCGTATATTTCAAATTCTTTGCCGCATCCCTTAAAAAGTTATAAGCATTTAAAAAATGATACTGCAACTTGACGCCCAGTATCAACATTTCAATTTCGAAAAAAAAATTAGTCTATAATTTTTTGCTAATTCTTTGCCAATTTTTGCCGTTTGTTTCAAATTCTTTGCCGCATCCCTTAAAAACTTATAAGCGTTTATAGAATAACTAGTAGAAAACCTCAGCCCTAGAACGGGCTGACAGTATTTATTGTGTATTTATGCATTTTATTTATCTATTTTATTTATTATTTATCTACCATTTTATTTATATACATTTTCATTGCAATATAATGTATTTTGCTTTACTTACCGTTAAGCTCCGTAAATTGACGATATAAATGTCAATTTTTGACACTCAGCTTTGTCACCTACTCTGATCTTAAAAAAAATTGGGAATTATATTTAGAGATACTTGGCAACTTCCGTCAAGTTGCAGTATCAACATTTGCAATTTGAAAAAAAAAGTCTATAATTTGTCACTAATTGTTTGCCAATTTTTGCCGCTTATTTCAATTTTTTTGCTGCATCCCTTAAAAAGTTATAAGCGTTAAGAGATTATATTGGTATTTGATGCCCCCGTATCAACATGCCATTTACAAAAAAAACAAAATGATCTACAATTTTTTGTTAATTGTTTGCTAATTTTTACTGTTTGTTTCAACTTCCCTGCTGCTTCGCTTAAAAAGTTATAAGGGTTTAAAGAATTGTACTGCGCGACTTCCGTCACTTTTCAGTATCAAAATATCAAATTTGTTAAAGCAAAATGGTTTATAATTTTTCGTTAATCCTTTGTTAATTTCTGTCGTTTGTTTCAAATTCTTTGCCACAACCCTTAAAAAGTTATGAGCGTCTAAAAAAGATCCTTGATGTAAGTACATACTTGTATTAACATATGTATTTTAAAAGAAAATTTAATAATTGTTTCGAATGATTTGCCAATGTTTGTTTCATCCCTTAAAGATAAATGAGGGTTTAACGATTTATATCTGAACTTAAAAGATATGACTATTTACATTTGCACTTGGTGTATAATGCCGATAAGTAATAATCTAAAAAATTAACTCGTTAATTTGAATTAATTTTTAATAATAGTTATTGTCATTTAACAGTGAACTATTAATTATTATAGTGAGTAGACACGCTGATCTGTGTTTATAACAGTTCTTTAAGGGCAAAAAGATAAGTGCTCGTCCATTAGGGTTTCCACACGTTATGATGTAAGTATAAATTTCAAGTTTATCTGTATCACGGAACTCTTGAGTTTTGTTTAGATTTATGTAAAATAAGTGATGAGTTGTTTATGTTTTAATAAATTAGAAACGCTAGAGTCCTCTTAAATTGCAGCTATCTTCAAACTCTCCAAAAAAAACAAAAATTATGGAGGTATGTATCCTCTCTATATTTCACACATAATATTTTAGGTGAACATTAAATTTATCTGGTAAATATCATTAAAAAATGTTTATTATAGGCAAAGCTGTGCTCATCACTGGTACCTTTTTTTGATATGTAGCTTAGGAAGTAAGGTTCTGTAATAAGTAACGGTAGATTACACAATTTGATGATTAAAAGGTAGTTTTTTATTTTTACTATAAATTTGCACAAATGTAAAAATAAAAATATTATTGGAAGTATTCTATTGGTAGAAAGGTTCGTCGTCTACCTGCATTCTTAAAAAAAAATGAGATTTACAACGCGATTCAATTTTTTATTAGTACTTTTTTTGTATCGGAATTTTACAACTACAATTAGAAAATCTGGCTTGTTTAAAATTTTTTTATCTCTTGCACTTTTTCCGCGAAATGAATAGTTTTCAAATAAAAAAATTAATTGTAATGTGCACGTCAGTTTTGCGAAAAATTTAACTACTACACAAACATATAAAAAAAAAATCTGGTAGGCGGATGTCGCTTTATTTTTGATAAGTTGATTTGATTTTTGGTTTGTTTATTTTATTTATTGTTATTACCACATCGTTTACTTCATCACTCTATATTTCAAAAACGAAGCAAGTGTCTTAAAATCAGTTAAGAAATATGCCTGCAAATTTTGTAGAAGTACCCAGGTGTTATCTATTACAAGAATCAAATGACCATATAGTATAGTATAGTAGTAGTAGGAGTATAGTAATTAATCTTAATATTATTTTTAGTTGTATTTTTTCGCAATTAAAACTGTTTTGTCGAAATTATTACGAGTTGTCAGTTTTGCTTGAGTAATTATTTCTGAAAGTGGGAAGTGATAAAGAAACCCTTAATTTGAAAGGCCACATTTGCCTTATGTTGACCGATATATACCTCAATAAGTGAAGCGTTATTTATATTTAAATAAACCTTATGTTTAGAGTGGTTTTGGGTTTTCTGAAATATTTACAAAATTGTTTTCGTAGTTGTGTAAGTTTAACTAAAATTAAAATAAATTTATGAGGGTGCACCTCTTGAAATATTGTTTATAAAGTATTTGTCGACCATTAAATTTATTGCAAGTTATTTGTTAGTATAGGGAAAACTTACCCCACCAACCAACCCTTGATTATCTTTGTATATATTTGGATTTACTAAGAAGTGGTATAACATATCGTTAAAGTATTTTAAAAGTGAATCAGTTTAATTTTGTTAACCACACAGTTTTAATATTATCTGTATTGTGCTAAGACAAATTTAAATAAAAAATTCTTTAAAATTAATTTATTAGTTTAGGTAGCCCATAAGGGTGGTGTAATTTTATTCTTATTCTTTGGTGTTTCAATTAAAGTTTGATTTAAATGGCAGGGCGTAAACGATCGAAACAAAGTGAAATTGTAGAAGAGGTTTTAAATAACGAAAAAGATTTTTATATGGTGTTAGGTAACAAAATTAGTGCACCGTCGTCATCGGTTTGGAATAATTTAATTGAAAAATATAATCTTAGTGTTTCATCAAAAAACTTATATACCCGAGCGCTGTCACACTATAAAAATATTACGAACGTAAATGAGTGTGTACCAACTTTCGAGACATTCGAAGGTTTGTCAAACACTTCTAGTAATGGTAACAGTTTGAATGATTTTGTGGTAGATGAAACAGAGGAAATAATTAAGAATAAAAATGCTCAGTTTTTTATTCTTTATATTTCAAAAGAGGATTGGGTAAAAATTGCACCTGGTATGCAAACATATAAAGCTGGTATTAAACGTCGAAAGTATGCACGACTGTCACCTGGAATATGGACTGATGTCTTTTCTGAGAGTATTTGGAAAAATTCCAAATTACCATGTAGTTGGAATTGGGAACAACATTTCGTCAGCATTTCAGATGCAAGTGTGTACTTTTTAAAATTAAAAGGTGTGTGCAAAGAGTGTAGTGGAATTCTGTGGTGTACTGTTAAGTACAACGAAAAGAAGACACCAGAAACGGACGGTTTACACGTCCATTGTATTTTCCAAGGGAATTCAAATGTATTGCACAGAAAGAAAAGACAATTGCGAGGTAAGCAACGTATCATTTTTACGCATAAAATGATAGAAAAGAAGGCATCGCTGGTACGAAAGGAAATAACTGGTAAAATTTCAGAATTATTTGATCGGGAACCTCCGATAATACCAAAAGTAAATGTTTTGAGACAGGCAAAATACGAATTACAAAAAAAAAATAGACTGGACCTCGATGTTATAAAATCTTTAGAAATGCATGCACAGAGAAATCCATTGAGCAGAATAATTCATGAAATTGGGTCTTTTAAATTTTTCATTCATTACTGGTCTCCAGAACAGAATAGAGTATATAACGAGTTTTGCAAAACCGAAAAATTTCCAAAAGTGTGTGCTGATGCCACAGGTAGCATAGTTAGAAAAATTCCGAGGTTAGAAAATGCTACATCATCCCATATTTTCTTGTACGTTGTGGTGATTCATCTACCAGGTGAAACTGAAGGGCAGTTTCCAGTCTGTCAGATGCTCTCAGAACGACATCATGCTAGTGCTATTCATTTTTGGTTTTCCGAATGGTTGCGACTTGGCGCAAAAGCACCAAAAGAATTTGTTTGCGATTTTTCGTTTGCGATTTTAAATGCTGCTTGTCGCGCATTTGCTGGTATATCGGACACCAACACTTACGTAGATAGCTGTTTTCAAGTATTAACAAACAAATGCAACACTTTACCTAAATGTTTCATTCGGGTGGACGTGGCCCATTTAATAAAAACAGTTGTACAATGGAAAGAAATTCATCGCACGAAAACCAGAAGAAAAATACGGGCATTTTACATTCGAGGAATTGCTCATTTAATAGTTGCTAGAACTCTGCATGAAGCCAAATTTATATTACAGGCAATTTTTGCTACCGCTTTGGCTCAAACAGAAGGGCACTTAATAAATGGTCAACCGAATTTCTGTGAAGTGCAGAAACAAGGACTTCTAAATAGATATTCTAAGAACTACCAACAAAATGAACTAGATGATTTAATAGATGCAGATATGAAATCGCAAACTATAGATATGCAGCTCGAGGGTGACGCGAATTACAGTGACAGCATGAAACGATGGGTTGCAGAAATATTAACTGAAACCACGGACCTTATTCAAAACAACGAAGGTGATCGAGACAATCTAATGTACATGCCAGCAATAATTAATCCTTTAAAACGACTATGTTACAGGTAAGAATTAGACTACAATAAATCTTGATAATTCCGAACTCAATTTTTGAAATGAATGTTATTAAATAAAATATTTCAGTTTACCGGTCTGGTCTGCTTTAATGATAGATCGATTTGGATATGGAAGCATTAGAGCATCTTCAGCTACAGTGGAAAGTTATTTTGGCGATTTAAAAAAGAGGCATTTGTCACAACTTCCAATGCGAGCAGATGATTTTATAGTGAAGCACACTAAAATTCTCGAAGGTAAGTGTTCCAACATACTTAAACCCTACTTACGTTTTTATTTTTCATTTTCTTTTTTCTCATTCACGTTGTAATTTTAACAAATTTTAAAAAAATTTAAAAAAGCAAATGAAACATGAAAACGTAAGTTCTATAAATGACAATTCTCATGTCTGAAAACTATTTCAAAATTGATATTTAAACTGTTTTTATCAGATTATTCTAAAATTTCAGACACCATGAAATTAGCTTCAGGATTGTCATATTTCCATGAAAGTTCTGAAAATCCAGTTGATATCAAAAAGGAAGCCACCATAAAAGTAGGTGTTTCTATCTATAATTAACAATAATTACGATACAGTTCTTAGCAAAACTTTTCAGTCAAGTTTAAATGGTGGTAATATAATTGTTTTCATTTTAGATGAAAGGTGTTCAAGTTGAGCATTTTGTGGTTGAAGAACCCGATGAAAATCTCGATGCGACAGAAAATTGGAGAGGATTAGTGTATCCAAAAAAGGCCAAAGAAAAGCGAAGTATTTATTTTAATCCCGAAACGGAATGGTCTGCTGTGGATCTCACAGATGTTGAAACTCTTTCGAAACCAATCAAATTAGCCCTTTTAGCAAATGGTGGTAATATTAAAGCGCCAGGCACAAGACTGCGAAAAGAATCAAAAGTCAGTTTATGCAATACCTGTGCGTTCGATAGCATCTTGCAAGCTGTAGCTGCTAGTATGTGCGACAGCAAAATTCTTAAAATAGAAATACGGAAAGAAGCGACTATTAATGATATATATAATTTAGCAATAAATTTGTCAGAAAAGAATAAGGTGTCATTAGCATACGCGAATCGTGCACACATTTTAAGTGAATCGTTCCCGTCTGTTGTCATCGGTAATACTACAGAGAGTGGGTTAGGAATTAGAAGAATAAATTGTGAAACTACATTACAGGAAATGATTCGACGATTAAAAATAACGTCTTACTATGAAGAAACAGGATGTTCCAGCAAGTGCTCGAAATCATTAAAGTCATTTTCCGTAATACCAACATGTGCCAATACTTTAATAAAGGGCATAAGGTTCTTAGAAGATGCTATAGTGAAATGTAAGTTTTCCAAAAAGCCAAGAAAATGTCATCAATGTAACAACCAAAGTATCGAAATAAGAAGGATATACAGCAACATCATCTTCATTGAAGTTTGTTCCCCTCACCCTGATAACTATGGAAGAGAATAACCGCTCCAAGTTCAACTAAATCAAATTCCAACTCAATTTCACTTTGACAATAAATTGTACTATTTACGAAGTGTGATAGAGTTTCAGATGCCAGGACTACCCAATTCAATTGGACATTTTGTCGCTTATTGTCGAAGATTTGGACAGAACTGGGAAATTTTTAATGATCTTCAAAGATCAGTATCGATAGCGGCAGCCAATTCAAATGTAAATACCTTTATGCTAATTTTTTCAATATAAAATTTATATATATATAAGTGTATAATATTTCTATTTAGTATTTTTATTTTTTTAAATTTGTATTTTAAATACTTATTAACAATTTTACCTTTATTGCGACAAATAAAATAATTAAAATTTAATTTCTTCATTATTTAACCTAACAATAGAAGTGAATTGTAATAAAACTGCTTAGAAATTGCAAAGTAATAAGTGCAACATTTTTATTCTAGGGTTAGTAACTTGGCAATATTGCAAAACATTGTTCTACAAAAATATCTACTTACATAAAGTCTAATTATTTCTTGGTTATGTTACAATAGTTTAAAACTTTAAGTTCTCACATTTTTAAGAATTAATTACTAAATTAATTAAAATTTTGTAACCGTACGATAAAAATTCCCAAATATATAAGTATTTTTCCGAATTTAGTGTTTTATCGGCGCTATACATCACGTTCAAATATAAATTACAACTTCTCCAAGGATACAACAAACGACAGAAAATTTTTTCTTCAAAATTGAAATGTTGATATTGTGGCATCAAGTTGCAGTATCATTTTTTAAGCACTTATAACTTTTTAAGGGTTGTTGCAAAGAATTTGAAACAAACGGCAAAAATTAGCAAAGGATTAACGAAAAATTATAAACCATTTTGCTTTAACAAATTTGATATTTTGATACTGAAAAGTGACGGAAGTCGCGCAGTACAATTCTTTAAACCCTTATAACTTTTTAAGGGAAGCAGCAGGGAAGTTGAAACAAACAGTAAAAATTAGCAAACAATTAACAAAAAATTGTAGATCATTTTGTTTTTTTGTAAATGGCATGTTGATACGGGGGTATCAAATACCAATATAATCTCTTAACGCTTATAACTTTTTAAGGGATGCAGCAAAAAATTGAAATAAGCGGCAAAAATTGACAAACAATTAGTGACAAATTATAGACTTTTTTTTTTTTAAATTGCAAATGTTGATACTGCAACTTGACGGAAGTTGCCAGGTATTATTTTATAAACGCTTATAAGTTTTTAAGGGATGCGGCAAAGAATTTGAAACAAACGGCAAAAATTGGCAAAGAATTAGCAAAAAATTATAGACTAATTTTTTTTTCGAAATTGAAATGTTGATACTGGGCGTCAAGTTGCAGTATCATTTTTTAAATGCTTATAACTTTTTAAGGGATGCGGCAAAGAATTTGAAATATACGGCAAAAATTGGCAAAGAATTAGCAAAAAATTATAGACTAATTTTTTTTTCGAAATTGAAATGTTGATACTGGGGCGTCAAGTTGCAGTATCATTTTTTAAATGCTTCTAACTTTTTAAGGGATGCGGCAAAGAATTTGAAATATACGGCAAAAATTGGCAAAGAATTAGCAAAAAATTATAGACAATTTTTTTTTTCGAAATTGAAATGTTGATACTGGGGCGTCAAGTTGCAGTATCATTTTTTAAATGCTTATAACTTTTTAAGGGATGCGGCAAAGAATTTGAAATATACGGCAAAAATTGGCAAAGAATTAGCAAAAAATTATAGACTAATTTTTTTTTCGAAATTGAAATGTTGATACTGGGGCGTCAAGTTGCAGTATCATTTTTTAAATGCTTCTAACTTTTTAAGGGATGCGGCAAAGAATTTGAAATATACGGCAAAAATTGGCAAAGAATTAGCAAAAAATTATAGACAATTTTTTTTTTCGAAATTGAAATGTTGATACTGGGGCGTCAAGTTGCAGTATCATTTTTTAAATGCTTATAACTTTTTAAGGGTTGCGGCAAAGAATTTGAAATATACGGCAAAAATTGGCAAAGAATTAGCAAAAAATTATAGACTACTTTTTTTTTCAAAATTGAATTGTTGATACTGCAACTTGACGGACGTGATGGGTTGGAATGTCTGCATTATTTAGAATTGCAAAACAACAACATTTCACATACAACTAATTTAACTTTTTCCAAATTAAAGTTATTGCGGCAATTAAATTTAAGTGGGAATAACTTAAAGGAAATCCCTGATAATGTCTTTACTTTTAATGTAAATTTAAAACATTTCATGCTAGCAAATCATAAAACAGCAACTTTAAGTCATGGATGATTTTATAATCTAACAAGTCTGGAGGTTTTAGATTTAAGTTCCAATCAATTAATTACCATTGGCCCGGAAACATTAAGTTTTTGTGAAAAATTACTTGTTTTCGATTTAAGTTTCAACAAATTCACCTATTTACAACTGGAAAAATTTAACTTGACAAAGTTGCATCGTTTGAATCTCGCTGGAAATAATCGAAAAGTATTTGACGTTGGTCAAAAGTTTCCTTATGCAACTTCATTAAGATATCTGAATTTAGACGACAAAATTTGACAAAACTAAACCCATTTAAGTTGAGAAAAGCATTTCCAAATTTTTTGATTACATTACGTTTGAGCGGTAATCCTTGGAATTGCTATGAGTTGACGTATATTGTTATGGCTCTAGAAAATTCTGGTGTTAATTTTATAAGAAGTCAAAATAATAATAGCAGCGCAATAAATATCTCCGGTATATATTATTCGGAAGTAGATACAACAAATGAAGCACAAAAATTGGTTTATCAAATTCTACGCAATTGTTGCAGAAGAAAAGAAATACCACTGGATGAAGGTGATCGTGAATGTAACCCTGAAAATAACCGTGCAGCTTTTTTACTCGATCTGAATTATTAGCAGTATTTAATAGCAAATATAGATAATATTGTTTTGTACAAATGTAAATAATTTTACAGAGACAAAAGTGGTCGATTAGTGGTGGGAGACCAGCCGTTGAGGAGAAACGCATCCCGGTTCTATTCCTATATAATGCGTTTCCCCTTATGAACATGACAATAGTTAGAGAAAAATTATATGAACAGGTCTGCTTTAAGTCTACATGACCTGTCGAGCAAAACAAATAAATATTACGTATGTACAATTAAAGAAAGTTAAAAAAATTAAATTAGAAAATGTCGCTCTTACTATTTACCTAAATAATAAAAGCCTAGCTCTGTAAGGCTAACAACATTGGCTGGCATATTAATATAATAAATTTAATAAGAATCAGTTCGAAATATCCCAGCAAACCATTCTAGATTTACATATAACATTTATGTATCTTCTAGAGAACATTGTTATAATACTTTACTAACATCACATTTACATTAGTGATACTAAAATGGTTACCGCAAATATACGTTTCAATAGTTATGTAAGATTTATATCAATCAGTTCTTTTCATATTACTAGTACATAAAATGTTGTTAGAAATGTGATATAATAATTACGACATGGCTTATTTAAGTAAATTATACGTTACATGTTATACTTCCCTGTTACATTACTATTGATACGTCATAGATATGTACCGGTTACATTATATTTGTACGTAAATGCTATGTTACAATGTAACATTACAAGAACGTAATTTTTAATGCTGGAAGTAATTCGCTTGTTACATTGCGTTGTAATATATTTGTTACGTTACAATTATTATAACAAATGAATTTTCATATATTTCATTATATCAAGAAATAAATACAACTTATGCTCAAAGCAACTAATTATTTATATCGAAACTAAAGGAAGTAAAGTATTATTCGCATACAATATTGTCGATTTTGTATAATAATTGTTTATGGGAAAAATAGTTTTGATACATGGCGAGAGATTTGACAATTTTGATAAAAGTTTGGAATTTTGTTTGAGACTGTTTTGTTGCTTTAATTTTAAATATTCCAGGGAAAGTGAATGACTTTAGATTCTTTGCCAAAAAAAGTAATTTAAAAAGTTTAATACTTTTAGTTTGACAACATTTTTAGTTTAAACAAAGCAGATATGTACGGCTCGTGAGACACCCAGTATATGTAATTAATTGTACTTATAATAAATCTGTCTGATACATAAATATTTGTTTCAAAATTTCTTCACTTCGAGTATAAAGTGTTTTCTTTTACGGAAGTGACCGTCGAATTCCACAACACTTGTAAGGGACTACTTTACAGATCGCTGAAAAGAAGTTGTTCGTAGTTCAAATTTTGCTCCCCTAGAAACGTAAAACTTGCTAAATTTCCTAATATACATTGCCTAATTTTTAGGAGTAAACATCGATCTCTTAGTTCAGAAATTATCTGAAGAACCTTTTCGGAAGTAATTTTTATTGTTGTTTTTTGTTTAAATCCAACACTATATACATAATATAATGCAGTAACTTACGTCAATTTAGTTATGTTGGCTTAGATATTTTAGACAGCCGTTAATTGCATCGCATAATATAAGTTAATAATATTTGGTATTTTACAAATAATAATAATAATGTTCAATCTTTTTATAATTTCTTATGTTGATTTAAGACATATTACTTTAAGATTCTAAAAATTTCAACCTATTAGGTCCACTATTCTTTATTTTGCAGCTATTCGATTTTTATAAATTTATAAAATTGTTTACTGTTCTCAAAATTCTTGTACAGGGTGTCCCATCACTTGTGGCCACCCCCAAAATTGAGCTTTAATTGAAAGCTATGAATTTGAAATTTGGTGCACGTATGATGACTCTGGTATAAGGCTAGAAATTTCCGGTTTTAAATGTTAATTGTCGGCGTTAGTTTTCGAGAAAAAAAATAAAAACTGATTTTTTATAAAAATACTATCTCCCAATTTCGTCAAATTTCACTTTTCAGGATCAGTATTATTGAGACAAAGATGTCCAAAGTAAAAAAAAAAATCCAAAAGCTGTAATTAGCCTAAAATTCCCTTATATTCGAATCTTAACAGTAAATGTAATGATTTATGGCCCTAATAATTCTCAAGATTCTGTCCGCAAAGTCGAGTACAATTTAAATTTATGGCATTGTAAAAATTTGTCAGTGTCTAGTGGAAACCAGGGCAAGAGAACGTCAGTAGCGTACCTAAATCGAACCTTTTTACATTCTTGTAAATTTCTAAAATTTTTGTAAGTCCTCTAATAAATTATGATTATGAGAACGAACATGATTTAAAGTATGGATGTTGAATTATATTTTTTAAGTCGACGAGGACTTGTTACATTTTGAATTAATGTTTGAGTGCAAAGATGAATACGAAAGATTTTGAACTGAATGATTTCGGAACTCGTTCGAGACTAACTTTGTCGTCCCCGTAAATTTGGAAATTAGTTTCACGGATTATTGTGGTCGTACTGGTTGAGTCTTTCGTGAGAACCTGTTCAAACGCACGTTTCATCCATAAATATTTAATGACTTTATTGCTAAAATTGCTTCGGAATTGCATTTTTCAATAGTAAACGTATTCATCTAGTCGTAAATATCGACTGTCAGTTATAAATGTAGGGTGGGTGTATTACTATTGTTATCAGTTCAACTTCAGCTTTTGAAGAGTAACTTTGTCCAAAAAGTTTTTATCTGTGTTTTATTTCTGTGTGTTTTAATTAGTTTTCGTTTATAATGCCGGTTACCTTTACCTTCGAAGAAAAGACTGATATGATATTAATTTATGGAGAAGCACGGCAAAATTATGTTCAAGCTGCTCAAATTTACGCTCAACGTTTTCCACAAAGAACTCCGCCAGAAAGAAAAATATTTCAAAGACTTGTTGATTCCTTGAAACAAAACGGAAATTTAAAGGGAAAAGAAAAAACAACAGTGAATCCCACGGTAACGCATGAAGTCAATCAAGCTGCAGTTTTAAATCTCGCCGATAATAATCCCCAATTGAGCATTAGGAAAATCAGTCAAGACACGGGAATTAGTCGGTCTTCAGTAGGGAGGATATTAAAAAAGCACAAATATCATCCTTACCACATAGAATTACATCAGCAACTGCATGATCGAGATTTCGAAAGCCGCGTAAATTTTTGCCAATGGGCTAATGGAAAGCCCAGTACGACGACAATAATCCGTGAAACTAATTTCCAAATTTACGGGGACGACAAAGTGAGTCTCGAACGAGTTCCGAAATCATTCAGTTCAAAATCTTTCGTATTCATCTTTGCACTCAAACATTAATTCAAAATGTAATAAGTCCTCTTCGACTTAAAAAATATAATTCAACATCCAGACATTAAATCATGTTCGTTCTCATAATCATAATTTATTAGAGGACTTAAAAAAATTTTAGAAATTTACAAGAATGTAAAAAGGTTCGATTTAGGTACGCTACTGGTTTCCACTAGATGTTGCGATTCAAGCCATGCACTAAAAATCGCAACTGCTAAAAAAGCCGTTTCCATAGGAGAGCAGCTTTTTGTTTATAATAAGTCAGTAGTAAAAATTTCATATCGCAATAAACAAGCTACAAATTATTGTGTTTTTCATTAAAATATCTGAAGAAGTAGAAGTACGAAATTCAGAAACGCATTCAGCGCAACATATGGTCCTTCGAGCCGGATTTGAATCGACGAAATCAATTCAACATTTTAAAAAAAACTAGTGTACAGTGAAGTTCAGTATTTCGTATTAAATCAAAGAGGATTGCTAAACTAAGAGGGTGTCGCAACAGTCCGGCCACACACACAAAGTAAGCTCGCTTAGTTTATCGTCAAATCCTTACGCATTCCTTGATTTACACACGCGCAAGCATGTCTTTAGAAAATACAGCCGCGCTCATCCGCAAAGCGGAGATATTAAACGGCGAATCACATGCCACAAAACCTACCTAGCGGCAATGGCAGCGTCACCAGATGTCGACCTATTGCAGGTACGGACCGACGCGATAATAGAACATTTTAAACAAATCTATGCCGTCCACGAGAAACTGATTGAAAAAGAGGCGGATGAAGACGTTATAGATGCGCACACACGAGAGCTAGAAGCAATCGAAATCGCATATTATTCGGTACTAGCGGAATCGCGGAAACTTCTGCGTATAGCCGGCGAGGCGGAAGCGGCAACCGGAAGATCTGGTGTAAGATGCTTGGCAACGCCTTCACCGACACCGTCAGCGGCCTCAAGCACGGTACCGAACATCAAATTGCCAGAAATAACGCTCCCAAAATTCGATGGAAGCATAGAAATGTGGCAAGCGTTTTGGGATAAATTCAGCGCGCGGATCGATAAGAACGACAATATTGCGGCCGTCGACAAATTACAATATTTACAAGCATCATTGACTGGAAAGGCGGCGCGCGCAATAGACTCGATTGAGAACACCGGTGCTAATTACGCCGAAGCTTGTAGAATTATCACGGAAAAATATGATAACTCGCGTAAGGTTATCCTACGTCACTGGGACATTTTGTGTAATCTTCCGAGGTTGCAGAAAGATGCACCGGAAGCGTTGGAAGAACTGGTAGACACATTCCGGCAACATTTGCGCGCATTGAAAGGTTTAAATGAGCCAGTCGACAAATGGGACAGCATTGTCATTTATTTACTGCTGAATAAAATAAGCACAGACACGCGGTTTCAGTGGGAAACAACTCTTTCTGATAACAAGATGCCGTGTTACACGTCGCTGCTGGATTTTCTAGAAAAGCGCGGTAGCTGCTTTAATTCAACAAACGAGGAGAAAACCGTTAACGAACAGAATCGCACAAATAAGGTCCGGAAAAATGGCACGGGACACGCGTTCGTTACAGCAGAGAGCAAGCAAAACCTTTCGCAATACCCAATATGCAAAGCCAATCACACAATTTACAGATGCGAAAAATTCCGAGCGATGGCTGTGAATGAACGGATACAAGCGGTAACGACAGCAGCCTTATGTCAGAATTGCCTTCAAAAAGTTCATCAACTTAAAGATTGCAAGGGTGGTTTTTGTCGAGTGTGCAACGAGCGACACAACACGTATTTGCATTCGAACGAAGACGGACCTCCTACTACAGCCACGGTATCTGCCCAGCTGATCCCACGCAGGAATGAAACGACCATGCAGCAGAACGAATTGTCGAATTGATAATCAATCGGGTTCGCCAAATTATTTAGCTTAGAACATTCGAATTCAAACGACTTCATTCCAACAGCCTCGATTTATGTTGTGGATCGATATAAAAAATGCATTCCTTGTCGCGCTATAATCGACACGGGATCAACCAACAATTTTATTATCGATGATTTGGCAGCTCGTCTACGGCTCCCGAAAACCCCACAACAAGTCAACATAGGCAAGTTAAGTGATATGTCCACAATATCCGAAACAGCATCAACGCGACGATTAAATCGCGATGCAACCAGTTATTTGAGAACATTCAAATTTCTAGCAGTTGCTTCGATTACATCGTTCTTACCGGAGAAGCTGATCGATCGGAAATATGGGCAAATACCACCGAATGTTCAATTGGCGGACCCCGAATACTACAAGCCCGAGCCTGTGCAAATACTAATCGGCGCAGGTACCGCGCTTGCGATGTTATCAAAAACGCAATTAAGATGGATTCTCGGCAGAAGCATACCAAATCCCGTGAAAACAAACAACGTTTTCATTATCGATGATTTGGCAGCTCGTCTACGGCTCCCGAAAACCTCACAAGTCAGCATAGGCACGTTAAGTGATATGTTCACAATATCCGAAACAGCATCAACGCGACGATTAAATCGCGATGCAACCAGTTATTTGAGAACACTCAAATTTCTAGCAGTTGCTTCGATTACATCGTTCTTACCGGAGATGCTGATCGATCGGAAATATGGGCAAATACCACCGAACGTTCAATTGGCGGACCCCGAATACTACAAGCCCGAGCCTGTGCAAATACTAATCGGCGCAGGTATCGCGCTTGCGATTTTATCAGTAGGTCAAATACGACTTACGAAAAAAGGAGAATCTGACGACAAGCAAGTTACAGCAGAAAAAGTGATGAGAATTCGAGAAGACATCACGGAAGTATTATTATCAGGAGGGTTCAATCTTATGCAATGTGCTTCTAATACCTCTGAGATATTAAGCAAAATTCCAGATCACAACGTAAATCTACAATTACAAACTTCTCAGGACGCAACGTTAAAGACTCTCGGCGTTCATTGGAACTCGGGCGTCATCGTCTACACTGTCAGACTAATTATCACCATAGGAACTACCAAAAGGACTGTGCTATCAATAATAGCAAAGATATTTGATCCTTTAGGATTAGTGAACCCGGTGGTGGTCTACGCAAAAATTCTAATGCAAGAGCTCTGGAAGCTGCAATTAAACTGGGATGAATCGTTGCCAATTGAGGTTCATACGAAATGGAACACATTCGTATCGGAACTATCCAAATTGAACGATATCTCGTATGCACGGAAAATGTTGTGTCAACAACCGATTACCATGGAGCCTCTTTTCGCCTTACCGCTAGCGCAAAGACGCCACTGCTGCTCTTCCTCGGTAGGCAAAGTCATCACACTCCATAACCCGGTCACAGTTGTCCACATACGAGAGTCTTGGGGAACAAACAACGTTTTCATTATCGATGACTTGGCAGCTCGTCCACGGCTCTCGAAAACCTCACAAGTCACCATAGGCACGTTAAGTGATATGTCCACAATATCCGAAACAGCATCAACGCGACGATTAAATCGCGATGCAACCAGTTATTTGAGAACACTCAAATTTCTAGCAGTTGCTTCGATTATATCGTTTTTACCGGAGAAGCTGATCGATCGGAAATATGTGCAAATACCACCGAATGTTCAATTGGCGGACACCCTACTACAAGCCCGAACCTGTGCAAATACTAATCGGCGCAGGTACTGCTGCAACATTCCCAAGTCATCTTTCACCAGCTCATTGACCACAACCAAGGAGCCTCCTTTCGCCTTACCGCTAGCGCAAAGACGCCACTGCTGCTCTTCCTCGGTAGGCAAAGTCATCACACTCCACAACCCGATCACAGTTGGCCACATACGAGAGTCTTGGGGAACAAACAACATTTTCACATGATATCTAACAACAGCTCAACAGTGCAGATGTAGGCACGAGACGCCACAGCCTCTCACCTACGCCTCTCATAACACCCATCTCTCGATCAGCAAGCAGCTGAAGTCATGGAAACAACAGATCGACCGCAGCACAACAGGTGAAACAATACCTACATAAATGGACCAGGGGTGATGGTGATCCTTCGCGACGACAATCTGCCTCCATTGCAGTGGTGTCTAGGAAGAGTCGTCGAAGTGCACCCAGGTCATGACGGCATAATTAGAACTGTTCGGGTAAAAACTGCCACCGGTGAACTGATCCGCAGTGTTAAGAAACTAGCCCCTTTACCTGTGGCCAGTGAAGTGCGCGAGTGACCCGATTTCAGATCTAATCACAAAAGACATTGTTTTCATATTGTTTTACTTAGTTTTATTTTTCTATGTAACTACAGTCAGATATCATTGTTGATCGGGATTCTCTCAACGGGGGGAGTATGTTGCGATTCAAGCCATGCACTAAAAATCGCAACTGCTAAAAAAGCCGTTTCCATAGGAGAGCAGCTTTTTGTTTATAATAAGTCAGTAGTAAAAATTTCATATCGCAATAAACAAGCTACAAATTATTGTGTTTTTCATTAAAATATCTGAAGAAGTAGAAGTACGAAATTCAGAAGCGCATTCAGCGCAACACTAGACACTGACAAATTTTTACAATGCCATAAATTTAAATTGTACTCGACTTTGTAGACAGATCTTGAGAATTATTAGGGCCATAAATCATTACATTTACTGTTAAGATTCGAATATAAGGGAATTTTAGGCTAATTACAGCTTTTGGATTTTTTTTTAAACTTTGGACATCTTTGTCTCAATAATACTGATCCTGAAAAGTGAAATTTGATGAAATTGGGAGATAGTATTTTTATAAAAAATCAGTTTTTATTTTTTTTCTCGAAAACTAACGCCGACAATTAACATTTAAAACCGGAAATTTCTAGCCTTATACCAGAGTCATCATACGTGCACCAAATTTCAAATTCATAGCTTTCAATTAAAGCTCAATTTTGGGGGTGGCCACAAGTGATGGGACACCCTGTACAATATTTATGGGATAATTTTCAAAAAAAATTTGATTCTTTTTTGACAATCCCTACAATTATTTTCTTTGTCGTAAATCAAACTTGATACATAAAATTTATTAATTATTCAAAACTAGCTGACTCGACAGACGGTGTCCTGTCCAAATTTCAATAAAATTGTTTTTCCGAATTTTCCAATTTTCGAGGCAACTTTCTAATTTTTCTTTTCCTAAAAGCCTTATTCGGACTATTACGAACATTTTTAAAAAATAATTAGTCAAATCGGACAAGCCGTTTTCAAGTGATGCGATTACTTGGCTGTACAGATCATTTTGAAATTAAATCCCGAAAAATTCAGAATTTTTAGGAGTTATTTATTCCAATTTCACTTACAAACAAAAATTTTGGCTGCAAGTTTCTACATTTGTTGTTTTTCCCGAAAGTAGCTAACAAAAGGTCAAAGCGGAAGTCGTTTATCATTTGGGGCCCTTCTACTTCAGTTTTTACTTTACAATAAATTTGTGTCAAGCGTTACAAATATGTCCTGGGGCCTACACACACTACGGTATATCTGTGAGGTTTATCTCTCCGGTCTGTCGAATACGATCTACCGGATACAGAAGCGCATCCACACGACTACGGTTTTTTTATCAGTTCTGTGTAAAAGCGATGGCGTGAACACACGATGCTTTAGCGGTAGTTGCATTACTATTATCCATGAAAAAGCACCCTACACGCAAAATAAAACGTAAACAGTGGTGTAAAGATTGGTTAAAAGAAAGAGAGCGGTATTCGCATGTAAATTTGATGCAGCGATTAAGATTTGCGCCGAAAGATTGGCACAATTACATGCGAATGGACGATAAAATACGCACAGTTCACCCTTTCCACTGTCTTTTTTAGGGTCCATTCTATCGGTTTCGAAAAAGTGAAATCTGAGTGATAATGGAGTTTTTAAACTACCCTAGCAATTTAAACAGTTAACCCCATTCGATTTTTTTCAAAGGCCATTGAATACCACTTTCAGAAATATCGGCGATTATTTTATTCTACTAACATTGTGCTATTTCAAAAATGAACACGGTATTATACCGATAATTCTGATATAACTTCGTGTTGGTCGAAATAGTTCAATTACTTAATATTTAGCCAAAAATTTATTTACATAGGTACCTATTTTAATTTTTCTTATTGTTAGTTCTTTATTTGAAAAATAATCTAATCAAATACCATTCAAATTTTGACAGTTTTTCTTATTAATGACATTACATTCAATTGTACAAATTTAACAATAAAAACTCTTCAGCTGCTTGTCGTATTTTTATTACATACAACTAATTATTATAATTTAATCAATAAATTCAATTCAGTGAAGGTAAGGGAGCGTATTGTTTATGCAGATTATTTAACTTTACAGATTTGCGTTGTCGAGACCTATTCAGGATTTTTTGCCTGTATTGTAAAAATGTCGCCTTTGAAAAAACGAAATTTCGGTGACAATTGATAAACGAGCAATTTATGGGTTACTGGAGAAAGTGACTTCGGTCCCTCATAAAATGTTAAGCGACTCGCCACACAGCCCGGCACCGGCACGGTTGTGACATTTTTATTATGATTTGTGTGAGTATTCGGGGGGTGGTTTTCTTAAAGACCGTTCGAGAGGACAATCGATCAGTGAAATAGTCTCGATGGGACTATTAGCAAAATTTCGAGTTCGGAATTCTATGAATTATTTGCAATCATGTAAATTTCAACAGGTTGACTTAATTGTTTATATTATTTAAACGATTATAATTGATTTTAATTTCCAATCATAAGATAAGTGTTTGCCGTTTGTTGACAATCTTTATTTTGACAACGAATTAGTAATCAGCGACCTCTAAAATCCCTAGAATTATTAAATTTGTGTATTTCGTTACAATTTTGGTTGAAATAAATTGTCATCCTTGTTATTTCATAATTTGATCAGAATTGATATGTTAGTGGCAAAGTGCACACTTCGCTGCTGAATAATTATTAGATATTTTATAAAAATTTATATTCAGTTAAACCTTTTCCTACAAAACTCATAACTAGAAGGAAAACTTTTCACTCAATACAGTAGGTATTTTTTTAATAAAATATCTAACAATTCTTAAGTTTACATAAAATATCTAGGCATTCACAGAATACATTTATTATGCACTTTGTCGCTTACAGGTACAAAATTTAAGTAACTTTGAAATGTTGAAATTGAGATAGTCTGTGACGGACGATTGTGGCACTTAAAAAATAAAAATGTCAGTATCGGCTCGAAGTTGATTTATCAATTTGTGTAGTTTTTTTTGATAATTACAGGCCGATGCATTTATTTTCGGTAAAATCCGATGTAGGACGAATATCTCCTTTATATATTAAATTTGTTTTTGGCTGCAAACAGTTCACAAAAACTTGTGACCGACGTGAAATATATTTAAAAATGGACGACATTGAATTAATTGCGATAAGTTTTCTACTGTCCCAAAAAAAAACGACTCGTCGATACTGGGTACATCCTTTGAATAAAACGAGAATTAAGGAAAGCCAGTTTTATTTATTACGAAATAAATTACGAGCTTATCCCGATAAATTTTTCGACTATTATCGGATGTCGATAAATTCATTTGATGAGCTCCTTCATTTAGTTCAGAGTAGTATAAAAAAACAAGATACACAATGGAGGGGTGCAATAACTGCAGAAGAAAGACTGGCCGTCACTTTAAGGTAAGAAATTTTTTTATTTACAATTTTAAAGTAAATCTAAATATTATAATAATTATTATATTATTAATAATTGTTAAAATATTTTAAAATTAATTTTGTTGAGATGTTGAGGAAGTGTGCACTTTGCCACTAACATATCAATTCTGATCAAATTATGAAATAACAAGAATGACAATTTATTTCAACCAAAATTGTAACGAAATACGCAAATTTAATAATTCTAGGGATTTTAGAGGTCGCTGATTACTAATTCGCTGTCAAAATAAAGATTGTCAACAAACGGCAAACATTTATCTTATGATTAGAAATTAAAATCAATTATAATCGTTTAAATAATATAAACAATTAAGTCAACCTGTTGAAATTTACATGATTGCAAATAATTCATAGAATTCCGAACTCGAAATTTTGCTAATAGTCCCATCGAGACTATTTCACTGATCGATTGTCCTCTCGAACGGTCTTTAAGAAAACTACCCCCCGAATACTCACACAAATCATAATAAAAATGTCACAACCGTGCCGGTGCCGGGCTGTGTGGCGGGACGCTAAAAGGAAAGAATTAAAGATCATTCACCATGTCGTGTTTTTTAAGGGTTAATTTATTGCAGGGTGACTTTCGAAAAGACTATATCTCGATGACACAACGTCAATTGTCAATGATAAACACCTTTTTTAGGGGAAACTCGAGAAAGCGACTTTCAATTTCTGTGAAGGGTTCATTTATTGTGACTTGAAAAAACAAAATCTCAATGATAATAGTGTTGTTAAAATACACAAACAATTTAAACAGAAAGTGGCTTTGACCCTTCATAAAATGTTGAAGAAAAGAATGTTTTTCAGTTTTGGACACGTGCAACCAATTTATTAAAGAAACGAGACGTGCGGGCGAGAGACCTTGTCTGCGGCAAATTTAAAAAAACTGAGACGACCGGATTGCTTTCCGATGATATAACGAAACATAAGATATAACATTCCCGTGTTCTAAAATCGTTCAGTTTGCGCATGACGTCAGGTGGTGACCTCCAATAACGTGGCTCTGTGAGTTTAATACGTAAAATTGTACATTATTGTTGAACTGTTGATAAAATGAGACATGTTGATGCAAAACTTGGTAACTGAAATGTAATTTCAATTATTCTCATGTCATGTTATTTTCAAACGTGATTTGTAGTAACCGCAAATGTGATATGAGCCGTTATTTTTGTAAGTATTGTAAGTCCATTTTTTCATACATCGAAATATTTAAGGGTTCGCGTTTGAATTAGTTTAAAAACATTGGCAAACGTTAATCAATCATTTAACAGGTTTATAGTGGAGGGACTGGGGCTGGTGGTCTGCAACACTGGAAGGACTGCGACCTTTAGGAGGAATGGCAGCGAGTCGGTGCTGGATGTCACATTTGTGTCGGGTGACCTGGCGGGACGCATAGTCAACTGGCGTGTCCTGGAGGAGGAAACCCTCAGTGACCACTACTACATCACATATAGCCTGGTTGCCACTCGGATGCCACCAAACTATGCCCCTCAGAAAGGCTGGGCGGTCAACAAACTTGCAGCTGAGAAGCTGGCAGAGGCAGCAGAGGTGGAGGCGACAGCCCTGGAAGTCATCACAGCAGCGGGATTAACGCTGGAGCAGCATGCGGCAGCATTCACCAAGGCCATGACACGGGTGTGTGATGAGGCCATGCCACGTAGAGGAGGGCGGAAGGGAAGGAGGCCGGTCTACTGGTGGTCAGAGGAGATAGCGGCCTTGCGGAAGGCCAGCAATGCGGCGAGAAGGAGGTACCAAAGGGCGGCGAGGCGCGCGGAGCCGGTAGTCACGGCGGACCTACATAGCGAGGCGAAGGCTGCAAAGAAGGAGCTAGTCTGGGCAATCAACGCGAGCAAGAAACGCTGCTGGGAAAGCCTGTGCGAGGAGATAGACCAGGACGCCTGGGGCCTCGGGTACAGGATTGCCACGAAAAAGCTTGTCGGGAGAAGTCCAATTCCAGGGCTGCCGGAACGGATAGACCAGGTGGTCAGCACACTATTTCCGGAGAGAGAGCTACCGGAAAGGGAGCAAGAAAGGGCAGATGAGGAACAACCCCCGCCGGAAATCGCCAATGAGGAGCTATCGGAGGCCGGTAGGAGTCTTGGAAGAGGCAAGGCGCCGGGCCCAGATGGAATCCCGAATGAGGTGCTGGCAATTGTGCTGCAGCAGCGGCCGGGGATGGTCCTGAGCATCCTCAACAGGTGCGTGGAGGAGAGCGTCTTCCCGAGGCGAGCGAAGGAAGCGAGATTGGTACTCCTGAGGAAGGGAAAAAAGCCGCTCGAGAACCCATCATCGTACCGCCCGTTGTGCATGCTCAACACATGGGGAAAGCTGCTGGAAAAGGTACTGCTCAAAAGGATTCAGCAGGGAATCACGGACGCAGGGGACTTCTCGGAGCATCAGTACGGCTTCAGGAGAGGGCGATCCACCCTGGACGCCATCCAAGTTGTGAAGGGGATAGCTGAAAATGCGAAGCGGGGAACCTGGCGCACCAAGCAATATTGCATCATGGTCGCCCTTGATATCAGGAATGCCTTCAACTCCCTGTCCTGGGGGGAGGTGCTCCAAGCGGCCGCAACGTGGAAGCTGCCTGCGTACTTGAGAAGGTTGCTGGCGAGCTACCTGTCGCAGAGAAAGCTCATGATAAAGGTCAATGACGAAGAGCGGAGCTGGTGGCTGTCGTGCGGAGTACCACAGGGTTCGGTCCTCGGACCTACATTGTGGAACATGGTATACGACGACCTTCTGCGACAGATAACGCCCCCAGGGGTGACCATGGTGGCCTTTGCCGACGACCTCGTCGTGATAGGTGCGGATAGGGATGCAACGCAGCTCGAGGCCAAAATAAATACAGCACTCGGGACGATTGCGGGCTGGTTGCAACAGCACAGTCTAGAGGTGGCACCGGAAAAGTGCGAGTGGATGGTGCTCTCGGGCAGGAGGGCACATCCTCCAACCACCATCAAAATTGGGGATGCCGACATAGTCAGGGCGGTCCAAACTAAATATTTGGGCGTCACATTGGATCCATCCCTCCGTATGATGCCGCACGTAAGAGACGCGTCGGCGCGAGCGGCCAGGATGTCGAGCTCACTGACTAAATTGATGGCTCGAATAGGCGGCCCGAAGGGGAGAAGACGGAAGCTGTTGGCCAGCGTCGTCAATTCGATAGCACTGTATGCAGCTCCGTGCTGGGTGGAGGCGCTCAAGTGGGAGAAAGCCAGGGAGGCGTTGATCAAGGCCCAAAGGCCAACCAATCTGGCAATCATCCGGGCGTACAGAACGGTATCGAACACGGCAGCTGGAGTTCTAGCAGAAGTCATCCCGTTAGACCTGCTGGCGGAGGAAAGGGCCAGGGTGTGCACGGAAACAAGGGGAAAGGACCTGTTAACGAGAAGGCGCATCAGGGCGGAGGAAAGGGAGACCACGATCTGTAGCTGGCAGACGAGGTGGGACAGCGCAGCAACGGGCAGGTGGACAAAACGATTGATCCCGGAGTTAAGTCCGTGGCTGTCCAGGAAGCACGGCGAGCTCACCTACCGACTCACTCAGCTCCTCACGGGACATGGGTGTTTTGGCAAGTATTTGCACGGAATCAAGAGGAGAGAATCGTCGGCATGTCAACACTGCGGGGAGGTGGAGGATGATGCTGAGCATACTTTGAGGTGGTGTGAGAGTTGGAGAGAAGGAAGGGAAGCGCTAGAGGCAATATTACAATGTGTTGTGGATGATACTGTGGTAACTGAAATGCTTAAGAGTCAGGAGAAGTGGGATGCCGGAGTGGAATTTGCGGAAAGGGTAATGAAAGGGAAGGAGGTGTTAGAGATGGAACTAGAAAGGGAGCAGTTGTGAACAGGAAACAGGAGAACGTTGCATAGCAACGGTTGTGGTGGGATGCACTTGGCATCGAGAGCAGCACAGCCTGAAGTAATGCAGGAGCCGGTCCGGGCTGTGTGGAGCTATGAAGGGGTGCGTTTAGTGGGTAGTGACCCATTCAGGGGAACCCCACAGTACCGGGTAAATTAATTAATTAATTAGGCCTGGTCTTCCAATAAGGAATTTCAACACCTCTACAAAAAAAAAAAGTTTATAGTGTTAACAACATCACCCGAATTGGTTAACATTTGCCAATATTTTTCAATTAATTCAAACGCAAACCTTTAAATATTTCGATGTATAAAAAAAATGGATTTATACCACTTTCAAAAATAACGGCACATATTTTCATTTATCAAGTTTTGCATCTACTTACAGGCTTCAAATGGGACAATAAAATGGGTTTAATGAAACAAAAATAATTATGTAATAACATTTTAATGTATAATTTTTTGAAGTTTTCTTTTTCTTGATTTTTGTGTTTGTTGAAGATTATAATTTAATTCCCTTATTCTAAAAAATATTCGACTTCTAAAAAATATTTTTTTTACATCCACATGGCAATCTACATGTTTGCTTTGATTTATCAAATACTGAAGGTAATGTTTGGCTATTAATAAGGTATCTTTATTAATGCCTTGAAAGATTTTCTCCAGTTTTTCCATAATTTCTGGAGACGCTTTTGTCAATCCTCCTTCGGATAAATGATCAGTCCATGTAAAACTGGATGATGAAGTTGATATGGAAGTGCATTGAAAATGAGTAGCATGTTTTAACCTATGACAGATATAGCCACCTAAATTTTCAAGACCATCGTAGATTAAATCATCCTCAACAGTGGGTTCCATTTGGTCATTATTCAGGTCACAACATACATACAATTATTTTAAAATCTCTACAGTATTTACCACTCAATAATTTCGAACATAAATCACTGCTTCTCACGTTTTCTTCTAATTGAAGATCCAAATCTGGAGTTTGATCTTCTTCCGTGTTACCACCTAATGACAGCGACCCATCATTTTTGTCTAAGGTGTATTTTCTTAAGCGATATTTAAATTCTAGAGCTGTAGGGTGGTCATGGAGGCCTCCTTTGGCCCTAATTACACCGAAAAAGTTTTCTAATACATCTTGATTTAGCCTATATGTTAATAAATATTTAATTTTAAATTTTTTTTGCATTTCTTGAAAGAGAAGCTTTAATGATGTTGTTGCGTCCCCTTTTCTTTATATTTTAAAACAGACGGACATATCCCACTGTTATTTCCCTGTTCTTTGTACTCAAAAACATTTGCACGCTAAGTAAAAATTAAGCACTTGTTAAATAGTCTGACCCCCTGGAGTCGGACCTCAATAAATCTGTCATGTGTCAGTAGCGATATTCGACATTGTTCTGATAAGTGTTTTTGTAGAATTAATGGCATACATGTGTGTAGCCAGGGTGTAACCGACCCATTGCAGATGATTGTTTTTCACTTAAAAATCAGTGCCTCTGTAGCCTCCATACTGAACGGTTCACTCTTTGTACCTTTGCGACAGTATGAAATAATATTATAATCATCGAATAAGCAACCAGTACGGTTCATTCATTTATAACCATCAAATCGTTATAATACAACAGTGCTATTATAACCCTATACTGAAAGGTTCAATTATTGTCCCTTTACGACAGTATAGAAATAACTTGTACAGCGACGAACATTTATAATAAATTAGTCATAGTTATATTAACATCCGTAGTTTTATTTCCATCAAATCAAAATATCAGTTCCTCGCGTTTAAGTACTCGTGGAACGTGGGCATTTCCGAAAGATCAACTTTCAACAAAAAAGTTTAAATTATTGCTCACGCGTAAACAGATGTATTGGAGATTAGAATTCCTAAAAAATGAATGCTAGTAAGTTAACGTTGACGTAGCAGTAATTTATTGACACTGAAATTTCACTTTTCAAAAAACGAAATACATAAGTTGAAAGGGTGAACGTTATTGAATTCTTTCCCTTAACATTTTATGACTGACTTTCTATAGTTTACTCTAAAATGGTCTTTCATCATTGTTACTGAGATTTCGTTTTTTCGAAAGTCACATTAAATGAACACTCACAAGAAAACGAAAGTCTGGACCGTATGCATTTTTACAATAGACTCAAAAAATTCTTCGACAATGCAAAGCTATAAAGTTAAATAATTAGAAGCGCATCTAATCGGCACGAAAGAATGTTTTTTATTTTTTGTTCCTTAATTGGAACGTTACATTTTTTTTGAAGAGCAAATTCACTCTTTGTGTCTTGTGTAAAATCTATATATTGATGTAAATTTAAATTTATTTGTAATAATTTGTTTAGTTTTTGTAAAATTACTCAAAATTTATTGAATACCTAAAATTTTTTGTTTGTTTGTTTGTTTGCATTTTTTATTCAAATTGTCTTCCATTCATTTAATATTTTTTCAAATTTTTGATTTATTGCGTATAACGTAGATTTATTAAATGAAATTACGAGATGACAATTGATTATTAAAGATGATAAATTTATCATTTATTTTTTGAATATGAAATTTTAAAATAATTGATGAAGAATTTTTTATCATATGAAGGGATTGTTTAATGTTTTGAATTTGTTTGTTTGTTGAGTAGGTATATATTTTTTAGTTGTTTAATCTTTCCAAAATAATTCAATATTATTGTAAATGAATGATTATTGTATCGTTTAATGTGATGTATGTATATTAAAATTTCATTTAGTAAGAGCATAATTCAATTTGAGTGTTGTGCATAAGTAATATATTATATTGTTTTTTACATTTTATTGTGTGGTTGTAATATACTCCGAATAATGCCCCCGATGAATCAACTGTCTTGGTAAATGTTATTATTGTGATGTTAAAATCTTTTATTTCGTAGTCATTTATATATTTTTCTATTTGATTTATGTTTAATTTCATTGCATCCGAGTAAGGTTGTACCAGAGGTTTGTTTGTATTTTTTCTTATGGACTGCATGACTGCTTTTTCATTTATCATAATCTGTATTGACTTAATACAAGCAGTAATGTTCAGTTCATCACTTGATACCGTTCTATATGCCTTAGTAATCCTTTTATAATATAAAATTGATAGTTTACGCGCTTAAAACAAGCAGCAAAACAACGATCAGGTCACCACCTGACGTCACTAACCAAATGACTAGTGGGGGAAGCATGCGCAACGTCATATCTCTTAGTTATTGTATCATGTTGCTTTCCTATACATGGTCCGATATGCCTGTACGGTTTTATTTATCGAATGAAAATATCTATTTGCTGAGGCGACCTGTGCAGGCGGCCGGATCGTCACCGTTTAATCGTCCACACGTTCTGGTTTACCTGCACAGGCGCACCGGAGCGACAAACCGCACAGGTATACCGTAGCATGTGTAGCCCAAAACGTTTTTTATGAAAGAATACTAAAATTGCCCCCGTTGTGTCAATAAAGGGTTTAAGTTAATTTTCCACTTCACGGTTCGTTTTTTAAACTGACCGATTGCTGCACAATATCGAGAAAAAGCATTTCAAAAGGACAATCGAAGCAAGACAGTTTTTTGATTTCACGTTCCTCAACGAATGAAAGGTTCAAGTTGAGTGATTGGTTTACAATTCGTTTTTTAAATCATCTGATGGGATAACTAACAAAGTTACTCTTCATCCGCCTAAAACATATCTAGTATTTTTTCTCTAACCGAAAAATAAATACGTAGGTAGATACTTTAAGAAACCACAGTTTTAAATATAAATAATGTTACGTGCCGCCGCTGATTGTCGATTAAAACACTGTTTCTTAATTTAGTAAGTTTTATTTAATATAATGTTGCACGGACGTGACGAGATGTTGCGACTTACAGGTTACTTGAATGAATGTATTTTGTCTGTTCCCAGGGATGGTTACTTCCGGTCGGTCCGAAATTACCTTAATTTTATGGCCAATAGATCTTCCTTTAGTGACAATAGAAATTTCTGTTAAAGTAACATTACAATTTAGGGTTTACTGAACTGGTACATAGCAGGTACATAACACCTCCCTCCTTAAGTGAAAAATCGGCCTGTCTGATTTTACAAAAAATATAGAATGAAATGGTACATAATACAATTGAACTTAAGATTAACGTTTGTACAAAATAGTTGTAACTAAGAATAAGATAAGTATTTACAAATGTTCATTAAACACAAATTAGATTTTCGTGAAGTATGTACAAATTCAAGTTAGCTTGTGGACAGCTCAATGTTACCAACGTTTTTCTACAAAATTGAAAATGATTTTTTTAAAATTTATTTATTTAATTTAAGTTATTCCAAGGTAACAAAAGCCGGTTTCAATCTACTAATATGTACTATCATCTCCTTCCTGTTTGGTTTTATTGTGACATTCACGTTTGAATTTACTTTAGTAATTTTGAAAGGTCCTGAATAATTAGAATTGAGTTTTCTGCAGGTATTAGGTTTCGCGTGATTATTCAGTAAATAAACAAAGTCTCCTACTTGGTAATTGATGTTAGTGGATTTATTGTCATACGTCTGTTTAGATTTCAATTTTGAATTTATCAAGAGTTCTCTTGCTATTTCTCTGGATTTGGTTAATTTTAATTTCAATTGGTCTAGATAGTTGTCATACGTGTACCGAAATTGAACGTTATCTGTTATTGAACTAGGTAGTTTGGGTTTAACACCGAATAATAGTTCGTAAGGGGTTATTTTTGTTGATGCGTGTACTGATGTGTTATAGAAAAATATTGCCATAGGTATCCAACGATCCCAATCACTTTGTTTGTCATTTACATAATGTTTTATATAGTCGATGAGGGTAGCGTGACTACGTTCTAAGGCACCATTTGTTTGAGGGTGAAAAGCACTAGTTCTTAATGGTTTCAGTTTAAATAGTGAAGCTAATTCTTTAAGTAAATTTGATTGAAAATCTTGACCTTGGTCGGTTAGAATACTTTGAGGTATGCCAAATGAACAAATGAAGTTTTCGGTTAATTTTTCGGCAATGGTAGAGGCTTCATGATTTTGGATAGGATACGCCCAAGAAAATTTGGTAAGATCGTCTTGCATTGTCAAAATATATTTATTTCCGTTTTCCGTTAAGGGAAGCGGTCCTACTATATCCATAGCTACACGTTCTAACGCGGTTTCTGAAGTCGTTGTGATTTCCATGGGGGCCCTATAATTTTTCCTATCAATTTTATTTTTCTGACATTCGCTACAATTCCTAACGTATGTTACAAACGAACACACTATTATACGAATAAAACACAGTTTATGTGGAACGATGTTTATTCGTCCGCCTTTTTCGTTTAAAGGTGACGGATTAATAATAAATTAAATTGTTTTCCATCGCCTTGACTCCTTAAACAACCGTCGTGCGGCGACAGTCGTCTGTCGCGATCGAGTGGGTAATATTCGCCCCCTTTTTCGAGACGACGGTCGCCGACGGGTCTTTGACAAAGAAATTAAATGCTTGTGGTTCGGTGATCTTCTCTTCGATCGAGTAGGGTTCCAGCCAGGTTGGTCCAAAGCGCTGTCGGCCAGGGGCTTTTCTGGTGAGGAAGAGGTCACCGATGTCAAAGGTTCTTGCGCGGGGCTGTACGGGGTGGCGACGGTCCAGGTAGGCTCGTTGGTTGTCACGCGCCTCCTGGCGAATGTCCTCGAGCTCCGGGGTGGGTGGACGTTCGACGTCCGAGTCCCAGGCACCTGGAAGGCGAGGATTGTAACCAAGGAGTGCTTTCCCTGGAATCTTCTCTGCGATTTCTTCGTCTGTTCTTGCGCCTGCTGTTCCTTAACTTTCGAACCGGCAAGGTCGTTCTGCAGCTTGTCGACGGCCTCCTTCAGGCGGGCGATCTGGACCTCCAAACTGGACCTGGTCGTCTGCTCAAGTTCCAGCTTCGATTCCAATTCTTTGGTTTTCAGTTCCATTCGCTTGGCCAGCAGATTCGAGGAAGCGTCTCCCAAGCTTTCGGCGCTTTCCAGCTTCGTTGTGAGCTCGACCAACTGGTCCTTCAATGAATTTCGTTCCCCTTCCAGTTCGGACACCAGCGATGCTTGTACCTGCAAGATCAGTTGATCCGAGGACATCTGCTGAATGACAGCCTTATACTTCTTGACAACTTCCGCCAGTTCTTCTTCGTTTTCTTCCAGCTGCGCTTGCAAGTCTGAGCGCTCCCGGCTCAAGCCGTTTGCCTTGTCCTCGACCTCGCGTCGCGCTTTGTGAGCCTCTTCGAGCGAAGCTTGTGTTTCTGCGAGTTCGATGTCGATGCTCTGTTTCGCTTTGTTGGCGACGGCTCGAGAGCATTCCAGGTCTTCGATCTGGTTCCTCAACTGTCGTATAAGTATCTTGCTAGGATTGTCGACCTTCTGTCTTTCGAGCTGAACCTGTGCGTCCCGGAGCAACACTTTAGTCCTTTCCAGGTCTCGCTTGAGCCTCTGGACCAAAGCTTCGTCACCGGCCCGTTCATTTCGATTGGATTCTGCAAACACCGCCAACCGTCTCTCCAACTCGTGATTCTCCCGCAAGAGTAGCGTCCGTTCTTCATGCTCATTTTCCAATTGAACCTCGAGAGCTTTGACTTTTTCCTGGGAGTTGCGTCGAACTTCCTCCAGTTCTTCGTCTCGCTGCTGCGTTTCCCTCTTGGACTCTTTGCGCTGCGACTCCAGAGTCATTTCCAGCCTCAACTTGGCCTGCTCCAACAGTTGCACCTGCCCAACGAGCTCGTCCAATTTACATCTCAGCATTAGCAATTTTTCGTCCTTCAGTTCGGATTCCAATCTCGCGTCGGCCAGAGCGCTTTCCGTGACGTATTTTTCCGTCGTGACGGCTTCCTTCTCTCGCAGGAGTCGTTCCTTTGCCAGTTTCTCTTGACGCAGTTCGTCGTGCAGAAGTTGCGTTTCCGCGAGTTTAGCCCGAGCGACCGGGGAGCAGTATTGCTCGCGGAACCTCTTACTGAAGTCAAGAAATGTGTACCCCATGTTTGTGTACACCCGGTACCACTTCTTCGCCTCTTCTTGCAGCTGTTCGGCAGCGATCTCCTCCTGGTCGTCAGGATGTACTCCACACGCATTGAAGTAACGCTCCAGACGACTCATGAAGATTTCTGGATCCTCTTTTGCACGTCCGGCGAACTTGGGTAGCTTGGGGGCTACCGGTGGAGGAAGTGACCTCGGACCTGGTAACGCTGAAGGACTCGTTCGGGACGGTACGGGAAGTGGCGATCTTAGAGTCGACGTTCGACGCTGGAGCGTCTCTAATGCCTCCAGTTGAAGACGGAGATTCTGGATGGTCTTGTCATGATGTTGTATCAGCTGTTGTTGATCTGAGCGCCACTGAGAGGTTTGGGCCTCTCTCAGCAGGTCTTGTTGCCCATCGGCGACGTTAATGTTCGGGTACGCCCTCGTACCGCGCCTTGGGGCTGTCATCTCGCAGGATGAAAGGGGGTGGATTCGTGGACTCACCTCGAGTCCTAGCCTCACGTTGTACGCCAAATGTTACAAACGAACACACTATTATACGAATAAAACACAGTTTATGTGGAACGATGTTTATTCGTCCGCCTTTTTCGTTTAAAGGTGACGGATTAATAATAAATTAAATTGTTTTCCATCGCCTTGACTCCTTAAACAACCGTCGTGCGGCGACAGTCGTCTGTCGCGATCGAGTGGGTAATACGTATTGTCTAATCTCCTGTTTCATATTTTTCCATCTGTATTTAGATTTAATCCTTTTCAGTGTTCTATGAAAACCACTAAGTCCGGCTGAAGGGTTATCGTGATTTTCGATTAGAATTTGGGGAATTTCCTCAGCATTTGGGTGAATGATCGTGTTGTGACAGATTGAAATTTTGATTTCAGAATTTCGGAAAATGTAAAGTAAAATATCCTTTAATTTTGCGAAGTTAAATTGGTTAAATTTATCAGCTAAATTGGGGAAAGATACTGATTGTACGCCATCTTGTTGTAATTGTTCCTTTAAATGTTGGATAACATAAAAGAAATCTACATATTGTGGTTTATCCCAGGGGTTTAATGAGATTACGCAATGATAAATGTTATATGCTGATTTCAGATTGTCTGACTGAATTATTTGGTGTTTTTTGTACGATTCGTTGATAAGAATTTCTTTATTATTGCTTAGTTCTAATAATTCTTGAGATATTGGGTTTTGTAAGTTGAAATCTGCGGGAATTAGATGAGCAATGTGATCTTTTTGATCGGTAATTATGGAATCAATTTCTTTAAAATCAAAAATGTTTGGTGTAAGAGAGCAATTGTGGAATTTTAGATAGTCTTCGAAGGATTCTAGGTTTGATTGAATTAGATGTATGTTCGGATTTATGCGTGATAAAGCGTCTGCATTGGCATTTAAAGTACCCTTTTTGTACATGATTTCGTGATCAATTGAGCTAGTCGACGTTAATGTGTCGCCTTCTAAATGAGATATGTCGTTAAAATCAGAGCAAATGTTTTTTATTGATTGAAGTTCTTCGTCATTCAAATGTGAACGAATGGTCTCCATTACGAGAGTTTTGCGATCTGCTTCGTTATTATTAGAATTTTTTAATTTGAATATTTTGTTGGAATCAATCGGTTCTAACGCCATGGTAGAAATATCAGCGCCTGAATCGATTAAAAGATTTATCTGAGAATGCGGGATTTTTGCTTCGTTGCAAGGAATTGAAACGTATCCCGTTGTTTTTAAACTTGAAATTGTCGCATGTGATCTTCTAATGTGTTGATCGATCTCTTGGTGATTTAAATGTAACACCTGATTTTCGTTGCGATTGGAAGAATTTGAACTGTAATTATGATTAGGTTGTTGATTTTGGAAGTTTGAGTTGTCGTTACGATTTATTCGTTGATTTTGAAAATTTGGATTGTAATTACGATTAGTTTGTTGATTTTGAAAATTTTGATTGTAGTTACGATTAGTTTGTTGATTTTGGAAATTTGAGTCTGGATTTGGATTAAAAGTGGTATTGTCGGCCTGACGACATGCGTTGTTAAACTGGCGTTTTCGGCACTCCTGAATAACATGTCCGTTTTTCTTACAATAATTACATGAGTTTGAGGTGGTGAGATTGATACGTTCGCTCCTACATGAGGTTTTGTTCGCGAATGAATCGATATTTGAATGATTATTTTTTCGACAATTAAAGTTAGAGTGTCCTAATTTGTTACAATTAGTGCAGAATTTCGACGAGCTTGAGTTATTTTGATTTATTAATTTTTGAAGTTTTTCCTCTTGTAAGGCGATACTGTACGCGTCGTTTAAGGTTCGGGGATCTCTACTTCTTAAAATTAGGCTATATTGAGGTAAGCAATTTATTATAAATGTCTGTAACGCGTTTTCCTCGATTGTAGCGTTTCGACCGAGAATTTCTCTTTTGTCCGTCGTTAGTAATTTTGTAGTTTGTAATAAATTTGACTGACAAGTGTCGATTCTGTTCATGAATGATGTAATGTCTTCGTTAAAATTTTGTCTGCAACTTTGCAATTCTAATTGTAGGTGTCCGTAGTTTTTCTTTTCTGTGTATGTGTCCGATAAGTATTTTTTTAGTTCTTCCCAATTTTGAAAGTCGTGATTAGCCACGGCTGTTTCGGCTTTGTCGCAGAGTTGGGAGCAAATGTAGCTAAATAGGGGCTTTGTCTGTTCGCGTTTTGACATTGCGACTGCGTTATCACAATTTCGAATGAATGAATAAATTTTAGTTTTGTCACCATTAAATGGTTTTACTAGCGAACAAAGGAATTGTAAGGTGATGTTTGAATCAGAGACGGTTGAATTTTGCGATGTGTTAGGCATTTTGATAAGTTTATAATTTGAATTTGAGACTTGTCCAGAAGCAACTTTAAATTTGTACTTACAGTTTCGGAAGACGGTGTTAAAATTTCTTGATTTCTTGAGGGCTGAACCAACTCCAGAAACGGTAACTCGGCGACGACTTCGTCGAAGAATGAATGGATCGTTTCTTCTGTTTTGTTTAGATTCGGCTGATTGCTTAAAAGATTAGAATCTACCGCGCTTGATTTGAACTCAACGTCGCGTTATTTTCAGCTGGAAGTTCTTCTATTGAAGTTTTTCCGGAATCCCACTCCTGACACCAATTTTGTTACGTGCCGCCGCAGATTGTCAATTAAAACACTGTTTCTTAATTTAGTAAGTTTTATTTAATATAATGTTGCACGGACGTGACGAGATGTTGCGACTTACAGGTTACTTGAATGAATGTATTTTGTCTGTTCCCAGGGATGGTTACTTCCGGTCGGTCCGAAATTACCTTAATTTTATGGCCAATAGATCTTCCTTTAGTGACAATAGAAATTTCTGTTAAAATAACATTACAATTTAGGGTTTACTGAACTGGTACATAGCAGGTACATAACAATAAAATCGAATTATTCTTATCGTCTTCTTTTGGTTGTTGACAAATTGTTGCATTGGGTCAAACTGATCACTAAATAAATACAATAAACAATTTCCAACTCAATCTTAAGCTTTTGAGATTCGAAAAGATAATTGTTACAATATGGGTCCAGAAATCTCGAGAACAACCTCTAAAAGGTTTCCAAATGGCTACCTGAAGATTTGTGCAATTTACTTTTAACGGCTCTCGGCACAGAAACTTGTTTACTTCAATACTACAATTTTACGAGATCGTTCTTCTACTAAATGATAGGCAACCACGGTACCACCTTGGTCATAAATAATTATGCAGAATAGAGCGCCGTCAAGTAGCTATAAATCACTCTCTTGAAACGACTTATATCTCAACATTTACAGAATTTACAACGCCCGAGACGTGTTTGGGTCGCCTCTTTTATTCTTACAAAAATTCGTCTTTAAAATCGTAGGGTGACCTTGCCAGTGAATGAACACTTTGCATTTAGGCTGTTACATTTGCGTTCAGAGAATTATTTTCTCCGTCCCCAATATCACTTTTGCTGCTAATCACTTGCTGTATCGACAGATATTTTGTTAGAGCACAAGATTATTGCATCATTTGGAAGACTCAGTACAAATCAATTTATATAATAATAATATAATATAATAATGATAATAACGATAATAATCACTGTACTGATAGGCAAATGTTCGAATTATGTGGGCGTCGTATTTATATTTCCCGTCGATTTCCGAATGTGTATCCTATATCGTTTAATTGATACAAATTAATAACAAACCATTTTTCACTTCCATTCACTGTACGTACTTGAAGTTTTATGTGAGCAGGATATTTTTTTATTACATAATTGACTAACGGTAACAATTTTCCCGCTCCGATAAAAATTAATGTACCAAAAATATGTGATTATTGTTAATCTGGCGCGCGGTTGGAGCGGCGTCGTCAAAACGGGGCAACGTCAAAATCGCATCGAGGGCCCGATGGCGGTGCATGTGACGCACAGGACCGAATGTGACAGTCGACTATTAAGTTTGTAAATGCGTTAGTGTGGAGGTAATTATCGTCATTCGATGCGTCAATATAATCGGAAACTCTATTCGATTTTTGAAATTGAGATTTAGAGGTGCGTTTAATGCGATCATCGATTTTACACGTTGGCTAATAACCGGGCAACTGTCAGAGTGACACTGATTGTTTTCAAAAAGCGAAAATGCCGTTGCTTGGTAACTGACAATTTTCAAAAAGAATTTGAAACATTGGTAACCAATCATTTTGAAAAACATTGTCACTTGATTATTTTGAAAAACAATCGAAAAATTTGTTGCCCTGGTTACTAATTATTGCTTACGAAAACAGCCAGAGTAAGGTTTATAATTCTAACATTTCCACAACATTAAAAAAAAAAAACACTTTGAAACATTAATAGGGAGCTAATAGTTTTGAAAAAAAAAATGTTATTTAGTAACATTGACAGTGACAATTTTGACAAACAGTTTGTGACACAGTCGCCTCGGTAACTAATAATTTTGGAAACAAAAACCGTTCGTTTGCTTAAACATTGTTACCCAGTAACAGCCAGAGTGAGACTTGAAATTTCAACACTTTTGAAAATGACTCTTTGAAACATTGGTAAGTAGCTAATAATTTTGAAAAAAAAACAACTGTAACCTTAGCTATGAAAACAGTTTTATTTAGTGACATTGCTAATTTTGACAAACAATTGGTAAGTAATAATTTTAAAAACAAAAACCGTTTTCTATGATTTCAGGTAAATCCGCTTTTTTAAAACAAAATTTCAAATTTGGAAACAATGTATTGTTCCAAAAGTGGGTGTTCATACAATCAAGTCATTTTAAATGAAGAATCGTTGAAACATTATCTAGCCATAAATGTAACAAGAAAAGAAGCTAGGTTCGTTTCTTTCGGTTAGTTTTTATTACAGGCGGTAAGGTAGTACATAAGTTTCCTGGAATTGCAAATTCCACAGTGCATTGTGTTTTGTTTGTGTCAAATAAAAATTGCTTAAATATTGGGAAATATAGCTTAAACGCAACCGTTAACTACTTTTTAATTTTTCTTTGTAATTAAAAAAAAATTAAAGAGAAAAAATACGATAAAGTAAAATGTTGCCAAAGGTTTGATTATTGTTTTCAATACGATACATTGAAATAATCAAAATGTTGAAGATTTGGACATTTTAATTAATAACAAGTTTAATTGACATAATATCAAACTGTAAGTAAGCGAAAACCGCCCGGATAGCGACCTTCTTTTAAAATTTGAAAATGCAGTCAAAGGCGCCGAGGGAGGGTCTTACGACGTTTACTGTTAAAGCAACCGTAGTGGTTCATTTTATTTAGTTTTTTTCGCCTATTTCGTTTTGTTGACTTAAATTGTTTTTGAAACGAACGGATTCAATTGCATGTTATTAGTAAAAGAAAAGAAAAAAAACGAAAATTTGTTGTGATGTAATTAGCGTTATTTAAATATTGTCATTAGATTGAATAAAACTTAAGTTATACCCTCACATGTATTTATTATTATCCTTTAAAGTTTATCGAAATAAAAAACGAGAGAATATTGACGTTTAAAATAAACTTTCATTTTTCGCCAAGATATTTCTTTTCCACATAAAAGGTCGAAAACAGGTAGTTAGAAATACCGAAAATGTGTGTAGCTTTGTCATTGAATGTTTCATATACCAAAATTAGAATTCTCTTGCTGTGTTAAGCCACACCGCATGCCATTAATACTCTGAAGTACGGTTGTAAATTAAACTGACGGATGACTTCAGGCGATCTTTTTCTTGAACATTTCTCGGCACTTTTTTTTACATCAATTTACAAACATTGAAATAATTAAAAAACGGTAGTATATGAAGAAAAACGATATAGTGAGGGCCGCCGATAAATGAGTAAGCTACAAGACCATTACAATTTTAAAGCAAAATGTTGAAAATTGGAGCCGTACAGGAAGTTGTAAGATTAGGTGAATTTTGACATTTTAATTAATAACAAGCTTAATTGACATAATATCAAACTGTAATTAAATGGATGTCGTCTGGCTAGCGTGTACTCGTCGTATAAGATAGCGACCTTCTTTTCAAATTTGAAAATGCGACTGTACGGACAACGTACAAAACCATTGAATTTAGTCTCGTGGCGCCGAGCCACCTTAACAATAGTTTTAAAAACGAATCGCTTTTAACAAAAGTACAAAATCTAGAAATTCTACTCTTGTCGAAATTATTTAAATTGCGCTTTCAACATCAATTTCAAAAATTAGAGATTCCACAAAATCAGAAAATATTAAAAACTGTAGCGCTTGGGTTACTCTTGAAGGGGGTGTATAATTGAAACAATGCAATTTCACGAAGGGTTCGTCCTCCACCGTTGTTTTATTACAAATAATCAACACACGAAAAAGAAAGAAGTTAACAAGAACAATTTTAAACCATACAATACAAAGAAATAAGCAAAACAGTCCTTCATCTATTGATGGACCGAAACCAACTGTCTTTTGTCACCGCAATCACTTTATGGCTCTGGGTTGTCGGTCAAAACACTTAAGACGGGGGATGTTTTAAGTCGTGACGTCGTAGTCTGCTAACCCAGGGTCGTCCGATAAGGGTGTCGCGTTACAAAACTAAATTTATGAAACCAAATGGAAGACGGTAATTAATAGTTAGGATTAAAAGTACTTCTAAGCCCAAAATTAAATGTTTTAGTATTAAAAATTAATGTTGCATAAGCTCGTTTTAGAGTATAAAATTTCTAGCACAAGATTTGTTTTAATTTGAAGTAAAAATACGGAAGCTTATGGAAGTGATTCTTTTGGATTTATATTACTTCTCCTTTAAATATGTTAAATATTTAAAACTTTAATAAATAATATAATTATAATAATAATAAAATAATAAATAATTTTAGTAAATTAAAATTTAAATATTTAAATATTTAAATCCAAATTGGTGATATTTAACTTTTTCTCGAGTCACACATGAATAAAAAGTTATAGATAACTGATTAATCATTATACAATAATGCTATTGATTGTGAATCGAATGGGTCGCACAAAATAATGTCGAGAATCACATGTAGCTGTTTAAAATGTAACATTTAACTGGCAGTCGTTTTTTCAAATTTTTACATGTCAATTTTCGAAAAAACGATTGATATGATATTGTATGTAGGTACCTACTTCGGTGTTAACTATTCCATGGATGAAATTGCACATACAGAGGGCTGCACATGTACATAAAAACTTTAAATAATTGGTAAAGATAGTAATAAGGTATTCAGTTTCAGTAATATTTTAATTACTAACAAAACGATTAAGTAATGAGGTTTTTGAATTACTGATGTAGTGGGTTTTTAGTAAACAACCTGTGTATTTGTGTAAATGCATTTAGTGTTTTTAGCTTATATTAGAATAAGTTTTGAAATATTTTAAAGCCTTTCTGTAACTTTATAAATCACCCATATAGTCAATTGCCCCCTAAAAACGGAGTTTTCATTCCGTCTTATTTTTACTATTCGGTTGGTGTTGTTGGTTGGTGTCATCAAAGTGAGTGGGGTTAGTGTACAGCAGACTTCAGAATGTCTTCAGCAGAATTCAAAATGTCTTCAGCAAAGATGGTCAGTTTTGCTTTAGGTGAGTTTGTGTTCACATCTTACAATTAGCGTGTTGCTTTGTTAGTGCACAGTGAGTATAATGCCTAAAAAAATTTATTTATTATCACGCCGGCAAAAATTGCGTCGACGAAATAATTTGTTAGCAAATTATAAAATTGTTCAAAATAATGTTTCATCACATCAAATTACATCTAATACGTACATACGACATCGATGCTGGTGCAACTATACAAAATGCAGAACAGAATTCAATTAATAATAACATTCATTGTAATGAAAGTGCTGGTACAGTTGCTGATCATTCACGGTACATCGGTCAACACAATGAAGAAGATTTCGTCCCATTAAATCGAATTTCAATTATACAAAATATAGAGCAGAATTGTAATAAAAGTGTTAGTACAGTCGGTGATTTTTTAAATGAAATTCCAAAACCAGATGACATTCATGAAGATCTGCGTCAACGTGTACTTACAATGTATCTGCAGCGGCTGTTACAGCGTTGCTCTTGTTATTAAATAAGTATACAAACATTTCTAATATTTAGAACAGACAAGAATTGATAACTACTGGTTCAATGGAAACGAGGCAAAAGAAGACAAAAAGTACTGCTAATGTAAAAAATATTTAACTCCTAAATCAATAACTAAATCATATAGACAAAGAACGCCAATTAAATGAAGAACAAGTGAATAAGTTGAGTAATTAATTGTAAAAAGGGAGAGCTTGTCCAAGTTTCTGGGAAGTTCATACAATTTGATAAAATTTGTAGAGGATATGTAAAATAAAGTACAATGGAAATGCTTGTATTATCTTGGATCATGAGGGCAAATTTTCCCACGACTTCAGAAGCTCATTAAATACTACTAAGCTAATTGACCATTAAACTAATTTCCTCATTGATGATATCACGGAATTCTACTCGGGATTCAAGATGGCGGACTGGCCCAGAACCCCTGTTGCCCATCTACTAACACACTATTTTGAACACCCTGTACAGTGATACTTCACGGAGTTATGTGGTTTTCATCTCCGCCCCTTATTACTCGCTTGAAGCTGATTTTACTAGAAAATTTGATTGGAAAATTTGAATCCCGACTTACTTAAGTTCCATCTATCGCATAACTTCGAGGTATGACTGTATTTCTCGTTCTTCCAAACACCCTTCATATTTATACATCAATTTTATCTCTGTAGATAATAATCGTTTTACTTTTATAAATTAAGTTTAAAAGATAAAATGTAAATATTGCTGTAATTAGCCTCGAACTAACCTTCAGATAAAATAATGAATATCAGTATAATTTAATTGATTTTTAATTTTTAATCCTTCCATTATAACAGTTAACAACAGTGTTATCTGCTTGTTTTAAATTCTGCCAGTCATTTTTTACTTTCCCATTCTTCAAGAAATTCTTGTCTGTTTGGTTTGTAAAAAATAGCAAAGTTTGTTGAAACGGGTTTGTGGATATTCGTTACTCTGCGTATCATTAAAATTTGTATTAATTAAATAGGTGAAATAACTTAAACAAATCAGTTATTTTCAGTAGTACGTGATTAGTTTTAACAGACTTTATTGAACAAGATGACACTTCCTCTTCCTTAATCGAAGGTATTTTTTTTAATTTTCGAATTTCGTATTATCTACTTTTGTTAATTATTTCAGATGTACGCCAATATTTTAACACTTCTTTGCCTATTTGAATATTTTACGTTTACACATGGATTACAATGCCCCGATGAAATTAATCCAAAGAAAAGCGTTTTTCACACAATTGAGAGTTATCAAAACGTTTCCTTCAGTTTGATCACGAAAAATGTCAGTTCCCAAGGAAACTATATCACTTTAGAAGTGGGACACATCGAAAATCTGTATAGCGGCATATTTAATCGTTTTGATGCTGATCTGATTATGCAACTGATGTTACGTGTCAATAACATCCAAACTATCGATGATGGAGCTTTTAACGGGTTAACGTGCCTGCACAATTTGTATTTATCAAGGAATAATATTTCACGTATAACCAATCGCACCTTTTCGAATTTACCGTTTTTAAAAATATTAGAATTATTTGATAATAATTTAAAAGAAATTCCAGACAATACATTTGCTTTTAATCCATATGTAAATCATTTAGATTTATCACACAATAAAATAACAACTTTAAATAATTACACATTTTATGGCCTGAAAAATATGGAGATCTTGGATTTAAGTCATAATCAGCTAACTAACGTTGACCCGGAAACTTTCAGATTTACTGAAAACTTGCGTTTTTTACATTTAGAATCTAACAAATTGACAAGTTTTCAAATTGAGGAGTTAAATTTTACAAATTTGAATCATCTAAACCTCGCTGGAAATTCTTTACAACGATTTGACTTTAACCGTACCTTTCCTTATGTAACTTCATTGAAAAGTTTGAATATAGCCCGGAATAAGTTTAGAAGGTTAAATCCGTTTCAGTTGATAAAAGCTTTTCCCCATTTAACAGCACTGCATCTGAATGGTAATCCTTGGTTATGTCATAATTTGATGCACACAATAAGTATTCTGAAAGAGTCTGGAGTTAACTGTAAAGACCATAACAGTTCTATAAACTTACGTGATATAGATTGTGTCGATCTATTGGACTCAGATGAGAAACATAAACGAGATGAGGCGGCATTGGTGCAAGGAATATCCTTCGTTAAATGTGTAACTTCCTGTTTAATAATTTTGGGTGTTGCGTATGTGGTGTGGTACTTAATCACGAATCATAAGATACGTGGCTATTGCAGAAACCTACAATTCCTACGGAATCAAGATAATCGTGAAGATGATAACGAACATTGTCTTTTATGATGGTTACATGATCATTTTCATTACTCCATTGAATTCAAAATGTAATTGTAATTTAATAGGTAAATTTATTTGACGAAATATTTTATAAATATTGCTTTGTAAATATGTACTTCGTATCTAAATATTTGATAGTTTTTTATTATCAAACGTTAAATTGTAGTTTTTTATTTTGACGGCATGTTGTGGGTTTAAGTAGTAAAACAATAAATGTTTACAATATTTATCTAGCTATTTCTGTTGATGTTTATTACTGCAAAAAGATTTATCTCAACAATGCTATACGATGGACCATTCTGTATAATCGGATTCAAGAAGTAAAACAATAAATGTTTACAATATTTATCTAGTTATTTCTGTCGGTTTACTATATCTGGTTTAGAAAGTACAAAACTATGCAATTGCGTTGGAAATGCTAAAGATCTGAATTATTGTTTACTTCACTTCAAAATTTATATTTATATTTCAAATTGACACATGTACAAGTAGGGTTATGAAGTGAAGTAGACAATAATTCAAATTTGCAGCATTGACAATACAATTTTATAGTTTTTTTTTCTCCCCTAGGACTGAACAACTGACTAAACTGTCAGTGCTACTTGCCACTATACAAATTCAAAGTATTTTACAAAGATTGTTCGCAAGTTTATTGGGTCTATGTTCTTTTTTTGATTGGGATTTTTTAGTCAGGTCTTTCCCGGTTAGCTCACGAACTAATGTGTATATGCAAAACAGTTTGTAATGTATAAGATAGAAATAGATGCTAATCAGTGCATCCGGTTTTTGTTAACTAAATCCCCACCTCTAATTTTTTCTGGACTAGAAAAACTGAGGAAGAACGTCATATAATTGAAACAGTTTGAGCTGATATAATAATTGTGATGAACCTGTCACTGAATAAACGAGTTATTATGTGTGTTGATTGCTCTTTAAAAATTTCAAGTTTGTTCATCAGTTGTTAACTTCGAGTTTTTATTTGGATTCCACTCGTGCATCCGTTTCGAGAAGCCCAAAATACGAATGTTTTACACAATTGAAAGCTTTCAAAATAATGTCATCAGTTTCAATGCTAGGAACTCAAATATCCGAGGAAATTATGTTAATTTTAAGGTGGGAAAAATTGAAAATCTGTACCACAACATCTTCAACGTCTCTGAAAAAATTCAGCAACTCTAGAGAAATCAGTTTCTGTGCAGACTGATTCAATTTAACTTATCACTTTTGTAAAATATTCACAAACTAAAACTGCTATTATTGTTAAAAAGTATTTTCAATAAAAAGATGTAACAAAATCACAAACAATTAATATAACATTACTAGCTGAAATACCCGGCTTCGCTCGGTGTACAAAATTTGGTGGCTGTAGGACACTTTTTTCTATGCGAAAATCTGCTTGGGCGATAGCCCCCCCTACTACTAAGATGCCGTTGTGTTCAAAATTTGATAGCTGTAGGACATTTTTTTGTATGCGAAAATTTGCTTGGATGATACGCCCCCCCCCCTAAAATGCACTTGTGTAGAAAATTTAGTAGCTGCAGGACACGTCTTTCTATGCGAAAATGTTTTGGTGATATCCCCCCCCCACTAAGGTGCACTTGGGTACAAAATTTGGTGGCTTTAGGACACTTGTTTCTATGCGAATAAGTTTCAGTGATCACCCCGTGCGATTTTTGTTTGCCCCCCCCACGATTGGTATCAAACTAAGTCCCCCCTACGAAGATGCACTTGTGTACAAAATTTGTTGGCTGTAGGACACTTCTTTCTATGCGAAAATAAGTTTCAGTGACCCCCGTGCGATTTTTGTTTGCCCCCCCTCCGATCGGCATTAATTTAAGTCTCCCTTACTAAGATGCACTTGTGTACAAAATTCCGTAGCTGCAGGACACGTCTTTCTATGCGAAAATATGTTTCGGTGATACCCCCCCCCACTAAGGTGCACTTGGATACAAAATTTGGTGGTTGTAGGACACTTGTTTCTATGCGAAAATAAGTTTCAGTGATCCCTCTGTGCGACTTTTGTTTGCACCCCCACGATCGGCATTAAACTAAGTCCCCCTACGAAGATGCACTTGTGTACAAAATTTGTTGGCTGTAGGACACTTCTTTCTATGCGAAAATAAGTTTCAGTGACCCCCGTGCGATTTTTGCTTGCCCCCCCTCCGATCGGCATTAATTTAAGTCTCCCTTACTAAGATGCACTTGTGTACAAAATTCCGTAGCTGCAGGACACGTCTTTCTATGCGAAAATATGTTTCGGTGATACCCCCCCCCCACTAAGGTGCACTTGGATACAAAATTTGGTGGTTTTAGGACACTTGTTTCTATGCGAAAATAAGTTTCAGTGATCCCTCTGTGCGACTTTTGTTTGCACCCCCACGATCGGCATTAAACTAAGTCCCCCTACGAAGATGCACTTGTGTACAAAATTTGTTGGCTGTAGGACACTTCTTTCTATGCGAAAATAAGTTTCAGTGACCCCCGTGCGATTTTTGCTTGCCCCCCCTCCGATCGGCATTAATTTAAGTCTCCCTTACTAAGATGCACTTGTGTACAAAATTCCGTAGCTGCAGGACACGTCTTTCTATGCGAAAATATGTTTCGGTGATACCCCCCCCCACTAAGGTGCACTTGGATACAAAATTTGGTGGTTTTAGGACACTTGTTTCTATGCGAAAATAGGTTTCAGTGATCCCTCTGTGCGACTTTTGTTTGCACCCCCCACGATCGGAATTAAACTAAGTCCCCCTACGAAGATGCACTTGTGTACAAAATTTGTTGGCTGTAGGACACTTCTTTCTATGCGAAAATATGTTTCGGTGATAGCCCCCCCACTAAGGTGCACTTGGATACAAAATTTGGTGGTTTTAGGACACTTGTTTCTATGCGAAAATAAGTTTCAGTGATCCCTCTGTGCGACTTTTGTTTGCACCCCCCACGATCGGCATTAAACTAAGTCCCCCTACGAAGATGCACTTGTGTACAAAATTTGTTGGCTGTAGGACACTTCTTTCTATGCGAAAATATGTTTCGGTGATACCCCCCCCCCCACTAAGGTGCACTTGGATACAAAATTTGGTGGTTTTAGGACACTTGTTTCTATGCAAAAATAAATTTCAGTGATCCCTCTGTGCGACTTTTGTTTGCACCCCCCACGATCGGCATTAAACTAAGTCCCCCTACGAAGATGCACTTGTGTACAAAATTTGTTGGCTGTAGGACACTTCTTTCTATACGAAAATATGTTTCGGTGATACCCCCCCCACTAAGGTGCACTTGGATACAAAATTTGGTGGTTTTAGGACACTTGTTTCTATGCGAAAATAAGTTTCAGTGATCCCTCTGTGCGACTTTTGTTTGCACCCCCCACGATCGGCATTAAACTAAGTCCCCCTACGAAGATGCACTTGTGTACAAAATTTGTTGGCTGTAGGACACTTCTTTCTATGCGAAAATATGTTTCGGTGATACCCCCCCCCCACTAAGGTGCACTTGGATACAAAATTTGGTGGTTTTAGGACACTTGTTTCTATGCAAAAATAAATTTCAGTGATCCCTCTGTGCGACTTTTGTTTGCACCCCCCACGATCGGCATTAAACTAAGTCCCCCTACGAAGATGCACTTGTGTACAAAATTTGTTGGCTGTAGGACACTTCTTTCTATACGAAAATATGTTTCGGTGATACCCCCCCCACTAAGGTGCACTTGGATACAAAATTTGGTGGTTTTAGGACACTTGTTTCTATGCGAAAATAAGTTTCAGTGATCCCTCTGTGCGACTTTTGTTTGCACCCCCCACGATCGGCATTAAACTAAGTCCCCCTACGAAGATGCACTTGTGTACAAAATTTGTTGGCTGTAGGACACTTCTTTCTATGCGAAAATATGTTTCGGTGATACCCCCCCCCACTAAGGTGCACTTGGATACAAAATTTGGTGGTTTTAGGACACTTGTTTCTATGCAAAAATAAGTTTCAGTGATCCCTCTGTGCGACTTTTGTTTGCACCCCCACGATCGGCATTAAACTAAGTCCCCCTACGAAGATGCACTTGTGTACAAAATTTGTTGGCTGTAGGGCACTTCTTTCTATGCGAAAATAAGTTTCAGTGATTCCCCCGTGCGATTTTTGTTTGGAATCCCCCCCCCCCGATCGGCATTAAATTAAGTCCCCCTTACTAAGATGCACTTGTGTACAAAATTTCGTAGCCGCAGGACACGTCCTTTTATGCGAAAATATGTTTAGGTGATTCCCCCCCCACTAAGGTGCACTGGGGTATAAAATTTGCTGGCTTTAGGACACCTGTTGCTATGCGAAAATAAGTTTCAGTGATCACCCCGTGCGATTTTTGTTTGCCCCCCCCCCAATCGGCATTAAATTAAGTCCCCCCTACTAAGATGCACTTGTGTACAAAATTTGTTAGCTGTAGAACACTTCTTTCTATTCAAAAATAAGTTTCAGTAATCCCCCCCTGCGATTTCTGTTTGCCCCCCCCCGATCGGCATTAAATTAAGTCCCCCCTACTAAGATGCACTTGTGTACAAAATTTGTTAGCTGTAGAACACTTCTTTCTATTCAAAAATAAGTTTCAGTAATCCCCCCCTGCGATTTCTGTTTGCCCCCCCCCGATCGGCATTAAATTAAGTCCCCCCTACTAAGATGCACTTGTGTACAAAATTTGGTGACTTCATGACACTTTGCCCCCCCCCCTCCCGATCGGCACCAAACTTTACAGGAACACTCTCCAGGTTATGTTAGAGTATTCCTGAAAATTTCATCAAAATCGGTTTAGCGGTTTCCGAGTCTATAAGCTACATACACACATACACACACACATACATCCAATTTCATATATATAAAGGGTTTTCCAATAAGAGGTGTTATTTTGAATAGCCCGTTATTTCGGTAGATGTAACTTTTGGAGCTGTAATTTTTTGACATTTGACAAGTAGAAACTACGCCATTAATAAAAATGGAACGATACACGCTTCAACAACGCATTGAAATTATTAAAATTCACTATAAAAATGGTGAAAATTTGGCAGAGACGGTTCGTAAAACTCGAACATTTTTGGGTCGTCGTGAAGCACCTTGTCGGACCGCAATACAGAAATTGGTGGAAAAATTCGAGCTGTTGGGACAAGTTAGTGATGTGAAGAATAAAACCCGTGCACGTCGCTCAAGAACAGCCGAGAATATTGCTGCTGTAGCCGAAAGTGTTGAAGAAAACCCAGGTTTGTCCATTCCTCGTCGTTCTTTGGAATTAGACATTCCAAAAACGTCATTACACCGTATTTTGCATAAAGATTTGGGTCTTAAGGCTTATAAAGTTCAGTTAACACAAGAACTCAAGCCGGCCGATCATCAACAACGTCGTATCTTTGCCGATTGGGTCCTTGAAATGCATGAAAATGATCCGGAATTCCATCGAAAAATCATCTTGAGTGATGAGGCCCATTTCCACCTGGATGGCTTCGTCAACAAGCAAAATCGGCCGGGTTTTATTCTTCACATCACTAACTTGTCCCAACAGCTCGAATTTTTCCACCAATTTCTGTATTGCGGTCCGACAAGGTGCTTCACGACGACCCAAAAATGTTCGAGTTTTACGAACCGTCTCTGCCAAATTTTCACCATTTTTATAGTGAATTTTAATAATTTCAATGCGTTGTTGAAGCGTGTATCGTTCCATTTTTATTAATGGCGTAGTTTCTACTTGTCAAATGTCAAAAAATTACAGCTCCAAAAGTTACATCTACCGAAATAACGGGCTATTCAAAATAACACCTCTTATTGGAAAACCCTTTAGATGAGTACATTTTCCCACATAATTCTCCGTCTTTTGTAAATTTCAATTTTTTTTAAACGTGATATACTTACAGTTGACCATCAATTATTCGTGGTACCCAGTGCATGCCCAACACCGATTAATTCAAATTAAATTTTGAAAAATCAAAAATATGTATAAAAGCAAATTTGATATTCAATTTCGATTTCAACTGATGAAGCATAATAATAAATTAACATTCAATAGCAGTAAAACAGAAACCACACTATTTACTAGAAAACTAAAATATGAATTACCATTAATTAAATTTAATGAAATTATTTTGGAAATTTCACCCAAATTTAAGTATTTAGGAATAATATTCGACTCCAAATTACGATTCCATGAACATTTTTTATACTTAAAATCAAGAATCAACCCTTTTACACAAAAATTATTACAATTTGCAAAAAATAAATATGGCATTAATTCTAGATCTCTGGTATTAATATATAATGGAGCAATAGTTCCCATTCTCATATACGGATGTATAGTATGAAACCATGCTGTAAATAGTAAATATAATTTAAACATTTTTGAAACCATTCAAAGGAATTTTTGTAAAAGGATTACCAAATCATATAGAACAGTATCAAGTGATGCATTAAACGTATTGCTGGTATTAAGCCAATACAGATTAGAATAAAGGAATTAGCAATCATACAGTCTATAAAAAAAATACGAACAAATTATTGATACAACCTTACTTGGATATAATGAAACTAAACCTAAATCAAATAGAAAAAGATATAAATTATTACGAAATAAAAGATTTTAGAAACACAATAATAACTTCTTTAGAAATTACAACGGATTACATTTTTTATATATCGTTTACCAAGACAGTTCATTCATCAGGGGCATTATTCGCACTGTACTACAATAACACAATAAAATATAAAAAACAATACAAAATACATTACTTATGCACAAACACTCAAATTGAATTGTACATACTAAATGAACTTTTAACATACGTAATACTTCACATTAAACAATACAATAATCATTCATTTACAATTATATTAAATTACTTAGGAACGATTAAAAAACTAAAAAACAAACCAACAAATTCAAAACATCAAGCAATCCCTTCATATTATAAAAAATTCTTCATCAATCATTTTAAAATTTCATGTTCAAAAAATAAGTGATGAAATTAAAATTAATTTGTTAAATTTATCATTTTTAATAATCAATTCTCATCGTATCATTTCATTTAATAAATGTACACTATACAGTGAGGACGCGTGGGTTGGAATAAATTCATTTAAAATTCATGGGTTTGGTTTTTGGAAAAACTCTCGGACACGTCGATTTTTGTTTTTAATACTGCATCTTTTTTGATATTTATACTTTTACGATCGTCTTTTGTTTTCGCACTATGACGTCATCAATATTTTTTTTAAATTGCACTCTATATTTTTGTTCACGAATTTGGATGCAGCGCATTTTTCTGAGTACAAAAATGTCAAATTCGTATGACTTTGAAGAGGAAAGTTTTTGACATAATCAGTCTTAAAGTTTCAAAAATTTATGATAAAATTGTTAGAGTAGACCACTAATAATATCATCAAGGAAGCGCTGGAAATCGAGCAAAACATTCAATTGTGTGTTTATTTTGTTTTTTTGATTGTTGGCACTTGTCAAGTACAGTTTCAAAGCTTGAAGAATGGCGCGTTTAACTGAGAAACAACGAATAGAAATGTTGATGATGGTAGGATATGACGATAATACTCGAACACAAGCTGAAGTTTGCGAATTTTTCAATGATAAGTACCCGGAGAAGCCTATTACACAATCAGTAGTTAGTAAGATAGAGAAAAAGTTTAGAGACTTTGGCCACGTAAGAGGCAATTACAAAACCAACCATGGTACATTTCAAGAAAGCACACAATTGAATGTATCGCTCGATTTACAAGAAAATCGTCACAAATCAAGTCGACAAGTAGCTGCAGAACAGTCACTAACAATAAGTAAATCTTCTGTTCTAAAATATTTACACAAGAACAAATAGCACCCATACAAAGTACATTTTGTTGAGGAATTTATTGAAGACGATCTCGACGCCAGATTAGAATTTTGCGAAATAATGATGGATAGATGCAATGCCAACCCGGAATTTTTACGTAAGATAGTTTTTTCCGACGAGTCAACATTTTGTTTGAATGGTTCGGTAAACAGGCAAAATTTTCGATATTGGGCACAAGAAAACCCACATTGGAGAATGGAAAGTCATACACAAAATGACATAATACCTAGTGTAAGTGCACTCTATCTGAATAATGAAAACCCAAATATACCGGCAGATTCAATATGGTTCCAACAGGATGGAGCTCCCCCACACTATTCGAGAACAATACGAGAATACCTTCATAATATTTTCCCAAACAGATGAATCGGGAGGATAGGTTTTATCGAATGGCCAGCTAGGTCTTCAGATTTAACCCCATTAGATTTTTATCTATGGGGTTATCTGAAATCTAAAGTCTACTTCAATAAACCGGAAAAATAAGCACGCAATTGAATGTTTTGCTCGATTTCCAGCGCTTTCTTGATGATATTATTAGTGGTCTACTCTAATGATTTTTTCATAAATTTTTGAAACTTTAGGACTTATTATTTCGAAAACTTTCCTCTTCAAGGTCATACGAATTTGACATTTCTGTACTCAGAAAAATGTGCTGCATTCAAATTCGTGAACAAAAATATGGGGTGCAATTTAAAAAAATTATTGATGACGCCATAGTGCGAAAACAAAAGACGATCGTAAAATTATAAATATCAAAAAAGATGCAGCTTTAAAAACAAAAATCGACGTGTCCGAGCGTTTTTCCAAAAACCAAACCCATGAATTTTAAATGAATTTATTCCAACCCACGCGTCCTCACTGTATACAATAAAACAAAATTTGAAAAAAATAATGAATGAAGAGTGGAACACAATTTGGATAAATACAAACAAAGCATCTACCACAAAATTATTTTTTCCTACGGTTAATCACAGAACACAAAATATTACATTTCAACCAGATTTTTATTTAACACAATTCATAACGGGTCATGGGAAATTAAATTCATATCTCTTTCGATTTAAAATAAAACCAACTCCTCTTTGTGAAATTTGTAATGTAACTGATGACATTCATCATAGGATTAACAATTGTGTTAAATATAGAGAACCTCAAAATAAGTTAAAATTTGATGGGGTTTATTATAAATTAATGAATAGCGATAGTTTTGAAGCCTTCCAAATCTTTTGTCACGATATAATGAAATAAAATTAAAATTATAATTTATTATCAAATGTTCTTATAAAGGGTTTTCCAATAAGAGGTGTTATTTTGAATAGCCCGTTATTTCGGTAGATGTAACTTTTGGAGCTGTAATTTTTTGACATTTGACAAGTAGAAACTACGCCATTAATAAAAATGGAACGATACACGCTTCAACAACGCATTGAAATTATTAAAATTCACTATAAAAATGGTGAAAATTTGGCAGAGACTCGAACATTTTTGGGTCGTCATGAAGCACCTTGTCGGACCGCAATACAGAAATTGGTGGAAAAATTCGAGCTGTTGGGACAAGTTAGTGATGTGAAGAATAAAACCCGTGCACGTCGCTCAAGAACAGCCGAGAATATTGCTGCTGTAGCCGAAAGTGTTGAAGAAAACCCAGGTTTGTCCATTCCTCGTCGTTCTTTGGAATTAGACATTCCAAAAACGTCATTACACCGTATTTTGCATAAAGATTTGGGTCTTAAGGCTTATAAAGTTCAGTTAACACAAGACCTCAAGCCGGCCGATTTTGCTTGTTGACGAAGCCATCCAGGTGGAAATGGGCCTCATCACTCAAGATGATTTTTCGATGGAATTCCGGATCATTTTCATGCATTTCAAGGACCCAATCGGCAAAGATACGACGTTGTTGATGATCGGCCGGCTTGAGTTCTTGTGTTAACTGAACTTTATAAGCCTTAAGACCCAAATCTTTATGCAAAATACGGTGTAATGACGTTTTTGGAATGTCTAATTCCAAAGAACGACGAGGAATGGACAAACCTGGGTTTTCTTCAACACTTTCGGTTACAGCAGCAATATTCTCGGCTGTTCTTGAGCGACGTGCACGGGTTTTATTCTTCACATCACTAACTTGTCCCAACAGCTCGAATTTTTCCACCAATTTCTGTATTGCGGTCCGACAAGGTGCTTCATGACGACCCAAAAATGTTCGAGTTTTACGAACCGTCTCTGCCAAATTTTCACCATTTTTATAGTGAATTTTAATAATTTCAATGCGTTGTTGAAGCGTGTATCGTTCCATTTTTATTAATGGCGTAGTTTCTACTTGTCAAATGTCAAAAAATTACAGCTCCAAAAGTTACATCTACCGAAATAACGGGCTATTCAAAATAACACCTCTTATTGGAAAACCCTTTAGTTATGTTGTTTATAGTTTTAAGTTAAATGTTAATTCAAACTAAATTTTAAGTTATGTTAATTTGGTATTTATTAAGTTTATGTATTTATTGTTTCTTATATAATTTTAAAAATGTAGCATCCTTAATAAGCCATGCATAATAAGGATGGAAAGCATTCAATAAAATATATATATATATATATATATATATATATATAAATCTACCTATCAATATGGCATCCTTTCACCTTACCTGGCATTGGGCGTCCACCAGAAATAATAACATATATTTAAATTTTACGGTGTATATTACGTCAGAATTGGATAAGAAACACAGAGCTGCCAAAATATTTGGCGTAAGTGTCATAGCAAAGGAGATTATACTATTAGGGTAATATGGCGACCTTTTATGTTACACACACTCTGACGTCCGGTGTATATTTTATCCTGCAGTGCATTGAGCGTCCTTTTGTATACAACAGTTAACTGCACGGTGTTGCCAAGTTTACGGTAGTACAAAATGATACGTATAATGAATTTTAACTTTTATAAAGCGGCTAAGATCGTACTTAAAGTCAATTAAAGTGGTCGTAAATTAATCTTTAATTTTTTACTAGCATTTAATTTGAAAAGATATGCATTTGAGAAAAATACTTTCATCCGTCTTTTAGATTCAAATGACGCCAGTATAAATTGCACAATTCAAACAACAAATTATAAGAACACTATATTAACGTAAGAATACATTTTTAATACAAAATTCAAACAAAAATAAAAAACTAACTTTTACTGTAAATATTTTGGATAAAGACTTTAACTTGTTGCCATGTTTTATTATGGTATAAATCTCCAGTTTTAGAACGTAAGGTTTCGATTTCAGATTGTTTGGGAGGTTTTCTGTTTTTAATATGTTTTTTGAAAAATGTCTTTGCTTCGGATTTTTGATATTCTGTCCATGGCACTAATATTCGACTCTTTCCCTTAGACTTCTTATGTGGCAAGGCTGGTTGGCTTGTAGTTGCTTCATTTAAATTTTGTTGTTCGGCACTGAGCTCACTATTATCATCTTCTACGTTATTTTGATTTTCTTCAACATCACTTTCAATTTCTTCAACATCAATATCTAAATCTAAATCAATTTCATCTAAGGTTTTTCCTTTATATTGCGCGGCTTCTCCTTTTTCCATTAATAATAGAAGTTTAGAAATTTTGGCAGTTTGATACACGTCATCTGGTAGCCGATATACCTGTTTGTGTATATTTTGGGTGTGCCCCATAAATGTCGCCAATTGTTCTATGTCATTCTCAGACATACTAAATAATTGTGACAAAGTTGCCAAGTGTTTTCGCAATTTTGTTGACGTTAAACTTCTTGGATTTTTAGCTCCACACTTATTTACATATTTTTGAAATGTTTTATAACCAGTAATAGGGTTATTAGTTCCTATATTGGCAAATAAATAACTATTTTTGTCGTCTATAAAATTAGATCGCAGCTTTACCAATATATCAGTGTGCTGTTGTAAGTTGGTACTAAAAAGAACCGGAACTCCTCTGCCTCTTTTGCCTCGTATTACCACTCTTTTGAATTTTTTTAATAAAATTTTCTCGGTTGGTGATATGGCTTGAGAAAATTCTTCATAACTTTCACTATTGTTGGTATGTGTATAAATGTGAAGAGGCATACGCTGCAGTTCACCAACTCTTTTTCTGTTTAGCAGCAACAATCGACAAAATACCGTTTCGAGCAAAATTTTGTAAGCCGCCATATTTTCATTTTTATTTAAATTAGTAAAAGCGTCATCTGCTTTTTTCTGTAAATAATTTCTTAATCTTTTTAAATCTTGTGCTAGTGGTATCATAGACATTTTGTTCCATTTCTGAACATTGAGATCAGCTGCTGCTTTTGTTGAAATTTCAAATCTCCACGAGTTTTCTAACAATTGTTTGAATGTTGCAAAAACATGTTCTGCCTCCGCAGCGGCAACAGTTTGACCAAAAGACTTTTGCTTTAAAACACTTAACATTGCAATATCGCAGCACTGCTTTAATGCAGTTGCAATATTTACAGCATAAGTTGGGGATTCGTATTTATCATTAACTGAATCATATCTAGCAATATTTTTGGTGCATTGTACAAACAAGTCAAAATTTTCAGGATTTAAAGCATCCCATAAAGATTTTATTGAAGGTTTCGCTTCTTGAACTTCAAGCAATAGTTTTCCCAGTTCTCGCATTTTCCGTGAACAAACATTAACAAAATGTTTCTCTCGATGACATTTAATATAACGTGCTCCAAATAAACAAATCAACTTATCTCTTTTAATTGCTAACGATACTTTATCTGCATGCATTTTTGGAAATACCTTCTCCGCCAATTCTTTATCAACTTTGATGTGTCTAAGTAAAATATTTTGTGCATCTGTTAAATAAGACAACTCTGTACTTGGTTTACCAGAAACTGCTTTGCACCTTTTAATGTGGCGATACAATTGTTTTGAAGAATAATATCCCAAACAGTATTTACATGGCACGTAATTTGTTCGAAATGGTAAAGCTGTTTTTCTAACTGGCTTTTCGCATGATTGTGAATTTTTCACAAAGTTTCCTTTTTTTCTTAAAATTGCTAAGAGGACTTTTCGTTGTGCTGATTTAGGTGGTAATGCAAATATTTTTGCTACTTGAGTTTCATGTGAATGATTCCTGTTTATGTGACGTGCAAAGTTATTGACATCGGATTCGCAGTAAAAACAGAAATCAGTTGTTCGTACCCTTTTTGAATTATTTCCATATTTTATAGTCTTTTGTTTTGTGATGTCCACATCGACATTTGCAGTATTGTCTTGCTCAATTAGATCAAACGTTATTATATTTTGAATAGGAATGGGAATAGATAAATTACTTGATTCAAATTGAATATCTTGTGGAGTATCGCTTCTAATAGAGAGTTTCTTTTTTTTCTTTACGTGATCTATAAATTTCATTTAACAGGTTTTGCAATTGATTACTTACTATTGTAGTCACCTCTACAACTTTCACTGCTCGTTGATGATGAAGTTGAAGGAATATATTCTGTAACGTCTGGACTATATGGTTCTTCAAAAGATTCTGATAGACCTACCGATGATTTCTTAACTATAAAAACAGAATTTAAAGTTTAGAAAATTGAAATATTGAAAAATATAGTTTGAATAACTTTATTAATAGTTCAGACAAATTAGCCAAAAAAACACCAAATAATAAAAAATAATTTATATACCATTTGCTTTTTTTTAAATGAGCTCTCAGTATGATTAGATATGGGGAATAAAAAATTTTCCCCCATTATCGCTTTTAAATCACTACTCAAACCAAAAAATAATCTAACATTAAAATACTCTCCATAAACTTTCACACAACAAAGATTTTATGCTGCATAAAGCTCATGTCTGTAGAATTTTCGCAATTGATATTCACTATGTCAGTAACTCCGTACGTAACACTTTTCACCAAAACAGAATTTTGGCAGAATTATATGGCTTGCACAATGCTTTATGTGACCTATTAGTGGACATCTTGAAAATTGCATTAAATGACTGTAACTGATTGCTACTTTCCTTTTTACTAAGAGTTCACTTCGAAAAGTTTCAAACTATAAAGTCTTTTATTTAAAATAGCGTAGAAAATTTATAATCTATAATTAAATATCAATTTTGCATTATTCCGGATAAAATTAGTCATCCCAAGAAATTCTTATTTGTGGCCTATTTTTACGATAAATGAAAATCACCGGGAATTTAGAAACCTTGCAGGAAGTTAAAAATGAAGAAAGCCCACAGCTTCATCCAAATGTTAGAAATTTTAGTTGTCTAATATTGTGAAGTGTCGTAAACCACAACAAAAAGTATAGCGAAAGGGGAAAATTGGTTTATTAGCCGAACTGTAGTAGGTAGGTGTCGTCGAGATATTTTTTATTCATGTCGACAACGGATATGTTTTAAGATAACTACACAGAAATGATTTAGTTGGATAACAAGTATCCAAAACAATTTTAGAAAATTTTAATTTTCAACTTACATTCCTCTGGAAGTGAAGTAATCCATTCTAAAATAAAAGATTTATAATTTAATTTAAATTTAATATGTAATTTTTATAGCATTTATTGAATATCTTTACCTACCTTCAATTAATGTATTGTTTTGCTTTCTTTCAATTTCTTCCTTGAGCATTTGTTGTTTTTTATTGTCCTCTTTACACAGTTTTACGATTCGTTTTGCACGTGCTGAATGCATTTTACTTTTTGAAAATCGGCCACGAACAGAAAAATACGATCACCTAATGGTAGCACCGAATATCGAACATAGTATTTAGTCCTACTCTCCCACTAATTCGAGATAAAATAATGATTAATAAGCTCAAAAACCGACGTTTGAAATTTTGCAAGTTATGTTTATATACCCAATTGCAAGTAGGCAAGTTGATTCCTTTACATTACCACCTGCACCAGGCGATAAGATATGCACCCCAAATTTTTGGGAAAAAAAATATTACCTACCCGTGGACTAGAAACTGTTCCAACTTTAAATCGATTTTTCTATGTAAAAAGTACCGAAAAATATGATGCAGTTTATGCTACTTAGATTCCTAACTGTGGAAAGATTTTGTACATTTTTATTTGTTTTCATATGAATTGCCTTGAATGCATTTTGGTTCCTTAAACTATCAATTATTACAGTTTAAGTAGAAGGTTGATAAAATTGCGGTGTTGTCCAGTTTAAGGACGTCACATTAACCGAAGAATAAAATATACACCCACCAGACGTCAGATAAGCGGTAACATAAACGATCCACATAATTGATATACGTATATTGCAAAAATCCGACGCGCTCTCTGCACGTAAATGTGCGGAACTAAATTATACAGTAAAATTTCATAAGTAGGTGGATACGACGTCCCCCTCAAATTTATTCCGCTATCTCCCCAACCCCTCAGGAGTTGTTTGCACTGAGTTGGGCATCTGACGTCCATATATGGACGTCACATAACGGTGGACGCCGCAGTGCATGTAATTATGCAATAAACGGACGCAGCATTGATAGAAGGACATATATATATATATATATATATATATATATATATATATATATATATATATATAACTGATGAAGCATGTTCATAACATTCAGGTCTCTTAATAATTTTAACTTGTTTTTCCATGTTCCATGTGTTGAAGTGTCTGTATTATTTAGAATTACAAAACAACAACATTTCACACACAACTAAGTTAACTTTTTCCAAATTAAAGTTATTGCGGCAATTAAATTTAAGTGGGAATAGCTTAAAGGAAATCCCTGATAATGTCTTCACTTTCAATGTAAATTTGCAACATTTAATGTTAGCAAATAAGAAAATAGCAACTTTAAGTCATCGATCATTTTATAATCTAAGAAATCTAGAGGTTTTAGATTTAAGTTTCAATCAATTAACTACAATTGACCCGGAAACATTTAAGTTTTTGTAAAAAATTACGTGATTTCGATTTAAGTTTTAACAAATTAGCCTATTTACAAATCGAAAACTTTAACTTGAAATACTTGGATTATTTAAATCTCGCTGGAAATAATCGAAAAGTATTCGACGTTAATCAGCAGTTTCCATTAAGATATTGTAATGACGCAGATTTTTCTAAATACGCAAATAGAGTAATAGAGCAGATTTCTCCGAATATTTAAATCACCTCGAAAATGATTAATTAATTGGGTAATAATTTATAGCATTGACTTTACAAATATCCGATACGTGCTCAACTCTGGATTGTTTTCATAAGCGGTCAAATACAAAGTACTGTACCGGGAATACAGGAGCTGAACCTTGTTAATTCTGCTAATTGTTTAATATAAATATACAAATCAAGGGCACTACCAAATATGGTCACGAATTCGGACCATGCGACCATTTTAATCGGGTATAAATACCCCATACGTGGTGGGAGTATTATATGGTGTGCTACAAACTGAATCTTATTTGGTTGAAGTTTGCGCATGACGCCAGTCATATAACAAACCTCATTTACTACTGGGTGAAACTAGGAAATTTGAACGATCGTATGAAATAATAATTTAAAAAAATAAATGTAATGTAACATTATGTTGTAGAACAAGGATTCCTATCCTTTTTAGGTTTTTTAAAAATTAAAATTTCGTAGATTTAACTCTTTTGGTATTACTAGCGATTATTCTTTTTTGATTAGAGGAATACATTTTTTCTAAAACAATTCAACCATTCAGATTTAATTCAATTTTATGTGTAATTCAGTTCAGTGGGGATTTGAACTTGCTCTACGAGTGACGTCACTGTGCAACAAGGACAGATTTGTTTATATGCGCGTTGGCACACCATATAATACTCCCACCACGACCCCATACAAAGGGCTCTGCGAACAGTAGCTGTGAAGCAGAGTCCAGAGTCCTTCAGAATCGACTACAACATGGTGAATAATTTGTAAGTTGATTATAATCTTATTTTATGTTATATTTTATGTATTATGCTTTTATTTTATTCATTAAATTTGATTTGTTTGTAATGCTCTGTAATCGTAATTGGGTTTAAACAAACGATTCCAAAGATGTCACAATTCCTGTCACAGAGCACCCCATAAATTTTACCGTGACAATATCTGAATTTGGACGACAATAATTTGACAGAACTAAACCCATTTAAGTTGAAAAGGACATTTCCACGTTTAACTTTATTCCGTTTGGACGGTAATCCTTGGAATTGGAGTATATTGTTACGACTCTAGAAAAGTATGGTAAGAATAGCAGTGCAGTGCGGTATATAATGTTTGGAGGTAGATAAAATTGGTTCTGACGCACTGAATGAAGATGATCGTGAACTTTACCGATTCGATGATTAGATCACTAGATTGTTTTATCCCCCGGAAGTCGCGCATCCTTGACTCACACGAATAGTCGCGCTGCGGTATTTTACCGCAGTTAGACATTTCAAGATTTTCCCAGAATTTTAAGGGCTTTTTTACATTTCTAATAATTTTAAAGCCATAGAAATTTTTTTATATTTTTTTAATAAAATTACGACCATAACGTAAATAGGAAAAAATGAATAATGGTATTTACTAGAAAAATATACTTTAACCCTCATAATACCATTGGGTCACTGGAGACCCCATGCGTAATTTGAAAGTATTTTTCTATTGAAATTTACTTACTTAAAATTCTGAAAAAATGTGACTTTTCCTAACTTATTGTTTTCTAAGTTTAGCTACACCACAATTTTTGTAGCTTGCATAATTTTGATAAAAACTCAAAAGTAGCACCATTGGGGTCACCAGTGACCCCAGTTACTAAATTTGTTATTTTTCATGTTTCTTTAATTTCTTATATTATTTTGATATTTTTTATGTCTAAACGTTTCTCGAGGATAAAGTATTTTATAACGTATTATGTGCTTGTTCGGTGCTTCCCCAGCAGGTAATAAAATTTCAGTGTTTTTTTCTGGGAATCCCTCATTTTCCTACTTCTCTCTGCCAGCCCGGCGATTCCCCTAATTATTGAGAACCCAGCGTTTATATACTTCGTACTGTCAAATACATTATATTAATAATACGTGCAACTTCCACTCTCGACGGGATCTCGTGTAAGCAGCGCCTCTAGCGCCTTGCGATTTAATAGTGGTTTTCTCATATAAGATGCTATGGAAAAGAACGTTTAAGAAATTTAAAAATGCCGCATTAATTGCGAGAAAAGTCGTTAAATTTTTTTTTTGCCTTTTAGCATTCATGTTTCATTACATTCATTGACTTTTTGTACATAGTCCCTTATAAAAACACTACAAAAATTAAAAGTACAAAACATGAATGAAAATAGTGAAAACTTAATGTTAAAAAGCAAAAACAAACACAAAAAAAAATTCACGCAATTAAAAGAGCATCTTGAATTTTCCCAAACATTTTTTCCATAGCATCTCTTATATGAAAAAATATATTAAATTTCCTAAACATTCTTTTCTACAGGATTACAATTTTTTGTTTTCTATCTTTTTCGAAATAAATTTCCCTTCCTCGTAATTTTTTACCCCTAACGACTTCTATGAACCTAATTAATTTAATTTAAAACATGCAATTCGCTATATTAGCAAACTAAATTTACTTTTAATTCTTTTTAGTGTTTTTATAAGAGCCTATGCACAAAAAGTGAATGAATGCTAAAAGGCAAGAATAAAAAACTTTAAAGACTTTCCTCGCAATTAAATCGGCATTTTTAAATTTCTTAAACGTTCCTCTCCATAGCATCTGATATGAGAGAACCGCTATTATATCGCAGTGTGGTAGATGGCGTAGATGACCTCTCATCCTTACAAATACGTGATAAACTTGTGGAGTTGCGCGTATTGGTAACTCTAATGTATTTGGTACTGTTCTTGCTCATTCATTCAGTAATCATGGCTGGAACAAGTTCGGTTCGCCTTACTGATAGAGGTGCAGAAGATATTTTACTACAGTGGCTTCGAGAATGTGACAGTGATGGTGAAGTTGACGAAGATGTTGCTGCCAATTCAACTGATAGCGACGAAGAGGATTTTTCTGAAGTACAATCAGAATACGACCGCAAAAATGGGTCTGGCACAGAATCTACATCCACTGATAATGCTGAACAACAACATAATTTTTACATGTAAGTTTCTGCTTTATATTTTCACATCTAAGATGGAAAATACTTATAACGGTTGGTACTGCAGGTCGAAAAGTAAACTTGAAAAATGGTACCTAGAGCCACAGACACAAAGAACGGGACGGCAGTCACTACGAAATGTTATGCATCAAGAAGGAGGTCCTACAAGATATGCTAAGCGAAACGTTGACACTATTTGCAGTAGTTTTCGCCTATTTTTTAGAGATAATATTGTAAACCAGGTCGTTCAGTGAACGAATGCAGAAGGTTAACTAAAGCATGGAGAATTATGGAAAAATCTGGGTACTGAAGAGTTTCTACGTTTTGCAGGCCCAGTTGCTAGTCTGGCCCCCGCCTCTAGAATCTGCGCTTTTTTGGGATCCTGCGTGGATCATTCCTTTTACGGTGGCAATAGAATGACCCACTTGCCACCTGCTCCTATGCCTTCCCTATATGCTTTGGCGCCATGGTGCTGTTACCTTTCCTGCACTTTACTGGTTCCCTAATGCGTCCTCGTCCTAGGCAATTCTGCCCCTATTGTTTTCAACAGTGTTTTTTTTTCCTTAATTTTAAAATATTTGTTTGCTATAGTTACTGTAATTAAGATTGTATTTCTGTTATATTGCGTTCAATTTGACGCTGTTGGGCGCCTTTTGTTGTTGATATTGGCAGGAGTTTATAAATCTCATAACGAAGGAATTACTAATTTGTGGAATGTAGAAGATGGTCTCCCTATATTCAACAAAACTATGAGCAGAAAGAGGTTTACCACAATTTCCCAATGTCTGCGTTTTGATGATGATGAAGCCAGAAGAACAACTCGAGGTCCAGATAAATTATTGTCGATTTGAGCTTGTTTTGAATTATGGCTACCCACACTACCAGATTCATACATACCCTACGAAAATCTAACCGTCGACGAGCAGCTGCTTACTTTCCGTGGTAGATGCCCCTTCAAGCAGTACATACCTTCTAAACCAGGAAAGTATGGCATAAAGATCTGGGCAGCATGCGACAGTAAAACTTCATATGCTTACAATTGCCAAATATATATTGGTAAAACAGGAGACCAGCGTTAACGCAACCAAGGCAAACGAGTTGTCCTAGAGATCACAAAGGGATTGGAAAGATCAGGGAGAAATGTGACTACCGACAATTTCTTTACAAGCCTAGACCTTGCACGAGAAATGGAAAAGAAAAATTTAACATTGCTTGGTACAATTCGTAAAAATAAACCAAAACTCCCCCAGGAATTAGTGATTACGCACGAGAGGGTTGTATATTCAACAAAACTTGGTTACCAAGACAAAGCCATGTTGGCCTCCTACTGTCAAAAAGAGGAAAAATCGTTACCTTGCTATCAACGATGCATGACAGTGGGCGGAAATTTCCGAAGATGAAAAGAAAAAGCCCCAAATAATCATAGATTACAATAAAACGAAGTCGGGTGTAGATACCATAAACAAGCTTCTCCGAACGTACACCGTCAAGAGGCAAACCAGTAGATGGCCTGTGGCAATCTTTTATAACATGATGCATATTTATAAGTGCATTGAACTCTTATATTATATGGGTTTATCTAAACCCAGAGTGGAAAATAAAAAAAGGTTACAAACGACGAGAATTTCTCAAGCAGCTCGGAAAAGAACTACAGTAGACTCCCGATTATCCGAAATGTACGGGACCGGAGATGTTTCGGATAACCGAAATTTCGGTTAAAGCGGAGGTTACAAAAACTGGTAAAAGTAACATAATTTTGTATTAACAATAATTGTACATATACATTTTATATTCTACCAACTTAGGCGTATTTAACTATTCTATTTGCAAAATGAATCTAATTTTAATTGTTGTGTTCTAAATTGGTACAGTTTTTTAAATGCAAGTCCTTTCATCTTTTAATTAAAAGAACGTCAGTTGCAGTAACTTCTGGTTGCTGTTCAATGTATAGTAAGGCTTTCCGTAAACTCTCCACTCCTACACGATGCGAAATAGTTTTTGGGTGATTTTCATCTGAATCATTGTCCTCGTTTGAACTCTGATTGTCGTTATTCTCACTTATTAGTTCAGGAAGATCTAGATTTAATCATTCTTCACCATCACCCTTTTCTAGTTGTACCCAAACATCAATTTCTTCGCAAGTAACATCTTGAAGACCCTTTATTTTTGTCTCAAGTTCGTATAAATTCACATCATCTTCCTCATCGACAAGTTCCTCACACCTTCCTTCGTGTTCGATGATTTTATTCCACGACTTTTGTATCGTAGAGTCTTTTACTTTATTCCAGGCATCTGCGATCCAATACACCACATCTTAAAGATTTATTTTTTTAAGCAATCGCTTAAATCGTCTCCTTCATCCGCTTTTCCCAATACGGACTGCAATAAACACTTCAGGTAATTTCTTGTTAAATTTCCCAAAACGCCTTGATCCATTGGTTGGAGTAGCGACGTAATATTCGGTGGTAAAAATAGTACCCTAATGCCATTAAATCTCAGCTCTTCGCTGGACAGATGAGAGGATGCGTTGTCGATCAGTAATAATCAGTGATAAATCATCCTTTCATGGTTACATACAGGGTGGACCATCGTATGGCATTTTTAAAATTTAACCTATTTATAATGGTCAAAAAAATATGAAAATTGGAGGAAATAATCTTCAATTTTGATACTACAACATGGCATAATTATTTTTTAGAAAACAAAATTGATGTGAAAGTTGACTTTGATAGCGATTTATTATCAAATTATTAAAGCTATCAGTTTGTATTTTCTTCCACTGAATCTACGTAATGCGTACATTATGATGATATGCAACGCTGAATTTAGATTGTTATAGTGATTGAATAAATCGAAACATTAAATAATGTAATGCAAAACACTTTTATTTATGGCCGTATTCTTAAATGACAACCCTCGTTAACTGGTGTCAGGCTGATTTACAACTGTCCTCAGTAAAAGTAGTTCTGAGGTACAATCGACACCAGCTATGAGTAATAAGATCCAGGCCCGTACTTAAATCTTCTATGGAATGTAAAACTAGCTATTTTTAATTTTTGAAAGTGACTCATTGTTAAAACAGCTTTGCTTACTCAGTCACTGCTAAGTCAAATTGCCAAATTGTAGAGAAAACACAAATCTAGGTACGCCTAGTGTTAAAATTTTGAATTTCTTTTTATTTATTTCAAAATAAATTCGACAAAATGCCTAATATTGACCTACTTCTGCTGCTAATTTTGACACTTTTTAAATAACTATTTAAAAAAATATTTCGGGTCTTACGCAGATATTGAAATTTTCTTTAATTTGGCATAAAAAAATTGAAAATTGGTTAATATTTACGTTTAATTTTAAGGGAAACTCGAACTGTGTACTATTCCGGCCACCGAAATGTAAACGATTTTTTTTAGCAACTTGATTTTTGCTTCATAGCATAGGCGTCCTAAAAAAATCAGTCAAATGTCAATATTATTTTGTTTATGACAAATATTATTTCACAAAAGTCACTGGATGAAGCCAGCTTTATTCTATGGAAGAATAGGGAAATTTGTGTCAGTTATCGTGCACATTTCGGGGGCCGGAATGGTACATTGGCAGCGGTGGGCGGGGGTAGGTATCCCTCTTAAGTACTAGGAAACAGGATTTACTTGAAAATTTACCTGCCTGCTGTTCTTTTAAGAATGTACCTGATTGTAACCAAATGTTTAGTTGAGTCTTGAACTTCCAACAGTCTGATCGTGCTTTTGAGTTGTGTAGCTTTTGTTAAGTTTACTTGAAAGCTATTCTGAACAGTAATTATGCATTTTCAATATTCATTTTGAACATCTAATGTAAAATAAAATAAATTAAAATTCAACTATTTGTTTATTTTTATCTTAATCTGATTAAAGAAAAAAATTTAAGCCGGTCCTGAAATAAACACTACTCGGCTCGACTCGTCGGAGATACCTTTAGTGATTTATGGTTGCTTGTATTACTTTACAGCGGGCATTGTGAAGGCACATTTCTTGCGGACAGAAGTTACAGCAATAAATCACTTATAATTTCCCGACAAAAATCACAAAATCTCAATTGTAGCGGCTTCAAGAAACCGGTTCGGCCGCTGAGGGGGTGAACGCGACGGTGCATCGAACCCTTAGAAAGAAGTTTGCCTCGAGTGTTCGTCGTGTACAGTGCTGTGTGTTAATTGTGTGAAAAGGAACCACTTTATAATAAGGACAAAGTAGATTATTTAAAATTTAGTTTGTAACAACTGGCGCCCAACAGCGTGGCTCAACGGTAATACACGCAAAAACAGTACGAAAGAACACACATCTTTTACCCATTTTAACGTGCTCCGACCGAACAAAGAATTCGGCCATTTTGGACGCGAAGAAAAAAAAATGGCGCCAAAAAAGATGCCTCAAAACGAGGAAACAATAGACGCGGAGAATAGCGCAGCGGCAGGAAGCGTCCTGCAGATGACCCAACAAAATCTACAAGATTTGTTATTAGGAATGCAAGCGCAATTCGCACAGCAATTGCAGCAAATGCGGTCGGAACTGACGCAAAATCATCCACAACGCGGCAGTTTCGTTTCGTGTACCAGCCGCTTTTCCGGGAAGGCCGGTGAAGACGTGCACGCATTCGCCGATACCCTGCAAACGTACAAAGAATGCGCGGGGGTATCGGACGAGAATGCGCTACGAGGATTTGCAATGGTGCTTGCGGAGGGTGCCGGGATCTGGTGGCAAGGTATCAAAAGCAGCACGGCGTCCTGGGAGGAAGCTTTGGAAGCGCTACGGGGTGCATATGGTCCGGTGAAACCAGCCCCGCAAATTTACCGCGAACTGTTCGCGCAAGAACAAGAACCACACACGCCGACGGACATATACGTATCGAAGGCGCGTGCGTTATTCGCTGGTCTTAAGGAAAAGCCCAGCGCGACGATTCAGCTAGACATGGTATATGGGCTGTTAAATCGGAAAATTAGAAAACGCATCGCCCGTGAGGACCTGGAATCGTTCGACGATCTCCTAACGCGCGCGAGGGCAGTTGAACGCTCCTTGAAGGAGACTCTCCATGAAACAAATGAAACAAAAAGGGTAAGCGAAACAAAGTCGCGGGACAGGCCGAAGTGTACCTTCTGCCGTAATTTCGGGCATGCGTACGAAGAATGTCGAAAGCGAAAGGAAACGGGGGCGCAGGCGCCAACGCAAGCGCCAACACAACCACAGACGCAACCGCCAACCTTAAAATGTTACGGATGCGGAGCCTTAGGAACTACTCGCGCGAATTGTTCAAATTGTAGAGGAGCGCAGAAAGCGCCGCAGGTGAGTGGCCAAATCACACTTAATTACACTAGCATCCAGACGGCTTACTCGGAGCCTGATTCGACTAGACCGCTGCTTCCTTTCACGCTTCTGGGACGGAATGGAATCGCTTACGCGGATTCCGGGGCCCAAAGAACCGTCGCAGGTAGGAGAGTATACGATTTATTAAGATCCTTAGATTATCCAATGACGAGGTCGGAGATACAACTGGCCTTCGCCGACGGCGTCGTCAGCACCCAAGCGGTCCTAATCGCAGCGGTAGACGTCGAAATTAAAACGAGGAGGATCCCGACGACGTTTATTATTCTACCGGATCTGGCGGATAACAGGACTCTACTTGGGGTGGACTTCTTGCAGGCCGCCAATATTGTTGTCGACCATGGGCACCGCGTTTGGTTTTTCGCGGACGAACCCGAAAGGTCCTTCGAATATTCCGCCGACGTCAGTTTTCCTGGACCGATCGTGGTAGCAAGTGTAACCGCGTTACGAGAGGATGAGGGAGCGGCCTTAACCTCCGAAGAAAATCGACGATTAAACGACCTCCTGGTGGAATCCGAGGATATCTTCGGACCAGGGGGAGGCCCGACGGGTTATGCCGAACATACCATCGAGACGGGGGACCACGCGCCTATTGCGGTAGCGCCGTATCCGTTGTCGCCCCAAAAGAAGGAATTTTTGAGAAACGAAATCGACAATATGTTGCAAGAGGGAATCATCGAGGAATGCGAAAGCCCGTGGTGTTTTCCGGTGGTGATGGTTCCGAAACCAAACGGAAAATTTAGATTGTGCGTAGATTATCGAGCCCTTAATGCGATAACCACCAGCGTGACGTATGTGATGCCACGTATCGACGATTTACTTCACACAGCAAAGAGTACGGCGTACATGACTACCTTGGATTTGCAATCAGGGTACTGGCAAGTGCCTGTCCGACCGCAGGACCGAGACAAAACGTGCTTCGCGTGCCCATTTGGAACGTTCCGTTTTCTACGAATGCCGTTCGGACTCAAAAACGCTCCAAGTACGTTTCAGAGGTTAATGGACCGCTTTAAGAACGGGTTAAGTGAGGTAACAATCGCCGCGTATTTAGACGATCTTATAGTGATTTCAGACAGTTTCGAAAAACATTTAACTGACTTACGTTCTGTGTTCGAACGATTACGTTTATTTAAGTTACAGGCGCGCCGGGAAAAGTGCGTGTTCGCGGCCGCATCCGTAAAATATTTGGGGCACATCATTTCACCGGAAGGTATCCAGGTCAATTCGGAGAAGACTTCCGCAATCGCCCAGATGATCCCGCCAAATAATGTAAGAGAACTATTGACATTTTACCAAACTTGTTCGTGGTACAGAAAATTCGTGCCAAACTTCGCGGATGTCGCCCGTCCGTTATCCAATCTAACCAAGAAGGATGTTAAATGGAATTGGGGTTCGCAGGAGCAAGCGGCGTTCGACTCGTTGAAGAAACTGCTGACGTCGCCGCCCATTCTGCAACAAGCGGATCACACGAAACCATACGTCGTCCGTACGGATATTAGCGGCTATGCACTAGGTGCAGCGCTACTGCAAGGGGTGGAGAAGGACGAGAAACCAGTCGAGTTTGCCAGTCGACTCTTAACCAGCGCAGAGAAAAACTACTCGACGACCGAGAGAGAGGCGCTAGCAGTGATTTGGGCTGTGGAGAAATTCCGCGGTTACCTAGAAGGCAACGAAGTAACGTTAGGGACCGATCATCAACCGTTGAAGTGGCTTTTTGCGCTAAAAGCACCAAGTGGTCGTCTGGCCAGGTGGGTGCTGCGGCTACAGCCATTTAACCTGAAGATTCAATACACGCCTGGAAAGGTCAACGTGGTTGCGGATACGCTTTCGCGGCCCCCCAGGTCCGCTAACGAAAGCGAAGCAGTCGAGGTAAACGTAGTGACAGTTGTTGTACCGGCTCGGAGTGCGGCGGAGGTCCGAAGAGAACAAGAGGGGGACCCGGAGGTCGCTAAGATCTTGAGTTCGTTCGAATCCGCTGGTGCAAACGAAGATTTTGCTCGATGGACCAGCCGGGGTTATTTGGTAAATAATGGGGTCCTTTACAGGTACGTCCCAGAGGAGGACGCCGAAGAACCACAACTTGTTGTGCCGGAAGCAGGACGAGCGCGAATTCTGCGGGAGTATCACGACGAACCTACTGCAGGTCACTACGGAGTGGATCGCACATTCAGCCGGATCGCGCAACGGTATTATTGGCCAGGAATGCGGCGACACATCGCCGAACATGTGAAGAACTGTGTAGAGTGCCAACGATTCAAGGTGCAGAACCTGAAACCAGCAGGTCTCCTACAAACTCCGGTGATGGCTCAACGGGGTGAAGTGTACGCAGTCGACCTCTTTGGCCCACTCGTGGAAGGAGGAAACGGCGAGCGTTGGATACTGGTGGTGGAAGACACGTCGACTCGGTGGTTCGAGATGTTCCCATTAGTCGACGCCACAGGTATGGCCTGTGCGAAAATATTAATAAACGAGATTTTTTTAAGGTATGGCGTCCCCCGTCGACTCATAAGCGACAATGTGATGCAAAAAGCGATGTTCTGCATGGGGATCGATCACGCCTTCACGCCCGTCTATCACCCGCAGGCCAATCCGGTGGAGAGACGGAATCGGGACCTAAAGACCCAACTTGCTATTCTGGTGCAAGGAAATCATCGAGGTTGGGTCGAGAGGATCCCCGCGGTACGCTTCGCCATGAATTCGGCGCGTTGCGAAAGTACGGGCGTTTCACCCGCTTATCTTACCTTTGGGAGAGAATTAAGGACTGCAGACGATGCTACTCGCGATCTAAGGGCCATCGTGACGGGGGAGAACTTTGTTCCGACTATCACCCCGTTCTTGACAAAACTGGGAACCGTCCTACGAGAAGCCCGGTGGAGCGAGCCCAGGACCGCCGCAAGGAAGTTGCTGATGGCAGCCGACGTCCAGGACCAGAATTACGTGAAGGCGACCGAGTAATGGTCGATCTGCACACCCTGAGCCGCGCAAAGGACGGCATCACGTCGAAGTTTGCCCCACGTCGCGACGGTCCATACCTCATTAAAAGGGTCGTCTCGGAGACGACGTACGAAGTGGCTTCGCCCGACGATCCTTCTTCGTCCTTGGGGAAGTATCATGTTTCTCGGCTCACTCCGTTCGTGGGGGAGACGACAGTATATCCAAGTCCGGTTCGGGGCCTTCGCCGCAGAGGGAGACCTAGGAAGCTGGCGCAGCACCCGGGACGTGGTTCTACGCCAGAGGGGGAGTCTGTAGCGGCTTCAAGAAACCGGTTCGGCCGCTGAGGGGGTGAACGCGACGGTGCATCGAACCCTTAGAAAGAAGTTTGCCTCGAGTGTTCGTCGTGTACAGTGCTGTGTGTTAATTGTGTGAAAAGGAACCACTTTATAATAAGGACAAAGTAGATTATTTAAAATTTAGTTTGTAACACAATTAATTTAAAATCAAAGGTTCCTATCAAATTGCAAATTTCGGGAATACATTCTCCATAATATTTTCATAAGTAATATCACAAGAGAGTGAGAATAAATTGAAAATAATTCGACAGATTTTCGAAAACTTGTTGCCAGGGAATAGACACGAGAGCCCGTAGGGCTCGAGTGGCTATTCCCAAATGGCAACAAGTTTGAAAAAATAACTGGAGAATTATTTTCTAATTAATTCGCACTCTCGAGTGGTATTCGGAAGATTATTTTTTAACGTTTAAATAAAAAATACAGCATAAAAATACAGTTTAATTCATTATAAACTAAAATCAAACTGGCGACAGATGTCAAAACTAGAAAATGTGCTGTCAAGTTACATATGTAAACAAAATACTAGAAATTATGCTCGCGGGAATTTTCTACAGTAGAAAATTCTCACTATAATAATGTTGTGATTGGACAGAATTAAACACGTGTGCCCAAATACTGCTAAACGATTGGTGAATGAAATCATTAAAAAATAATCAGTGTAATTATTAAAAAAAAAAAAATTGGATTTCTGATTTTTTTCACTTTATAGCGTCCCGACGCTGTTTAGAAACTTAATTCAAAAAAATAAAATTATCATGGTGTAGTGATTTAATTGAAGATTGTTACCTGCAAGTTTAAATTTTTTTAACAAACAAGAAATAGGTTAAATCTCCAAAATGCCATACGATGGTCCAGCCTGTATATTTACTTAGAGGTAAGGTTTTTAAAATGTATATGTTACAGTTGAAGTGTTAACTTCAGTGAGTGCATGCACTAACTAGTAAATGTATACACTTACAGAAGATTTCAGTAGAAGTATGAAATAATAATCGACATTAACACTATAACTAGTAAATGTATACACCATCTAGCAAGTGTGTACAGTCACTAATATAAGATAGTAAGTGTGTTAATTGACTTTGGGATTAAGTTAAAGAAGTTAACAAATTAATGTTGTTATACTGAAATGATGGGATTACATTTCCTTAGTTAAATAATATTATTTAGTGTGGTTTCATAATTAAACTCTTCTGAAATTTTTTAATATTGATCGATTTGGATAATTCAAAGCACCTGATCTGTAAATAGACAAGGGTGGGGTGACGTCAGTAAATTACTAAGTTTGAAAACATTATTTATTGCAACACGGTAAACTAGCATGACATTTTGAATTGCACAGTACTTTTTTCTTTAAACACATACATCTGTTATTAGAACATTTAGTTTTGCAGTGACATTTAGTAAAGCCTTGTCCTGATCCAATTGCTTGGTGTGTAGCAACAGTTCTAAGTGGAAGTTCTTGATTTAATGGAATATTTTCAATGGAAAGAACTTTCTCTGGACAAGTACTAAATTGAGATCTAGCGTATAAACCTTTTATAACCCCATTTTTGGTGCCTAGTTGAAAATAACCATCTTCTGTTTTTTTGAGAATGGTAGCTAATATCGAACGTGCCTCTCCTCTACCTCTGTCTACATCGGGAACTCTTACTCTTACCGTCATTCCTATTTCACCTTCTGGATGTGAGGCATCCGAAATACGTTTCATACGTTTTGCTTGTGCTTCTAAATTTTCCTTGGCTTCATTTCTAGTAGTTTTAATTTTAATGCTTTTAGAACACAGAGCACATATATTCTTTTCAGCAAATTCCAATTCTTTGTAACATATATCACAATGTTTCATAAGTTGTAATGTTTCTTGATCATTGATAATGTATTCTTCTTTTTCCTCTTCTGGTTGATTTACAGTTTCTGCCGACTCCTCAGCTGGCAAGAAAAAATCCTCACCTTCCTCCTCTTCTTGCAAGAAACAATCTTCACTTTCGTTCTCTTCTTCAAATATTTGCACTCCAGCTAATAATTGTTCAAGTTCTTCTTCAGTATTTATATCATCAATAGTATCTTTACGCAACGTAGACGACGTAAGACCAACCTTTGGAGGTTGCCCAAACATGGCTTCATAAGGAGATCTCTTTATACCAGCATGCAAAGAACGGTTTTTCATAAATTGTATGAAAGGTAGTCCTTTACTCCAGTTATTACAATGATTATCCTGCATCCAAGTAGTTAACATATTTTCCACATCTTGATTTGCACGTTCTACGCTTCCTTGGGATTGACTATGTCTAGGTTTACCACGAACAATTTTCAACTCAGGCCACATTACTTTTAAATCCTCAATTATATGATTACAAAATTCGCGACCATTGTCAGACTGTAATATAGTTGGTGCACCAAATAATAAAAAAATATCGAGTACATGTTTAGCAACCTCTTCGGCTTTTTTGCTACGGAGAGCTCGTAAAACAACAAACTTTGTCAAGTGGTCTTGATAGACCATGATGAACTTGAATTCCCCATCAGCTTGCGATTGATAATCTATCAAGTCAACCTGGCATCTGCTGTTAAATTGCGAAAAAATCATTGGCTTGATTACTAAACCTTTTTTTTCACTTTTTCTTTTTTGTAAACAAGGTTCACATAGATTTAAAAAAGTTTGTATCTCATAAAGAGTAATGTTTTTGTATCGTTGTTTCAGTTTATTTCTCATTCTGTCTCGACCACCGTGACCAATTGATTCATGGGTTTTTGATAAAATATCAAATAAGTCTTCGTTCGTTATATAATATAAGACTTGGTCGTTTACGATGGGAACAATTAGGTATTCTTTTCCACCCACTGTTACAACATCGTAATGCTTTAACAGCCAGTAACAACGATTTTCTTTTGAATTTCCACTTTTGGCTGCTTTCACTTCTTCAACTAATTTGTTGTATTTCTCGTGATTCATTTGAAAACTGTTGCTTTTCTGTTTTTTCTTAGACAGACACTCCTCGAATTTTTTTTTTCATTTGAACTAATTCCATTGTAATGCTGTTGAATATTATTAAAATAATACCTACAATCACAAAATTACTTCAAGTATACAAACCTGTATAAATATTTGACGAAAATGACTTGTAAATATTAGTAAGTGCGATAATGAAACCACTAACCACTCCACGTGCTTACTCTTATTAAATTTTTTGAGGTTATGTTGTTTGTATACAACTTTTAATTTACAAAGTGTATACTTTCATTATATTTGAGCAGTAAGTGTATACACATACTAGTTAAAGTATCAATAACGTCATATGTGAACACTTTAACTATGTCCTTCAGTAAGAGATTTCCAGACGAAAACAGGCGATTGAGTATGCAATCGTGGAAGCTTTGGTCGGATTTTTGAAAAATGTTCTTGTAGTCTAAGAACAAATTCAGATGTTGATTCGGGTGGAGTTGATAAAAAAAGTTCGGTTGGTAATCGAAGGCTAGTACCGTAAACGAGCTCTGCAGCTGAGGTACCAAGATCTTCTTTCAATGCAGTGCGAATACCAAGCAGAGCGAGAGGTAATGATTCGACCCAATTAGCATGACCATGGCATTTGAGAGCAGATTTTAGCACACGGTGGTAACGTTCGACCATCCCATTCGATTGTGGATGGTACGCAGTGGTTTTGAGATGCTGAATGCCTGCTAGTCGAGATAAACTCTGGAAGAGGTTGGAGTCGAATTGCTTACCTCGATCAGTCGTGATTCGACATGGTACTCCAAATCTAGCTATCCAGCAGTGCAAAAGATGAATTGCGACGGTTTCGGCGGAAATGTCTGGAATGGGCACAGCCTCTGGCCATCTTGTATATCTATCGATACAAGTTAAAATGTAGGAATTTCCTCTAGACGGCGGCAAAGGGCCCACTAGATCAACATGAATGTGTTCAAAGCGAGCATGGGGAACAGTGGCGATTTAACTTGTCTAGAAATTTTGTTCTTTTGACACTCAATGCACTGTCGGCACCAGGTTTTGCAATCTTTATTTATGGAAGGCCAAACGAATCGAGATGTAATCAATTTAGTAGTTACTCGTGCACCAGGATGTGAAAGCCCGTGTAGATTGTCAAAAATTTTCTTGCGAAATGCATTAGGTACAATTGGTCTGGCTTTACCGGTTGCGATATCACACAAAACGTCGCGGTTGACTTCAGGAAAGTGAATCTTGACGAAGTGTAAGCTTTGGTTGGAATTCACCAAATCTTGAAGTTCGACATCTGTTTCTTGGACTGCAGCAAGGTCAGAAAAATTAACAGGGCTAATGGACTCGAGACGCGAGAGTGTATCAGCCGGTATATTCTCTTTGCCACTGACGTGTTGAATGTCTGTAGTGAATTGTCCAATAAGATCAAGGTGCCGGAATTGACGTGGTGAACACTTGTCCAAATTTTGTTGGAAAGCGAACGTCAGCGGCTTATGGTCCGTATAAAGTGTGAATTTTCGACCTTCGAGGTAATGACGGAATTTCTTGATGGCGGTGTAGGCAGCTAATAATTCTCGGTCGTACGCGCTGTACTTTTGTTGCGTGGGAGATAATTTTCGAGAAAAGAAGCCTATCGGTTGCCATGCGTCATCGATGTATTGTTGGAGCACCGCTCCTATGGCAAAGTCCGATGCGTCGACCATAACTGATCTAACTGCAGTTGGTGAAGGATGAGCCAACAAAGCGACACTGATGATGGATTGTTTGACAGCTTCGAAAGCTGTAAGTGTTGTGGAAGTCCAATCGATGACGCGGTTATCTTTTGACTTTGGGCCCGTCAAAAGATTGTTCAGTGGTGCCTGCGTAGATGCTGCATTGGGAATGAATCTCCTGTAGAAATTTATCATTCCAAGGAAACGACGCAACTGCTTGACGGTAGTCGGGATGTTAGCGTCGCGGATAGCTTCCACACGATCTTGAGGGGGGTGACATCCTGTCGCATTGACAGTGTGGCCAAGAAACAGGACCTCGGGCTGACCCAGGCAACATTTTGAGGGGTTGATAATCACACCAAATTCTTTCAGCCTATTAAACAAGATTTTTAAATGCGATGAATGTTCTTCAGGCGAGGAGGACGCGATTAAAATGTCGTCGATATATGAATAGCAAAAATCAAGTCCGCGGAGGACATGGTCGATAAATCGTTGAAAAGTCTGTGCAGCGTTTCGAAGACCAAAACTCATGTATACGAATTCGTACAAGCCGAAAGGTGTTGTTATTGCTGTCTTCGGAATGTCCTCTGGATTAATGGGAATTTGGTGAAATGCTCGAAGTAGATCTATTGTTGAGAACACTGACTTTCCGTATAAATTTTGAGCAAAATCTTCAATATGCGGTATCGGATAATTATCATGCACAGTTCGTACGTTTAGTGAACGGTAATCTCCGCAGGGGCGCCACTCATTGTTCTTTTTAATAGCCAGGTGAAGGGGGGAGGACCAATTGCTCTTTGAAGGACGAATGATATCGAGGGCTAAGAGGTGCTCGAACTCTTTGCGGGCAATTGAAAGTCGTTCTGGGGCCAGGCGACGGGGGCGAGATGTGACCGGTGGGCCAGGGGTCGTTTCGATGTGGTGCGTCACACCGTGACTGGTGGAAGTGGATCGCCAGGTGGGTCGACTTATTTCAGGAAACTCGGAAATGATGCTGTGATATGGTGAGTCTCCTGAAATTGTTTTAATGCTTCCAACTGATAGGTTGCTGGGAAGGGTACCTGAAGTAGTGAGTCGGGTTGTGGCGTCAATCAGGCGTCGATGACGGGCGTCGATGAGCAGATTAAAGAAACTGAGAAAATCGATTCCTATGATTGGTTTATCGACAGAAGCAACCAGAAATGTCCACGGAAATTTCCGACGAAGGTTGAGATCAAGGGATAGCACTACTGTTCCAAAAGTGTCAATTTTTGTACCGTTGGCGGCATAGAGTGAAAATTCTGTTTTCTCGCGATTCCATTTACAAAGTTTCTTTGGAAAAATACTGACGTCTGCGCCAGAATCAACAAGAAACGTTAATTTAGTAGAAAGATCTGTCAAGAAAAGACGACCACTCGCGAAGATACCAGCAGTTTCGGTCGTACTTACTACTGGTTGTTGAAGTTTTCCGAAAATTTACACGGAGAACGGCAGCGTTTAGCACGAGTTCCAAATTCTTTGTGGTACCAGCACAAACCAGAAGGTGAAGGCGAACTGCTTTGTCGATTTCGACTAGGACTACGGGTACGTGATGGTCCTCGACGATGATCTCTGCGTAGTTCGTCCATTCGACGAGTCAACGCCTCCATTTGTGTCACGAGTTTGTCGATGGTATTACATGCAGGAGCAGAGACGGCAGCTGTCGTACCTGCAGTTTGACCAAGTACAGGTGTAACAGATACCTGCTGGTGAGAAAGCGGTGTGGCGACGGAGGCGACTGTTCGTTGTGGCATAACTTCGCAGATTTTGTCCGCTAACTCGGCTAGTTGATCGAGTGTGTTATTAGTTTGAACAGCTAAAATACACTGCACATTTGCAGGTAGTCTTTGAAGCCACAGAGACCTAATAACATTATCAGGAACCTGAATATCCGCTATAGTCCTTAAATGTCGCAGGAACTTCGATGGCGTCCGATCACCTAATTCTTCGCGTTCCAATAATCGGCGAATCCGTAATTCGGCGGATCCTGTGAGACGAAGGATGAGCGTAGTCTTTAGGGTTAAATACTTATCATTTTCGGGGGGGCTACGCGTGATGTCGTCAACTTCAGCCGCGTACTGAATTCCCATGGCATTGAGAGCTGCCCAAAACTTGGTCGTGTCGTTCGTCATCCGCTTGCATTGGAATTGGCCCTCCAACAAGCGGAACCAGAGGTCCGGATTTGTTGGGCAAAACGGGGGCGCTTGTACTGAAGTCTGATCCAGTGAAACATAAAGCGGGAGCTCTTGACGGCCTTCTGATGGCGGCGGTGGCTGTTGTTCGTTCAACATGTTTTCAGCTTACGTCGGGGTCACCAATTTGTAGAAATTAACTACAAGTTTGAGTGATTTTATTTTTACATTTATTTATATCACGATCGTCAATTGACTAATAATAAAAACATCTTTTATCCCGGGCACTTGATCATTGGGCTATTAATGCACGGCGCTAGATAATACAGCCGCCGCTACACATTCACGAGTTAGTGTATACAGTAACTAAATTAACACATCAACTGAGTAGCCCAAATGCAAAAGTGGTTATCTCCTGACAACCCAACTTTTCAGGGGGAGAAAAAAACATTTTACACTCACCAGAAAAAGATAATAATTTTCTGCTTTGTTCTAACAAAAATGTTATAAATCTATTGTTTGGTATATTTATGTGTCGCAAATCCTGAACCACAGGTTTTTCTGTAAATGCAGAAAATGTTCTTGGATATAACCATTTTTGCATTTGAATTGTGGAAATATGTTGCTTCTGAATAATTTTGGATGTACTTAATGTATTTTTGCACTCTAATGAAAGAATTGTTTTTAAAACACTATTACAAAACAAAGAATAATAATGGTATTCAAATAAAAAAAAAAACATAGTTATGTGAACATCTCCGGAAGTTCTCCGTAAGGTTCGCACAGCAGGGTTTCATTGTCACTTTCATCTTCATCGGTACCATTTTGCAAGTAGTTGGCACACACAGATTTGTAGTATGATATTTCGTTACATAATTTTTCATTTGTTGACCAGTCTTGACCAAAATGTAATGTTAACAGTTCTTGTACATTCTTTAACTTTGTTTGCTTAATATTTACGTTAACACCTATATCTAGTACGGCAGGTTTAATCATTCCGAGAGTCTTGCCCCTTTTTTGTATTGTCCTTGCTTGACAGTTGCTGCACATGCGCAGAATAAAATTACTAGCGCCTGATTGGTTGTTTGGAGATATTCACTTTTGAATCTTAAGAATTTGAAATTTCTCACGGAGATAACTACTTTTGCATCCAAATGTGATTTTTGGTGCATTAAAACGTATGATATATCTATTTTTGAACCTAAATGAATATCACCAACTAAAGAAGGACCAAACAATCTATACAAAGCCGTAAAAATATCTTTTTGGCTAAATATGGAGATATCCACTTTTGCATTTGGGCTACTCAACTGTAACATATACAAAAATTTCAAGTGAATAGGTGATTGATTTTACGAGCGATTTCCAAGAACCGATACATAGACGTCGTTTCGGATAATCACGAAGTTCAACCGGTTTCGTTTCGGATAACGCGGAGTAACTAATTTTGTCTTTTGTTTCGGATAAACCGGATTTCGGATGATCCGGTTTCGGATAATCGGGAGTCTACTGTAGTTGCTACTGGAACAAGCGTAGAAGAAGCTTCGACATCACGAGGCCGTCCGCAAGAAACTCGAGAACTGAAACGTGGTAGATGCTGGAAATGTCCCAGAAATTTGGACAGAAAGTATTCCAAGAGATGTCAGAGTTGCAATCGATTTTTATGTGTTGACTTGCTCTGAATGTAAAATAAACGATTCATAAAACTTTTTTCATTTTGTCATTATTCTTCCATATAATTTACATTTACAATTATGACAAGTTGCATTATAATGATTTTTACATACATTTTCATTTCATATAGCAATATTTTATAATCAAAACTAAAGATTTTGGCAATAAAAATTTAAAGTTTACTTACAAATTTCGTTCCTTGTTCATAACAATTTTTTAAAAATTTTTAACACTTAACAAATCACAAACATTTTAAAAAACACATTCTTTAAAACATTGTCAAATACACATATTACATTTTAAAAAACATATTTTTAAAAAGAGTCAACACTGATTAAACTGAAACTTTTATTTTTTCCAGTTTCGTGCATCCATCCTCAGTAATCATTGCATACTAATTTAAATTTCACTGTCCCCAACTTTTATTAAATAAATTAAAAATTTAAAGGTTTTCAACTAAAATAAATTTTAAAAGAAAAAAAGTTACTTACATATGGTAGGTCGCAACGCGGTGAACTACCGTAAAACTTGATTAATGACTAACAACAAACAATAAAAATTTTATGAGTGCATAAGGTGGCATTGTCGCGTATGAATGAGAAATATTATCAGTCAACAGATCTTAGGAAGTGATTTTATCCAGCGGATGCATAGAGAGCCGGCACGACATCCGGAGGGTTAATAATAAATATAGATATGTAATAAATGTAAATAATTTTACTATGACAAAAGATTTTGACAGTTTTGTACAATCAAAGGTTAAATTGTTGTTTTGTATTGTCATGAGTAACTTCTGCATTGTTGCATTTTGTAATTTAACTAATAAAATAATCAATAATTTCAATTTATTTTGTTTTTTCATTAAGATTGGGGTATTAGCGAAAACAAAACAAAAATAATGATAATTAAAAGTATTGGATGGTTTAAAATTTCATTTTTATGGCACTGGATATTGTTGCTTATCGATGAGTCCCGCTTTGTGCCAGATGTCCTACTGCAAATGCTTTCATTGCATCTCACAAGTTTGGCCAAAATCTTTACGAGAGCGTCATTTAAGCCTCCTACCATAAATAATGGATAAATAATACGCTTTTAAAATACAATTTATTCAGTTATTATGAAAATCTAAATGCCAATGTTATAAATTATGTTTTATTTCACGTAACTTATATTTTTAAAAATAACTATTTTAATGAATTTTATTCTTTTACAAACTGTAACGTACAATTTCAGTAATTGAATTAAAACTAAACTGTGTATTTCTTATTGATTACTATATATATCCTAACCTAATCTTATTTAACTACACTTTGAGTCTGAATCATAAATCATAGTCCACATTACACTAACATAACTCTACACTTTGAGTCTTTGCTTTTCTGAATCATCGTCCATATTACACTAACATAACTGAACGCACATTTGTTGCGGACAGAAGTTACAGCAATAAATCACTTATACTTTCCCGACCAAAATCACAAAATCTCAATTAATTTAAAGTCAAAGGTTCCTATCAAATTGTAAATTTCGGGAATACATGCATAATATTTTCAAGGGTAATATAATAAGTGGTACGCTTATTATCGAAAAATTTTTGCAAATGCCACGAATATCAGTCCCAACGACGAAAATACAACGAGTGCGTAGCACGAGTTGTATTTTCTAAAGATTAGGGCTGGATGATTTGGCATGTCAAAAAAATTATCGATTCTTAAGCGTACCACGAATTATATTTAGAAAGAGAATATAATGAGACACACACATTAATTAACACGGAACATTTTTGGTTATTAATTTATCTATCGTTTCACTGTTGCATTCTCCCCAGCGTTTCTTTTGACAATTATCTTCCATAATTCAAAATTAATCACAATATTACAAAAGATGACGTCTCACGAATATTTGTTTGTATTGGAAGTAGTCATAGCAACGGGTAGTAGTAGCGTACCACAGCGAAAATACAAAAGTGACAATACAACAGTATTGTATTGTCACTTATTAATAACCAACAACAACAATGAATTTCCATGGTGATTTTTGTCGAAATTATATTCTCAATGTAATTATTAAAAAAAAAATTGGATTTCTGAATTTTTTCACTTTATAGCGTCCCGACGCTGTTTAGAAACTTAACTCAAAAAAATAAAATTACCATGGTGTAGTAATTTAATTGAAGATTGTTACCTGCAAGTTTAATTTTTTTTAACAAACAAGAAATAGGTTAAATCTCCAAAATGCCATACGATGGTCCAGCCTGTATATATAAAATTGGATGTATGTATGTATGTAACTTATAGACTTGGAAACCGCTGAACCGATTTTGAGGAAATTTTCAGGAATACTGTAACATAACCTGGAGAGTGTTCCTGTGAAGTTTGGTGCCGATCGGGGGAGGGGGGGGGGCTAAAGTCATCAAATTTTGTACACAAGTGCATTTTAATAGGGGGGACTTAGTTTGATGCCGATCGTGGGGGGGGTCCAAACAAAAATCGCAAGGAGGGATTACTGAAACTTATTTTCGCATAGAAAGAAATGTCCTACAGCCACCACATTTTGTACACAAGTGCATCTTAGTCCGGGGGGTGGGGGGAATCACCGAAACATATTTTGCATAGAAAGAAGTCTACAACCACCAAATTGTGTACAAAAGTGCATCTTAGTAAGGGAGGCTTCCCGCCCAAACATATTTTTGCATAGAAAGAAGTGTCCTACAACCACCAAATTTTGTACACAAATGCATCTTAGTTTGGGGGGTGGGGGGATTACCAAAACAGATTTTCGCATAGAAAGAAGTGTCCTACAGCCACCAAATTTTGTACACAAGTGCATCTTAGTGGGGGGAGGGTATCACCAAAACATATTTTCCCATAGAACGAAGTGTCCTACAGCTACCAAATTTTGTGTACGAGTACATTTTAGTGGGAGGAGGATATCACCGAAACATATTCTCGCATAGAAAAATGTCCTACAGCTATCAAATTTTGAACACAAGTGAATCTTATTGGGGGGGGGGGATCGTCCAAACAGATTTTCGCGTAGAAAGAAGTGTCCTACAGCCACCAAATTTTGTACACCGAGCGAAGCCGGGTATTTCAGCTAGTTGTTTTATATTTACATTTAGTTTACATTATTGTATTAATTTGTAAATATCTACATAACGGAAAAGAAAATTCTTGTAAATTCTACCTTTTTATTTATTCATTTTAGAGGAAAATATACTTTTCATAAGATGAATCGGTAAGTAGTTTAAGATTGTTATAGTTTGAGTTCCTAGTCAAACTGAAGACTGTTGTAGACTATTGCAATACGTACATTTTCCAATTTCCGAAGTGTTTTTTAATTATGGTATTTAATTGTCAGTTATTTGATCAAGAAAATCATATTTTTAAAATATTAAAAAACGATCCGAGTGTGATAGGACGTAGGCAGTAATAGGACGGATAGAATGGATAGGACTGAATGCGGAGTAAAATACAATGTTGCCGGATGGCACCTTCAGGCCTGTACAGTGTATGGCAATAGTATCAAGACATCTCATTGCTAGACTAGTTTAACGTCCGAAACTAAGCATGTCCTTCTCTAACTTGATGTGCATCGTTACGTTTCAGTTCCACTCATTCATAGCGTTCCGTGCCTAAAAATTCCTGTAGACCGGCCGGGCCATCCCATTACATTTTACCTTGAAACGAATTTTTAGAACGAAATTTTAAAGCTTTTGTGATTTATTGACAGAGAAATGCGAACGATTAGTTCGGTCAATGAACAATCGCTTGCAAGAAGTAATCGACTTTGGAGGATTTCCCACACACTACTAATTTTAATTTTGTATTAATTGTTTTACTTTTTGATTAATTTTTAATTTTAATTGATATTTTATAGTATATAGTAATTCCTTTTCTTTTAGATATATTTTTAATGATAATTTTATAGAATTATCTACTACACATAAACTTATGTATTTTTATTTTTGTTATGTTGAATAAATAATATATTGTTTAATCCATAAGGCTACTATTGCCATACACTGTACATCTAGAGTGGGCCGTGGATAGACCCTAGTAGCAGCAGCAGCATTATTTTCGCATGCTCCCAGCACCAAATGCATGTCTGCATATTCGTTGTTTGAAAACATTTTAACATGACAGGACAAATTGACAACGGTTTTTTCTAGTCACGGTGACATTTATAAGCCATAATAAAGTGGTTTAAAAGTAAATTAGGAGCAATGATGCCGTGTGTTTTTTCAGGTAAAACTGGCGTAAAATGCTTTTCTGGAAATGCTATATTTTGAGGAGTGATCGACTACAAACTTGGTTATAGTTATTCAAAATTATTATGCAAGTGATTATAAACACCAATCTTTAAAAAATATTTTCCAGTAATCTACTTAAACGACATCAAATGTATAAACTTTAGATATTTATATCTTCAAAATTAATAGCGATATAATTTTTTCTATATTTTTCTCATAATACTTAGATCTTATACAGGGTCTTTCACAACTCGCGCCCTAGGGAAAAAGGGGAAACGCGAAACGGCATTAAGATGTGTGTAAAGAAAATAAAATCTAACTTGAAAGGTACCTATTCGAGAAAAGACAACTTAAAGTTAACCAATCAGAGACAGGCGCCCTCAAGGTGTGTGTCGTAATTTTACGTTACTAGGTTATAATAAAAAAGCAAATCTTTAAAATTATGTGGGTGCCTGGGTTCTTTGAAAAATGTCACTGTCAAATTAAATTTGATAAAGTGAAGTCAAAACGTTTTAATCTGCCCATAATCATGTATTCAGCCGCTGATTACCTCAAAATGATTATAATTTTTGGAGAATGTGGTCGTAACGCCACGGAAGCAGCGAGGGTCTTTTCCGAACGTTTTCCGGACAGAAATCACCCTGATCACAAGGTAATGCTGCGAGCGATTGCAAGGACGCACGAGTCAAATCCAAATCGAAAGGAGTCTAGTGGTCCTCCCATGACTGCGCGTACGGTTGAGAATGAAGAAGCCATTCTAAATGCTGTTGCAGAAGATGGTGCCAGAAGCCTTGCCGAAGTTGCTCGCCCATTGTGTATTTCTAGTAGTTCGGTATACCGAGTTTGGAAAAATACCCGACAACATCCATATCATTACATTCGTGTACACATTTACAGCCATTTACAGCCTTGCTAGAAGGGAGTTCTGCACGTAGTTGCTAAACCAAGAAATGTTGGAACCAAATTTTGTTTTGCGAATTTTATTTTCAGATGAATCAACTTTTGGCAAGCAAGGGTAAACCTTATACACTTTCAGTTGGGGCGATGTCGTTAAAGTACTTATCACGGCTTAAAGTAATAAAGCTGTTATTTAGGTGTGAATTCTTACCGGACGTATTCAGGTAAAAATTTGGATTCTCGAAAATCTTTTGTTACGTAAAGTCATTTATTTCTTATCTCTAACAACATCGCCCCAACTGAAAGTGTATAAGGTATATTATAACGCTCATAATTAGCATGTTATCTACAGAGCAGGAGCTCCGAGATCGAATCCAAAACTGATTTGCTACAATTACCCCACAAATGATCATGGACTCGAAATTAAGCCTCTTAAAAAGGGCACGTTTATGCTTAGGGACATTTTGAGCATTTGTTTTAATTTGTTTCGTTCCATAGTTCCACTTGACGAAGTTTTTTGACTGTTATTATAATTTTGATTTGCAATAAAATCGTTTCTTTTCTGAACCGCCAATTGTTGTTTTAATTTTAAAGAATTCAAAGATAAAACTTTGCTAACCTAAAATTATTGACAGTGACAACTCTGATCTGTCAGACCAACTGTAATATTTTTGAAACCTAGCAACCAGTTTTATTTTTAGTAATACTTGGTGCTGCCCTTCCGGGATTGGTGGATTTAAAATCCTATTGACTCTGTTATGCAAGCAGGATTAATTTATTTTCTTGCATTTTCTGACAACCTATTGTCGTCGGCACATGTCAGTTTTCTCTAGGGTGCGAGTTGTGAAAGACCCTGATGATCATGATCCATCGAGGTGTTCCGCGAATTTTGAGATACGTTGTATAAGCAAAACAGTTTGTTTTGTATATTTCATAGTTTTTATTATCAAACGGTAAATTGTAGTTTTTTATTTTGACGGCATGTTGTGGGTTCAAATAGTAAAACAATAAATGTCTAGTTATTTCTGTTGATGTTGATTACTGCAAAAAGATTTATCTCAACAATGCTATACGATGGACCATTCTGTATAGTCGGATTCATAAAATATAAAGACTTGCAATTTCAACCTTCTGAACTTAATACCACGAACGAACGTGTATATGCAAAACAGTTTGTAATGTATAAGACAGAGATAGAGACTAATTAGTACGTCCGGTTTTTGTTAACTAAGTCCCCACCTCTCACGCTTTCTGGACTAGAAAAACTGTAAACAAAATATTATCACTGAGCGTCATACAATTGAAACAGTTTGCACTGATATAATAATTGTGATAAATCTGTCATTGAATAAACGACTTATTATGTGGATGTTCAGTGTTCTTTAAAAATTTCAAGATCGTTTTATTACATCAATCAATTATTTAAGATGTGCGTCAATATTCTAATATTGTGTATAATATTTTTTAACTTTGAGTTTCTACTTGGACTCCCGTGCATCATTTTAAAGCATCCCAAAATACGGACGTTTTACACAATTAAAAGCTTTCGAAATAATCTCATCAGTTTCGATTCTAGAAAATCCAATTTCGACGGAAATTATGTCTATTTTAAAGTGGGAAAAATTAAAAATCTGTACCACAACATCTTCAACGCATCTGATGCCAGTTTCATCATACAGTTGGTAGCATCTGATAACCACATAGAAAATATCGATGATGGCGCCTTTGATGGGTTGGAATGTTTGCATTATTTAGAATTACAAAACAACAATATTTCACATACAACTAATTTAACTTTTTCCAAATTAAAGTTATTGCGGCAATTAAATTTAAGTGGGAATAACTTAAAGGAAATCCCTGATAATGTCTTCGCTTTCAATGTAAATTTAAAACATTTAATGTTAACAAATAATAAAATAGCAATTTTAAGTCATCGATCATTTTATAATCTAACAAGTCTGGAGGTTTTAGATTTAAGTTCCAATCAATTAATTACCATTGACCCGGAAACATTAAGTTTTTGTGAAAAATTACTTGTTTTCGATTTAAGTTTCAACAAATTCACCTATTTACAACTGGAAAAATTTAACTTGACAAAGTTGCATCGTTTGAATCTCGCTGGAAATAATCGAAAAGTATTTGACGTTGGTCAAAAGTTTCCTTATGCAACTTCATTAAGATATTTGGATTTAGGTGACAATAATTTGACAAAACTAAACCCATTTAAGTTGAGAAAAGCATTTCCAAATTTAATTACATTACGTTTGAGCGGTAATCCTTGGAATTGCTACGAGTTGACACATATTGTTATGGCTCTAGAAAATTCTGGTGTTAATTTTACAAGAAGTCAAAATAATAATAGCAGCGCAACAAATATCCGCGGTATATATTGTTCAGATGTAGATACAACAAATGAGGCACAAACATTGGTTCCGACCGAGACCGTCAATTCCGAGGGCCTCGTTCCGACGCCCGAGACGCCGTCCTTGCAAAGTATGTCGTTAGGCGGATGTTTATATTTGTGTTTAATAATTATTGTCGTTAGTTATGTGGTGGGTTATTTAAGCGAGAAATTCAGACTTTATCAAATTCTACGCGATTATTGCAGAAGAAAAGAAATACCACTGGATGAAGGTGATCGTGAATGTAACCTTGAAAATAACCGTGCAGCTTTTTTACTCGATCTGAATTATTAGGATTATTTAATAGCAAATATAGATAATATTGTTTTGTGCAAATGTAAATAATTTTACAGAGACAAAATATTTTAACAGTTTTATACAATCAAAAGTTAAATTGTTGTTTTGTATTGTCATGAGTAATTTAACTAATAAAATAATGAGTGCTTTCAATTTATTTTGTTTTTTTTCTTTGTTGCTTCACATCTGGCGATTCAGCGAATTGATCGCGCGGATTTAACATCCCGATATCCGATATTTGAATATATGACATCCGAATAACTAGTTTAATACAAAAAAAAATTCAAAAGATCCAGTGCGATTTTAAGCAGTTTTATATCCGAAGTCATGCAGTCAACATACCAAGAAATAAGTAGCTAATATGCAGCAAACAAACTCTTATGAAATTTTTCAGTGGTCCATTTATTTTGCACCTGAGTGATATTACAAATACAGTAGACGCCCGATTATCCGAAATGTACGGGACCGGACCTGTTTCGGATAACCGAAATTTCGGTTAAAACGGAGGTTACAAAAACTGGAAAAAGTTACATAATTTTCTATTAACAATAATAATGGTACATATACATTTTCTACCAACTTAAGTATATTTAACTATTCTATTTGAAAAATGAATCTAATCTTAATTGTTTTGTTCTACATTGGTACAGTTTTTTTATCTGCAATGTCTTTTCATCTTTTAATTAAAAGAACGTCAATTGCAGTAGCTCCTGATTGCTGCTCAATGTATAGTAAGGTTTTCTGTACTCTCCACTCTTTCATGATGCGAAATAGTCATTTCGGATAATCGAGAGATTCAAGCGATTTCGATTCGGATAACCCGGAGAAATTAATTTCGTCTTTTGTTTCGGATAACCCGAATTTCGGATGATCCGGTTTCGGATAATCGGGCGTCTACTATATTATATATATATTAAAAGGCATTTTTTAAAAATTCTGTTTATTTTTACACCAATAAAAAGTAATAAATCATACAAATCATACAGTATTTGCTTAAAAATTAAAAACATCACCTCATTCGTTCTGCTCCATCCGTCAATAAGTTCAATACATAGTGCATCATTTCAAGATCTTGTGGCTCGATATCATGTGCAGTCAAATGAAATTGTTTTAAAGCCTCTTGAAGCTTTACATCAAGTCCTGCACATTTAAAAATTAATTTTGCTTTCTGATTATTAGTAAGTAAAGTCCAAATGATGGAGGTAACAATAACTTTTTCTTCTGTACTTCCATGTGATAATTTGCTATCTAAGTTACCCAGAAAGTCCTCTGTGTACAGAAATAATAAATTAGTCGTTAAATAAAATATTTTAAAACATGTATTACCACAGGTAAGCAATCTGGGACGATTTGGCTGATGAAATGCAATATTTCTTAAAACAATCATAGCCGCTTGTCTATTGGAAATTCGGATACTCGATGCAAGTGTTATAACTAATTCCAGCACATCAGGTGCCTTAGCAATAGCTGCTTGGCCTTCAGGATGTGAAGTTAATGTATGTAAAAATTGCAACCACACCATTTCAACATTTTCCCATGGTTTTTGTCTCTTTGTAATTGCAGGGTGTAGTCGAGAGAGACCTTGTAATAAATTACTTTTAACAATAATCACCCTGCATTCAGCACTAGCACAAGTATTATGCAGTAAATGAAAACACAGCTGAAGAATTCCTAAATCGTGTGTACGACACACCAGTTCCATTTCTTTTAAAACTACTGTGCATACAGCGTGGAGCAATGAAACATTGCTTGGAACTTTTCTAGGACCTGAGCCAGCCACTGAACTTGTTAAAGTCAATGATTGACATGCAGCCGTACAGTCAGTAGTGTAAGTGCACAACATTTTCAGTGCATCATTCAGCAATGATTTTTGCATATTAAACCAAACCCATAATTTATGAATTAAATCTGCTAGTCCTAGTGTTGAAGCAGAATTTTTTACTTTTTCACTACCAAGTAAAAAGTTAGTGACTAAACCAATTAAATTCCCAACTTCTTTTAAAACTGGACACACTCTTCGTTTATCCGTAATTCTCTTTAAACATTCCACTGATTCTAAACTTAATTTTATGTAAAACTCCTTAAGCTGCTGCATTATTTTCACTAGAAGGCCATGTTGTAGAGCATATCGTTTAGCTTCATGAGATACACACAATACAGTTGTTAAGGTACTTATAACAGCTGATCGTTTCTTACTGACAAAACTATCATTTTTTCCTAATTTCAAGCAGGTAACATCATAAAGATGTAATAAAATTTTACATAATTCAGCTCCGGCCATGAGTGTATCATTTTCTTCAAGAATTAATTCAATTCTATCTTCATTTGGAGTTGATTTCTCTGTGTTTTTGAAATCATTGTCGCGGCCAAAATAAACTTTTTGTAAAAGATTCATTCGGTAACTATCAGATTTGTTTACTTCATTTATTTGCTCATTCGCAGGTTTCATATTTCTCAAATCAGAATTGATAGTTGAATGGGTTCTTGGTGTTCTAATAGAATCTAACATCATTTGCATTGACAGTGAACTACTTGTTTGACTTTCAACAGATTTGTCACTCTCCAATCGTAGCAATGATGTTAATGATGTTAATGCTGACTGTTGTAAATCTACAATTCAAAATTTTAATTACTTTGCTAAATAAAACCAACTTCATTCTAAAATATCTACCAAACTGTACCAAAGTTCTGAAAATCATACCGTTCTTCAGTCACAGGAAAAAAACTGATACCAAATGTTCAAAAAATTACAATGTATTTAAAATATATCAAACTATGCCGTATTTTTTAATTTGAGAAAATTCAAACAGATCGCGCCAAAAGGTAGAGCTATGATTGGCTACCAGCAAACTGTAGCCAATCATTGATCTATTTTTTTGGTGCGATTTGTTTAAATCTTCTTCTCAAATTAAAAAATACGGTATAGCAACTATTAAAATATTATTCATATTATTCATTATGCATTTTGTAAGCAAATTTTTTTCAGAAAACATTGTTATGAAAATAATTTAAATGCAATAATTACCTGAAGAGCTGTGCATGGTAAAAGCCTCACAAAGAGTTAACAAAAACGGTTGATGTCCTGATTCATTTAAAGCAGATGTAATTATATTAAATGCCTCGTTTGCAGCAAAAATGTTATGAGATGCTGAACTATCGTCCGTTTCATTAATTCCATGATCCAAAAGTGCTCCAATCAAAGTGAATACTTCAGTCCAGAGTCGATTTCGTAAATATATCAGCTGAGGTAAGAAAGTATCTAAAACAAATTAAATATTTTAAAAACAAAATGTCAGTTTGGAGGCGCCGGGCATCGATCCCGGTACCTCTCGCATGCTAAGCGAGCGCTCTACCATCTGAGCTACGCCCCCTGATACATAACTTGTAAAAAAAGAAATCACACAAAGCAAGTCATTAACCTACTTAATACATTTAATAACAAAAACTCCCTAAGGCTACTAGAACTGGTTTACGTACGATATATAGATGGATTTAGTAGTGAAAGCATCAGATGCAGACAATCTCTTGTATGCAATACAGTTCCAAGACAGACTTTACTGTGAGCAACAGCTTTGCACAGCATAGCACAAACTGCAGTATTCATTTCGAGAATTTCACAATATGCAGTCAATTCTTTAGTACTATTTATTTCTACGGCTGGTACACACAAGGCTCTGTAAAGAAGTCTCTTGAAAAATGGGATGATTGTATTAATTGACTTACTTGAAAAACTTTTTTATTAAGCCATACTCTTGAAGAATAGTTGTAATATCTTCTATTGCCAATGCCAATAAATTATAAACAAAAACTGCAAGTGCTTTTATTACACCAGGAGTTGTAACCAAAGTAATATCATTAGCCGTACTTCGCGAAGTTGACGATCGAGTTGTCAACTCTTGAAGCAAATTTTTTGTATAAGCAAAAGAACATTCATTGCGATTTGATGCAACATTTTGCTCTATGTGTTTTTCTAATGTAATTACATCAACATGAAGCTCTGAATCTGTATATAACAATGCTAACATTACTCCCAGTTCATTGTAAAAATTACATCCTTCTAAAAAATGTAACAAAGCCTCAACTGCATTATTGCTGCTTTTAACAGAAATTGGAGCTACATTAACAACAATCATTAAATTATCAGAGCTTGTTGGCATCGTGTGGCTGCTTAAATTTCCTAACAATGTTGCAGCATTCTCTTTGACAATGTTTGCTTCCTCATAATCCAACAAAGCTGACATTGCAATCTCCCAAATGCCCTTTTTGCTTTGAACTCCTTGTACCAATTCAATGGCCAATCTTTGTGATACAGCTAAACCAGCTAAAAGTTGCAACACAGCGGCTCGCAGTACCACATCTCTGCTGGTCCAAAGCGAATAAAAACTTGAGAGTATGTTATCATCATTCAAAAAGCACATTTCCCATCCTTTCACATTAAAAACTTGCATTTCCATTAAAACATGATTTAAAATAAGTAATGTATGTCGTGTTATACTGAGTCCCATTAATGAAGTTGATGCAGAAGAACCTTTACCACAGTGGAAGGCTGTTATTAATTCGCAGAGGTCTTTGACTAGACGAGACAATGATAATTTTGGTGAATGCCCAGGTTTACTTTCACTCCATCCTAAGGTTGCTGTCAAATGAACAAGGCATGATAGCAAAGCATCTAAATAAGCCAAGTTATAGAAATGTTGCGTTTCATTATACTTCAAGTTCTCTATGATAATTCCAATAATGTACGACCAAGAAGAGTCTGATGAAGTTTTAACTGAATTTTTTATGTCAGAATGGAAATCCAAGTAATGTTGTTCTTGACAAACTGATATTGCTATTAAGTTCAATAAATTACAGTTTAGCAGTTTTGCTTCAACTTCTGGTAAAGTTTCCGTTTGCAATAAATTTGGTAAGCAATGCTTATTATCTTTTAATATTGAGATAATCCAACAATCTTCTGCTAAAAATTAAAGAGATTTCTTAAACCAATATAAAAACAGTTTTCATTATTTTTGGCAAAGCAAAAATTACAGTCAAACCGCTATAAGTCGAATTTTTTGATTAGTCAAAAATTTTTGTAATTTCCTTGAATAGTTTTGTTATTAGTGAATATTTAAATTAAATAATCAAGGATTCTTTTATGATGATTTATGGCAGTTTACTGTTCAATGACCATTTACAATGTAGGGTCAATAAAAAAGGCTATTTTTGAATAACTCGAATTATTTTTGGCTTCTCCTCAACTTTGACTGTATATCATTACCTGAATTTTTGTAAAGCTTGACGAGAACACTTAAAAATTTTAATATTGTAACCAAAAGCAAAGTGTCTTCTTCATTGGCAGGTGGAGCCGTTAGAAAGCGAAGAAATGTATTTTCCCATGGAAATGATAACAAAGCAGCCCTTGTGATTTCAAGTTCGTTCATCAATATGCTGTATAAATTAATATACCTACAACAATTTAATTACAACTCAAGAGTTAAATTTCAATGTTTACAAATACTTACGAGAGTAATGTATTAACTGATTCAATTACATCTTTATGGGATGTTCCATTTTGAACATTATTTAAATATTTTTCAATGCAAAATTTTAAAGATGAATTTTTTATAGCCAACAATTCAGTATTAGTTAAGCGCAATTTTTCGTTAAATTCTATTGAATCCTTGAGCTCTCCCCATTTTAACAATTCTTGAAATCCACCAAACCATTCTGAATTCCAATGTATCTGAAGTGAACTTGAACACCATTTATCAGACATAAGTACAGGTACCAGAGATTGGGGCATGTTTTTGCTGATTTTCCAATGTTCATTGCAAACAAATGGTAAATTCAACTTGGAAATAATTAGATGTGGCAAAGAAAAATCTCCTTTTATGGAAGTGCCTAGACAATAATCATTAAATAGAAGCAAACAAAACAAACTGCTTGCATCCTGTTTCACTCGATCTTCAGTGATAAACAAAAATAACCCTAAAAAAATTCATAATTAAAATACTTTTTAAATCAAGCAAATTAGTACCTCGTAAAATCCAGATGTATAATTCATGATTATTTTTAAGTTCATGCCGAACACTTGCATTATCAAAACATACATTTTTTAATGCTGATATGACTGGAATAATGGAATCTGGATAGTCTCGATAATCATTCTCGAGTAATGCAGACTTCATTACATTTAAGACCACCTTAAGACCACCTTGTTGTAAAAAAGTAGGATGCAATATGGCATCTTCAATCATCACACTTATTTGTGTCAAAGCAGACCTACGTATTACAGGTTCAACATTATTAGTATTTAACAATTCCAAAACTTGATAAAGACTACTTGGCTAAAATACAATAGTTTTTTATTTAATGTATTCTCATACTTCCACCTTACCTGATAATAATGTTGATTGGGTTTAATTTTATTTAAATCAATTTTAAATTTGATATTACAAGCATTGCTAAAAGCTTTGTCTTGCAAATTGTTTAATCGCGGCAACAAGTCTCGTGAATTGCTTTGTGATGCCAAAATCCAACACAAACGTGAAACTGCTTCTTCTCGCACTAATGGATGGTCAACAAATAGAAGTAACAAATTTCCTTTCAAAACTTCTGAAGGTGGCAGCATCAAACTTTGAGCTCGATCAGGATCGAAAATGCTAACAATTGTCTTGCCTAATGTTGTCGATTTTCCAGCGTGACAGACTAATGCAGGAGTAATGGAAATTAAGACTTCAACGACTTGATTCCAAATATCATCAGAAACCAAAATTTTACACTTTAAAATGTGTATTAAAATATCCGTCGCATAACTTTGAATTTGAGTATTTTCACTCGTGACGCCATGAAGAGTGATTTCATTTAAAACATCAAAATTTAATAGAAATAAAACTTGAGAACCAGGAGCTCCTACTCTTGACGTATTTAATTTTGGACCAATTGCTGCAATGACACGTTTTTGACACAATTGATACATCTCTTGCTTAATTTCATCATCACTGTGAGCTAATAATGCTAATGTGACATCTTTAGCTTTGTCAAAATAACTGGTTCTTTTCATATGCATTGGTAATTTATTCGCACATACTTCAACAAAAGTTTTTACAAAATCTAGATTTTTATGAAACTCCAAACTAACAATTGCTTCCTTTGCAAAATCTAAGGTGTCGGATACTGAAGGTGGTTTTTTGAAAAATTTCATCAACGATGACATGCTGTTGCACACAAGCTGAATTTCCTGATATTTTGTTAAATACTCCATTTCAAGATGACCTCCAAATTCTTGGACAAATTGTAACAACATTTCATGAATTGCTGGATATAATCTTGCAAATGCAGAGTCTAATAAACTGCTTGCTAAGGCATTTTTTAAACTGTTTGGCAATATTCTATCTGCACTACTTAGGGGTATCAAACCATCAAGAAGATTTGCACAGTTAACCAGTAAATGTAAATGAATCATGCGATTAGTGATGTCACTGTCACTTGATGCTACCTCCAATCTAAAATTAAAGTTTTTGTTATTGCAGAAAATTAAATAAATTTTATTAAAACAATAAATTAAATGCACGGTTCCCACCAATAATTTACCAAACTAAACATACCTGCAGTGTTCCAAAATATCCCCATATTTTAATAGAACAGCATTGAATTTATTTAAAATATCTGTTACTACTGGATCATCATCGTAATTCCACATATCTCGTGTAAAACACAAATTAAACAATTTTATAATTCCATCCATTAATGCAAAAGCCATAGTAATTGAAGCCTAATTTGCAAATGTGATTAAAAATATGAAAAAACTTAAAATAGATTTACCTGCCCCTTTCTTTTCGGAACTTTAGTTGGCACAAATTCCTCCGTTCTGTTGGGTAAAAAATTAAAAATCGTTTTCAGAATTGAGAAGCAATAATCAGGCAACGATAACTGTTGAGTTCTTAACAATGCAATGTCTTCAGAATCACTTTCACTGGGTTCAGCAATTGAGCGTTCAGTATTTGGAGGATTGGAACATGAAGTAGGTGAAGAATTCTCTAATGTGATGTACTGTTTAAGATTGTGCATACAAGGATCATGGTAGTAATGAATTCTAGTTTTCAGCGAATTTGTCAATTGATATAGACAGTTTAAAATAGCGTAAGTAATCCGGGAAGATACAGATGAAACTAAAAGAGTCTCAAAATTTAACACAATCCCCGGCCTTTGTAAAAATAATTCAGCTGGGAAGTCGTGAAGCATGACATCTGTAAAAAATTCACATGAATGCAATACGGCAGAAATTTGCAATGGATTTTGTAACGATTCTTCAACCGATTCAAGTACATGGCGATCTGCTGCAATTAAATTTTGCCAATTTAAAGTATAATTTGGTAGATGTACGTCAAATTTGTTTAGAGTAAGTTCATCTATAGTTTCTGTAGAACCTTTTACGTGACTTTTCCCACTTTGTTGACCAGCTGATGAATTGTGTTGAATAAAACCTTCGATAGTTGTGGCTGTCACTCCAACTGTATTCGATTGAGGTGAAAAATCTGTTTGTCCCGTTCTGTAACTTAATGGTATGTCAGGTTCAAAAGGAGGCACCTCTGAAGCATCTCGATTTTGTTTCACAATTTCCAATAATTCATCTACTAACTTATAATATTTAGGCTCTACATTTGACCTTATTTGTCTCAATTCTTTCGATAACACGTTGACACCATAATGGTTTACAAGCACAAAACCACTTTCAGTCTAAAACGTTCTTTACATGGTAAACGAAATTTCTACATGAATTACTTACTTGAAATATTCTTTTCACAAGGTTTAATACAACATCTTGGTTCGTGCAACGGTCAAAACTAAACCATTCAAAAAGCTTCGTCAAAATTTCCTTGCTACGTGCTAAATCATTATCATAGACAAAACCACGATCCAATTTAGAAATTATGTTAAATATGGCCCTTTCACGTATTTCTGGTATTTTATGTCCTGCAAAAAGATTTAAGGTTATAATGTAAAAATTTAATTGAATATTCAGAGTTACCTAATTTCTGTATATACATAGAAGATATAAATCTATCCGACATGTTAAAATCTTTAAATAATTACTAAAAACAGCAATATATTAACTTCTATCAAACATTTGACACTTGTTGATGCAGATGTAAACACAAATTTAAACTTAAAAACGGTTATAAAGCCCGCTAATATTTGAAATTAGGTGGTCGGTTTTCTACAGCGTCGATTTACAATCCGCTTGAGGAAACTAATTTTTTTTCAAAATTACATTTTCCGTTAAGAAGGAAAAATTAAATTATCATAATTAAAGCCGATATTTTACAACCTTTATTTAAAATTTACAAAACTTAATATTGTATCTACGCAAACGCAGGTATTACACATTCAATTTCCACAAAATAACTGTCCACGAAAATACGTGACACATCATAAACAATTTGTATAAATCCTCCGGTGATTGAATATCAAATACTTCCACATCTTTGACTTGCTCCATAAGCATATTCCAGATTTCAAACATTTTTATCAATTATATTTAATAATAATTGCTTTATAATAAGAAAATTTTATTTTGAATTTTGTACATCCACATACTAAGATATTTATTTTTTTCAAAAATCAAAACAGTACGAGCACAATTTTAAATTTACAACTAAATCAAATTTAAACAAATTGATTAGAAAATTGAACTTAAACTGAAGTATTGATCCCAATTAATATACATTTATTACATAGAATATAAATTAATTTTTCAAATCCTTTCAAAAAGGACTAATTTAGTATATACATATGTACAGTGCGACCTCGATAATTCGAACTTCATTATGCTGGATTCAATAATCCGGCCAAGCATTTCAATTGCATTATGTACTTTATATTCAGGATTCATTTTATTTATTAACATCGGCTCTTTTAAAATTTGATTAAATAGCACTACTTATTTAAAACACCAGACAAGTTTTACTTACATAATGTAGTAAAAGTTGAAAAAGTTGGCGTTTGAATGAAAAAAGGAAAAATAACTTAACAAAATTTCATTTATTTCCATTAACAAATACAAAAATAGCGAAATAAATTCAAAAACTGACAAACATTTCTATATTTATAATAAATACGTAGCAATCTGACATAGAAACATCATCTGCTCAGGTTTAGCAAAAATAATCGTTTTGCAAAACATGAGCTAATTTTCATTTAAATACAATTAATGTCCGTAAATGTACATATTTACATAAAACTTAGTAAAATTTTCTCTTTAGAATATTCACGCTTTACAACATAAGGCACTAGTAGTGTTTGATTTCCAGAACACTTGCTAAAAAATACAAAATAAAAGAAAAATGTTCTTTATAAAAAGTCCACAATTTTCATTATAAAATAAAACTTATGTACTACGTTCACTTCAATACTATATAACACTTCAGATATATTTACAGTTAAATGTATATTACTACAAAAATATGGGTAAAAAACATTCTAAATAAAATATATTATATATACAATATTATATTCAGATACTACATTAAAATACACATTTATAAAACTATAAACAGCTTTGTAAAATGATTTTAAATTTTAAAATCAGCCTCACTATGGTAAATATCATATAATCTCTACTCTGTACATGATATAGGCAAAATTAGCATATAAAATTTAATTAACTCCTCAAGGCAGTACCTTAAATTCATATATTTAATATGAACAATAAAGAGAAGCTTATAAAATAGTAATATTGCTGGCACACACAACCAGTAGTTATGAAGTCATTCAATTACATTCAGGCAATTACAATAGGTAGACAAAAATAGCAACTTTGGATGATACTTAAAAATAAATACAAAGTGTATCAGAAAAATGCTGCATGGATTGTTCATTACGACCTGATTTAAATAAAATAGTTGAAAATTGAACTGTAAATGTTTAAAAAGTTAAGTTAAGTTAAATAAGCAAGACCATCTTGAACCAGCACCGATTTAAATAGTCATTTTTAATCAATGTAAGCAATGAATTTGTAGTTTTGCTAAAAACTGAGTCCTAAATTGAGACTTTCTTTATCTCGAACCCAAAATTCATATAAAACACCCTTAAATCTATTAAAAATGATACATAGGTAAATCGGTGCTGGTTCAACATGGACTTGTCCCCTGTTGCATTAAAGCTCTTTATTGTACCATAAATACTTTGAATTTTTGATTAAAATTAGCGCTTGTGATGCAACATTAATCATATAAAATACATATTTAAAATGATCAGCTTTATTTATTTCAAATATAATCAGACAACGAAAAGATCTCTCCAGATTTTAAAACGTTTTTTTTTTTTTAAACTTTACAATTGCAATTATGCTTCCGTAATGAAGAGGTTTAAGAGTCTCGCTCCAATTACTCGGTACGTCTTTCAATATCCCTCTTGTCATTTACATGATTCAAATTGTTAGTGTCTAAAAAGTAATTCTGTATTTTTAAATTCTGAAATCGGTTGATTTAAAACTGTTGGTGAAGTTGTTTTGTTAAGTGTAATTTGAGTTAGATAAAATTAAAACTAAATAACAACTGGCTTGAAGAGTTAATCATTAAACTAATTTTGTAACTTAAATTATCTTTGTTTGAACTGATACTTTTTGGTATAAAAAAATTTAAATTTACAAATAGTAAAAAAGCAGTTATTGAAGTTTATGAGTAGTTGTGCTAATCAAAATGCACCTGCAGAAATGAAGGGAAGCTACCCATTATCACAACAATGAATTTTCATCTTTATCACAAAATTTTTATAAAAAAACATCCAAAATTTATCAAAAAAGGCTAAGTTAACAGGAAGCATTCAGTTGACTTACATAGATTATTAGGCCATAAATTTGTGCAAGTTAAGGTCATTTATATGGTATGCGTTATAAAGATAAATGGCAGTATTGCGACCAAATTTTCATAGTATTATTAGCAGCATTAAAAAGGACGAGAAGAAAACAAGTCACGTGGTGGTTTGTGCTGTATAATTTTTTGACAATCGCATTGCATAACGACTCAGTTCACATCAAAAAATTTCAACAAGACCGTACAAACCACAAAAGTTGTCATAAATAATTAAAACGGCTAATAATATTGGTCAGTCTTAAAAATAAAATCTAAACACAAGCACTAAATTATTTAATTTGTATAACACAGCCTAAAATAAAAGAAAAAACTTTAAAAATCACTGCAACATTAAAATTTCCAAATTTCGATTTAAAATTGTATCTTTGACTGAGTTAAATACAACTTTGATGTTTTCTGTGTCTACAGCTGTCGTGTAATGGTGATATAATTGTTTTTTTGGTTCACGTTTCACACTCGTGAACATGGTTAATATAAATGCTTGCACGTCATGTATTGAATGAGAATTACCGGTAAATTGAGGAAAGTACCAACGAATGTCGGTCTCAGGATTAGCAACTTTCTTAACCAACAAATCATACTTATTTAAAAATAAAATAATTGAAACGTTACTAAACACTCTATTATTAATTATTGTATCAAATATATCTTTGGATTCTTCTAAACGATTCGTTTTGCGGTCTTCCAACAAGACCTGATCAAATTCGGACGATGATACTAAAAATAATATAGACGTCACTGAATCAAAACATTGGAACCATTTCTGTCGCTGTGATCTCTGACCTCCAACATCAACGAATCGGAATGGAATTTTGTTTATGGGAATGACAAATTCTGTAATGCCTTTGGTTGCTTTGCGGCAGTGCAGTATATCCTGATGTGTCGGCGTATAGTCTAATCGAGCTATTCTCTCCAAACTGTTAAAAAAATATTCTACAGAGTCGCTCTGAAAAACACGAATAGGTTGGTTTCGGATTTATTTTGATATGCAGGGCTTACCAGTTGAAATTCTCTCCGACGATCAAAAGCTCGCCTAATGCCGGAATCCTTCCACAATTTCTGTATCATAGATGAAAAACTCAAGAATTGTCTGGTGTCAATTACCAAACTGTTGTTTTGTTGGAGTAAGTGTCTTCCCCAGTCCGCATTATCGATGTCTTCCCATGGAATGCCTAATTTATCGCATGCATCTACGAGAACTTTCATACCTCTAATAATATTTTGATAAATATCCAGTTGGTATTCTTTTACTAATTCATAATCGAATTTAATCCCATGAATAATCCTCATTTGTTTGAGGAATGTTGATTTGCCACTCTCACCAGCACCAAGTAATAATAACTTCACTTGTCGTCTCAGTACTTGTTTGTCTTTTTCTAACATTTTATCGATTTCTTGGCTTTTATAACGTTGTTCTAATTCTTCGGGACTGAATTTAAAGCGCAAACAACACGGACAAGACCACATTTTTGACAAACCTATCATAAAACTACATCATCTCTAAAATCAAAAACTAGTGCGCGTGCGTATACCAACAACTCGGCGTCAGACATCACACACAGTTGCACAACTTAAGATTGGTGTGACAAAATATAAGGATTTTCATATTTACAGGCGGATTTATCGCCTGAATTGAAAATTGCAATTCTGACACTTTACTTGTCTATTTGTAACCAAAGATTTTATAAAGGCTCTGTATAAAGGTTTGTTCACCGCCTCCAGTAATGCATTCTGACACTCCTTTTTTTAATTAATTACAACTTGGAGTTAATATTTTTTTAGTTTTTGATACTTATTGATTTTTAATATTTTGGTTTCTTTAAAATTTTTATTTAGTAGTTTTAATAAATTTTGGATATAGGTACAGGAGTTAATTAATACTTGTTACAAATTTGTATGGTAAGGAATTTAAAATGATCCAACTTTTATTAAGCAGTCATATCCGGAAACGCATCGTTTTTTAGCAAAGACTTCGTAACATTCGAACATTACAAGTACTACGCTTAATAATTCCTGAAAATATCTCATTAAAATTTTTGTTCGTCTGCTATTCCAAGTTTTCGTATTCCCTAGTGTAACAGTAATTTTTGTATCTAGTTTGTCAACTGCTATCTGCATTTTAAAAATTTTTTACTATCATTTTTCAACAAATTCTAATGTGATAATTTGCAAAAGATATCACAATTCGTTTAAGCGTCACTTTGTGTGTATGTTATTTGCTCCGAAAGATTTTCATTCATATTATTTGAAGTGGGTGTCAAGTTTTAACGGATTTTAGAAAAAACTTTTTTTTTCAAAATAAAAGGTATTTTTTAAATTTCCAAATTTTTGTTTATCTACCTTCTTCGATCATTTCAGATGCACGTCAATAGTCTAGTAGTATTTTGTATGTTTCTAAATTATCCTGATAACAGACAACGAGTTTTTTACTCAATTGAAAGCTTTCAAAATAATTCAATCACTTTCGATGCATCACAATCCGATAGCAAAGGAAATTATGTTGTTCTTAAAACAGAAGGAATTGAAAATCTGGGTGTTAACACCCTTAAAACGTTTCAGGCTTTCTTCATTAGAAAATTGAAGTTGCGTGACAATAACATACAAAATATCGATGACGGCGCTTTCGATCCGGTACACTGTATAAAACAACTAGAATTACAGCACAACAACATTTCACATATCACTAATCGCACTTTTTCGAAGTTAGGTGCGTTACAACTGTTATATTTAAATCACAATAATTTAATGGAAATTCCGGATAACGCATTTGCTGATAGTTATTATTTAGAGCAATTATATTTATCAAACAATAAAATAGCAATTTTAAATCGATATTCATTTTGTAATCTGACAAAACTCTATGTATTAGATTTAAGTTATAATCGATTAACTATGATTCATCCTGAAACTTTCCATGTTAATAGAGATTTGAGTTATTTGAATTTTGCTTTTAACAGATTTACAAATTTAGAAATTCACACGTTCAACCTAAGAGAATTGGCACATTTGGACCTAGCTGGAAATTATCTGGATAAATTGGACTTTGATCATGTGTTTGCTTTTGAATTTTCATTAGACAGTTTAGATCTGAGCTACAATGATTTGACACAATTAAATCCAGTTCAGTTAAAAGGAGCTATTCGAGTTTTATCTGAACTGGATCTGAGTGGTAATCCTTGGTATTGTCACGAGTTGTGGTACATAGTTTCAATTTTGGAAAAGGCCCGTGTTAAATGTGTGGGTCAAAACATTAGCACTACAAACGTTCGTGGTATAGATTGTTTGCGATTGTATGCGATAGATGAGGCACAGAAAAAGCATCCAATAATAGAAACGACATCGGTAAAACGGATATCTATAGTTAATTGTGTAATTTACTGTTTAACCATTTCGGTTGTTGTTGTTTACATAGTGTTTCACTTGAGTAGGAGAAAATTAGGTAATTTTTGTAAAAGCTTAAAAGCGGTAGATAATGAAAATGTTGATCTAGAAAATCCCGAAGATAATGATAGTCATGTTCAACTCATTGGGTTTTAGTAGACGATTTTTTGTTTTGTTCAGTACTGGCATTCGAAATGTGGTTTCAGTTTTAACATGTCTATTTAGGTTTGATGACTTAATATTTTGTAAATATAAATAATATTGATTTGTTACATTGTAACTAAGCTTTTGATGGAATTTTGTAATAAAATATTGAAAAAAATAATAAATATTTTGACTTATTTGGCTTTATAGTGTCCTGGCGCCGTTGGAATCATTAAAGTCAAAAAAATAAAACGTTTATTTTATAGTATCGGTAATTACAAATTGTTGACCGCGGGTTCTCAAATTTTCAGGGGGATTAGAAGGGTGTTTTTTCGCTAAAAATTATATAAAATTAAAGAAAACAAAACAGACAATTTATTGATGGCACATTTTGGAACTGGGGCGTTTTTTCGTGAACTCCTGTATACGTCATTAAAGATATTTACAAATTCACATGTTCAACCTAACAGACTTGGAGAGTTTGTACCTCGATGGAAATTATCTGGATAAATTGGACTTTGATCATGTGTTTGCTTTTGAATTTTCATTAGACAGTTTAGATCTGAGCTACAATGATTTGACACAATTAAATCCAGTTCAGTTAAAAGGAGCTATTCGAGTTTTATCTGAACTGGATCTGAGTGGTAATCCTTGGTATTGTCACGAGTTGTGGTACATAGTTTCAATTTTGGAAAAGGCCCGTGTTAAATGTGTGGGTCAAAACATTAGCACTACAAACGTTCGTGGTATAGATTGTTTGCAATTGTATGCGATAGATGAGGCACAGAAAAAGCATCCAATAATAGAAACGACATCGGTAAAACGGATATCTATAGTTAATTGTGTAATTTACTGTTTAACCATTTCGGTTGTTGTTGTTTACATAGTGTTTCACTTGAGTAGGAGAAAATTAGGTAATTTTTGTAAAAGCCTAAAAGCGGTAGATAATGAAAATGTTGATCTAGAAAATCCCGAAGATAATGATAGTCATGTTCAACTCATTGGGTTTTAGTAGACGATTTTTTGTTTTGTTTAGTACTGGCATTCGAAATGTGGTTTCAGTTTTAACATGTCTATTTAAGTTTGATGACTTAATATTTTGTAAATATAAATAATATTGATTTGTTACATTGTAACTAAGCTTTTGAATTTTGTAATAAAATATTGAAAAAAAAAATATTTTGACTTATTTGGCTTTATAGCGTCCTGGCGCCGTTGGAATCATTAAAGTCAAATTTTCAGGGGGATTAGAAGGGTGTTTTTTCGCTAAAAATGCTGTGCGATGGCCTGTATATTAATTATTATAATTATATAAAATACCAAAGAAATATTAAAGAAAACAAAACAGACAATTTATTGATGGCACATTTTGGAACTGGGGCGTGTTTTCGTGAACTCCTGTATATGTCATTAAAGATATTGCCCTGTCTACTACACTTGATAGTTTAAGGAATTTAATACACAGTTTTTATTGATTACTCGAAACTATCAAAATGTTGGTTGATTTGTTTCAACAATAAATGATTCAATTATAATAAATGGCGTGGGTTATTTTCAGTTGTGCATTATCATTGACACATGATAGATTTTTAGGTTAAGTGTCAAGCGAAGGTAAATAAAGAATCGTTTCCAGTGAAATAAATTCTTATTTGAGATTAATTGTACCAGCGAGATAAGTTTTATCCTGAAATATTGTATAGAAGGTATTGTAAAAATTAGAGTATCCAATTTTGCCAATTTTCTTATTTAAATTTTTAATTACATTTAGTTGTGACTATCATGTGTTCTTTAAAAAGTATACGTACTCTTTTTAATTGTATTGTACTTGGTGCAATTAATTTTAACTTCTTATTTTCAACTCCCATCATTTTGGACTTTTTCTTATTTCTTATTTCTTTAGTCGTGGGTTCAGTGTTACAAGTACTTATCATTTATAAATGTACATTTTAATTTAATCATTAACTTGCTTTAAAACGGCAAAAAATGAGTATGATGCTTTCAAAATCTGAAATTTAAAGACAGTAATGTTGGATTGTTTTGAAAAAACTAATCTTACCGATACAAAAGTAGTTAATGTCAATGGGGCAAACTTTCCAACTGTAAGGTATAGGGGTCTTCTCATTCTGGTCATAGTTATCATCATGCTGGTACGGTATTCATAGGTCGACTCGAGCCAATCACCCTCCCATATTGAATCAGGAATTTCACTAGCCGTAAGTGTGACATTATTTCCAAACCAACAGTATAAGATCAACTGAAATCCCATTGCGATCATGTAAATAATTTCAGCAATAAATTGTTTACTCGCTATGGGAGTCTAAAAAAAAACTTTCTTGCAATTGATTTTATAAATTTTTCTATTTACCGTTGAGACAAGAAATAGGCAGGTGCACATTATAAAAAGAGTGGCCATTACTTGTGACAACGTTAGGTACTTGTGTATGTTTTCAAGCTCCTTGCACACTCTGAAAATGAGCTTTAAATATTTTTTAAATAAAATTTGTTTTGCTTACGAAAACACTGTCTGGAGGTGTTTAACACATTTATTCATTTCTGCAGCCATTTGTTTGTTTAATTCTGGCGAATTGTGTAATTTATCACCAGTTAGTTCTGTACCACTTATTTTATCTAAACTTCTGCCTCGTATGCTCTTGAAAGCTCCTTTTAAAATAATCATTTGACCTCCGATTAAATTCATGATATTCATGAAGAGCGTATCCATTCCAACAATACTGTACGCATACGAAAACATTGGGATTGCTTGATAACCCAAAGCTATTAAATATTTCGATGGCGAATCGATTTTAAAGGGCATCCAACTAAAATAGGGCAATTTTTGATGAAACGTCAAAGTGCCATTTTCATCTTCGATGTAAATAGGATTTCTTATTGTCACGAGCAATGGTGGAACGTAAGAGGATGATAAAGTTAAATGAGCTAACATGAAGAAACACAGTGTATATTTTATTCCAGTTCTTTTTGTTTTCTTTGAAATCAATCCAGGCGTAAACTCATTTTTCACTTCGTAATGCAGTTTCACATCTTCAAGTGTGTTAATGATGTTTATTAAATTTTCGCCTCGATAGTACCAAAACGTTACTTTGAAGGCTCCCATTAAATGCGTTAAAGCAAAATTGATGTTTTTAATTGCATCATTTAGGTTTCTGTATGTCTGCAAGAGACTGGCAAATTCAGTAACAGTGAAAAACAAATTCACGAACAAAAATATGAATATTGCGTACATTCTGTACAGATAATAAATGATTATATGTGGTTTATCAGGAGCCCACAAACCGGCACAACGCAACATCCAGCGATTAAAGAAGAAATGATCTTTTGCATACTTATTTAGTTTAACTGGCTTTACCAATGAAGACATTTTTGACTATGAGTAACAGCTTGTAAAAGAGTCGGTTAAATAGCTCTGAACTTTGTTTAATTATTCACCAAAGAACTGTACTGCTGTTGTAAAATTACAGGGCAAATGTTTTGATTTATTTTCATACTGTAATCAACGAAAAGGAAAACTTTGATGTTCTAATAGGAAATTCTTCTAGAATTAGCCAATTTCTTTGATAATACGCTATCGATAATGAAACTGGTTTGTGTTTGTAGATCTTCTTTTTTATTAATTGAGACGCGTTTGATTTTCGGCGTTTCAGGTGATTCCTTTCGTTTTAATATTGATTTTGTAGTAGCTGAAACATTGCTTCGGTCTGATCGAACCGATGACTTTCTTTTGGAAATAATGGAACTTCTTTTGTCTTTCATATTTTTAACTCGTGCTTCAATACTAAATGATACATCTTCAGATTTGCGTGATCGTAATTCGGGTGGTATTAACGATCCCTTTGCTTGCAATGCTTTCATTTTTTGTTTTTCAATTTTATCTATGTCTATTAATTGTTGTATTATTTTCGAATTGTCTATTGCCTTTTTAATTGAGTCATATGTTGATCGCCTTTCACCGCCGAGCTGAAAAAATGCCATTAAACAGATGAAGTTAAATTGATAAAACTATGTTAACTGGAGCTAGTATGGAAGTTCTGCGAGATATTCTGCGCTTATCTTTTATCACTTGCCAAGGATCTTGAATTGAAGCGGTTTCACTTCTTGTAGATAAGCTTTGTTTTTCAAGATATTCAGCTGTTAAGGGCATCTATCAACATTGTTTGTAAAAGAAAGTGATACTAGGTCGACCAAATATTTACCAAACTTCTACGTTGTAATTCTTGTTTTATTTTGTTTAGCGCCTCACTCTCAACACTTTCATCATAAATTGAGTAATGCATTTTTGATACTGGTTGCAATCGTTGTAATAACTACCATATATTTTTATTAATTTTGTAATTGATTGAAAGCAGATACAAACGAACCCTTTTTACAAATTCATCTCGGTCTTCTTTTCTTTCATTCACAGGCTCAGCTGGTTTTAAGTTACTTTTGATAATTGAATTTGGTAGTGCAGCTCCTTTTAAAAATATTGATGGTCTTCTGCTTCCACTTGCATTTGAGCTTTTTCGACTTTGTGAAACTGCCCACTGGAATGTTTAAATTATACTTTGATTGCAGTTAGAAAATTGTATGCAGTTAATGAAAATTGAATTATTTCATAATTCATTACAAAATTTATATTGCTTTCAATAAAAGCTTTGAATGTGTAAATGTTTTCACTTCAAATAAATACTTTTTTGCTTGTAAATATTGTTATACACACTTTAAATTCCGTGTTATTGGAAATCTTGTGTTGTTGTGAACATATTGTTGCAAGAACAGCTTTTTATGTTTAAAAATGGCCATTATTTACATTACATCTCAATAAGATGGATAATTATTGTTTTTATGTCCTCCCGTGATTAAATTGTGCTTTTATTCCCGTTTTACAAAGACTGAAGTGGCTTATTTAAACTCAAGGAATTAAATAAATTTAATCTCTGATTAGTAGAGCGATATAAAAAATTTAATCGCTTATTAGAGGGATATAATAAATTTAATCCCTTTAAATAAATACCTATTTTATGGTCTTTAAAACTTAAATTTAGTTTCAATAGTTTTGTTTAAATGAGTTACGTTAGGTACATTAATTATGTACTTCATACTTTATTTGCAGTCTTTCTCTAACGATTTAATTTGTTCAAAATGTTTTAATTTGAAAAATGTGATTTGAGAAGGTATAATAATAGTGATACCAATGGTCAGAAGTGTCATTTAATGCTGCAAGCTCAGTCTGTAAACTTTCACCTGTGGGGTTAAATCACTAACTTCTGTCCCTCATTTTATAGTATATATATTATTACGTGTCTATAAAAAGTTAAGCTTTTACTAGGATTTTATTGAGTTGTGTATAAGCCCAAAATCATGGTAAATGAAGCGTTCATTTTTAGAAATGCTAACAACTTAATAAACTTTCATGAGGAATATGAAATGCTGCAAACAAATTTTCATTCAAAAATAAGTTTAGTTTCATTACTTGATATTGTGAGTCCAGTGAATTTTTTCGTTGCTGTATTTGTTTTTCTTGTTTTTTGGCCATTACTCTTGTTGTTATACCTATGTGAAGTGGATCAACGGACGGTACTTTGGGGATGGGGGGTACATCGATCAAAAATGAATACATTTTATGTTTTACAATTTTTTTTACTAATAATTTTGACAGTTGTGTTTTTTTTACAGTAAATTGGCAATCATGTTAAAAATAGTAAAATCCTCTAAATATTTTTTAAGTGCATTTGAAAATCTATGCTTCAGCACTTGCAGAAATTTCTCAATACAAAATCAAAAGTATTATCGTCACTACAATCGCAAACCAAAATATTTGCTATTGCAAAATTTAAAATTCTTTAGTTCTGATGCAAATGTACATGACGAAGGTAAGACACAAAAATAATTTTAATTAAAATAAATTAAATTAATTAAATGTTAATTGCAGAACCATTGGAACCTGATATACCCACAATAACAAATGGCGACCCTGAATTAGAACATAAATTGCGTGTATTGTTATTAGAAGTAGAAGTAATGAGACAAGATGGTCATAGTATTCCATCACAATTGTATATGCAAACTCATCATTGGCAAGAGTTGTTGAAATTGCAGACGAAATCAGCCAGACGGAAGTATTTGGATTTCTTATTTAAAGTTGAAAAAAAGAAAGAGAACCGTAAATTCAAAAAAGAACAAAATCAAATTGATTTTGAAAAGTATAAACAGCAAAAAGCAGAAGAAGATCAAGAGGATTCAGAAGGAGTTATGAAATATAATTTAAAGAACAATAATATTTTTTTGAGATTTTATGATACTACCATCAATCAACTGTACAATTATCGATTAATACAGGCAATGCAGTTTGGTCAGAAAATAGTTGTTGATTGCGGATTTCAAGAAAATATGACAACACGTGAAAATATGCTTTGTGCAAAGCAATTGATGTTGCTATTTTCAGAAAATCGAATGCATGATGGTAATGAATTAATTAAGTTTATAATATAGGGCTAATTGAATTTGTTTCAGATCCATTTGATCTTCATTTTTGTAACCTGGTTCCTGATACAACGTTATCCCAAGCTTTATATCGTCACATACCTTCACTTTCTGAACTATCATTTCCTCTTACCGTACACCAAGAAAGTTATTTAGATTTATTTCCGAAAAATAATTTAGTTTATCTAACACCACATTGTAGAAATGAATTGAGTGAATTTAATCATGATGATATTTACATAATTGGTGGTATTGTTGATAAGGTTGTTATCTTAATAATTGTTAAACAATTTTTCTAGCAAATACTTTTTCCAGGTAAATAATGAACCGCTGTCATTGGCAAAAGCTAAACGAGAAGGTCTTCGAATGGCAAAGTTACCTCTTGATCACTACTTACAGTGGGGAGGAGGTTCAGGTAAAAGTCTAACTTTAAATCAGGTTGTGGCAATTCTTTTGGATGCAAAGCATACCAGTGATTGGAAATATGCCCTTAGACATGTTCCCAAGAGAAAACTCGTTGACCTTTCTGTTGGATCTGCAATTAATAAAACAAATAATAATTTTAGTTATGATAAAAGTCGAAAATGGAAACCAATTGTTAAAGCAGAAAAAAAATTAAATGTTAGAGATATATTTTCAGAGGATAAAAACGAAAGTGCCACAGAAATGCTTTTGAACTTACGGAAGACTAATAAATAAAATAATTACCTACATATTGAATTTTGTTTTATTTTAGAGAATTGATATAATTAAACAATTTCAATTTATCTTCATATTGTTTTATTACAATTGTTATTACAATATTACATTTCGGGCTGAAGAGAACAGTTTTACACAAATTTTTAGCTTAACACCAATACAGTGCGACCTCGATAATCCCGCACTAATTAAAACCGCGGTGATCCGGATAAGTAAATAATTCGGATTACTGAAGCGAGGCAGTTTTTTTGTGGAAAAGAAACATTTAATACAAAACAACTAGAAAATAGTGCAAAAACAAAAATTATTTAAGTGTGTAACAGGCGAGCGTGGATGGTGATTCGTACATTAAAGATGTTGATAAATAGATTTTATTCAATTAATGAACATGGAGGTTGACAATATGAACACTTAAGTAAAGTACTGGCGTTACGCAGAACGGTGTTAAATGACGGTAATAAGAGACAGTGCTAATAAGAGACGATGCTTAAATTAGAAAAACTGTGAAGTGTAGAAGGACAAAGTAAGCTAGTATAAGTTATTTAGTTCGTTATTAATACATGCGCAATATCAAGGTAGGCACTTGGTTATTATTTTGTTCAAAAACACATTTGAAATAAAATGTTGCATTGTATGGGCCTACCAACATCATCTCTTATTACCTCGTAAAGTTAAAAAATAGTGCTAGTTTATATTTTAATTAGTGCTGGCTTGGGTTTCGAAGCGTGAGGTCGTGTGCTCTGCGTTTTGATAAACCAGGTATTCGTGATAGTGTGTCAATATTTTTATATTGAACGGAATTTATCGAAAAAGTGCTAAAAAATCTTCACAATTTAATCGTATGGCCGATATGGCCAGCGCCCAATGCAATGCAATGCAATGCATGGACGAGTGTCCAGAAATAAGCGATTCAATAAGTAACCAGGAACTGCCACCACTTAAGGGCGGCCCAAAAATGGTGGGGGTTTGACAATTTTATTCCACAGTCCAAATGTTTCTAAGCTAAGAAAGTGTAATAATTTTTCTGCTTCATAGATGGCCCGACAATATCAAAAGAAACATCAAATCTATTTTTAGAATTTCTGGGATGGGAGACAGGGTATTTGCGTCCTTGTTGCACAGTGACGTTACTCGTAGAACAAATCCAAATACCCATTGAACTGAATTACACATAAAATTGAATTAAATTTGAATGGTTGAATTTTTTTAGAAAAAAATGTATTCCTCTAATCAAAAAAGAATAATCGCTAGTAATACCATAAGAAGACACCAATTTAGACATACAAATTAAACATTTTAACCCTTTGTCGTATAACCAACTTTGTACTTATGTCGTATAACCAACCTTGTACTTAACCTTGTACATATTTATAATAAAGTCAGTCTAAACCCAGACGTGTTTGAGTGCGGACTCACCCTTATAACATGGCGCAGTCGTAAAACCTACAGAAAATAATTAAATAATTAAATAAGGTGGTTGTGCAATAAATAATAAGTGAAAATGGAAAAGGCGATAGATAAAATGAATTTCCAAGGAAACCTAGCGGAGAATTGGAAAAGATGGAAACAACGATTTGAAATTTATACAATCGCACACGAACTAAATAAAAAAGACGAGAAAGTACAGTGCGCCCAACTTCTGTATTTAATGGGAGAAGAGGCACTTAGTGTGTACAATTCTTTTAATTTGGCGGCAGCTGAAAAAGATAAAATTGAAGAAATAAAGAAAAAATTCGAAGAATACTTTGTACCAAAAAAGAACTTGACATACGAGAGATACAAATTCTTTACATATCGACAAAACGGAGAATCGATAGACCAATTTGTAACCGAACTAAAAAATCAAGCAAATCAATGCGAATTCAGTCAGCTGAAGGACGATTTAATCAAGACAATGCTGATCACCGGAATAAAGGATGACGCAACTAGAGAAAAATTGTTAGGACAGCAAGAAATTGAGTTAGAGAAAGCAATTGAAATCTGCATTCTAACAGAAACTGCCAGAAAGCAGCTCAAGGACATGAGAACGGTTCAACCGGATGTGCGAGCAGGTGGTATCGAAGAAATCGTTTCCAACAGCAGATGTAGCGGTGCGAAGAAAAGGCAGGAAGTTCGAACTAAACCCAAACAAACTGATAAAAGGACCGGCAAAGTAATAAACAACTGTACTCGGTGTGGTTCAAATCATGCCATAAATGAATGTCCCGCGTATGGAAAGAAATGCCTAAAATGCTCTAAACAAAATCATTTTGCAAAATGTTGTAAAAACCGGCACGTAAATGAAATTGATGTCGACGCAAATTCTTTCGTAATTGATAATGTAGAAAAAACTAAGGTACAGGTATGTCAAATGTTTCTAGATGTTAAAGACACTTTGTCAAATAAATTAGGAAAAATTAAGTTTAAAATAGATACCGGAGCATGTGCAAACTTGATTTCATTAAATGAATTAAAAATGCTCAAATTTAATTTAGGAGGTATTCATGCAACGAAGGATAAACTCGTTACATATACCAAAACACAAATTCCAATATTAGGTAAATGTAATTTAAAGTTAACGTTTAAAGATAAAATACAAGATGCTGTTTTTTATGTGAACAAGGATTCTCATGAGTCTATCTTGGGTTTACCAACCATAACCGCATTAGGTATCATTACCATTCATAAAGAAATTGACAATATTGTATCCAATAATAACTCAAATGACTATAATAAATTAATTGGGAAGTACAAGCATTTGTTCAAAGGAATAGGTAACATTGGTAGTCCGTATCACATAGAAATTCAAAGAGGAGCTGTACCAGTTATACAACCGGTAAGAAAAGTCCCTTTTGCTCTTGAAACTAAATTCAAAAATTGTTTGAAAGAAATGGAAGATTGTGAAATAATTACTAGAGAAAGAGAAAGTGTTGACTGGGTTAATTCATTTGTAATTGTGCAAAAAAATGATGGTTCATTAAGAATTTGTCTTGATCCGCGAGAATTGAATAAAGTCATGAAAAATCGTACTTATAAATTACCTACGATAGACGATATTACATCCAAACTTAGAGATTCAAAATACTTTTCTACCCTTGATGCGGCAAATGGCTTTTGGAATATACCACTTGATAAAAGTTCTAGTAAGTTATGTACTTTTGGAACACCCTTCGGAAGATACCGGTTTTTAAGAATGCCCTTCGGGATAAAAACCGCAAGTGAGGTATTTCAAGAAAATTTTAAAGAAATCTTCGCGATTCCGGGTGTAGAAATTTATATTGATGACATATTAATTCATGGAAAAGATAAAGACGAACACGATAAAATTTTAAATAAAGTTTTCGAAGCCGCAACGAAACATAATATAAAATTCAATTCAGAGAAATGTAAATTAGGTGTTCATGAAGTAACGTACCTAGGGTATAAATTTTCAGACAAAGGCATTACTATCGATGAAAATAAAATTGAAGCCATTAACGAAATGCCTAGACCAAAAAATAAGAAAGATGTGCAGAGATTTTTAGGTATGATTACCTATGTAGGTAAATTTATTGAAAATCTATCAAATAAAACGCACCCTCTTAGAGGATTAATCAAAGAAGACACTATATTTAGGTGGGAAAAAGAACATGAGCAAGCGTTCACTGATTTAAAGCAAATAGTTGCACAAAATTGCACATTAGAATATTTTAATCCAAATGAGCCAATCATAGTTTCGGTAGATGCATCGAAAAATGGGTTAGGAGCAGTACTGGTTCAAAACAATAAGTCATGTGCTTACGCTTCACGCGCAATGACAGAAACGCAACAAAGATACGCGCAAATTGAAAAAGAATTATTAGCGATATGCTTTGGTGTAAATAAATTCCATCAATACGTGTACGGAACTAAATTTGAAGTAGAGACGGATCATAAACCACTGATTTCAATTTTTAAAAAACCATTACATGAATGTCCAGCAAGACTTCAAAGAATGATGCTCTCTCTTCAAAGATTTGATTTTACTGTTAGATTTAAACCAGGTAAAGATTTAATTATTGCCGACACTTTATCGAGAGCTTTTATAAATAAACAATTTAATGACAATTTAAACCTAGATGCTCAGGTCTGTATAATTGAAAGCAATCTAACAACTGATGAGTCACTTCGACAACTCAGTACCGAAACAGAAAAAGATCCAGAAATGATTCAAATAAAAAAATTTACTAGAAACGGATGGCCAAATTCAATTAATAAAGTGCAAAGTGAATTGAAACCATACTACAAACTTAGGGCAGAAATCACGGAAAGTAAAAATGGTTTACTATTCTTAGCACAACGAATTATCATACCAACCTCAATGAGAAACAAAGTTTTAGGGAACATTCACACAGGACATTTTGGCATAACCAAATGTCTTCAACGAGCAAAAAATACCGTATATTGGCCCTATATGTCAAAACATGTAGAGGATTTAGTTAGTAAATGCTCAATGTGTAACAAATACCAAAATTCAAATAAAAAAGAACCATTAAAATGTCACGAAATAATTAAACAACCATGGCAAAAATTAAGTATTGATTTATTTCAAGTAAACGACGAAATTTACTTATTAGTGGTAGACTACTATTCAAAGTACCCTGAAGTAATAAATTTAAGAAAGCAATTAACTTCACAAAATATAATCAATAAGTTAAAAGAAATATTTGCCAGACACGGAATTCCAAGAATAGTCGTTACAGATAGCGGCACAAATCTAAAAAGTCTGGAATACCAAAATTTTGCAAAACAGTGGAATTTTCAAATGGTAACGGCGTCCCCACATCACCAACAGTCGAATGGAATGGCTGAGCGTACAATTCAGAGTATAAAAAATTTAATAAAGAAATGTACCGAAAATAAGGAAGATCTTAATTTAGCTTTGTTAGCATTCAGAAATACACCTGTTTATAGTATTTACAGTCCAAGTCAAATTTTAATGTCTAGATACTTGAGAGACAATTTACCTATTATAGATAACAAACTAAATCCGAAAGTAATTGACAGAAAGAAATTCAGTAAGAAAATTGACGAAAGTCAATCAAAATACAAACAACATTATGACAGCAAGGGTGTAAAAGAAAGATTCGATTTAAAACCAGGTGCGATGGTAAGGTACCAAGATAGACCCAAGAGTACTTGGAAATTAGGCAGAGTTGTAGAGAAAGTTAGGGATAGGACGTACAAAATCGAAAAGGGAGATGGAAGGTTTATCATTAGAAATAGAATGTATTTAAGAGAAACTCAAGAAAAACTTGAAAAACATCCAGAACCTGAATCAACGTATGTTCATAACAATTTTAGTGAAACAGAAGACAACGGAAGTGCAAACACAGCAGAACCAACAAGGGAGTGTAGTGCCAACGAGGAAACTGGAAAAGTGTTTACGCGATATGGACGTGAAATCAAAAAACCAAAATTCTTCGATCATGTTCAAAAATAAATTTAAGTTAGATCTAAGAATATCAAATGTGTTTGTAAAAGAAAAAAAAAAAAAAAAAGAGGGAGATGTCGTATAACCAACTTTGTACTTATGTCGTATAACCAACCTTGTACTTAACCTTGTACATATTTATAATAAAGTCAGTCTAAACCCAGACGTGTTTGAGTGCGGACTCACCCTTATAACACCCTTTAAGGACGGAATTTATTTTCGGTTACAGATCCCATGGGATGTAGTTAGATTTGTGTCGCGAATGTGCGACATTCGGGAAAACTGCTTCTTTTCTAGTGTGACGCGTATGGGCGACATACGTCTTTAAAGGGTTAAAAAACAAACACAAGCTCAACATTATAAAAGGCTGAAATTTAAGATAATTGAAAATCAACAGAACAGGAAAATTTTAAAATTGTCATTGTTTAAGCAGGTCAGTGGTCCCTAGCAACCAGAATTGACGTACAAATCGTCCCTAGAGCGACGGGCTCCAGCCTTGAATATCGCAAATTTTCTAATTCTTTTGTGCTGCGACAAATTTTATGATGGTTATAAATTTCTTATTTTAAAAGCTTTTAACTGCGTCTTTAGGAACTACATATTTGACACTTTAGTTTGAAAATCGTTTTACATATTTTGTCCCACTTCGTTGATTAAAAATTCAAAACCGGTGCTTGGTATTCTGGCAAAATTTTTAAAATTTCGGTCACACCGCAATTCATCATTAACCCTTTGAGTGACAAGGAGCGCAATCGCGCTCGTCAATACACTGTCCGAAAATGCCAGGAGCGCGATCGCGTTTTTGCTTCCACACTAACTAATACAATCGATCTCTCTTTCATACTTATCGATTCTTGTTTATTGTTTATTGTCTTTGGAATTGGCAATTTTAGCTAATTCTCTAAAAATCACTTTGGCACTCAAAGGGTTAATTACAAAACGGAACAATGTCGTCGGCTTTTAAATCGTTGATGATGTCGCTGCCCATTACCACTGTATCGCTTTCGAGACCTTAATAATGGGCAAATCCAAAATCTTTTCTTTTCTTTTTTCTGTGCACCACTTAAAATTACATATCCTGCAGCCGCGAGAAGAAAGTCTTTCTGATTTACCATTGCTTTGACTAAATTTTTTTTTGTATCAACCGATTATGCAAAACACAGTTTTCCCAGAAGCTTCATGATTTAAGTGCTTTATTACCTCCCATAAATAAATGCATTCGAACTTACCTACCTGCGACAGTTGTATTCCAGATGTTTCAAATATCGTTCAACGAAATAAGATTAATCATATTATTTATGGCGTTGAGTGACGTTTATAGATAATATGTCAATATATAAATTAAATTGCAAAAAGGTGCAAAATTTTCTTACCAAATACCACTGGAGGTTAAATTAAAATCCGAAAATTTTTTCTCCGATATGAATATTTTAAGAAAATTATCTCTCGCCTGGGGCTCGGAATAATTTTCAAAATATTCATACCTTCGAAAAAATTTTCGGAAAAAATTTAACCTCTAGTGGCATTACTAGTAGGCCAAGCAATAAAGCATTTTTTCATGCCATAAATACTACCCAGAAACCGACTGTGCGATTACATAAAAGACAGTTAGTAGATCAATTTGGCATAATTTTAGACTCGAGGACCATAATTTTTAATTTGCTATGAACAATTTAGAAGAAAAAATCGTTTTTTTTAGTTTTTTGCTTGTAAAATGGAATCTAATGAAGCAATCTTAATGTTGTCAATAGACGAATTGTAGAGAATTAAATTACGAAGAGAATGAGAGGTCGAATGTCCCGATCCAATAATTAGAACCGGAGAGAACCCGGAAAATCCGGAAATTTCAGTGTTTTTAAAAAAAATTCACAATTCCCACATTTTTTTATTTTAAGAACTGACAACGCATTTTGCTAAGTTTATAATGAGAAACTGTTCAATTAAAAGAAATAATATTAAAAAGCTGTATTTTTTATTTAAACATTATAAAATAACCTTTTGAATACCACTTGAGAGTGCGAATTAATTAGAAAATAATTTTCCAGTATTTTCTCTAACTTGTTGCCATTCTCGAGCCCTACGGGCTCTCGTATCTATTCTCTGGCAACAAGTTCTCGAAAATCTGTCGAATTATTTTCAATTTATTCTCACTCTCTTGTGATATTACTGATGAAAATAAGAACACTGGATTACATATGTAAATTCACGCGCCTACTCTAGGGTTAAATACCCGGGAAAGACGTCGAACTGCTAGTAAATTTATAATCGTACCCTCTGGTGGATGGTATCCAAACTTTCTCAGCTAATGCGTCGGCCATGTTTTCACGGAACTGTAAACTTGAATCGAAAAATGTACTTCGAATCGAAAATATTAGGAATTGAACTGGAATATTGAGTAAACTCCGTTGGCGGCAATTTTTTCTATGACCTAACACCTCTATCATTGAATTTGAAGATAACATATAACTGGTTTTTGGTTGTGTTAAAACATCAAATAAACTACTACACGGCCAATGAATTATAATATGAATACCATTCTGACCAAGTTTGACGCATTAATTTACTAATAATATTTCTTTATAAACGATATGTTTGATAAAACGAGTGTAATTTACATTATACGAGGGGTATGCATTTGAACCGTGGTGACATCTATTATTCACTTTAGTGTAATGGCCGGTCTTAAGTTAGCTCGTACAGATGCAGAATGGCAAGTAGTCCAACGTAATAAAAGACCGCGAAGTCCGGAAACAACAGACAATCAACAACAATCTAATTATTGGCTGGCTAACATAACCACAACAAACAACAGATTCTCAGTCCTAGAAAACGATAAGGAAAACGCAACAGAGGTTGCTACAACAAGCAATGAGCCAAAACCGACGCCAATTTTTGTTGAAAAAGTTAAAAATATAAATCCATTGATATCATTGTTAGATAGCATAGAAAAAGATAAATATGTGTTGAAGTCATTAAACAATGATCAGGTTAAAATTCAACCACTAATAGGTACAACCTACAACTCAATTATAAGCACTCTAGAGGAAAAAAACACACAATATTTCACTTATAAACCTAAAAAAGACAAAACTTTTCGCGTGGTTCTTAAAAACATTCATCCCTCAACAGATGTAGAAACTATAAAGCAACATTTACAAAATTTGGGTCATGAAGTGACCAATATTTGGAATGCAAAATCACGGCAAACAAAAAAGGAGTTGCCAATATTCTTTTTGGACTTAAAACAAAATACTAACAACAAAGAAATATATAAAATAAAGTTATTTATGAACACCGTTGTACAGTTTGAGGCGCCTCGTCCCAACAGGGAAATACCACAATGTATGAGATGTCAAAGTTTCGGGCATACAAAAAATTTCTGCTACAAAGAACCGCGCTGCGTTAAATGTATAGGGAAACATTTAACCAGTGATTGTCCAAGGAATAAAAAGGATACAAATGTAAAGTGTGTAAATTGCGGCGAAAATCACCCGACAAACTACAAGGGGTGTTTAGTCTACAAACAAATACAACAAAAAATTTACCCTAAATTAAGAGAAAGAACTACAATGACGAACTTACAACCAGGAACAACGTATGCGCAAGCAGCACGATCAAATGTGCAACAGATGCAATACACTAGCAATAATAACCACCAACAAGCTACAGAAGCTCCATACCAAACAAATGATTTATCTGAACTCAAAACCATGATGAAAAATCTTATTAATCAGATGGGGACAATAATGAACCTTATTTCCACATTAGTCAATAAAATGTCTCAATGGCTCGGTTATTGAAACTGGTCTGTATCAGCATATACAGGAAGTTCAATTATTTTTACAAATTAATGAAATTGATGTAATGTTGATTTCGGAGACACATTTTACGGACAAAAATTATGTAAAAATACATACTTATACAACTTATAATACGAATCATCCTGATGGGACTGCGCATGGAGGAGCTGCCATCATAATTAAGAATAACATTAAACACCATGAACTCGGTAAATATGCTCATGAACACATACAGGCCACCACAATTGAAATAACTGAACAAATCAATATCTTAAAGGTATCAGCAGTATACTGCCCACCAAAGCATAATAACAAAAATGACCATTATGAACATTATTTTAAGACACTTGGCAATAAATTTATAGCTGGTGGAGACTACAATGCCAAAAATATTTATTGGGGATCAAGAATAACAACTACTAAAGGTAGGGAGCTATTGAAAGCCATGTCAGCAAATAATTTGGACTTTTTATCAACTGGGCAGCCGACGTATTGGCCTACCGATCCAAAAAGGTTACCAGATTTACTGGATTTGTGCGTTACAAAAGGGATCAATAAATTTAATACTAAAGTTGAATCAAGTTTTGATCTTTCTTCGGACCATTCGCCGGTAATAGTTACTATGCACTCTAATATACAGCAAATGACAAACAAACCATGCTTATCTAATAGATGGACCAACTGGGAATTATTTCGAGAAAATGTAGCAGATCTCCTCAATCTCAACATCTCACTTAAATCTGCAAAAGAGATAGATGATGCTGTTGACACTTTAACCAAAGCAATACAAGCTGCAGCTTGGACAGCTACCTCGATGGTTGAAGCTTCTCAGAAAAAGGTAAACTGTCCTATTGTAGTTAAACAAAAAGTTGCAGAGAAGAGGAAATTAAGAAAGCGATGGCAACTTACGAGAGCTGAAGCAGACAAGCAAAAGTTAAACAAAGCCGGTAAAGATCTTAAAAAAATACTTCTAGATTTGAAAAATCAAGCCGTGCAAGAATATCTAAAAGGCCTATCACCCACTAAAGCCACGGACTACTCATTGTGGCGCGCAACAAAAAAACTAAAAAGACCACGACAACATTTTCCACCAATCAGAGGAAATAATGGTAATTGGGCTAAAAGTAATAAAGAGAAAGCTGAAGTATTTGCTCATCATCTTGCAGAGGTATTTAAACCGCATCCGACAGTAATACCTGAAGCGGACTTAAATAAGATAAAGGAGTTTTTGGAAGCGCCATATCAAATGGACGTACCCATTAAAAAAACAACCTATTCCGAATTAGATAACACATTAAAAAAAGAGGTCAATTATAAAAAAGCACCTGGTTTTGATCTAATTAATGGAAAAATACTACGAGAATTACCAAGCAAAGCAGTAAAATATGTATTGTTTATATTCAATGCTTCGCTAAGATTAGGCTACTTCCCAATCGCTTGGAAGATAGCTCAAATAATCATGTTACCCAAACCTGGAAAAAATATTAATGAGGTAACATCATATAGGCCAATTAGTCTGCTTCCGATCCTTTCAAAAATTTATGAAAAACTAATTCTAAAAAGGCTGAAAATAGTGATAGAGGATGAAAATCTAATTCCAGATCACCAGTTTGGTTTTCGAAACAATCACGGGACTGTTGAGCAAATTCATCGAGTCGTTAAGAAAATTGGTAATGCCACAGAAAAAAAGTGGTACTGCTGCGCTGTTTTCTTGACATAAGCCAAGCATTTGACAAAGTCTGGTATGATGGGCTTTGTTACAAAATTAAGGAAAATTTACCACACCCATTTTATGTTTTATTAAGATCATACTTAACCGAAAGACATTTCTTAGTGCAACAGCAAGATTGTTTAACCAAGCTGCATCCTATATCATCTGGGGTTCCTCAAGGAAGTGTGTTAGGCCCAATCTTATACCTACTATATACAGCTGACCTTCCCAAAACCAGAGCAATAACAGTAGCAACATTTGCTGATGATACCACTCTTCTGACCTCCCACTCGGATCCTGCAACTGCTTCAAGGATTATGCAACGACAACTTGATAAAATACAAATGTGGTTAACAAAATGGAGAATGAAGGCAAATGAAGACAAATCAGTACAAGTAACCTTCACTACAAAGAGAAGTAACTGCCCATCAGTTACACTAAATGGCAAACAATTAAAACACGAAGATCACGCAAAATATTTAGGTATGCACTTGGATAGGAGAATGACATGGCAAAAGCACATTTTTACTAAAAGGAAGCAGCTAGGGCTAAAACTAAGGCAAATCTATTGGTTATTAGGGAGACAGTCACAACTTTCAATAGAAAATAAGCTGTTAATATATAAAATAATAATCAAACCCATATGGACATACGGCATCCAACTTTGGGGAACAGCTAGCAACAGTAACATAGCAATCCTTCAACGGTTCCAGAATAAAATGCTACGAATTATAGTGAATGCACCATGGTACGTTCCCAATTTAATGCTACACAGTGATTTGTGCGTACAATCGGTTCAGGAAGTGATCACAAGGTCAAGCGTTAGGTACCGTGACAGAGCGAAAACTCACCCAAACGCTCTAGTGAATAAGATTATGGACCCTACAGATGAACCAAGACGTTTAAAACGATTTAAACCTGCAGACTTGCCAACGAGGTTTGATTAAAATTAGATCGAATAATATAGGGAACACTCAATGGAGTCCTCCCTACAAGTCGGTTTATATATAAATTTATTATAAAAAGTACTGATTGTCCTATTTGGACAGATTGTATGTAAGTTAAAAATTAAAAAAAAAAATTAAAAAAAATAAAAATAAAATAAAATATTTTAATTATGAGACCGCATGTTTAAAGGATACACCTTGCGGTTATTTGTGCATGACTCAAAATTCATTTTGATTAGCTTTATACTTCCTTGAATATTTTAGTGTCTCTTATTACAGCACATATTTTAAAATTACTTGGTAATAAGAGACGAGGGTAGTGGTAATAAGAGGCGAGGTAAATGATAATAACAGATTTGATAAAAACTTTACATTTCAGTAGCAAAATGCCTACAAAAAGGAAATCAAACAAAAACCGATAATTTTTATACTGTTTAATATGATGAATGATTGGTATATCGGGCAGGTAACACAACTTCGAGAACGAGATAAAACTGAACGTAATTTTCTACAGTTCAATAAAAATGACAAGTTTATGTTGCTCAAAAAGGTTGACAAATCTACAATTGAAAATAATTTCATAATTGTCCACTTGATTTTCATGGTGCAGGTCCATTTGTTATTAAAATGCACAATTTATCTGCCATAATAACAACGTATAAATTGTTTAAACAGTTTTAAATAAGAATTAACGACTATTTTGTACTTTTTTCTAATAAAACGATATGTTTATTTTATTTACAAATCTTTTGTTTGCATTTTTGGGTAGCCTTTTTTCATCCCAACTTTGATCTCATATATTGTTTTTGTGTTTAAAGCTGGAACGATAAAAAAATGATTGCATTGTGAACTATCAAATGTTGATGTTATAAGAAATATAAACTTTGTCCCTTATTACAACACATTGGTAATAAGAGACAAAAAAAGACAAAAAAAATTAAAAAATAAATTCTACAACAACCTTTTGGTATGCAAAGCTAATATGTACGTATAATAATATGCTTTAGTCAACGTACATACTGTCTAAATAAAAAGTGTCTACCTGTTCCCAGTTTCACCAAATCACATCTCTTATTATATGGTTCTCCCCTATATTCATTCCCTATGTATACTCTATAATTGCTTAGTCTACATTAACCTACTTATATCTTGTTACAATACATGTGGTATAGTCATTGTTTTTAATTACGGATAAATATTTTAAATAAATATCGCTCATTGTGGTAGCGGTTCGTGCAAGACACTCTTGCGATACTCGACGCACAATCAAGCGAGCAAGCGATTAATGGCGTCGATCACTCGCTCGTACGATTGCACGTAGTGCATGCCCTTACAGGGTCACAATTGACTCCCCTAACTATACAAAAATTTTTGTCCGATATTTTCATCTAAATTAGCGAAAAACGGCTGATAATTGGTATCAGAATATCCAACCTCAAATAAATTTGAAAATAATTAGCTCGCTTAATATTTAATACAATCATCTACAATTTAATACTACAGTAGAATAAAATTAATATTTTAATTACTTTCATCACCGATTAGAGATATGTAGGTATATGCAGATAGATCGATAGTAGATAACTAATATTTGCAACATAATGTTTATTTAAAAAAAAACTAAAGTATTTTTGCCTACAGGTTTTGCAACAAATTTACACCGTTTGTAGGAAAAAATACAGCAGATAATGATTCCTTTAATTTCTCATAAGCTGATTCGGACCAATCGTTCCCTTCGTTCATTCGATTATTTGGACTGGTAATAAGACGCTACTTCAATTTTGCGCGAGATTCCTTTGACCACATTTTCTACATGCATGCTTGCACATACTCCCAATGACACAACAATATCTACTTGCAACAAATTTATAATTTTCATGAGCGCAATTTCACAGTCATTTTCAAAATCTTCAAAAAACTGCTCGCCTCTCGACTCACTGTTGTAAGGTGTAATGAACTTACCGGTTTTATCCTTAAAAATTAATGGATAAAAATTATGAACAAAAGCTTTTTCAAAACATTGTTCTGCAGTTATATTACATTTTTTAATTAAATTCCAGAACTGTTTACAACTTCCATTATATTCAAAACTTTATGGATATGTTAGTCCAATTCCAACTTTATGCATCAAATTCATATTACAGAAAGCTACTCCGGTCATATCACTTCCTCGACCAGGATTTATTCCAACAAATAATATGTTTATTATTTGTACAAAAATTTTTAATAAAATCAAAATAAATTTCGGTTCCATATTCCCAAGGATTTCTTAGTTCTTCAAGAAATGGGTATCTTGCCACGTCGTCCTTTAATTTTCTTAAAATGTTTAAAAGTTGATCACTGGTTGATCCCATTGTTGCGGAACCGTTGTAAGTATTATTATAGTACAATAATAAATTCACTTTAATTAAAAACAAACAAACGAGTATAATAATTTTTTACAAGTATACGGACATAAGTTACCACCAAACTTAGGATTTTACTGTTATAAAAGAAAGACCTTTTATGACAAAAATAGTCATTAACAAATAATTTGAAAAAGTTCAACTATTTGGACATTAACACTTTAGAAAGTTTAAGTAATTATTGGAAAATTGGTTATAAATGGACTTTTGATTACAGTGAATGTAATGTCTTCTAAAACGATTTAGATCTTAACACCATTTTATTTTGTAACTGTGCAATTACCTTTTAATATTTACTTTTATCGTTTTTGTTTATAAATTGATAAAGTTGTAGGAATCGATATTCTTTGATATACAGATATATTTAAAAGATGAAATGTTACATAAACAACGCAACTTGATATAAACAATACAACTTAAACAACGCAACTTGATACAAACAACACAACTTAAACAACGTAACTTGATATAAACAATACAACTTAAACTACGTAACTTGATATCAACAATACAGCTTAAACAACATAACTTGATATCAACAACTTTCACCTTCAGACGTCCAACATAAACTACGCAACTTGATATAAACAATACAACTTAAACAACGCAACTTGATACAAACAACACAACTTAAACAACGCAACTTGATACAAACAACACAACTTAAACAACGTAACTTGATATAAACAATACAACTTAAACAACGTAACTTGATATCAACAATACAGCTTAAACAACGTAACTTGATATCAACAACTTTCACCTTCAGACGTCCAACATAAACAACTCTCCTTCGTCCTTCGTTTTCCCGCTTAAGGCGTTGCACGTGTTCGGACCCCGCTCGCGTCTCAACACCGCGGCTTCTTTATTCCCACAACTCGGCCCTCCTGTACGCAACCTCGTCCTCGAGGAAATTGGTTTCCCGTCCTCTTCATCGGAATGGTCGGTCCTATCCTCAAATTCTTGGTAGTCGTCATCTTCATCTTTATTGGCATAAAATTGCTTCCATGGTTTCATGAACTCTGCTGCTGATGTTGTCCGGTGAGAGCCATCATGTTGACCAATCTTATTCATAGAATACCTATCATTTTGCTTTGCTTCTGTGATTTCATAAGGGCCAACGTACTTCGTCTGCAGCTTGGATCCTGGTTGCATTCTTTGGATATCCACCAGGTCTCCAACATGGTAAATCTTGGGTTTCTTTCGTTTTCTATCAAACTGTTTTTTATTTTCTTCTTGAATCTTTTCAATATTCATTTTTGCTTTTAATCGTAACTGGTCTCGTTCATTTTGATATCTGACAATAATTTCCTCCTGTATTAATTTTCTTAATTCGATATCGTCCCTTAGCCTCATCTTCTTTCCAATCATCAATTCGAATGGGGTCGCTTCAGTGCTGCAACTGGCCGTTGAGTTAATAATCTGTTGCGCGAAGTCTACGTGTTTCCACCATTCACCTGGGGTTGGATGCGACATTTTGGTTAATAGTGGGATTAACAAGCGATTAACTCGTTCTACTTGACCATTACTTCTAGCAACTCCTATCGTAGTCAGGGTATGGCGTATGTTTTCTTCTTCGCTATACTCCCTGAAGAGTTGGGACGTGAATGCTGTGCCTCTGTCGGTCGCAAATCGTATGGGGTTTCCAAAAATGACGGCTTGCTTTCTGAGACGGGTAACAACTTCTTGGCTCCCTGTACTTCGAGTTGGATACAACCACACAAACTTACTGAATGCGCCAATCACGACTAATATATGTTGGTAGCTTTTTCTGGTCGATTCCAACGGTCCAATGTGATCTAAATGGTAACATCCCAGAGGTTGATCTCCTTTGTAGATGGATCCGCACTTGAATCCTTCAATAGGGCTTTCAGATTACCATGCTTCCACCTGGTGGGAAAATATCGAACCTTCAGGCAGGCAGACATCAAGCGAGTCAGAAGGGGTCCAATCTCCGGGTGAATCATTTTAACAAAGCAACCTCTAACGTTATCCAGCCCGGGCGCCTTCTTACAATGAATATGCTGTATAATGGCCTCCAGCTCTTCCTCAGGGAAATCTGCTTCATCATAGTTAGGGACAGGGGCAACAGCTCTAAAATTGCCATAAAGCATTTTTTGGTGTGCATTGTTAGTAGCAGGGTCATCATCAGGCAAAAGAGAATGGAGGATGGACGTAAGGGTGTTGCGAACAGTTATTGTGTGTTCCAGATCCGGGGTTCGGACAGAACCCAGGATTCCTCGCGTATGAAACTTATCTGTAGCCAGGCGATAGATAACACCCTAAGGATTTCTGGAAAGGTCGTTTTCAACAAAGCTTTTCCATGAGTCCTCCTTGGCCTTGTCAAGCACCAGATTATACTTCTCCTTAGCTGTAGCCATAAGGGCAGCGAGTCGGTTACTTTCAACTTCAATACGATTTCTGTATAAACATTTTTTCCGGTACAAATAAATGAGGCGGAAACGATCGACCTTATTAGTCCACCAATCCGGGCGAAAAGGGAACCTCTTTCTTCGTCGAGCATGGTCCTTGATGATGGCATTGAGGCCACTGTACAAAGCATGAAGGCTCGAATCAATAGCAGCCGGTGATGATAAAACAGGCCAGTCACGGTTAACATCATACACAAGGGACCGAAGTGGAACTACAATATCCTCCAGTAGGATAGAAGACTGATCCAAATAGTAGGACGGCATAGAGGCATTCTGAGGAGCAGTTCTGCTTGAATTATGACTAAAAGTGATAGCCCGATGGTCAGCACAATTAACGCCATCAATCACGCTCCAGTCAAAAAGGTAAAGGAAGTCAGGTCCGGACTACAAAGCGATAGGTCAATGTAGCTGCTGCCATTTCTCGACTCAAACGTAGGCAGGGTTCCAGGTTCATTGAGGACACAGAGGCCATTCGTCAGAATAAACTCTTCAACATATACAGAGCGGCAGTTACAAAGATGATCATGCCAGATGGTAGATCTAGCATTGAAATCCCCGCATAGATAAATAGATTTCCCTTCAAGTTCAGCAAGGGCTTCTTGAACTGCCATAAGGTCATTGGGAATGGGCGAAGCAGGGGGAAGATAGGCACAAATGAAATATAATTCAAGGGAGGACCCAGAGATGAGAATAGTAGTAAGGTTTTCAGAGGAAAGGTGATGAAGATAAAGGACATCAAACTGGGAGTCATTGATGAGGATGGCAGAACGGAATTGAGAGGAATTGTCAGCAACAAGGCGTAGACCCATTAAGCCTGGCACTACTAATCACGGGTGCGGGAAAGTGATTGACGTGTTAGTGCATCGCTCCATAGAATTTGCCGATTTTAAACCATAAGTGGTGGTAGATTTGTACAATAGTGTTGGTTTCGTTCAGTGCTAGTCGTTTGGTGGTCTTTGTTCAGTTAATTCGTTATAATTTGAGTAATTTTGAAAATTTTTGACGTACGGGAACTGTCAAGTTTTTTCCGTTTACGTTTTTTTACTATTTTTTGCCCGTGAGGCGTTGCTATTGAGTTTGAATGGGACCGGATGGGTCTGGAATGGATTAGTTTATTCATTTCATTCGTTTATTTGGGCATTTGGTTGTAAATTGTGAAAATTTTGTAGAAGTTTGGGAAACGTCAAATTTATCCGATCGGAAATTTTTCGTTATTTTCGCTTGTGAGGCGTTTTTGTCGTGTTATTTGGGAGCGGATACGTGTGTTTTAATTTTGTGGGATCGTAGAATGGATTTGATCTGTTCATTTTGAGTAATTATCCATTAAATTGTAAAAATTTTGACAAGTGTCAAAAATTTTTTAAATTTGTTACATTCGTGGATCATAAAACAATAAACAATAAAATAAATATGTATCAAATCCAAAAAGCAGACGTGAGTGTAGAGAAAGTGAGGAAGCAAAAGAAATCTGTGGAGAGGGCCGTGAATGTTATGAGTCAGGATGAGCCTGAAGAGAAAGTAGAGGAGAGTGCAGAGAAGGTGAAAAGGCGGAGGAATACTGCGGGGAAGGCTGTGATTAAGAGTCAGGATGTGACTTTACGAGATACCCTGGAATGTGAGGATGAATGTAGGGAAGTATCTATAGAAGATTTTCGCCGGTGTATTGAAAGTATTCGTAAATCCTGTAGTGTTACTGTTAAGAGCAGGCTGACTTTTGCAAGAGATAACCAGAGTCAGGTTATGAGGGACCTGAATTGTATGACTAGGGCATTAATCGGATTTCAGGCTATCCAAGATAAGGGGATGTTTGAGAGAGAGAAGTGGCTGAAAGAGGCCCATGAACAAGTGATTCTTGAGTTTAAGAAAGCTAGTGATGACATGGAAAAGCGTTTAGCTCAGAAGATCAAGAGTGAAGTTACCAGGGAAGTTCGTAGGCTTGTAGGGCAGCCTCGAATTTCAGGTGTGAGCTTAGTTGAGCCGCTTACAATAACTGGTGAGAGTGAGGGCATGGCGACCCCTAGTGATTTGAATAGTGAGTTTAATTTGGAGATTAATTCGGAGAATATTTGCGGCTGCAAAAGTTATTATCGGAAGACATAGCAGCCGCAATTGCAGCTGACACAAAAGCAGCTACCGTGCAAATGAACGTCGCTGCGGCCGAGAGACTGGCGCAGGAGAAGGTCAGCATATCATTAGTGTCTTTTAATTAACTTCTTACAATCTTGTAGGTTGATGAAGTAATGGCCCGCTTCTATCAGCAGTTTCCGTAATTACCGTCTACTGTGCCTATGCAGCCTAAGCAAATTCTCTTTTTTTGATTATTATGTTTTAACTTGTTAAATTGAATTAGATAAAATAAAGATAAAAAATAAAAATTGAAACCAAACGAGATAAATGAATGAAATGAAATTAAATTGAATTAAACTTATTACAATCTTGTAGGTTGATGAAGTACTGGTCCGCTTCTATGAGTACTAATTACCGCCTACTGTCCCTGCATAAACGAGATTCCAGTTAGATGGCGATCGAATGTTCGGTCATCCTATTTGTAACGTAATACGCTAACGTTATAATTATTGCTATGTTCAGTAAAAGAAAATTGTCTTTTTTCTATTAAGTGAACCGAAGTTACTCCCGCCGCGCTTACTCGGCGGGTCTCCAATTTTTTTTCAGCAGTTAGCCGCCGATTGGTTTTGATCTAATAAAAGCGCCGCTACCGTCTCCGGTCGCAGCTCTGTTTGCACCGGTTGTACGACCCTGTGTACTACGCTGGACTCGAAACCCACGCGAGTGGCGTCATCAACCCACGCTACTCCAGATTAATTTGAACCAAACGCGTCCTTTTTCCCAAACTTAGTTATTTCGTCCCTCGCGACAGAAAAACACCGTACGAATCATCGCGGAACAAGTGCAAACAAACTCACGCGGAATTGTCGACTGATTCGCTACCCGCAACAGCAATTTCATACAGCGTAATCTAACATGCTAACTAACCTACCCCACGCGCTGTAACCGCTAAAAAAACTACAAGCATACACCCGGTGTCGAGGAAATCTTCCGAATTACACCACTAATTTAAAACAATAGAACCACAAGGAAAAACCACTTTAACAATTCAAAATCAGAAATAAACGGCTCTTGCGCTCGAATTTTTTTTTTTAGAAAGGCTCATTTTCGGTTGAGGGTGCGCTAACTTCCCCCCGCACCACGCTTTGCGTTCTCCAAACCGGTAGGGCGGCTACCCTTCCCGATGACTTAAGTAGGGAATTACTTAAGCCTGTGTGTGTGTCGGGTTGCCGACGGTGCAGGCGTAAATTTAAATTCAATTTACTACAATAAGAATAGGAAAAAATTATTAAATAGTGATATGGGCCCCATTCCCAATACCCGACTGTATAGATTACTAGATTTGACTAACCATCCGTGAAACTCATTCAAGTATTAAATTCACGGATGCGTAAATAATAGTATTTAAAGCTTAGTTTGTAAAATTAGATTTAGTAGATGTACTGAAGATGGTGGCATAGCCACCGAAACGCGTCTATGTAAGTAATTTTATTTTATATAAATTTTTTTGTGATTATAAGGTTCTTGTTTTAATTTTATTTTCAAATCTAAGTAGGCGGAAAAAAAAAATTCCAACGTCGAAATCATAATGCGAAGTGAATGACATTTAATTTAATACTAATAAATAAATCTAATTGTTTTAGAAGCACGAAGATTATTGGTTGTTATTGAAAGGAACAATGAACAAATTGCTCTGAAAGAAGAAGAGATAAAAAGATTAAAAAAAACTAATGAAAAGATTGAAAAGATTCGGCATAATCTTCTAACCAATACTGCAGCTGTAAGTATAAATCTTGTCCTGAGTTTTAACTAATTAAAATCTTATAGGCACACGCAATTCTGGAGCAAGCAGTGCAGCGGGACCAACAAGAAGCTGAGCGAGAAGCACAAGGTGAACAACAACGTCACAGAAGAAACTTTCCTCCTGATGGCCCCTGATGGAACAGTTTTTCTTCTTCCAACTGTTTGCCAAACGTGCCTCCTGATGGGCAAGTATAGGGGCATTTTAAAGCCCTTATGTATGTGAATATTATAAGATAATATAAAGAGTTGAATTGAAGATACTAGTTTTATTGCACCTCTTTACATGGGAGCTCGTTGCAGACTCGGGTCTCGTTCGCGCGCCTTTATCTACCTTTACCTCTTTCCGTTAGGTGGCGCGATCCGCGGCTGCTGGCACCAGACTTGCCTTCCAATTGATCCTCGCTTTTCATTTTTGTGCTATTATATTTAAAAAAATTATTATCGTTCCGTATGTGTATGTATTTAATTGCGGCTCGCGAAAAATTTAAAATTTTGAAAAATGGCTCGGACTATCAAGGAGTTTGGCCACCCCTGCAATAGTACATCATTTCAGCTTCATCAGAGTTGCTTCGATTTTCTAGCAGCTTGCGATACCATGAAGTGGCGTATAGAATCAACCTGGTTCACATGATCACCTTCTTGATCAATTACATTGATGATATCATTTTTATAATAATAAAGGGTTTTCCAATAAGAGGTGTTATTTTGAATAGCCCGTTATTTCGGTAGATGTAACTTTTGGAGCTGTAATTTTTTGACATTTGACAAGTAGAAACTACGCCATTAATAAAAATGGAACGATACACGCTTCAACAACGCATTGAAATTATTAAAATTCACTATAAAAATGGTGAAAATTTGGCAGAGACGGTTCGTAAAACTCGAACATTTTTGGGTCGTCGTGAAGCACCTTGTCGGACCGCAATACAGAAATTGGTGGAAAAATTCGAGCTGTTGGGACAAGTTAGTGATGTGAAGAATAAAACCCGGCCGATTTTGCTTGTTGACGAAGCCATCCAGGTGGAAATGGGCCTCATCACTCAAGATGATTTTTCGATGGAATTCCGGATCATTTTCATGCATTTCAAGGACCCAATCGGCAAAGATACGACGTTGTTGATGATCGGCCGGCTTGAGTTCTTGTGTTAACTGAACTTTATAAGCCTTAAGACCCAAATCTTTATGCAAAATACGGTGTAATGACGTTTTTGGAATGTCTAATTCCAAAGAACGACGAGGAATGGACAAACCTGGGTTTTCTTCAACACTTTCGGCTACAGCAGCAATATTCTCGGCTGTTCTTGAGCGACGTGCACGGGTTTTATTCTTCACATCACTAACTTGTCCCAACAGCTCGAATTTTTCCACCAATTTCTGTATTGCGGTCCGACAAGGTGCTTCACGACGACCCAAAAATGTTCGAGTTTTACGAACCGTCTCTGCCAAATTTTCACCATTTTTATAGTGAATTTTAATAATTTCAATGCGTTGTTGAAGCGTGTATCGTTCCATTTTTATTAATGGCGTAGTTTCTACTTGTCAAATGTCAAAAAATTACAGCTCCAAAAGTTACATCTACCGAAATAACGGGCTATTCAAAATAACACCTCTTATTGGAAAACCCTTTATGTTGAAATTTAAAACTTCTATTTTTTCGAATCGGTTGATCTTGATTATAACGTTTCCGATGGGTGTTTGTTGAAATTACAATTTTTTCATAAGTTTCCAAATCGTTTTGATTCACGAAATTTATATTGGGTGACTTCTTGAACAGCAACTCAATCAAACCTTCGGTTTTAGGTTAACTTATATCACCCACAAGAATATGAGTAGTGGTAAAATTAATCGGTGTATTACCAATCATCAGTCGATCTCCTTCAAGCTTCCGTACACCATATGTTGTATTTAATCCTCTCTTATTATCACCCATTAACCTCACAAGGTACTGATTGAGGAAATCATCCTTTATACCACTATCCATCTCTTCACCTTCACCAACCACAGGTTGCATTATTTCACGCATTACCGCCTTCTTAGCTGTAACCTTTTTCATTTTAACCATTTTATGTTTTCTGCAAATCATTTTATGTAGAATGTCTGCTTGTTCACTCATCGCAATCCAAAACAATACTGCAGACCACTATTGATACACCGCCTTATAATATTAAATTATGAAACTCAGGATGCCAACTTAACTAATAGTATTCTGACTCAAAAATTAGATTCTGACTCAGACAAATCTCATTATGACTCTGAAAATTAGTTTATGTCTGAGTCAGAATAAGCTTTTCTGACTCAAAAATTAGATTCTGACTCAGACAAATCTTATTGTGACTCAGAAAAAGCTCATTCTGAGTCAGCAAAAGCCTTTTCTGACTCAAAAAATTGGATTCTGACTCAGATAAATCTTATTGTGACTCAGACAAATCTTATTGTGACTCAGACAAATCTTATTGTGACTCAGAGAATGTTTATTCTGACTCAGAAAATTAGTTTATATCTCAGAAAAAGCATATTCTGACTCAGAGAATTAGATTCTGGCTCCGAAAAGTTATATTCTGACTCAGAGAATGTTTATTTTGACTCAGAAAATTAATTTATGCCTCTTAAAAAGCATATTCTAACTCAGAGAATTAAATTCTGGCTCAGAAAAATCATATTCAGACTCAGAGAATGTTTATTCTGACTCGGAAAATTAGTTTACGTCTCAGAAAAGTCATATTCTGACTCAGAAAATTAGATTCTAATTCAGTGAAATCATATTCCTATTTGAATTTATTAGAAAATGATTTATATGTATTGTGCGGTACAATTAAATGTTTAACACCAATGAATTATTATTTCAAGTGTATGTATTGTTTGAATGGTTAGGAGTTAGCTATCAGAGGTCAGCTATCTTAAAAAGCATTTAAAAGAATGTATTTATATTCAATAAGTAAGATTGGTATACTTTTTGTAATAGATATTGTTTGAGTTATTTCAATAAATGTAATGTTTTTCATTTCTAGTTAATGTGGTTAATGAGCATATTTGCAATTAGTTTTGACTACTTTCAAATGAGGTTACCAACAATAATCATAATGAGTTATCTTACTAATTAGTAGGAAATTTTCCATTGTGTTATCATCACCCGTAATTATTTTTGACTATTAACATACATGAATAATGGATATTGTTTAAGTTATTTCAGTAAATGTAATGTTTTCGACATCGATTTAATGAGGTTAACACGTATATTTTTAATTAGTTATATTACTAATTGTGCGGGAATTCAGCATTATTATTATTAACATACAACAAGTTTGAGCTATTTTTGATTATTGTAATATTCCGATATCACACATTTGTTGCATGGATGTCTGATAGGTGTAAAGCGAACCGGTACCGATGCTGCAGCATCTGTAGGGTTTGAAATTGTAATAAGTTATCTCTGAAGTTCCAATTAGATACGTAAGTAACCGATTGTTGATTATACCTCAAACATTATCAAACAAGTGTATTTAGTAATGTATTTAGCATTAATATCTTAATAAAAATTTGTGTAATATTATCAGTGTTCTTTTTAATCAACTCCTGCGCGTGCATCTCGCGTAATCACTTAAATCATCTCCGATATTTTTAATTACATCTCGTGGAATCAATTACATCATGAGAGAATACACCTTATGACCTTGAAGCTTAGAGGTTATTAATTAATCATTAAGCTAATTATGAAAGAATGCACCTGGTGATATAGACCTAATTACATGGCGACGTCATCATGCATGAATGGACCTGTTGACTGTGAAATGTCATTAATTACTCATTATGCTAATTGCCTGATGACGTCATGTAACCTTGAAACCGAAAGGTTATTAATGACTCATACCTGGTGACGTCATAGTTGTCATTAATTACTCATAAGCTAATTACTCATTAGGTTAATGACCTCATTAACACATGAATCACTGATCGATTAAACTGATATCAATTTGATATTAATTTGATATCAAAGTGGCGTAGAACCGGCACTGTTATACTACTGATGTTGAATTCTCAACGTATAAAAATTTTCTACGGCGATTTTAGCTTTTTCCATATCAAAACCACAACTTTGTAAAAACAGTATTGTTTAAAATTCTGCAATACATTTTCAGTTGGTATAAACAAATTAATAACTATACGCTATACTGGGAAAATGAGGCTGTTTTTCTATCCACAACCGCAATTGATGAACATCTGCTTTGCTCAGTTCTTCGTATTTTTTATATACATTCTCTGCGTTTGCAAGTGCCATTGTCGGGCAGTAAGTTAACCCATTTAGACTTACCGTCCCATATGCGGTACAGCTCGTTAAAATAATATACAGTGAGGACGCGTGGGTTGGAATAAATTCATTTAAAATTCATGGGTTTGGTTTTTGGAAAAACGCTCGGACACGTCGATTTTTGTTTTTAAAACTGCATCATTTTTAATATTTATACTTTTACGATCGTCTTTTGTTTTCGCAATATGACGTCATCAATAATTTTTTTAAATTGCACTCTATATTTTTGTTCACGAATTTGGATGCAGCGCATTTTTCTGAGTACAAAAATGTCAAATTCGTATGACTTTGAAGAGGAAAGTTTTTGACATAATCAGTCTTAAAGTTTCAAAAATTTATGATAAAATTGTTAGAGTAGACCACTAATAATATCATCAAGGAAGCGCTGGAAATCGAGCAAAACATTCAATTGTGTGTTTATTTTGTTTTTTTGATTGTTGACACTTGTCAAGTACAGTTTCAAGGCTTAAAGAATGGCGCGTTTAACTGAGAAACAACGAATAGAAATGTTGATGATGGTAGGATATGACGATAATACTCGAACAAAAGCTGAAGTTTGCGAATTGTTCAATGATAAGTACCCGGAGAAGCCTATTACACAATCAGTAGTTAGTAAGATGGAGAAACAGTTTAGAGACTTTGGCCACGTAAGAGACAATTACAAAACCAACCATGTTACATTTGCAGAAAGTACACAATTGAATGTTTTGCCCGATTTATAAGAAAATCCTCACAAATCAAGTCGACAAGTAGCTGCAGAACAGTCAGTCTGTTCTAAAATATGACACAAGAACAAATGGCACCCATACAAAGTACATTTTCTTCAGGAACTTATTGAAGACGATCTCGACCGCAGATTAGAATTTTGCGAAATAATGATGAATAGATGCAATGCCAACCCGGAATTTTTACGTAAGATAGTTTTTTCCGACGAGGCAATATTTTGTTTGAATGGTTCGGTAAACAGGCAAAATTTTCGATATTGGGCACCAAAAAGCCTACATTGGAGAATGGAAAGTCATACACAATTACCTTAGAAAGCAAACGTTTGGGCCAGAATTGTGGGTACCTCAATTTTGGGTCCTTTTTTATTGAGGGAACACTTAATTCTGAAAAATATTTAGACTTACTACAAAATGGCATAATACCCAGTGTAAGTGCACTGTACCTGAATAATGAAAACCTAAATACACCGGCAGATTCAATATAGTTCCAACAGGATGGAGCGCCCCCACTCTATTCGAGAACAGTACGAGAATACCTTCATAATATTTTCCCAAATAGATAGATCGGAAGGAAACGTTTTATCAAATGGCCAGCTAGGTCTTCAGATTGAACCCCATTAGATTTTTATCTATGGGGTTATCTGAAATCTAAAGTCTACTTCAATAAACCGGAAAAATAAACACGAAATTGAATGTTTTGCTCGATTTCCAGCGCTTCTTTGATGATATTATTAGTGGTCTACTCTAATAATTTTATCATACATTTTTGAAACTTTAGGACGGATTATTTCGAAAATTTTCCTCATCAAGGTCATACGAATTTGACATTTCTGTACTCAGAAAAATGCGCTGCATCCAGATTCGTTAAGAAAAATATAGGGTGCAATTTAAAAAAATTATTGATGACGTCATAGTGCGAAAACAAAAGACGATCTTAAAATTATAAATATCAAAAAAGATGCAGTTTTAGAAACAAAAATCGACGTGTCCGAGCGTTTTTCCAAAAACCAAACCCATGAATTTTAAATGAATTTATTCCAACCCACGCGTCCTCACTGTATATTAATGTAATAATAATACAATGTATTTATTCATTTTGTATTGACCGGTTTGAACTGGCAGCGCTGCCCCACAGACTTTTTAATTCCGTCCATGTTTATCTGCTGCTGGCGTTTTCTTGTTGTTGCTAAAATATCATTTAATTGATATTTTTAAATTAATTTATTATGTAGGTATATTTACCAGTAATCGCATTGTATACGTTTTTAAGGCTAAGGAAAGATTTCTTATTTATCCTTCCTTGATCAGAAAATAACTGAGCAACCTCATTAGTTAGTAACTTTTTTAAAATTGTTCTGTGGGCATCCTCCCCGCCCAGAACTTAAAAAAAATTAACCTAAAAAATAACACGTAATTCTAAAAACATATTAACAGTAAATTGTAAATATTTCTATCAATTTAGTGAACAATGTGTGATCTTCCAACACCATATTCAACTGCTCTAATTCTTCCACCGAGGACAGGGGCATGTTGATAAATTCGTCGTAGAGTCCCATTGACCCCATTGAGTCTTGGTAGTACATCGGAGTCTGGTGAAGTAACAGATTTTCAATTCACTCAAGCGTTTTTTTTTTATATCTGTTACTTCAAATTGCATTCGATTCAGTTTCCTCTGGGTACTGTTTTCCTCCGAACCTGAAATTTGCAAACTTTCATTTTACAAAATATACAAAGCAGCTATGAATACTACATTTTAGTATCACGACTATTAAGAAACAAAACTGTTAAACGTAAAAAAAAAACTGAGGGCTTGTAATAAAGTGCTCTAAATAACTAAGTAATGGTTTACAATACTAAAAGTAGTTTTTGCTCTAAATTGTGTGCTCGGTTTGCTGCAAAATTATAAATGTTTACGATAAAATGTAGTTGCTTGCTATAAAAAAATTAATATTGCTCTAATAATAATTTAACAATGTTTTATTTTTATAGACTGTAATTTTTTTTAGATTTAAAGTATTTTTGCTACAGCGAAGTAATTATTATTATATAGGGTTTTCCAATAAGAGGTGTTATTTTGAATAGCCCGTTATTTCGGTAGATGTCACTTTTGGAGCTGTAATTTTTTGACATTTGACAAGTAGAAACTGCGCCATTAATAAAAATGGAACGATACACGCTTCAACAACGCATTGAAATTATTAAAAAATAGCGCAATCCATTAACCGTAACTGGTGCTCCAGCCTCATTTTCGAAAAAGTAAGGTCCAATGACCCCGCCGGACCATAAACCGCACCAAACAGTCACACGTTGAGGATAGAGAGGCTTTTCAACAATAACTCTTGGGTTTTCTGAGCCCCAGATGCGACAATTTTGCTTGTTGACGAAGCCATCCAGGTGGAAATGGGCCTCATCACTCAAGATGATTTTTCGATGGAATTCCGGATCATTTTCATGCATTTCAAGGACCCAATCGGCAAAGATACGACGTTGTTGATGATCGGCCGGCTTGAGTTCTTGTGTTAACTGAACTTTATAAGCCTCAAGACCCAAATCTTTATGCAAAATACGGTGTAATGACGTTTTTGGAATGTCTAATTCCAAAGAACGACGAGCAATGGACAAACCTGGGTTTTCTTCAACACTTTCGGTTACAGCAGCAATATTCTCGGCTGTTCTTGAGCGACGTGCACGGGTTTTATTCTTCACATCACTAAGTTGTCCCAACAGCTCGAATTTTTCCACCAATTTCTGTATTGCGGTCCGACAAGGTGCTTCACGACGACCCAAAAATGTTCGAGTTTTACGAACCGTCTCTGCCAAATTTTCACCATTTTTATAGTGAATTTTAATAATTTCAATGCGTTGTTGAAGCGTGTATCGTTCCATTTTTATTAATGGCGTAGTTTCTACTTGTCAAATGTCAAAAAATTACAGCTCCAAAAGTGACATCTACCGAAATAACGGGCTATTCAAAATAACACCTCTTATTGGAAAACCCTATATTAATTTTTATTTCTAAAAAAAATGTGGAAAAAATATTACTTCTACAATATTTAATTTAAATTAAAAAAGAGGCAGATGAAAATGTGCAATTTTCAACAAAATTATGTGTATTGACGTATTTTACACCGCTTGTGCTAGGTTGGTTAGAAATATTATTATGTGACATCTCTTTGAAATAATTATCATATTCAGATTTAAAGTCGAATTTTAGCTAGCAAGGTGTGCGGTCGTGCGGCGGAATTCGGTGATAGGAACTCTATCAGAGTCTTATCGCACCAATACTGATAAAGAATGGCAAGTTGTTCAAAGGAACAAAAGACTCCGAAGTCCGGAACTATCAGTTAACCAAAACAAACAAACCAAAACGGCAGACTATTGGCTAAATCCTATAACTACCGCTAATCGGTACGAACCACTAATTGAAATTGACAACAACGACGACAACAAAGTGCCCAAACCACCGCCAATTTATTTATCTGGTGTGAAAATGATTGAACCACTTATAAATCTTCTAGAATCGATAGCGAAAGACGAATACAACTTAAAAATATTAAATATCGATGAAGTTAAAATACAACCTGAATCTTCGAACAAATACACAGATATTATCAAAGCCTTAGTGGAACTAAAAACTGAATTCCATACCTATAAAAAAAAAAGAAGAACGTAGTTTCAGAGTAGTCCTTAGAAACATACACCCCTCCACTAATATAGAAGAGATAAAACAAAAGCTCAAATTACAAGGACACACTGTTACCAACATATCAAATATCAGGAAAACAGGAACCGCAATACCGCTACCCCTATTCATTGTTGAACTAAAATCAGCAGAAAACAATAAGGATGTCTACAAAATTGATAAACTAGCGCACTCAATAGTTAAGTTCGAAACACCAATTGCAAAACGTCAAATACCCCAATGCGCCAACTGCCAAAGGTTTGATCACATTAAGAATTTCTGTAACAGAAGCCCGAGATGCGTAAAGTGTACTGGCAACCACGCAACGTCCCAATGTCAACGCAAAGAAAAAAGTAATGATGTATGTGTCAACTGTACGGGTAACCATCCCGCAAACTATAAGGGTTGTCTAGTCTACAAGGAGCTACAACGCAAAATGTTCCCTCCACTGAGAAACAGGCAACAAGAGCAAACGCGACCATGCTTAACACAACGTGCCCAACTAAATCATACAAATCACATTAATTTTGCCCAAATAGTAAAAGGTGCTAATCAACAGAATGTCCTACAACAGTCGCAGCAAGTAATGCCACTAAATGAAGCAAACGACATAAGTGAACTGAAAAAAATGCTAAAAACCCTGATAGAGCAAATGGGAACCATGTTAAATCTATTAAACACTCTCGTCTATAAAACCAACAATGGCTCAGCACCTTAAACTAGCTGTATGGAATGCCGACGGCTTGACAAATCATAAAGACGAAATAATATCCTTTATCTTGAATCACTGCATCGACATTATGCTGATTTCTGAGTCGCACTTTACGGATAGAAGTAATTTAAAAATACCTAAATACACAGTATACGCCACACAACACCCAGATGGAACAGCGCACGCTGGAACGGCTATTATTCCCAAATACAAACTTCAACATCTCCAAGCTACATCAATAGCCATTGAAGACTGGAATGGTCCTTTAAACATTTCAGCGGCTTACTGTCCACCAAGACATAATAATAAACAAGAGCAATTCGAACATTACCTACACACATTAGGAAATAGATATATCTTCGGTGGTGACTACAACGCTAAGCATGTCCAGTGGGGCTCAAGATTAAGCACCACTAAAGGCAGAGAACTACTAAAAGCCTTAAATAACACTGGTTCGCAGCCATTATCCACAGGTGAATCAACAAACTGGCCTGCAGATCTAACAAAAATGCCTGACCTCCTTGATTTCTGCATTGTGAAAGGAATAAGTCCAAACAATCTTAAAGTAAAATCCTGCCTAGATCTTACAGGAGATCACTCCCCGATTATAGTCACAGTATGCACAAAAGTCCTACCCAAAAAGAACCCTCCTGCTCTATATAGTAAATACACAAACTGGGAACTTTTTCGAGAACATATAGAGCAATCGCTCGCCCTGGATGTGCCTTTGAAAACAAAACAGGAACTGGTTGAAGCAGTTGAAACTTTCAATAAAATAATCCAACAAGCCGCATGGCAAGCTACACCAAAGAAAGAGCTCAAAAATAATGGAAATCTAGACTGCCCTATTATCGTAAAGAGAAAAATTGCAGAAAAGCGCAAACTTCGCAGGAAATGGCAAACAACGCGACACCCAGGCGACAAACGAGCACTAAATCTAGCAACCAGTGAACTTAAAACTCTTCTCAGCACCATTAAAAACCAGACAGTGCAAGGTTATCTACTACATCTAACACCTACAGAGGCAACAAATTATTCACTTTGGAAAGTCACCAAGAGGCTCAAACGACCACAGCAGCATATTACACCTCTTCGATTGGAGAATAATACCTACGCCATTTGCCGCAAAAATTACTAAGGCCGAAGAAAGCGAAATTCTGGAATATCTTCAGGCACCATTCCCAATGTCGCCACCTGTTAAACCGTTCAAAAGCAATGAAATTACGACCGCAATCGAAAAAGATCTAAACCCCCACAAGGCGCCAGGTTATGATCTCATATCAGGAAAAGTACTCAAAGAACTACCAGAAAAGGGATACAAGTTTATTACATATTTATACAATGCAATGGAAGGTAGCCACAATTATTCTCATACCCAAACCTGGAAAACCCATTGAAGATTATAACGTCCTACAGACCAATTAGTCTGCTGCCGGTCCTGTCAAAAGTCTTTGAAAAATTACAACTAGCGAAAATTATGCCTGCTTTACAAACTTAAAAGTATTGTTCCACCAGACTATTATCAAGTACTCAAATCATACCTCTCAAATAGAAACTTTCTTGTCAAGCATGGAGAAGCTCAAACATGTTTATACCCCATTAAAGCGGGGGTCCCTCAAGGCAGTGTTTTGGGTCCGATACTGTATCTACTATTCACGTTAAATCTTCCTACCTCGCAAACAACAACAGTTGCTACTTTTGCGGATGATACCGTTCTACTATCATCACACCCTGGCCCTATTATAGCCTCTGAGCATCTTCAAATTCATTTGATCAAAATGGAAAGTTGGTGCAATAAGTGGCGCATACATGTTAATGCAACAAAATCAACGCATGTAACCTTTACCACCAGACGGGGCAACTGTCCACCAGTTGAGTTCAATAATCAGCAGATACCCCAAACGGAGAGCGTCAAATATCCGGGTATCCACCTGGACAGACGACTAAATTGGAGGAAGCACATATGGACAAAAAGGAAGCAACTAGGTATCACAATACAAAAGATGTACTGGATTCTAGGGCGAAAGTCCCAGTTGTCACTAGCCAATAAAATACTTTTGTACAAAACTATACTCAAGCCAATATGGACATATGGTATACAACTGTGGGGTACTGCCAGCAACTCGAACATTGACATTCTGAGACGTTTCCAAACTAAAGTTCTTAGAACAATGGTAGATGCACAATGGTATGTCCCAAATGAAGTCATACGACGAGACCTCGACATTCCATCAATTAGTAATGAAATTCATAAATATAGCGATTGCTATAAGAATAGACTTAGTGCTCACCCCAATCTACTTGTGGAGCACCTAATGGAAACGGACAATGAACAACCGCGGTTAAAAAGATTTAAATTCTCCGAATTACCAACACGTTTTGAGTGAGGAGACAAGTGACAATGTAGCTTGAACACGTTTTAGTTTGTTTAGATTAACCTAATTGTCAAATCCTAAGTACATTAAGGGTAGTCAATGGATTATTTCCCAGCATGTTATTTTGTATACGTCAATGTACTTACTGAATGTTGCTAAGCAACAGATTGTAAAAAAATAAATTAAAAAAAAAAAAAAAATTTAAAAAAAAATCAGATTTAGCTTTTCTATAAAATTTTTTAAAACACTTACCTTATGAGAAGAGCACAAAATTACAAAAAAATCACTAAAATCACTAAATCACGTACTGTGTTTAAATCCACAGACCAAAAACGAGACAACAAAAAAATAAAACAGCCGATTTATAGAAATTCGGAAAGCGGCACCCCCCGCAGCATGCGCGCGCAAGTTAAGCGAAACCAAACTCAATTTTGGTAAAATGTACGACAATTTCATTTTGTTTCTAAATTATCCAATTTAAGCAATAACTGCAACTAAATAAAATCATACAGTCGACTGTAAAATCTAACAAATATTGTAATATATACTCTGTAAATTTAAAAAGTTTTGTATTATTACTTCATATGTGCAAACTTATTTTTACACTATCGAATTTGCAGATAATTTTCAAAAAATTTTTGATTTTTTTTTGACAATCCCTACAATTATTTTCTTTGTCGTAAATCAAACTTGATACATGAAATTTATTAATTATTCAAAACTAGCTGACACGACAGACCTTGTTCTGTCCAAATTGATCCATTGATTCATTGACTTGGCTGTACAGATCATTTTGAAATTAAATCCCGAAAAATTTAGAACTTTTGGGAGTTATTTATTCCAATTTCCCTTACAAACAAAAATTTTGTCTGCAAGTTGCTACATATGTTGTTTGATGAGATAACAAACAAAGTTACTCTTGATCCACCTAAAACATACCTAGTATTCTTTCTCTAACCGAAAAATAATTACGTAGGTACTTTAAGAAACCACACATTAATTAAATATAAATCAAATCGAATTATTCTTATCGTTTTCTTTTCGTTATTGACAAATTGTTTCATTGTGTCAAACTGATTATTAAATAAACACAACAAACAATTTCCAACTCAATCTTAAGGTTTTGAGATTCAAAAGGATAATTGTTACAATATGGGGCCAGAAATCTTGAGAACAACCCCTAAGAGGTTTACAAATGGCTACCTGAAGATTTGCGGAACCAATCCCAGCTCGTCAATTTACTTTAAACAATAGTTTTAAAAACGAATCGCTTTTAACAAAAGTACAAAATCTAGAAATTCTACTTTTGTGAAAATTATTTAAATTGTGCTTTCAACATCAATTTCAAGAATTAAAGATTTCACAAAATCAGAAAATATTAAAAACTAAATTTATGAAACCAAATGGAAGACGATAATTAATAGTTAGGATTAAAAGTACTTCTAAGCCTAGGATTAAATGTTTTAGTATTAAAAATTAGTGTTGCCATAAGCTCGTTTTTACTTTCTATGGAAACAAAAGTGACGAATTGTTACAATAATGATGAGATATGTTATGATATGACGTATGAATTAAATTGTTATTATTATAAATGTAATTTATCAAAATGCTGGCGGCGGCGTTTTAAAATTAGTTTTGTTGGATTTGGACCATTATTATTAATTTCTTATTTATTAACTGATTTGTCGTACCGAATTATATAATATATATTATTTCGGAAATTATTTTTTGAAATTTTTATTTGATACAAAATGTAATAGTTTTTAAACATAAAGAATGTTTTTATGTTAACCTAATATTTTATGAATATGCAAAAATAAATATTTTTTTCTTGATATAAATCTAATATTTCTTGAATATACAAATATAAATATTTTTTTCTTTACGTAAATCTAATATTTTTTGAATATGGAAAAATACATATTTTTTATTGATATAGATCTAATATTTCTTAAATGTACAAAAAAAATTTTTTTTATTATGTAAATCTAATATTTTTTAAATATGCATAAATAAATATTTTTTAAATATATTTTAAAAATATTTTAAATACATTAGAAATATTCGAAAAGATTCGAATATTTTTTAAATATTTTATAAATATTTTATAAATATTGTATGCTACTAGGGTAGTAGGTAACTCTTTTGGAAGAGGAAGATGGAAGTCATAAAAACGCAGAAGGCAATATTTTTTTGTTACCTCCTAAAAATGCCAATGATGATTTGACTGATGAAGATTCAGGAGATCAAGATAATGTTGATATAAATAATTTACCACCGAGTATGCTAAGGGCTGAAGCTGAGTTGCAGTTGTCTACAGATGAACAAACGGGCGAAATAGGAGAATCCAGTGAACCACTTCGAAAAGAAAAAGAGCAGGTTCGCTGGAAAAAACAAGATTATACTATATCAAAAAACGCAACATGGGAACTGAGAACTCATGTAGCTTATGGAGGGTCACCAGCTGAATGGTTTTCTTTATTTTTTACAGAGGATGTCTATGCATTACTAACAACAGAGACAAATAAGTATTTGGGGAGAAAAACCTGCCTGCTGATTTGACAATATCAAAAATCAAGTGTGTGTCGATGGTGGTTCGTAAATTAAAGATGTTGATAAATAGGTTTTATTCAATTAATAATTATGGAAGTTTGACGATATGAACACTTAAGTAAAGTGCTGGCGTTCCGCAGAACGGTGTGAAATGACGGTATCAACGTACTACTACTACTATATCCATTCCCTATTTATACTCTATAATTGCTTTAGTCTACATTAACCTACTTATATCTAGTTAACTTTGGTGGTCCATATGGTGGTAAGCAGGACCTGTTAGAGCCATTTGGATGCCCAGGTCAAGCAACATACATGGTCTCCTATACAGTGCTTTCGTAAAGTAAGGAATAAATTCGATAAAACATTTTAGAAGAATTTTCACCAAAAATCCTCGGACCCGTCAACTTCAGTTTTTAAAACGGCATCTTTTTTACTATTTATAATTTTACAATCGTCTTTTGTTTTCGCACTATGACGCCATCAACAATTTTTTTAAATGGCACCTCATATTTTTTTTACGAATTTGGATGCAGCACATTTTTCTGAGTACGGATATGTCAAATTCGTATGACCTTGAAGAGGAATGTTTTCGAAATAATCAGTCCTAAAGTGTCACAAATGTATAGTAAAATTATTAGAGTAAACCAATAATAATATCATCAAGGAAGCGCTGGAAACAAAAGAGAGATGGCCAGATTTAACACACTTTGATTATTTTTTATGAAGATAAAGTGTACGTTAGTAGGTTAGAGAATTTAAAAGATTTATAGCAAGAATTCGTCACGAGATACGACGTATCCCTCCTGAATGTTCAAAAAGAATTTATTCATTGCATTGGCTGCTGTCAGGAAATCAACAGTGCACAATATTTTAATTTACTTAGTTGTTTTTTGAATTTAATCATTACTTAAAATTATTATTTTGAGATAGCTAAACCGTTTTGTTTATTTTTTTTTGTAATCATTGAGTTTGTACCAATCCCATTTTAAAAAATACGCTACTAAAAATAAAATTTGACGAATTCGAGCGTTTTTGCTAATAAATTTTGTTGATGTCAAAACCGTCTTTTGTTTCCAGCGCTTCCTTGATGAGGTTATTATTGGCCTACTCTAATAATTTTACCATACATTTTCGAAACTTTAGGATTGATGTTTTCGAAAACATTCCTCTTCAAGGTCATACAAATTGGACATATCCGTACTCAGAAAAATGTGCTGCATCCAAATTCGTAAAAAAAAATGAAGTGCATTTAAAAAAATTGTTGATGGCGTTATAGTGCGAAAAAAAAAGACTATCGTAAAATTATAAATAGTAAAAAAGATGCCGTTTTAAAAACTGAAGTTGACGGGTCCGAGGATTTTTGGTGAAAATTCTTCTAAAATGTTTTATCGAATTTATTCCTTACTTTACGAAAGCACTGTATAATGAATTGTGTAGTTTCAAATAGTGTTGTTCGATTTAACATTTAATCAAGGAAACCTTGAAGAAGAAATGTGCCAGGATACTATTGACATTGGAGTAAGTAATGAGTATATTAATATTACCTAGTTTATTTAAAACCAGCGTTTCAAGCTAAAAAAACTTGCTGTATTTGATGATATAACAATTCTTTTGGATTCATCCGCAACCTTTTTAGCATCTTCTTTGAAGTAATCGTCATTATCTAGAATATTTTTCATGACTTTCTCTGTAACGATAAAATTAAATTCGGTGTATGTTACGGTTAAAATCCGATTTTAATTCAAATTAGAAACAACTCAAGTGAAAACTAAGTTCCATTGAATGCTGTGTAGTCGATTTTGAAATTAGGGGGGTTATTAGGAGGCTATGATATTATTGTTTTATTTAATTCATGTTGGCAGTAATGAATGTTTAATAACATACCCATACTGACAGAATTACTTAAATGTTACAGAATATTGAAGATAAAGCTTTCCTCGTCGAAAATGTCTTTCGAAATGATCATATTGCTTCCTTCCACAGAAACATCCTTAAACTGTCAATTGTAAAATGCCAATATTAGTGCAATGCGACCAACATAAACTAAAAAAATATTATTTCACAGCTTTCTAACGATCCTCCCGACTTAATCAACTATAGTGAGAGTCGGTTTTACGATTTTTGATAACGTCAAAATTAATGACTTTCGGACATTGACATTATCATATATACAAATAAAAGCTAAAAGTTACCATGTAAATGTTTTATGTAATCTGCTTCGCCGCCATAATCTCGAGGAAGACAATATTTAGGTATGTCTTTGTAAAGATTGTCGATCGACCCACTATGTACATTTATCTAAAAATATATTATAATACATAACTACTGTTGAACTAATAATGTTTATATTGAACTAACTAAATTGAAAATCTCGCTGCTCATAAATGGTTTTATTATTGATAAAAGAGTATCCATAAATGTCACTGCATTAATGCAATGAATAGCTCTTAATTGCAACGGCACGGCATTCTGAAATTCTTATAACATTGTATTGTTCATTATTATTAGATGTCCTTACTTGTAGAAACAGACAAAACGGTTTTATTAACGTTAATTTCAATCTTAATAAATGACCAAAAGTCAATCCCTCCAAGTCGACCAAAAATAGATGTCCTTTAGATGTACCTTCTTGCATTAATTGCAACATCATGGTCATTACAAAATTTTGTATGATCTCAGACAAAACGAAATTGCTGGCATTGCAATCTATTAGTTTAAAAAATATAATTTTTTCATCTTTAAGAGTTTTTTGTGGTAATGGTGTAACGACACTGAAAGAAAATAACCAGTTAACGTGTCTAGCAATTACAATTACGTTTACGTTATTTGTAATAAGTTCCTTACAATTTCGGAAGACGTGTAACCGAAAATTTCTTGATGTTGAATTCTCAACGTATAAAAATTTTCTACGGCGATTTTAGCTTTCTCCATATCAAAACCACAACTTTGTAGAAACAATATTGTTTGAAATTCTGCAATACATTTTCAGTTGATATAAACAAATTAATAAATATACGCTAACCTGTTATACTGGGCAAATGAGGCTGTTTTTCTATCCACAACCGCAATTGATGAACATCTGTTTTGCTCAGTTCTTCGTATTTTTTATATTCATTCTCTGCATTTGCAAGTGCCATTGTCGGGCAGTAAGTTAAGAACACTTTTCTAGCGAATTCTAGTAATACTACTGTTAGACTTGAATATTATTTTGATACCAGAAAAAGAACCTCGAAACCTGTTTTCTTGTATTTACATCAATCGTATAAAAATTTTATTGGCCAAGATAGCGTCGTAAAATAAACCGGTGTTAAACGAATTCATGTTATAAAAAAACTATACCTGGTCAAACGAATAACGAAAATGCCAAAAATCAGCGACGACTTCGGTGAAAAGAAAAAACTGTTTTTGGATTCCAACTTACAAAAAAATTCAAAATTCCGAATACTTCCCCGTATATTAAAGAAACTGATGACCCGTTGTTCAGTTACAGTTTAAGGTCGAAATATAACTTTAACCCGGGTGAAAAAATAAACACTACTAAATTGTGATGGCAACGCTAAAAATTTGATTCATTGTGCTCTTCACTTCAAACCCCCAAACAATACATACTTTCGTAGAATGTTTGGAGCCCTAATAAGAACGTGGCTCATAGACCTGTTTCTTTGGTTTTTGAAGGAGAGTTTATAGCGTGGTACATTATACGAAAAATGCACAATGATTGTACACATACTTATAAGTATACTCTCTTATTAATTATTAAAAAATCATGCAGTAATAACGCGCTACAATTAAACAATTAAATAAAAGCTGTTGCTCGTTATAATTGAGTTAGTATACGTAGAAAACATGTTAATTAATAACAAAATCAGGTTACATACTTATTATATATCGTCTATTTATAAATACAGATTATTTATAAACAATTACAAACAATTTATAATAAAATAATTTCATAGTGTTGCTTCATGACACAGCAGAACCTAGGTCCATCTTGTTTAAGGGGACTTGGCGACAACGAAATATATTTATGCTATAAGGGCGAAAAACTAAATATTCCTAGCGATTTGGTGTATTTGTTATTATACTCAAAACCAACGTTTCCTGCCGAAGTAACTTTCTGTATTTGAAGGTACAATAATTCTTTTTGATTCATTCACAACTTTTTTAGCATCTTCTTTGAAGTAATCATCATTGTCAAGAATATTTTTCATCGCTTTCTCTGTAACGATAAAATTAAATATAGCGATTCTCTTCGGGTCAAAGACCGAAAATTCTCAAAAAGCGAAAACATGCTCAGAACGCATTTTCACGTATTTGAGAACGACCACAAAGCGAAATTCGTGTTATGACAATACCAATTTTCAACAATATTTTTATTATCTTTATTGAAAACGAAATACTATCGAACGGAAGTTACTATTACAGAAATTTAATTTTGCGATCGTTTTACAACTTTCACTCGCACTACGAATTCTTTTTGCCATCATTTCTTCAACTCCTTCTGGGCCTCCCTCTTCTTCTTCTTTAATATCCAATCGACGATTTTTTTAGGCCCATACCACATCAAATTCTTAGCTTCTATTGTGTCTAGCACTGTTGTTTCTATGTTCAATTTGTCCCATTTTAGTTAATTGAGGACCTTGATATTAAAAGGGGATAAATCACAATATGAAAATTGGATTTATCGCCTTCTTGCATCAAAGACGCGTTATGGAATGAGTCAAAAGTAGTTTTAACTTCATTATGACATTATAACTTGCCCCATTCTAACATAAAACGACACCTAATTTACAATACATTCAAATGACATACATAACTCGATATTGGGAAAATAATGACATCCCCTTTTTGCACCAAGGTTCTCAATTTCTGACTAACTCTTCGCCAAAAACTCATCTCTGTGACTACTAATTTTTCTTTAAATTGTTTTATTATCGTCCAGGTTTTGGTTTGTCGGTTAAAATGCTTTCCACTGTAGATTTGTACATTTTTAGGTGTGAATGTTGTGTTATTTGCTTGCTCCATAAAATCGAGTTTAATTGCCTTATAGCTGATTTTCCTTCTGTATGGTACGGTACGGTACGAATTTCGCTCCGTAGTCGTTTTTTTACTCAATGAACAAATAAAACTTAAAAAATACCATGTAAATTATTTATGTAATCTGCGTTGCCTCCTAAATCTCGAGGAAGACAATATTTCGGTATATCTTTATAAAGATTGTCAAGAGATCCACTATTATGCACATTCATCTACAAAAAATATTTATAAATACTGTTCAACTAAGATTTTTACATGAGACTAACTAAATTGAAAATCTCGCTGCTCATAAATGGTTTTATTATTGATAAAAGAGTATCCATAAACGGCCCTACATTAATGTAATGAATAGCTTTTAATCGCAAAGGCACGGCTTTCTGAAATTCATTTAACATTATATTGTTCATTATTGTTGGATGTGCTTACTTCTAAAAACAAAAAGAATTGTTTCAATGATGTTTAATTTCAATCTTAATAAGTGACCAAAAGTCAATCCCTCCAAGTCGACCAAAAATAGATGTCCTTTAGATGTACACTATTGGACAAATTAAATGAGACACGGCGTTCGAGCGCTCGCAGGCGGTTTTGCAAGGGTGTTTGGATGGTTGTCTACAAATTTGAAGCCCGTACTCAGTAAAATTGTCAGGGCCCCATCAAAAATAAAAAAATTATAGAAACAATTCAAACGGTGGGCGCGTTCAGGAAAGTTAACGTATTTTGGAGAAAATCGTTCGTCTCCGAAATAAAAGTTTGGAATTTTTTTAAAATGTTTACGGATACGACTTTATATAATTAGTTTTTATACATAGTTTATGAATAAAAATGTTTTAAACAAATTTTTATCAACTTTAAAAAATAATTTTTCTACTTTGGTATTATAAGTGAGTTTTTGTGAAACTAAAAGTAGTGTCACAAAGGAACTTTTTGTGAAACCGCTCTTGTTCTTTTTTTGATACTTGTTACGTTGGTATTGCTGTAATAGCACGCTGGTCGGCGTCGGGCATCTCTACCGAGCTCCTGTCAAGGTCAAGCCAAGTGTACAGCTTAATTCTTCCATGACTTATTCATAAAAGTATCAAACTCGAGATTTAAAATTTGAAGTTTTAGTTGACATATGACACATGACAAATACCAACACAACCAGTAATTAATCCTAAAAATCTCTAGAATATTTAGAAAGCACAATTTTCAAATTTTCATGAAACTAAGAGCACCAAAGTAGAAAAAATAGTATATTACATTCGTTTTATAAGGCGTATTGTCACACTCGTGACATTGGAGCACTCCTCGCTTCGCTCGTCGTGCCCCAAACTTATTCGTGCGACAATAGATCGTCTTATAAAACTTGTATAATAATATACTATTTTAATTTCGTAAATTTTTGTTGGTGAAATAAAAAAATTTGTAATCGCGTGTTTGTTAACAAGAAACATTATATTTATATTCGAAGCATTTTTTTTTTCTAATTCTGTAAAATTTAATGAAAAGATATGCCACTGTTTTTATTAGTTATGCAAAAAACTGTTTCAACCCATTTGTGCATGAAGTTAAAATATTTCGTAATTTTTTGCTTTCAGATTATCTCCATTATTAGATTATTATCATAAAATATGACCGTCCCTTAAAGGGGACACTATGGACTAATGGTCCAACAACGACGCAAACCAAAAGATTACAGACAAAAATTGTGAGGGATGAAAACACCAAAAATACAACGCTGCCTCCGGGACTATTAGCAGGTATACTTTATTGAGGTCCGTCTACGAAGTACGGACTCGTGTTAAATGATAGTTTGAATATATCTATTAACCAAAACAAGCGTCAGCTGTTTGCATCTGAGTGGATTTGGCTGACAAAATTGGAAATATGTCGAAAAAAAATAATAAAAAAGTCATTTCAATACTTTTGAAAATTTGTCAATCTTTAGTTTAAATAATATTAAAAATAAATATAACCGTCAGCTGCACTTATTCGTATAACTATTTTATTGAGTTTTTTACGAAAAACATTGCTGAAAATTTAGGGAGGAGGCTTATTAACGGGGAAGGTCTGTACGCGGGTAAATATGATAAAAAAAAATTTTTAAATTTTAAAAAATCGGTTGACAGATTTCTGAAAAAGAACTATTTGGCCTTGATAAATAATTTATTAAAAAGTACCAACAATATTGCTAATCTATAAAAAATGAAAACGTAACGATACTTTCCCAAATCAAGGTAATCAAGTTTTTCACAAAAACAAAATCGTGACAAATATCATAAGACAAAATTAACCATATTTAGCTGTAATCTTTTGGTTTGCGTCGTTGTTGGGCATTTACTATTGTATCGGAATCTGTCAATTCGGGCAACATGCAATTTTTATAAAGCTCGATTAATTTTGGCAATATGCAGTTATCCGAAAATTCTTTATCTTTTTAAATTCTTATTACTTCCAAATCAACGTCAGTATCTTACATAAAACCAGATCATACAAATTTCTTTTTAAAATATTTACTCGTCATTGAATTTAGAAGTAATAATTGTGATTTGTCATCTTTAATAAAATAGCAAATTGTTTTCAAATTGTTCTGGACAGCTTGATACATATTTTGGTTCTTCGTTGAAAATAAACATTTCACTTTTAAAAACCAAACAATTGAATTCGCCCTTAAATACCGGTTTTCTATTCATTTCGACCGTAACTTATTGCAGTCGATAGATTTAAAATACCTAACTGTTGTATAGCAAATTTTTTAGTCGTTTGATTTTTATTTTAAGAGAAAGTAAAATTTAGACTTGTGTGACAATAATTAATAAAATTTTGAACGTAAGATTAAATGATTTCGTTGAACGGCGAATTAATTTTCGAATTTAATAAATTTGTATCCAACTTATTTCGTAGTCAATTTCGGATCAGTTATTTAACTTTCAAGATTGTTTCACAACAAATGAGAAAATTGTTAACGCCAGCGATATTTGTTTAAACCATTAGTCCATAGTGTCCCCTTTAAGGGACGGTCATATTTTATGATAATAATCTAATAATGGAGATAATCTGAAAGCAAAAAATTACGAAATATTTTAACTTCATGCACCAATGGGTTGAAACAGTTTTTTGCATAACTAATAAAAACAGTGGCATATCTTTTCATTAAATTTTACAGAATTAGAAAAAAAATATGCTTCGAATATAAATATAATGTTTCTTGTTAACAAACCCGCGATTACAAATTTTTTTATTTCACCAACAAAAATTTACGAAATTAAAAATTATTTTTTAAAGTTGATGAAAATTTGTTTAAAACATTTTTATTCATAAACTATGCATAAAAACTAATTATATAAAATCGTTTCCGTAAATATTTAAAAAAAATTCCAAACTTTTATTTCGGAGACGAACGATTTTCTCCAATATACGTCAACTTTCCTGAACGCGCCCACCGTTTGAATTGTTTCCATATTTTTTTTATTTTTGGTGGGGCCCTGACAATTTTACTAAGTACGGGCTTCAAATTTGTAGACAACCATCCAAACACCCTTGCAAAACCGCCTGCGAGCGCTCGAACGCCGTGTCTCATTTAATTTGTCCAATAGTGTACCTTCTTGCATTAATTGCAACATCATGGTCATTACAAAATTTTGTATGATCTCAGACAAAACGAAATTGCTAGCATTGCAATCTATTAGTTTAAAAAATATAATTTTTTCATCTTTAAGAGTTTTTTGTGGTAAGGGTGTAATGACCCTGAAAAAATAATTAGTTAATGTTTCTGTAATAATTACAGCGCTTACAATATTTGTAAACATTTCCTTAAGGCTTCCGAAGTTGTGTAACCAAAAATTTCTTTACATCGATTCCTCAATGTATAGGGTTTTCCAATAAGAGGTGTTATTTTGAATAGCCCGTTATTTCGGTAGATGTCACTTTTGGAGCTGTAATTTTTTGACATTTGACAAGTAGAAACTACGCCATTAATAAAAATGGAACGATACACGCTTCAACAACGCATTGAAATTATTAAAATTCACTATAAAAATGGTGAAAATTTGGCAGAGACGGTTCGTAAAACTCGAACATTTTTGGGTCGTCGTGAAGCACCTTGTCGGACCGCAATACAGAAATTGGTGGAAAAATTCGAGCTGTTGGGACAAGTTAGTGATGTGAAGAATAAAACCCGTGCACGTCGCTCAAGAACAGCCGAGAATATTGCTGCTGTAGCCGAAAGTGTTGAAGAAAACCCAGGTTTGTCCATTCCTCGTCGTTCTTTGGAATTAGACATTCCAAAAACGTCATTACACCGTATTTTGCATAAAGATTTGGGTCTTAAGGCTTATAAAGTTCAGTTAACACAAGAACTCAAGCCGGCCGATCATCAACAACGTCGTATCTTTGCCGATTGGGTCCTTGAAATGCATGAAAATGATCCGGAATTCCATCGAAAAATCATCTTGAGTGATGAGGCCCATTTCCACCTGGATGGCTTCGTTTTCCAATAAGAGGTGTTATTATTATTATTATTATTTTCACCATTTTTATAGTGAATTTTAATAATTTCAATGCGTTGTTGAAGCGTGTCTCGTTCCATTTTTATTAATGGCGTAGTTTCTACTTGTCAAATGTCAAAAAATTACAGCTCCAAAAGTGACATCTACCGAAATAACGGGCTATTCAAAATAACACCTCTTATTGGAAAACCCTATATAAAAATATTCTACTGCGGTTTTAGTTTTCTCAATGTCGAAGTAGCAACTTTGTAAAAATAGTATTGTTTCAAATTCTACAATTGTTTAAGTTTAAAATTTATCAAATTGATGCGTTACCTACTTCTGTCACTCACTGTAGGTGAATTATTAAATATATAACTAACCTGTTAAATTTGGTAAATGTGGTTCCTTTTCCATCCACAACTGTAACTGATCAATATCTGTTTTCTCGAGTTCTTCATTTTCTTTATATTCGTTTTCTGCATTTGAAAGCGCCATTGGTAAATGTACTCCTATTTTTTTTAATCTCGATTCTGTGAACCTGCGTTAATGTGAACAACGTCAACTCTAGATTTTAATATTATATGAAATAATGGTGAAACTTGAAAACGTGTTCAAGTACTCAAGTTTCACTACAACTTTATTCGAGTCTGGAATAGTGAATTTCGTTCGTTGTTTATGACGGTGCTTTTTTAAAAAGAGTCATAAACTTGAATTTCAATTTATTGGATTATACAATTACAAAATTATTACTTATTGCTTAAGAAGCTTCTAACTGACTAACAATCTAATCGTATGCTACGTTCGGCTTATCCTGAAGCCGAGGTGTCTTTTTACGTCGGACTGCTTATGTTGCATTTTCCGTCTAACACCGTGGGATTGCGATGATGTAATTAGTGTAATGTGATTCTTTTATAGATTTATTTTTATTTGAAGTGCAAACCGTGTTATGTTAGTGTGATGTTAATTTTGTAGTTACAGTGAAATTTGAAACTATTTTATATTGAGAATTATATAACAGGGGTGGCCAACCCAAATGATTTTGCGGGCCACTTTGGAAATGCATCATAACTCCGCGGGCCACATATAAAATTATATATCCCCATATTAGATTTAGACCCACTATAGACATTTTTTTGGAGTGAAAAATTGAAACATAATGAGTTATTATTATTGTGTATATTATTTGAGTTTGTAAAAGTGTGATAAATCTCGCGGGCCAGAAAAATGGTTAAGGCGGGCCGCGGGTTGGCCACCTCTGTTATATAACATGAAGATGCTATTAAAATAAATGTGATCACAATCACAATCACATCGTATGATGAACAATTCTAGTTATTTGTGTTCACAATTCGAGATTACACTGTATGTAAAAGTTTCGAAGACGTTTGCGTAGAGATGCGGTATAATCTCACCGAGTATACGTTGGATCACGGTGAAGGTTCAGAAATTGTTTGTGGCATACACCTGAGATTTCACAAAACTCCAAAAAATCGCACGTTCTGGAAGTTGCTGCACCAAATAAAACAAACTGAGTTAGGAGAAGAAAAATAGACTAACACTATCCCAAGATAGACTGAGGTTGTTAAATCTTTTAATTTGCTTAACAACCAGATGTTGATAATTATAATATAAAGTGAGATAACATTGAAAAAGAATTAGTTCAAATATATGTTAATACCAAAAATACGAAATTGCATAAAGGAGATAATAGAATTGCGCAGTGAAGGGAATCAACATTTTATAAATTTAATCTCGTATGTGACGTGTTAATCGTTAAATCTTAAAAAAGTCATAAAGATAAATCAACAATATTAAAATATGTATGTATAATTTTATTAATAGAAATCAGGTGTTTTGATTTGCGTTAGATACTGTTACAGTATTTCATCAAAAAAAAAAAGGAAAATGCTGATTGTGAGTTCGGTTTCGAGAAATGGGGATTATACAAGAAAAATCAATTTACTTCCTCTGTTTTGTACTGTTCAGTTATGTCATAAACAATAATGATTTAGGTTTTATAATGTTGGGGTGCAGGGGTCAAATGAAAATTAAAAAAATAACTATTTGTACAGTTTCTGTCCACATTTTTTATCCGCAACTTGACGACATTGCTGAAGTTAACCGAGCAGGTGTTATTGCGATTTAGTCAGTCCACATTTGGGTAGTTGGATAGTTACAATATTAAATAAATTTTTCGAAAAGTACTAGAGTATATACGTACTTTTTGAATGTGTCAAAAATACCCCACTGTCACCTCGAATTAACCCCAAGTATTGTACGATTTCAAATTCTCAAACATTAATTTTTTTACCCAACAAATTCAGAAAATGAACGTTTAACTGTATATTTTCTTATCAATCACATCACTATAACAACAATATGCATATACTTGTCATTTCAAAACTATAAGTAGCTTTTTCTACTTTGGTATCATAAGTGAGTTTTTGTGAAACTAAAGATAGTGTCACAAAGGCACCTTTTGTGAAACGGCTTTTGTTTTTTTTTTTATACTTATTACGTTGGTATTGCTGTAATAGCACGCTGGTCGGCGTCGGGCATCTCTACCCAGAGACAAGAGACCTCCCAATTGGTCGGTAAATTTAGCACCACCAGCGCTGATCTTGTCGCTGGTGGAACTAAACAGATATTTCTAGCGGCAAAAGTTTTCTTTCAAAAAATTGGAAATGGGCTTGCGCAAAAATTAGTCGTAGTGGGTGTAACTAGGGCGCACAGAGGGTGCAGGTAGAAAACAGGTTTATGAATAGACAAAATATTTCCCGAATTTTTATGTGCTAAAATTGTCGAAAGTAAGGTTATAAAAACCACGTTTCACAATTATTTAGAAACTCGATTTATTTTTATTTCAAAGCTATTTAATATTTGTTTTTAGATTTTTTTCAATTAAAAGATTGTTTCAAAAGTGAAATTAAAAACCAGGTAGTATTAAAAACTTGTAAGTAATTTTATTGATTCGTTAAAATTTTTCTTACAATTTCATATTCTTTAAAAAATGGCTTATAAGTGCATTATTCCAAATTGTCCTAGTACACATAGCTATAACGTAAATAATAATAATAAGCATTTGTTTAGACTCCCTAAAGGACCAGAGCGCCGCAAATTGTGGCTACAATCACTTAATTCCGCTTTTAATTTTACAGATACCACCAAAAGCTTAAGCTTTTATGTTTGTGAAGACCATTTTACGGATAGCATGTTCACAAGCAGTATAAAAACGCGTCTACATTTAGAAGCCGTTCCCTCCATTTTCAATTGCATCACAAGTATCAATAGTCGGGAAACAAATTTAGAAAACTCAAGTTTTGAAGTTAATCCAGGGATTTCTAGTCAGGTGATTAATACAAAAACAATTGGTACTCCAAGTATGTTTAAAAAAAATATTCATTCATTATTAGGAGTCAATAAAATTTCTCAACTAACCCCTAGAGAAAAAATTCTTTATCATTGTAATAGATACCATAAAAATCAAATTTCCAAATTAAAATTCCTTTCTCAAAAAATGAAATTGCAGCTGAAGGAACTAAATAAATCGCCCCATACAGCTGTAATTAAAACTTTGGCACAAAAACTTAATCCCACCGCATTAAATTTTTTAATTTCACAGTTACGTAATGCACAGAAAAAACGACCCCGATGGTCTACAAAAGATAAAGCATTGGCGATGGCTTTATATAAACGCGGCCCACGTTCTTACCGTCTTTTAAGAACTGTTTTGAAGCTTCCAGGGGTTAGTACGTTGCGTAGATTTTTGCAGGATGTTCCTTTTGAAGCAGGTCTTAATCAACTATTTTTAAATAACTTGGCCGCTAAGGCATCCAAAATGAGTAGATTAAACAAAGTTTGTTCATTAATGTTTGACGAAATTTCAATTTCATCGGGTTTCACTTATGACCACAGTAAAGATAGAATAACTGGCTACGTAGATTTAGGATCGCTTGGTAGACGAAACGAGCCAGCTAATCACGCGCTAGTTTTTATGATTAGGGGTTTATGGAAAAATTGGAAGCAACCTATCGCGTATTATTTCACGAAAGACACTGTTAAGACCACTGATTTGAAAACATTATTGAGAGAGGTTATTTCGGCAGTACAAAAATGTGGTTTTAAAGTGGTAAGCACGGTTTGCGACCAAGGGAGTACCAACAGTGCTTGTATTAAGCAGTTGATCGCTGAAAATGTAAATTTTAATGAAAAACGTTCGTTTAGAGTCAATGGCGAAAGAGTGGTGGCTATATTCGATGTGCCCCACCTCTTAAAAAATACAAGAAACACTTTATTCAAACACAACATTATTTTTGATGACAACAAAAAAGCACAAGCTATTCATATAAAGCAATGCTATGAAATTGATAAACTAGTCTCATTCCCATCATTATATAAATTGCATGATTATTTTTTCACTTTAGGAAAATCGTCACAAAAAATGAAAGTTTCAATAGCTGCAAAAACTTTAAGTAGGCATGTAGCAGCTGCTATAAATATCATGTGCGTTTGTGAAAAATTGCCCGCAGAAGCACTTCACACTTCCGAATTTATAGGAATGATTGATCAATTGTTTGATAGTCTAAATTGCTTCTCTACTTCTGCAGAAGTAGCGAAACCATTGAAACGTTGTGTCAGTAAGGCAACTGGTCACGTTACATTTTGGCAAAACATGTTAGAAAAAATTAAGTGTTGGAAATTTGAATCGTTAAAAGATGGCAAAATTATTCAAAATTTACCGGTAAAACAAGGATGGATTCACACCATCGAAGGGGTTCTGGAAATTTGGCAAATTTTAGAAAAACTTGGTTTCACCCAGTTGAAATCAAAATATTTAAACCAGGATTCTATAGAAAATTATTTTGGTTCAATTCGGCAGTGTGGAGTGGCCAATACAAATCCCAATCCATATCACTTTATTTCATCTTTCAAAACTACAATAATCAATAATTTAGTAAAATCTCATTCGACAGGGTTTAATTGTGAAGATGATAAGGGAGAATTTTTATTTAATTTGGTAGATTTTCTAAATTCCCGCGAAAATAATGATTCCGATAATGAAATTACTATAAATGAGCTGCAAAGTTGTGAACCTGCTTCAGTAAATGTTTTAAATTTTGTAAATAATGATTATAATACACAAACTATTGCATACATATGCGGGTATTTATTGAAACAATTAAAAACAAATTGTGATAGTTGCAAATCCTCTTTATTTTCAGATGATTTAGAACCACACAATTTATTCACTAATTTTCGCGAGTTTCATGAAATTAATCGGTTAAATTATGCATGCAAAGAGCTTGTGTATTATTTAGATGCTGTCGATAAGACTACCTTAAAAATTTTAAAATCGCGCGGTCACGTTAATAATTTAAAAAGAAAAATTTTAACTGTACTTGACAAAATTAATTTTACCTGGTTTTCTTGTAATTTGCATTTTGATGAGATTCATACTCAATTGTTACATTTTTGTTTAAATATTGTTGTCAAAAAATATATTTATCATTTCAATAATAAGATTGCCAAATTTGTTTCTAGAGCAAAGTAAAGTTGTTCTAGATAGATTAAATTCCGGTATTCCAATAACTTTTTGATAGAGTGCAGTCTTTTAATGGTTGCATTCTAATTATTGGAATATACATTTTCATAAAAAACTATCATCTTTTATTATACATGTTAGTTAAGTATTATTATTGTTATTATTTAGTTTTAATTTAATTTAATTTAATTTAATGGATTTTTGTTTACTGTAATGATTAGAAAATATTAAATAAAAAAATATTAAATTTATTTGTGTCAATTATTTTGAAACGCCTATTATTGAAAAAGTGTATTTGTAATACTAATTTTAAACAACCCGCCGTTGTGTTTAGTTCACCCAGCGACAATCCTAGCGTATCGAGCGCACTATTCCCATTTCTATTTACTGAATAAGCGCTCTCTTGCTCTCTGTCTCTACCGAGCTCCTGTCAAGGTCAATCCAAGTGTACAGCTTAATTCTTCCATGACTACGTTTATGTCGAGCACTTCGATCGGATGGAGTTTCCATCCGATCGTGTCAATTCCATCCTTGTTTCAAGTCGCAGCGTATATATCGTATTTTATGTTAACGGATTGGATGAGCAGAAACCAGTCCGCTACAGTTGAACAAAGACGAAAGATATATTAGATAAAGGTAACTATATCGGTTAACCTTGGAAGATTTGATGTGAACGCATGCGTCTTGTTGTACTTTCTGGTTGCAAGTGGTAATAGTATGCGAAACGTTGAATCAGCTGACTTCCTCCATCTTGTTTTCAATCCAATCGCGTCTTTATCGTTAAAATGCAACGTTCGATCCGGATTCTTCGATTCAAGCTAGCAATTTTTAAGGATTGAGTTTACGCGTTGCATCCGATGGAGAGTTCGGGCCGACCCGTTTACGTCGCAAAATTCAAGTGGATGGACACGATCGGATGGAAACTCCATCCGATCGAAGCGCTCGACATAAACGCAGTCCATGACTTATTCACAAAAATATCAAACTCGAGATTTTAAATTTGAAGTTTTAGTTGACATATGACACATGACAAATACCAACACAACCAGTACCTAATCCTAAAAATCTCTAGAATATTTAGAAAGCACAATTTTCAAATTTTCTTGAAACTAAGAGCACCAAAGTAGAAAAAATAATATATTACACTCGTTTTATAAGACGTATGACATTGGAGCACTCCTCGCTTCGCTCGTCGAACGACAATAGATCGTCTTATAAAACTTGTATAATAATATACTATTTTATTTTCAAAATAAAATCGAAAGCTGTGTCCAAGTGTCCCGTTCCTTACATTAAAATTAGAACATTGTTAAATTTTTTATTATTTCTTGCCAACAATTGTGATCATTAAGGTATAAACCGAAAATGAAAACTTCAAAATCTGAAAGTCAAACATTGAAAATGCATCGACCCTGTTGACTATAATGTAAGTATAGTTACTTTAAAAAAATTATCTAGATGTAATGTGATTAGTCTCATTCCAGACAGCATTAGTTGCTGTTGTGATCTATTCATTATCAACAAAATGCCCTTTCGAAATTCGGAATCTGGAAATTGTTCCCACCTGGATTCATAAGCAGCATCGCAGAACATCGAACTCTGAAATAGTTAACTCAAAAAAAATTTAAAGTAATTTTTTAAATACCTCTGATATTAATTGGGTTCCGATCCAGCAGTATAAGAACATTGGTAACAACATCACAATAATTACAACCAACATTTTTATTAACTCTTCAGGTCGGGTGGTCTAAACTTAGGTTGTTATTTTTTTAAGTTTAAGCGAATTAAAATTCATTACCATTATGACACAAGCAAAAATACTACTTATTGTAGCGGTTAGAATTTCGACGAAAATCAATGGAGAATAAATACTTACTACATCGTAATAAATCCTGAAACAGGCTTTTTTAGACGCATTTTATTTTGTAATTATTAATTACCGAATTAGCAAATTGTGCTGCCGAACCACCGTTTTTATTACATCGTTTTCGCTAATAAAATTTTTAATTTTTTTCGAAGAATTGTTTCTTAAAACCGACGACACGATCCTCATTTGCGAAATGTAAATTTGCACGATGGCGAAAAATAGCAGATCAAAACCATTGTTGGTCAAACAGCCGAAATATCCCAGGAGGTACTCGTCCACGTACCAGAGCTCGTATCTGGGGCTTGTGAACCACTCGGGACCAAAAGCAACTTTTACTGGATGTTCGATATTTCCTAAGATCAGGTTAAAACTCATGAACAAATGGCTCACTATTAACGAAAAGAAAATCACGACTGCTGTAATTATGTTCACCATCCGACTGTGTTTTTCGATCACAATTTGGGTTTTTTGATCGGCTAAAACCGTGGCCCAAAAATCGAACCTGATCATTTGCAAAACATTTCTCAATTTCGAGTTGAACATTATCAAAGTGAAAAGTTTCGTGAGCGACTGAAAAATGTTTAATTTTATTGGAAAGTAATTTTTTTTGTAAATTACCTGCGGGATGATGGCCACGATTACGAAAGAATTTACCATTTCGACCACATCGCCCCATTTCTTGATCATGTTTAAACCGGCCCCGAAACACATAATCACTTCAAACAAAATTGCGATCAATAAAATGATTTTTTTAATTTTGTTCTGGTTTTCTGGCCAAATGCACGTACCCTCCATCAGGAATTTTATCGGCTGTAAAATTCGTTTTGCTGGATCTTCTCTGAAATTTTTAATCGTACCTGAAAATTGAATGCTACATTCACCGAGCATTTTAACGCTCTGAAAGGCGTCTGAAAACTGGCGCTTTATTATCCCATCGGTAGGTATAATTAAATATTTATGAAATTTCCTTTGATCCTTTCAATCGTTTTAAAACCTGTCATTAAATTTTTTTAACCTTTTTCTGTCGAAAATTTAATTATCCAAGCTTTATTTAAGTTCAGACGTTAGTAAGTCGAGAGCAATATTTGATGTACTGTCGAGGTTTCCTGATTGAGAAATCCTCCAATTTATTTGTATATTTTTGAGCTTTATTATGGTGTCGATTAAAAGTGTTAGATATGAAGATGAAAATATTTTTTATCGCAGCGATTGAACTCTCAACTTTTCACTGCTGATGAAATTGAGTTTTTTTTTTAAATGGAAGATGTACACTTAAAACGGTATGGACGTATGGGTCCCGAGGAAGGTATAGATTCAGAACAGATATCTTCCTCCTTTGAAGGCTTAATGGGTACCAACAAACCATACTTCCACGTTCACATAATATGTCTTGTAGACAACAAGTCAACAGAAAAAGATACAAGGCGTGTTTTCGGCGCTTTAAAACTGGCACCTTTGGAATGAGGGAAGTAATAAAAAAGACCAGTAAAAAATCTAACCGCGTAAAGGCTGCAAACTTTTTAAAAAACATAACAGAGAACGATTTAACACATTGATGTCCTTAATAAATCCGGATGGGCCCTCAATTGATCTACAAAAGTATAGATGGTCTTGTACTTCTTGTAGTTACGTTGATATGTAGGTTAGTGTCAAGTCAGGTTAGTGTCAGTTAATACGTGGCCGATGCTTGACATGCCTCCGGAAGAGGCTCAAACTTTAAGGCGGAGTGCTCACTACCTCAATCAGTATTTTCCAAATACTGACTTTATTTTTTAAAATTTTGAAACAATTTTTTTTTTAATTCTTAAAGAGATACAAGACATTGTAATGCATATTTTTTGTTTCGAAAATATGTGTAGCAAAAGAATTTAAAAAAGTAAATAATAATATCAAAAAATTAACGATAGTCACATATTCTATCACATATTCTAATTACGTCCTTGAAAGAATTAAAAAAATATTTTCAAAATTAAGCCTATAAAATAGAAAGTAAGATCAACCGTAACAAAAATTTTCGGGGAAAATTTAAAATGAAACATGGTTCAGTTGCGTCCAGTAGGGCGGTGCCTCGCTACGTTATCTGTGGTGTTTCGCGTACGAAATTTATCAGTTCCGAGAACTAAACATAAATAAAGATAAGTATTTTACGATACCGATGCAATTACTATTCAGATGAGATTTTACTACCGTTTGTTCAGTGACAAGTAAATCATTCTTTTTTATTAATAATGAACAAATTTACATTTTTTGGCGACTGTTACAATTGAGTGGTTCAATGCTAAAGTGGACCAAGTCCATAATACCTAAATTTGACTTAAAGACGTTAAAAGTTGTTTGTTAATAATTAATTCTAGTGTGCTTTTTATAATTTTTCATGGGTGGGGAACTTTTCATCAATTCATGACTAAACAGTTGGTAGCATCATTGGGGGGTGTTAGATCAAATTGTTTTTACTGAATAAATATTTTTTTCATTTAATGTTGGACTTGGTCGTTGTCTTTCCTGCTATAGTGACTTTGGTATGAAGGAAAAGGTTTAATGTGTGCAATGATATTTTGTTTGTTGTTGTTGTAAATGTCTTGTTGACAATTTTGCGTAGAAATAAATTTTTATTCCTACGGACTGCCCTGAACTTCGGTAGTTCGCCACAGACGCGTGCCGTTTGGTACCATTTAAGTAGGGTCGGTAAAAACGGATAATCACTATTGCAGGTCCGTAAAACCCATCTCCAAAATGCAACATTATACAGGTAACCCCCGCTCAACGCTCCCCCGGCGAACGCGAATTCGTTATACCGCGAATTTTTTTAAAATTTGTGTAAAAGGCTGATCCCTTTTAACGGTTAGCAATTCTAGAATCGGTGGGTTTTTATTAAACGACCTTCCTACAGTTTCACTTTTATTGCAGTATTCTTCGCCCAGACATTTAGTGCGTTTCTTTTATGACTTCACGCTTTAAGCAGTGTACACAATGAAAATTTGCTTACCTGCAGATCTTTAAGTAAAGCTACACAATAAATTTAGCATTTACAGCTACGCACTGCTCCTTGTGATAATAAACAGATTTTAAACCCAAAATCCATCTCCTAAAAAATACTGTGGGAGTATATACAAATCTTCGTCAGTGTATGTAATCTTAGCTGAAGTGTCAAATGCATGCAAATTAAATTGACTACATATTTTTTATCCCTTCGTGTAAGAAAATTCGCAATGTAGTGACTTTAGAAAAGAAACTAAAAATGATAAAAAGTGTAGAAAGTGTTGGTAAATTTACAGCTGTAGGAAGAAGTTTCAAATTGCCCGAGTCTACAGTGTCCAACAAAAATACAAAATTAAAAAAGCTGCTGGAGTTGTTCGAAGAAAACGACGAAAATTCCGAGAGAGCGAGTGCTATAAAATATGGTTGCAAATTTTGCATAATAAACGTAGAGGCCAAAGAAGGGAATCTTGATTCATTTTTGCAACGTAGAACAAAATGAATGAATTATGTTTTGTATGGAATTTATTTCTTTTATTTTGTTATGCATGAGATTTTTTATATTAATAATATGTATTTATTTTATTAAGTGTTTTTTTTTTCAGAATTTTAATATGATTTTTTATAAATCCCCCGTTGAACGCGAAATTTCGCTTAACGCTATCAGGTCCAGAACGTATCCTTTGCGATGAGCTGGAGTTACCTGTACCTACAAATACGAACCATCGTATTCGTACTATAAGGTTAAAACTTAACAAAACAGATTGTCAGGAGTGAGAATTCCCCCTTAACACTGGAGAATTATCGATACGTAAAATTTATACCTTGCTTGCATGCAATAAGTTGATATATTTTGAATCGTATTAAGTTATTTATAAATAGCTGATAACGCGCTATAAACCAGTGCCTATCAAACAGGGCGCTAGCCGCGAATAAAATGTATTTCGTGTCAGCTCTGGCGGGTTAAATGCAGCTTTTAGAATTTTTGCTATCACTGTTTCGGATGTATAATATAAATAAATAAATGCAAAATCAGGAGAAATTCACAACTCTTATCTGTAAACCGCAATATAATCAATATTGAATATAGCCGAATATTGCTTGAAACCAACCTATTAACTCCAGTAGCGATAGCGTTCTAGTGTTAACGGTCTTCATCTTTTAAGATAAAGGGGTGTATAGCTAGTTCGCCTCCCCGTGGTGCACCCTGGATAGCGCTTGTCGTGAACTAAATGAACTAGCACTTATTGGCGACCAGACAATCTCGAAGATCTCCTGGTCAATATACACATCAAAATGGCAAATCAAAATGAATACCAAGGCCCTTCTAAGGACCAAATGACAATAGATTTTGGCCCTAAGGTCAAAATTTGCCAGATTAATATTGTAGGCATAAGTCAAGCAAAGTGCCAATATTTATATAGAATCTAAAAGAAAATCAAACTGACATAGTCGCAGTACAGGAAACTCATACAGAAAATGAGCGTCAGCTTCAGTCGCGTGGAAAGATTCCCGGATATGACCTGATCGGAGCAACATACCACAAAGCGCATGGTGCGGCTATATATGCTCGTAGCGATATTGAAAATGTCTCGCTCTGTACTGCAACCATTAATAATAGCATACATGAGATAACTGTCAAGGCTGGCCAAACCACAGTTACCAACATCTACAAACCTCCCTCTGTAATGTAGGCCACAACCCATTACGCAGCTCTTTTCCCATCCTGCTGTATACCTGGGTGAATTTAATAGCCATCATGAGCTGTGGCAGAGGACAATAACTTACACCTCATATTCGACCCTAAAGATCGTAATACTTTTAAATCGGCGGCCTGGAAACGCGAATACAACCCTGATCTCTGCTTCGTCTCTTCAGACAACAATGGACGACCACTTCAAACTACTCGCAAAGTCCTTAATGACTTTCCTCACAGCCAGCACCGTCCAATACTGGTAGAGATCGGAATAAGTATTCCTCTAATAACCTCATTTCCACGTCCTAGATGGAACTTTGGTAAAGCGGATTGGGTCTCTTTCTCTGAAAGATTAGATAAATGCGTAGGATGGATTCCACCTACATCCGACAACTACGGAAGGCTTACTAGGGCAATCATAGCCACGGCCAAAAAGTGCATGCCAAGGGCATATCGCAAAATGTATATTCTGGGTTGGAGCAGGACGAGCGAGGAACTATACCAACAGTACTTAGAAACGGGCGATCCAGAAATAGCAGATGAAATTCTTCATAGCCTTGATGCAGCTAGGCGTGAAAAATGGATGAATACCGTTGAGCATATCGATTTTTCTAAATCCAGCAGACAAGCCTGGTCTTTACTGAGGAAGTTGGGAGGTGCTAACTGCATCTCTCGAGAAAACATTCCCATTACACCAAATGCTGTTGTATCACATATAGTTAACACATCCAGAGCGCCTAAAGGCCGTGAACACACAACAGAGATAAAACGTGAGCTTAGAACTCTTAAGTCTAATTGTGCAGAGGAAACACCTTATTCACGACCGTTCACTGTGGAAGAGATCGCAGCTGCTTGTAAGCAAATTAAAGCAGGGAAAGCCCCCGGAATTGATGGAATTCATCCTGAATTTATCTTGCACAGCGGCAAATATACACGAAAGTGACTCGCTTGTTTCTGTACAGATATTTTAAATAAAGGCAAGATACCTTCGACACTTAAGCAGGTGAAAATCATAGGCATCCTAAAGCCTGGAAAACCCGACAATAAGCCGGAGAGCTACCGACCTATCTCATTGCTGAGTGTAATTTACAAACTGTTAGAGCGACTTATCTACAACAGAATATGCTCAAGAATCCTAGAGAGCGTACCGATAGAACAGGCCGGCTTCCGACCAAACAGAAGCTGCGCTGATCAGGTCCTATCCCTGACAGCTTTCTTTGAGGCCGGATTTTAAAGACAGTTAAAAACGTCAGCTGTATTCATTGATCTTACAGCAGCCTATGATACAGTTTGGAGGCATGGCTTGGTCTGTAAGTTTGCACGGGAGATATCTTGTCTAAAGACAGTTAAGCTAATTGAGAATATGCTCAGTAACAGAACGTTCATGGTTATCTTGGGTAAATCAAAAAGTAAAATAAGGAAGCTGAACAACGGTTTACCTCAAGGATCGGTATTGGCACCACTCCTCTTCAATCTGTATATAGCCGACATGCCTGAAACGGTATCAAGGATATTTGGATATGCAGATGACTGGGCAATAGCTACACAAGGTAAACATCTCGAAGCAGCAGAAATTATTCTTACTGAAGATTTAAACACCTTGGGGCAATATTTCCGTAAGTGGAGACTCCAACCAAGGGCAGCAAAAACTGAAAGCTCATGTTTTCATTTAAATAACAAATTGGCCAACAAAGAAATTGGGGTTTTTTTTTAAGAGAAGTTGCTGAAACATAATAAAAACCCAAAATACCTCTGAGTCACCCTGGATTGGACACTTTCCTATAAAAAGCACCTAACAAACGCTGCTGCAAAAGTTAACACCAGAAATAATATCCTGCAGAAATTGTGTGGTGCCACATGGGGATCTTTAGCGACTGCTTTGAGATCTTCAGCCTTGGGATTGGCATATTCGGCGGCGGAGTACTGTGCCCCAGTATGGCTCAACAGTGCACATACCAAACTGGTGGACCGCCAACTTAACATTACTATGCGCCTGATATCAGGCACTATCAAATCTACCCCAGTTGACTGGTTGCATGTTTTGAGTCATATACCACCTCCTGACCTCCGAAGGCAAGATGCGCTTTTGAGGGAATATAGAAAAATGTTGCATGACCCCGAATTCCCAGCCAACTCTGATATGGATGATCTGCGAATAAACAGACTTCGATCTAGACACCCCCCTCTGAGGGAAGCTAGTTTACTTCACGCTGAAGATTTCAACATCACCGAAGCCTGGAGAGAGAGATGGGAGAGAAATGCACCAGCCGAAAGCCTGATGATACCGTGCATAACGGAGAAGCCACCGGGTTTTGACCTACCACGAAAAACTTGGTGCACACTAAACCGAATCCGGACGAGCCATGGTATATGCAAAGATTCCCTATTCAAATGGGGGAAAAACCAATCCCCACAGTGTGACTGCAGCGCTGACGGACAAACCGTCAGGCACCTTGTGGAAGAGTGTCCATTAAGATCGTACGATGGCGACCCGACTGATTTCCTGTTTGCGACTGAAAGTACAATAGAATATATAAATAACTTAGATGTACGTTTGTGATCAATGTTTATGACTGTATTCGTTTTCTATATAAATAAATATATATAAATATATATAAATAAATCTTTCAAGATTTGTAGGACCGGTCATAAAATTTAATTGCTTTAACGTAAACCGAAATACAGCCAACACCTTAAACTTTTTTATTATCATTATGTCAAACGTCGTACGCTAAGTGCGTTGACAACGGGGGTCTTTTCTAACAATGAAAATGAGTTTGCCGCCTTCGAAAACCTTTCTCAGAATACTGTTGCATTCTTTCGTAAAGAGAATTGATCCTCGTTAAAAATAGAAATATTGTAGAATTTGCATTAAAAACAAAACCAGGTATTACGTCTCAACATGCATGCTTTAAAAATTGGAATGGCACTTCAACATCGATGGAATCTGACATTATTTTAGAAGGTTTCAAAAACTCTATAGCAACACACAATTTAAAATACAGCAAAATAATTGGAGACGGCGATAGCAGTATATATAAAAAAATCTTTGAGGCTAAACCTTACGGTATTCATTTTTTTATCGAGAAAATAGAATGCAGAAATCACATTTTACGTAATTACTACACAAAATTGAGAGATCTTTCTAAATTTACTTCGAACAATATACAATTACGAACATTTTTGGTCAACAATATTTTGAAATTTAGAACAGCAATTGTTAGTGCCGTAAAGTATCGAAAAAGCGAGAACCTCTGTTTACAACAAAAAATTGATAATTTGAAACGCGATATTTTGAATAGTCCTAAACATACTTTCAGTGCAGTGAATATTTTTGTAAAAATCACGGTGACACGACATTATAGCCAACCAGATTTCAAAATTCTCTACAATTTAAGTGAGTGGGGTGCTGTGAGCACAGCACCCCGCATACTCAGTTAAAGGTTAATAATAGAATTTTCTAGCATTTCATCTTACAACGAATGCTCGCGGTAATTGATGAAACCAGTGATCCACAATTGAAAAACGTTTTAACGAAATTATTTTCCTTGTATGGTTGATGGTCTTTGGAAAAGTTCTTGGCGACTTTTATGAAGGCGGTTACATGACTGGGCCAGCACCATCAAAATTCATCCGCAACAGCATTTTGTTACTTTGTAAAGATTTGAAAGATAATGCAGTTGCACTGGTAGACACAATTGCTCCAACTGATTTCTGGATGAATTCAGTGTTGGGAAAATCAGATGGCTTGGTTAGTCTTTTGCTTTATGTAATAAAACCGATTAATATTTCAATTTTGCAGGTTTCTGAACATCTGCAAGAAACCCTTATATTGGAAGACGCAGACAGCGCGCCAAGTTGGCGGAAAGCTGGTTTAAAATCCAAAATGTAAAAATTTTAAATACTTATATATTTTTACTACAAAATTACAAATTTTTACTACTTAATTAACTGAAAGAAAGAGATATGTCCATATTTTTAAATTGCTCAGGAGAGCGCTTCTAGCAAATATCAAAACTATCTATATCTCCTGACTAACTGCTTTTTTTAATTTAAGCTTGGGACATGAGATAGTACTCAATTTTTGCTGCAAAATGGCATAGTTATCTCATTTTTGATCGGGAGTGGACATACTTCCTTCTTTCCCTGCACCCTTGAACTGTGTTAAAAATTTCATCCATTTAAAAGAACTCCTTAGATTACAGATGTAGTAAACAAACCAACTTAGGACACAAATTGAAATCTAAATCTGAGCATCAGAATTTGATTATAAAATAATTTTGACTATAAACTTATTATAGTTATAAGTAATTTTGATCTTCAAAGGACTGGAAAGACGCATTTTTAACACACATGGTAAAAATGTGTATTTTAAAATTAGACGGGTGTTCCGTTTTGTGCGATAGAACTTTAAATTTTGAAACAAAAAATTTATATAAACATAAGTGTTTCAATAAGAGCGCAAGATTTGAATTTCGTGTCATTTTGACCTTTATGATTTGATAGGTTAGTAATTGTGACAGTTTGATAGGAAACAGATAGGAGTTAGTAAAAATGGAGCGGTACACGACACAACAACGCGTCCTCATTGTTAAACATTGCTATCAAAATGGCGAAAGTTTGGTTGCAATGATTCGTAAGTTCGTTCAATTTTCGGTAGAAATAAAGTTCCAAATTCATCAACAGTGAAGAGAATGATCGAAAAATACGAAAATACTGGTTCAGTTATTGATGTCAAACAAACGACACGAGCTCGTAGTGCTCGTTCAGAACAAAATATCACAGCAGTTCGCGAAAGTGTGGACGAGAATCCAGGGACCTCGATTTGTCATCGTGCACAACAATTGCAACTGATCACTGTATTCTCACTAAAGATTTGCATCTCCATGCTTACAAAGTCTAATTGACTCAACGACTTTTGCCAACAGACCATGGACAGCGAAGAGAGTTCACCAATTGGATCATTGAACAGCAAGCAGTGAATGTCGATTTTTTGAGCAAAATCATGTTCAGTGACGAAGCCCATTTTCACCTTGATGGCTTCGTTAATAGGCGAAATTGTCGCATTTGGGGCTCAGAAAATCCACGAATGATTCATGATACACAAGTGCATCCCCAACGTGTCACTATTTGGTGTGCATTGTGGTCTGAAGGAATCATTGGACCATTTTTCTTTGAAAACGAGGCAGGTAATGCATTAACGGTAAATGGCTTTGTGCCTCAATTGGCAAATGTTGCTCTTGAAGATATGCGATTTCAGCAGGACGGTGCCACTAACCATACAACCCATGCAACATTGACGGTCTTATACGAGTCTTTTTCTGATCGTGTCATCTCCCCTTTTGGTGACCAGTATTGGCCGCCACGATCTTGCGATTTAACACCTATGGACTTTTTCCTGTGGGGTTTTCTGAAGTCTCAGGTTTACGCCAACAAGCCTACGACCACCCAAGCATTGAAACCCGAAATTGAACGTTGTATCAACGAAATACCGCCACATTTATGCTGAACCGTTATTGAAAATTTTGCCAAAAGAGTACGCATCTACCAACAAAGCATTGGCTGCCATTTACCGGATGTTATTCCATACATAATTTCCAAATGTGTACATTATAAATTAATGAATATTTCAATACTTTGCTACATAAAACTATGTTTTATTTAAAATTCAAATCTTGCGCTCTTATTGTAACACCTTTTATATCGAAAAATGCTTCCTAAGGGAATTACGTCCCTTTAAGGAATCCTTATAATATCGGTTTTTAGTTTGGTACCCAACACGAACATTAAATGTTAATTTTGTTTTTTAGCTGACAGGCTAAAAATGTGAATTATGCTTAAATTTAGGAAAGAAAATAAACTTTAATTAAGTAGTAAGAAACATTTTATTTAAAGTAAAATTATAACTTTAATAAGTACAGCTCGCTTTCTACTTTGTATATGCCATCAAATCCAATCCATGGATCAGAATTTCTGTAATGCATTTTCATATTCTGAATTACACCCTGATCCATGGGTAATTTTCCATGTTAGAATTAAATTTTACCTCAGGTTTATACCACTTGAAAATAGGACACTTCCAGTTAGATGGCATACTGCCAAGAGCCAAACTTCTTGATAAATATGTTTATTATGGTCTGGCGATAAAAGCGAGTCAATATAAAATAACGAGAAAACTGACTTCGATATTACATTTATTTAGTAATAATATTTTGATTCAATGAATATTCCACAAGAATCTTCTAATCAATATTCCCGATGAAATTTAGTAATAGTTTAAAAAAAAAACACAGAAAAATGCTTCCCAAAACAATCTATGTATGCTTTGCCTTTAGTCCAGCAACAAACTATTGTAAACAGATATAACTGGCTTTAATAACTTTCTCATTTATTGTAGGAATATCTTCGAAATTAAATAACTAGTCAGATGATGAACATAGGTTTATAAAGTCCTGTTTCGTCTGAGTTGTAAATTTGATCTTCTATCAGATCGAGGTCGAGAATCATTTGTCTTAGCTTTTCTTTAACCCTAGTATAACCGTTATTGGAGTTAATAGGTTAGTGCCAAGCAATATTCGGCCTTAGTCAATATTGATTATATTGCGGTGTACAGATAAGAGCTGTGAGTTTCTGCTGATTTTGCATTTATTTATTTATGTTATACAACCGAAACAGTGATAGCAAAAATTGCAAACGCCGCATTTAACCCGCCAGAGCTGACGCAAAATACATTTTATTCGCGGCTAGCGCCCTGTTTGATAGGCACTGTTTTATAGGGCGTTAACAGCTACTTATCGGTAACTTAATACGATTCAAAATATATTAACTAAAGTCGCCGCTTATTGTATGCAAGCAATGCGTAAACTTTACGCATCGATAATTCACCAGTGTTAAACGGGCCACCTACAATTTTTCTCCACTTATCTGTTGAAGTCGTACATCATAACGTGTTTTAAATTTGTTTAGCCAATCATTGCTAGCAGAAAATGATCAAGTCTCGTCAATTGATTTCTGCAAAATCTTGGCCTTTTTTGGAGCAATCGTCCACTCAAGTTCAGAAAATATTTGTACAAAGCTTTTTCCATTGTCGGATATGTAGATGCTTTTAAAGACTTTATATTTCCTGAACGCTTCAAATTTTGTGTAACTCTTTCTTTTTTATTCCACACACTGTAAACTTTGCTATTCCACACCTTTTAGCAACCACAGTCGCATATTCTCCTTTACTCAAACATTTTAGCACTTCAACATTTTTGTTTTAAATCCAAGCATTTTTGTTTGTGTGATATCTTGCTTTAAAAAAATTGTAAAACAAAAATTAACGTCGTTCTGTGTCGAGATTTACCACTAAATAAGAAGTGAATGTGTTTACATACAATCAGTAATACGAAAATCACGTATTTAGGGGCATCTCTGGAGAAGTAACGCCAATAAATAACATAGTTTGCTGTATCGGGGTTTACTGTTGTTCACTATATGGCCACGCAATGATAAAATTGAGTGTTCACTCTATCGCAGAGTTCACTCGAACGGGTATTCACTAAAATTTGTTTATAACTTCTGGCAATATTTATGGTTCACAATGTTCTCACCTGACGAAAATTTTCCCTTTGGTTGAGCATTTTGGTTTAGATTTTTGTTTAAAAACTTTCAAAACAGTCTAAGAGTTAAATTTTGTATTTTTACAAATCAACAATTGAAGCGTCGGCTCAAATAACGTTGTAACTGACACATTTTACAAAATAGGGTTTATTTGAGGAATATAGTTGCATGGCACGTAGTTCCAAATCCTACTAGAAAAAAAAAAACATTTTTTCAAACTTCTTCCCCAAATAAAAATATTTAGTTCGTTACTTTGCTGATGTCCGTGGAAGAACGTTCGTTGATTTTTGCATGCCCTGAAAAGTTTTAAAAATGTAAGTTACAACGTTCTTTGAGCCGACGCTTCAATTATGAATAGGTTGTAACAATTTACTAGACCATGGTCACGTGTAGGAGTTCCAATCCCGCATCAAAACTTCAGTCCCGTAAGCTTGCGGATCCGCAGGATTTGCGGGATTACAAACTATCACAATGCTTTTTTCAGTTGCTAAGATAATTAACTACCAGAAGTTGGTTATGCAATAACAAACTACTAAATTCAAAATGAAATTAGCATTTATTAATTAAAAAAAAATAATAAAAATTGTTGAGGTTTCTTTTGGAAATATCTTCGGAGAAATGATAAAGTATTCAAAGTTTAATATTGCAAATTTGACCTAATTTTATTGCAGAAGTACCCAGTGACAGAAAACACGCGCTCGGCATACATATTTTTTCAAATTCGGATATTTTTATTCAGTCCCGGAGGTCCCGCGGATCCCGCATGTGTAGTCCCGCATTACTGATTCCGCATTTGCGGGATTGGATTCTCTAGTCACGTGGCAACTTGTACCCTACAAATATGGCTGTTTGTTTATGCGCAGAAAACAGCGCGTACTTCCAAAATGCGCGGGAGTTAGCATTCTGCTTATCTTCTGTGCTATACAATGTTACCAGTGGGGTGATTGTTGTTGTCGAAAATGACAACTTTATATCAATTTTAATTTGTAATAGGTATACAAAGAAAGATGCAAAGTTTTAATATTGTTTTTATAACGTTAATGCTTTTAAATATTTTAATATTTTCGTCTGCATCGTACAGAACTTGTAAGTAAAATGCCCATGTAAAATTTACACAATTTGATGTTATTGTTTTAAGTATCAGTTGAAGATGAAGATTTGTGTTCACCTATCAAAAAGAGAAAAGTTAAGTTAGGCAGAGCTTATAAATCCGGATTAATCGTCAAACAAACACAATTAAGTGATCACAGTTTAGATTGGGATAGAAATTTTCTATGCAAATTTGAAGTTGATACTTCGCAACATACAGATGGTATTTTTGCTGTTATACAAAATATAGTGCTCCGTGAAAATGAAACAACTGGAGAATGTATAGATTTTATTCAATTTAAAAAACATGATGGATCAACGAGTAGAAAACATTGTGGGAGATTAAATGCTGCGTTAAGCATGGATCATAACTTTGCCTCAGATATTTATTCTAATGCATTTGTTGATTTATCAGGAGAGATGTCTACATATTTATTGCAAAAGAAACCCTTAAAGTAAATGAAGAAACTGATTTAAATATTGTTTTTACAGCATAAAGACGTAAGTTGGCAAATGCTATTGAATATTTTAATTAATAATAATTTTTTAGGTTGCAGTCATGCTACCGAAGTAGATAAACCTTGCAGTGAGGAATTTAGAAATGAATGTATATTTTATAAGTATTTTAATGATGGTTTTGTAAATTGTTCGTATCCCGATTGCGTGGATGAGAATGGATGTTCACATGAGGTACAAATATTTACCATATCAAATTAAAACAATTATTTAAATTACATTTCATTAGTATATTCCAGAGAAAAAACATTCTATTGGAAATAGGGTGATAATAGGTTCATTTACTTCACTTCTTGTAGTATTTGGTTTCTTTGTGTGATGCTTCCTAATTTGCCGCAAATATAGGAAACTGCTGGTCAGGGGAGTTTTCACAGCCTTCTTCGGGAATGCAGCAACCTCCAACGGTCAGTTGTATATTTTTGTTAACACTGTAAAATAATCATTTTTTAGACATGAGTAATGGAAATGAGTGATCAATCTAGTTCAAGACAAAGTGTGAACCAAAATCTCATCAACAATGTACAGTCATCTAGGGCACCTAGAGAGGAAGATAAGGACTTGCCTCCATCATATGATAGTTTGTTTCCAGAGAGATAGTCTTCCAGTATTTTAATTGAATTCTTATGAAGAAATGGCAATTATCAATATTACAAATCTTGTATTTATTCCAATATTTTATGATACATTTTTTATACACTTTTTTATAATCAATTTTATGAAAGTCTGATGCAAGGTGTCTTATTACAGCACTTATGATAAATGAAATTTTTTAAAAATAGTATTGACATTTGTTCGCCACATTATGTTGGTATTTTTATATCGTTGATAATTACCCAGTGATATTTAGACTACTTTAGAGTAACATATTCGATGGTATTTGGTCAATTATGTTTTTAAAATAGTGAATATTAATTTTTGTACAAATTTGGAAGTAACATTTCCATTACTATAGATCTGATTTTGTATTTTTGATAATCGTGTGCAACTATAAGACAGTATTACTGCCACTGTATAATCCTCATTGATGACTAATTAGTTTGTAAGAAGTAATAATTCAAAGTCGGAAAAATTGCCTTCTATGATGTATTTTCAAAATCTGTACATAATGTTTTATATATTATTTTATTTAATATATTATATACTTGTATTTTCTATATCGATGGATTTTTGACAAAACATTGTAAGTGACAAAACCCAAATTTTGCAAATTAACATTTATGGTAAATTTAAAACTGACGTTTATGATGATCATTGCGACCATCTTCAACAAACATAGGCTTAAAATAATAACGGAATCATATATAGATTGTAAACAACTGTTTCATTTAAAAATTCCAATTTTTGGAAAATTTCTTGATTACGATGTTTTGTCAAAGACCCATTGCAATAAACTATTTATATGAAAATATATTTACCAGAAGTTTATTTTATAATTCTGCCATTGTTGTCGTTTTATAAATTTTCTTTTTTCAATGCTACTATCAAACATGAAACAACACTGCAACTTTTTACGTTTCAAGTTAGTTTATAATGTTTTTACATACTTAAAATAATTAAGTTATACGTATTAATTTAACAGTGAAATATACTGCATTCATTTCTATCAAGGGTGATGAAGCTTTTTAAAAACGTGCGTAATGAAAAATTTTAGTAGGTGCAGCGGGCTGAAGGAAGAAGAAAATATAGGAGAAAGTCCCATTGTAAAACAAAAATTATTCTATTGCAGAACTCAGTAATTATTATACACTAACATTTTTTATTAGAATATTAGTTTCTACCTTCTTTTTTAAAATTTTTCAAGAAAATTGCTTCATACATTTAGAATGTGTGTTTAAAATGCACATTTAAGATGATAATGTCACTGGCATTTTATGCCATGTACACTCTGCCGCACATAAATGCGACACGATGTTCGGCGCTTGCAGGCCGAACATCCTGGTTGCTCCTGTAGTTCCTGTAGTTGTCAGATTTAAATTTTAAAAAAAGAATTGGAAACTAGACGTGCACAACAACAAAACGTTTATTTTGGTTTTAGGTGAAAAACGGTCGTGAATATGAGTAAAAACGGCTGACCCGTGAAAGGGGTCGAGTAATGGGGGGGCGACAACCTGTGAGGGGAAGCGTATCTAGGTTCTTTTTCTCTATTATGCACATACGGGTGCTTGCACCCAGGTGCGTTTAGAAGCAGATAAAATAAATACACGTAATTATGGAGTATGTATGATTACAAAAATAAATAAATAAATAAATAAATAAATAAAATCTGCCGAATTACCTTGCAGTTCGCCTGTTATGATGATTTTGCATCATTGCTGCAGAAATTTCAAAGAACCCATAAAATTGTGTTAGCACATGCCCATTGCTGGTGCTCCACGCAAAACGCTCATTACCCCCAATTGCTTTCATTTGAACTTCAAACCTTAAATGAATCAAAAAGACAAATAAACGCATTTTTAATTTGAATTAAATTACTGTGGTTTGAGCTGGGGGTCCCAAGGTAAAATAACATCAGCCGGATTCAACGTAATTTGTGGGAAAATCGATATTTCACTCTGTGCAGAAATTTGGGAGTCAATATTAAGCTTCCCGAGCTTGGGGTGAATGACAGCATGTAGGAGCGCTTGAACCGGTGCAACACCTACTTCTGTCGCCCAACCTGTCAATCAACTGCCATTTTTTGATTCTTTTTGAACGTGAAACAGCTTTGTGGTTGAGGCTGAAATAAATTTTGTACAAAAAAAAAAATTAAAATCCTGTACTTAACAACCTTGTGTATACTTCTGCGACAATATCATGGTGTTCTAATTGTAGCACGGTCCAATTTTTGTGTAGTAAAATATTCAGGACCATGTAAGCCGGTGCAGCTACATTGACAGTGGCTGCTGGTAATTTTAAATTCGGGTATTTTTCATCCACATATCGGTCGTGTGAAATCACACTGGTTTTACCTACCGTTAATCCGGTTACTATGCCTGAATTGAACCAATATAATTAAAGTGTTGTAAACTAAAATTCAAATTTACCTGTCTTTTTGTCAGCAGAAGCTATTATGTCACTCTCAACTGCTACATAATACTGGGATTTTGGTTTCAGTGGTACTTCTTCCATTTTGCCATTATTCATCTATTTAGCAAAATAGGTAATTAATTTACATTAGTTGTTTTTTATTACATACTTATGTTTTTAATCGATTCATAATAAATATCTTCTAATCTTTGTAACTATAAATTTATTTCTAGTAATTTATTTTGATAACGATAGTTATTGTGAGTTTATTTTGAAAGGGAGGCAAGTCCACTCTAAATAACGATAGGGATAGTGATATTGTCCTATCTATAACAAATATCAAATTGTATCAAAGTTTTAATTTTTAATAAAGTTAAGGTACATTGGCAATACTCCGAAGGAACTGATACATTGAATGCCAAAAACATAAAAACAATAAACTAAATAACAAAAAGTTGGCAAGAGAAGTTAACAAAAGTTAATTTATCTCAAAACAGCTAAATTACAGATAGGACCTTTAGTTTAAGCACAGCAGTATTACCCTATGTATCACCCATTCATTATGAATATTTTAAAAATTTGCACCATCGAAACTAAGAAATATAATTATATACATGCAATTTATTACTGAATATCTTTTCTTATTTTATCTACTTTTTCCTATAAAATTAAATTTATTTTTTGTTATTGTAGCTTTTCAAAAGAAATATGGAATGTTGAAATAAAATAAATAGGTAAATAAATAAAATATTCAATTTTTTGTTACTACAATTATACTTTATTGAAAGAAAATCAATGTTTTCAACAAATCATTGCTTGTGAAAGTGAGGCAAGTCCATCAGTGCATACCAAAACCACGATTTTTCACCTAACACGAAAAATCATTATTGGATATTAAATTTACATCAAATAAAACCACAAAAAATACATAATAAGTCTATTACTGCTTACCAATAATTTTGAACCCATTCAAATGCAAATCATTAACTATCTAGCAATAACATACTTGCCAAGACTTGCCACACTTTCAAAATCAACAGCTCAATTAAATGTGAGTTACTTATTTTTAATAACAAATAGCCTTAATATAATAACAATAAAGTAGTCCAGGCATTTAATTTGCTGTAATAGTGGGGTACTTTTTGTGATTTTGAAAAAGATTGTGATGTAGCTAGTAATTTATTTGTTTTTGAAATGATTCAGGAGTTGAAAATGTGTTTTTAAATATTTTTCCAACAAGTTTTTAACAAAAATAGCTCACTTATTATAGAACGAAGATAGAAATTAATTCGTTAACTCACTCGTATGATCTTGAACTGTATCTCCAGGCATTATGTAGACATCTGCAGGCATTATAAGCATATTTTCTATAACAGCAAGTTGAATTTCACAAGGCTTAAGGTCTTTCTTTATATTGTAAATGAAGCAACCGCACTGACAACTAAAAATTAAACATTAATCACAGATACAACAAACCATCGATAGTACCTTAGCAAAACCGGTTTTAATTCCCTCCAATAAAACAATGTGGCCCCTTTTGTTCTGCTTTTCGATAATTTTGACCATGCCTGGCGTTTCATAAGGAGAATCTTTAAATGTCAGTACTGTAAGGTCCTTTTTTGATCCCACAGAAACCAAAGTCCACTGAAACTCGATCCCTTCTAAAGTGCTAAATTCATTTCCTAAAACCATCAATTAGCACAGTAAATAAAATATTTTCCGACATACCGGTTTTATCATTAGCTCGAACTTCGAATAGTTCAGGAGCTTGTTCCACAAACAGCTCCCTGGTTACCAGGGAGTTGATAACATCACACACTACATCACAACATAAAATTTCTTTGCTATAAACATTTTCCGCGAGGACCAAGTTTGATCTTTTGACAGAGTGGAAACAACGACTTTCGTCGAACATTCCAAATCTGGATCTACCTGAATCAGTTGGATGATAGGAGCAAACAGTTGGGGATATAGTGTGTTGGAGGAGATTGGTCATACTGTTCAAGTGTTCACATTGTTGTCCGTTGTCCACAGTGATTGTAGGTGATCTGTAATAATAATAATAATTCCGTGTCCGGTTCAGACCCTCATTTTCCAATAATTAGCGGCCGCGATGGCCTTGTCATTTCCAAGAAACAAGTCCTCCATCTTGCAGGGCTGCTCAAGCATAGGGCAGATCAAAAGATGATCCTGAATTGCACCACAATCGCATCTCACGTCCTCGTTGTCCGGGAGTATTCCCCATCTAGCCATTGCATTTCGGAACTCCAACTCTCATTCGATTTAAAGTCCTCCACACAGGGTAAGGGCATTGGCTTCCGGAAGCAAGTTCCTCTTTTACCAGTTTCGTATTGTTCTGACCGAGTTCCTCCCTCCACCTCTCAACGCGATTCCGCTCCGGTGGACCCTCCTTGGTTCGAAAAAGAAAACTTTTTCTAGACCTGAGACGCTTGTTCGGTGGTTGGTGGCCGTGCAGAGAGTGTCTTGGGTCGTATTGTTGCTTTTTCCTTTCAATATCGGCAGCAACCTCGCGTCGGATATGAGGTGGGGCAATTCCAATTATAGGGTAAAGTTTTTGAACAGGGGTGGGTTTAAGGCATCCAGTCACTATCCGTGCGGTCTCACTGACGGCTGTATCGACGTGTTTTGCGTGTTTTGAAGCGTTCTAGACCGGAGCTGCATATTCGGAAGCTGTTATACACAAGGCCAGAGCGGATGTTCTCAAGGTTTGTGGATCGGCTCCCCAATGTCTATTTGTTAGTTTCCTAAGAATGTTGTTTCGAGCGCTTACTTTGGCCTTTGTATTTATGCAGTGCTGCTTGAAGCTTAGTGTACGGTCCAGTGTAATGCCTATGTATTTTGGTGCTTGAAAATGTTGCTAATGGCTGTAAGAATTATTTACAAATTCATTTCTATACTTTGCTGCGTAATGAGCGTTCACGCGTCGGAATTAAACGCCCATCGTGCATTGTTACCACTATTCAGCGATTTCGCGACTAATTTTACGTTGGAAGTCACTGACGGATGTTACAAATGGTAAGAGCGAGAAATCATGAACGCTGGTCGGTAAAGTAGAAACCATTGACGTAGTTGTCAATGAAAATAACCTCACTACATGGCTCAATATAAACATTTTTTTTGTGGAAAGTACTCGTTTCCGCACTAAATTTTTTGCGGAATGAGTTTTGTTACGGTGTGTTTTATGCATAAAAAAAAAAATGGCGAAATCGGTGCTTAGACCATAAACTCGACTTCTTCCTACAAAATGATTCATATGTTGGAAAAATGTGAGGTTTTGTGGTCTCGCTCTTACCATTTGTAACATCCGTCGGTGGCTTCCAACGTAAAATTAGTCGCGAAATCGCTGAATAGGGGTAACAATACACGATGGGCGTTGAATTTCGACGCGTGAACGCTCATTACGCAGCAAAGTATAGAAATTAATTTGTTAATAATTCTTACAGCGGTATCACAGATCACCTACAATCACTGTGGACAACGGACAACAATGTGAACACTTGAACAGTATGACCAATCTCCTCCAATACACTATATCCCCAACTGTTTGCTCACAGCATTACCAACACAATTACATATAGGCTAGATAAGAGACATCTAGCGCTTGTAAGCTCAGTTATGCCTATATCACGTGATTGCATGTATCTCTATAAGTGTAAGTTCGTTGTGGCCATAATTCTCACAGTCAAAAAACAAACGGCAATCGAAACTAATTTGCTGTGGCAGCGCATTGTCACCAGAGGGCGCTGCGTTAATCTCGTTCGACCAATCGGATTTGAATGTTTCCTATGTTTTAAATAATTGACCCGGGCGATGAAATTTTTGGAGTGAGTATCGATATGAAGAGCTTGTATGTTTCTAATCTATGTATAGGCGGTCTGCACATTTTAAATTTAGCACGTCGCTGCGCACCCTATCGACGGACATTTGCAATATTGTACGGAAAACAAATAATGCACGTGCTATTAAATCAGGTTACTGGTGGTAGTGTTTAATTTACTTCTGAAGTATTTAGCATTGGAGGCATAATTTGAAAGTGCTAACAGAACTGTGAAAGTGTTTACTCGGTTGTATTTGCAAATGAGGTAAGATTTATGAAGTTAAATACATCATTTGCTGTTTGCAATTTCATTGGGAACAAAACAGACATGGATGCAGTAATCACTTTCGGCTTTTTGCCAATATCTTTCAAACATAAAACTAGTGGAAATTTAGAAAAGGGACGTAAATTAAAAGAGGCAGGAGATGTGCAAAATATTGTGGAGAGGACAAGTGAAGGTGTTATCAGGTCAAAAGTGATAAGACAAACTTCTATTAACCTTCCCCCTTACGATGTTAAAATTACAGTAAAAGTTTCGAATATTTTACGTGTTGTATTAGAACACATTTGTGAATTTTAGATTGACTCAACAAGAAATGTTTTATTAGCATTTTGTAGCTGTATTGCAGGAGTTTCGGGTCATTACAAACACATTTCAGCGACAGTAATTTCTGTCAACGAAGAAGATTCATCAACAAAAAACCAGTGGTGCATGTGATTGGAACAAACCTTCAGTGGGGAAAGCTGCTAAAGCAAAATATTCTAAGGGGCAAAGGTGGAAGGATATTTTTGGTTTTAAAGAGAGATCAAAAGTTTATACAGCTTTTGAAGTGAGCAAGGATTTGGTTACCTTCCAAAGGCCTTCAATGTTGCAATTTATGTTGTTAAATTCAAAAGTGTCTGCAACGAATGAAGAGCTGCCAGAACTTGGAATCAGGTTGTTGCAAAATGATAAAAATAGTGCCATATTATTATGGCCATGCAATTTTAATGAATTGATATTTTCATTGTTTATTGTCAGTTCCTTTTGCTGCTGCTTTTTTATCGTTTTAGGATATTGTCCAATATACAGCTTCCTCCAGCTACACCTATCTGTAACAGTGCATTTGGTAAGATAAAAAAACTGTTCTTGGATCAAAGATCGTCTCAGATACTTCAAGAATTATATGATGAAAATATTATGCTCGGTTCACCTTGTTGTGTGAAAACTTATAATGAAAATATTCCTTGCAATGCCCTGGATGTGTGTTTGACACTTGCAGGTAAGAATATATGGTGTAGGGAAAGAAAATTTAGAATTACGGCTTCGAGAGCGTATCCCCTCCCCTGTACACCTACAAAGGAGTCGAGTAGCCTAAGTCTTTCACCAACAAATTTACAATTGCTTGGGAACCTGCAGCAAGAATGCAATATTCCTTGTAAGCATTAACCTACACATTATGTATTTGTTATTGGTAATGCTTTTAGTGACAAAAATTGCTATGGGTTGGAGCTTTCGATGGAAGGTTGAGGGTTCGGAAGCGTTCTCACCAATTACACGACCACACTACGCACTCTGAATTATTTATTGAATAAAAGAACAAACAATCTCTTAATTAGATATACTAAGAAATAATTGAAGATCACACCAGAACGGTCAAAATTAATCTATATAGTGTTTATCAGTTACAATACATATATATGGTGGGAGGAAGAAATTGACGCGTCCACCACAGGTGTCACCTTCCGCTCTGAGAGGCACGAAGCTTGCTGTGGTTACAGCCAACAATATGTGCTAGAGACAGGACTTGTGGTCTGCCAAACGGATCCTTGGCTTGCTGCTTCACCAGATGGTGTAGTTTTCAAAAACAACCAGCCATCAAAACTTTTAGAAATTAAGTGTCCATACATAGGTTGGTGTAATATTCATTTGTTGAAGAAAATAATATTTACTTTTTACAGGGAAAACTATCACTGCAGAAAAAATTGAGGATCAGTGCAATTTCTTAAAAAGAGAAAAAGGAAGGCTGATATTATAAAAGAAACATATTTATTACGCACAGGTACAGTTGAATATGGCGGTTTTAAATTTAAAAGATTGTGATTTTGTTGTTTTTTGCTCTCTGAATAAAACTTCTAAAGTTATAGCCATTCCTTTCGATACAGTTTTTGCCAAGTGTTACCGAATGGTACACAATCTTACATAAATTACACAACTATGTAATTTATTGCGTCTGCCTCATTCGAAGTACATTGACAGATTCATATTATTACATGTTTTTCATCCCCTTGACGCCTTAAACAAAACGACGTCGTGCGGCGACAGTCGTCTGTCGGGATCGAGTGGGTAATACAAGGAACTACTTAATAAATTAAAAAATATATATTTTACAAAAATGTTGCATACATTGTGTTAATAAGATAAGATACAATAAATACTTCAAAAAAACTCATAGGTGTTTAAATGTCATTATCATCCTCACAATCTGCTATTGTTGGTGGTTGCAAATTAGTTAAGACACAACACATATAAACAATATCGTCTAAATGCTGAAACAAATTGTATGGGACTTTGTCTAAAATTGTATATAATTTGATTCTTTGTATTGATCGCTCGACATGTATTCTTACACATGCAATAGTGTAAGTTTTTTCCACTTCTTCAAGTGAGAGGTGTCCTTCATGTACAAAAGGTGAAAGAACTAATACTACATTGTCGTTACATTTTATACCAGGAAAACCTTTATCCACTAAGATTACGTCATTTGGTTCCAAGAGTTTCAAAAATCCACAGTCATTTGTTAAAAAAGTATCAGTCCTTCTACCACCATAACATTTGGACACAAAGCTTATGAAACCTGTAGGTGAAATCGAAATAAAAAATTTGGCTGTAAAAGTGGATTTGTATTGCGAGTAACAATGAATTATTTGATCAACTTTTTTGGGTTGTTGTATTTTGATTTCCGTACAGTCTATTGTTCAAATGTAGGATCACTGTGAAGTACACAACTGAGTACCTACTAAATATGTTAATATTTAATTTACGAAAAAGTATTGTAATAAAATTAGTGTTTCTAAATATCCATATTTCATATTGGTTCAGATCCTCGATCCTACGTGGAAAAAATTGAACAAGTCTTCAGACGGTGGTAAAAGGAAAAGACAAGAAGATGATGAAGAATCGGTAGGAGCGGATTCCTTTGATGATGACAAGTCAAAAACAAATTGATGAAAAAAAAATAGTACAAAATAAAATTAGCTATCATCGATAGCATCGATAAGCAACAAAATGATGCAATAGTTAATTCACAACTTTCTAAACCACTAACAATAACAGTTGAGGAGGAAAAAATCATACGTCGCAAAGAAAAGGACAAACAAAAAAGTCAGCGTTGTAGAGATAAGAAAAGAGCCACTAATTTGATTAATTTAACGACAGATCAAACCTCAAGAACAGTTGTTTGTAAATGTTTCTAAATGTCAGAATTTCCATAATTCACAAATTGCAGGCCCATCAACGAGAAATGTGCCATATGTTCCACCAACTCATACTGGGGACCTATCAACACGGAATGAACCATACATTCCAGAGTCACATTCATCAGATTATGATGAAGAAATTCACAATGATATTCCTTCACAAGTTCAAATTAATTATGTTCCACAATTACATGAGCCAATAATAACAAACTATGAACTAAATACTCTAAATTTTTCTTATCAAAATATTATTCCACTGTTATTTCATAGTTTTAAGTCTTCACTTCTGTCGGCAGTCCCCAATAACCGCCAATTTTTTTATTAAGTGTTTTTTTTTCAGAATTTTAATATGATTATTTATAAATCCCCCGTTGAACGCGAAATTTCGCTTAACGCTTTCAGGTCCAGACCGTATCCTTCGCGTTACGCGGGGGTTACCTGTAGCTATAACCGTTCAAAAAATTGTTTCAAAATCGAAATAACTTTGGCTCCAATGCTCGCCAACTAAACGTCAACCGGTAGCTAACTTCTTAACAAAGAATTGTTTTGTATTTGTAATTCATTGTTAGAAAATAATTTGAGATTAAAAAACAGAAAAAAATTATTATTATTAATACAGTAAGTGCCCGATTATCAGGAGTTCCGTGTTATTCGGATCAGAAACCTTTTTAATTGCACCGCGTTATCCGTTCTGTTGGTTCTTGACTTCCGTTTTACACGGATTGATGGAAATCTGACTTCTAGAAATTGAATGTCCCAGTGTTGCAGGTAAGGCCGCTTCAACCGAAACATTGTGGACAAATGCAATTAGGTTTTATTGCTTTAGCCTACGCCTAAATACAGGCAACGCCTCAGACTTTTTTATAACCCAGACATCACCATAATTACCGTAAAGTTCAGTGGATAATAGGTCTATGTGTAACAATGAAAACTGCTTTCGAGCGATTGCATTCCAATATACCTGTTCAACAGATGCGAAACTTTTCTTTTTTCAATAAATTTAGAGCGATATTTTGTAAAGTAAAATCATAATGTGTAAGAAGAATTCGTTAAATTTAACAATTTTATTTACTTGGTAAAGAAGTTTTGTTATTAACAAAATTAGTTTCCTAATTTTCAATTGATAAGTAGGCATGAAAAATGTAATTTTTTATAAAGAACAGTTCAAAAATCTTATTATAAAAACGAATTAAATTGAAACTTTCTCTCACACTTTGGTATTACAGGCTTGCGACTGTCACAATAGGTATATAAAGAATCTACATACAGACTGTGGCGTGTTCAAAAGTATTTTAGCGGCAAAGAACAGCCACTCTGAAAACCTATTTTTAAATTATCTGAAATAACATTTTACGAAATAAAATATAAAAAATATAAAATAAAATAATACTCCTAACATATTATGCGATGTGGTTACAAATCTTTGCAGAGAATATTTCGAATGACTTTATTTCTTTTAATTCTTGAATCGACTATTTCCGGAAGTAATGCATTCATATAAAATTTTTCTAAACTACCGATCATGCTGTTTTTCCAAAAATCATCATTCCGTTTTATTATCTCGCATGCTATATTTTTTATGTACAAATAACAAAATAACATATGTCTCTATTAGTGACATGTAATTGACCCTGAATTTGGAACATGTAATTATGCTTACGTTTTAATTTAATTTTTCCGTTCTCATCTAAATTGCAATAGTTTATTGTTTTGTTTGAAATAGCCTCTTCTACAGTTAAATCTTTTGCTAAAAAGGGACATTTGATTTCTATAATTGCATTATTTCCGACAAGCCCATCGGGAGATGCTCCTAAAAAATTTTTTTTGTTATCAATAAATAAACCGCATTGTTACAATATGATTTCGTGAATTTACCTACTTTGCCATTACTTAACCCTTTTACTAATTTTGACAATAAATTGTTCCCTACTATTATACGAAATTACCGCGGCATAACATCTGCCCTCATATGATCCCTTAAAAAAAAATTAATTCGTTTCCCGCCTACAAACTTATTTACTAACGAATTGCAACTTTCTGCAAAATGTATGTCCACATCACATAATAAACTGTACGACAAAGTTGCAACTCTATTTAAATGTTTAGCAAATATAGCGTATAAAGAACTGTTTAAAAATTCGTTAAAACTTCTTTTAATATATCGGTCTGTCCTTTTTTCATTGTGAGCTGAAGTTATTTGCCTTAGAATTTTATGTACCTGATATATACAATAAGGTTATACTGTTTCTTCGAAAAAATACCGTTGAGATTCCGAAACACTAATAATTGTTACTAATTTAAAACACAACGAGTAATGCACAGTGTTTTTTTACAGAAAATTGTAGTTTTAGCTTATTATAAGTTATTACCACTACAGCTTATTTTTTTAATTAATGTGGGATAACAAAGACAATATGATCTTAGAGTTAATTTATATCTTATTAAGTTAATGTAGATAATAAATATTAAAATTGTCCAAGACTAAAAAAGAATTCATAGTAAAATAACTTTTTCAATAAAACAAGCTTTTATTAAAATGTACGCTTTTATTTTTAATCATTTAGGTCAATATCAAAATTGGTTTTAAATTTTTACTACATCTTAATAAAAGCTTGTTTCTTAAAAAGTCTTTTTGCTATACTCTATTTCAAATGTTTGAAAACGGAACCTGGCTTTAAAAGTACAGTCGAACTTCTCTATAGTGAACTCCTCTATAATGATTTTTTCTCTATAATGATGTTTTTGTCAGGAACGTGCATTTTTGCACGTTTTGCATATAAAAATACCTCCGTATTATGATGTTAAGCCTCTATATAGTGATTATTCTTTGAAAAATATTTACTAACATTCTCGGGGAACGAAATTTTCGGTAATAAAAAATACAATGGATGTATTGAACATCTGTTTTTTTTCTCAAATTCCGACAACCTACCTGAAAAATTCTTAGAACAATTTATTGCAAATCCCTTATTTATCGAAATTTCTACCCTCACCAAATGCATTGGCTACATTTGCATTTATACTTTTGCACTTTAGTTTCGCTTCAATTTTTGTACCACACGCATTTTAGAACGTGAAATGGCGAAACGAAAGTGTTTGAGTATCCAAGACAAATTAAAGGTGTTGGAAGACGTTGATAATGGTGTAAAGCAAAAAGACGTTGCCGTAAAATTTGGTATTGCTGCAAATAGCGTATCTGTAATTGTGAAAAATCGCGAAAAACTTAGAAAAGAAGTTAATTCGGGACGAAAAAAAATGAGGCTGTGTACATATGAAGATTTAGATGAAGCGATGTTAAAGTGGCTACAGGTGATTCGCGCCCAAAATGTTCCGGTGTCCGGGCCATTAGTAAAAGAAAAAGCGTTGGTTTACGCAGAAGCCTTGGGATACTCAAATTTTCAAGCAAGTAACGGATGGTTAGACAAGTTTAAACAGAGACATAAAATTTCCGAAAAAGTAATTAGCGGCGAAAGTGCTATAATTAGTGACCATACCTGTAACCAATGGTTAAAGTCGGTTTTAAAAAAAAATTTGGACACATATCATCCTAAGGACGTCTTTAATGCTGACGAAACTGGGTTATTTTTTAAGTGTACGCCAAATAGAACTTTAACGTTTAAAAACGATAAGTGCTTTGGAGGTAAAAACAGCAAGGGGCGAATAACTGTCATGATTGGTGCCAATATGACTGGAAGTGAAAAAATGAAGCTTCTTGTAATATGTCGCAGTAGAAATCCACGTTGTTTGAAGAGCGTCAAATCGTTAGAAGCGGATTATGACTTCAATAAAAAGGCGTGGATGACCAGTCAGATTTTTGAAAAGTGGTTGCTAAAATTGACAATCAAATGGGCAGAGAAAAACGAAAAGTTGCGTTAATAACTGCCCAGCCCATCCTGCGCTTATAAAATCAAAATGTAAAAACGTCGAATTGATTTTCTTACCACCAAATCTAACGTCAAAATTGCAACCGATGGATCAAGGAATCATAAAAAATTTAAAATTCCATTATCGGAAAAGGATATTAAAGAAAATTATGACCGCCATTGAAGAAAATCAACCTACACATAATATCATAAATCTTCCGACGTCCATATCTGAAATAGCAAAAGTATGGCAATTTGAAGTGACGGAGATTACAATAAAAAATTGTTTTGGCAAGGCAGGGTTTATTAATTTAAATTTGACTAATTGGGAGGAAGAAGATAACCTTCAATTGTCAGAATTGAAGAAATCTTGGGAACAGCTAAAAGCGTTGGACATTATTTGTGATGAAGTGGAATTTCAGGGTTTTTTAAACATTGATAAAGATGTGTTAATTACTGAATATCCTGATGACATCGAGATTTTGGAAAGTGTCAGAAAAGACAACGAATTGTCTAATTTGGAAGAAGAGGATGATGTTGCGTCCTTGCGTTGACCCAAGGGCGCACAACGAAGCTCAAGCCCGGTAGTCCCGACCAGGGGCGAAAAAGGGCAGTTCCCATAAAACCGTTCGAGGACGCAGTTCATAAGAAAGCGCTCGAACTAAAATAAATAAGTTAACAAAATTCAGATTGTTTTTATTATCCAGCAATACAAAACGAGCTTCGACACTTCCTAACGATAAAACGGCGGTCGTGCTCCGATGAAGAAGATTCTATCGAAAATCCTTCCAAAGACGAGATGGTCATGGCATTTGAGACTATTCGCCGAGGTTTGCAATGCCAAGAAAATGTTTCAGAAAGAATATTCAACGCATTAAACAAGTGTGAAACGTTCTACGAAAATAAAATAATTTTTAAGAGTACTGTGCAATCAACTTTAGATGGATTTTTTCTTCAATAAGTACAAGTTGTGTAATATAAATCTGTATGTATTTCTAAATACGGAAATATCATTTCAAACAATAAATAAAATTTAATTTTAATTTTTTGTTTCATTTTGAATATCGATTGTTTGTTAAAGTGACTGCCAAAACTGTAAAATTATATGTGAATTCTCTATAGTGAAGTTTCTCTATAGTGATGTTTTTTCAGGGCTTTTCGAACATCACTATAGAGAAGTTCGACTGTATTTCGGATATTATTGCTGTTAAATTATCTTTACGAGGAAACGCTTAGCACCTGCTGAGAAGATCGTAAATCTTTTTGACGTTGTTCGGAAATCGGTCAAAATTAGCTATTTCAATTTCGGTTCTTGATCTAAAGAACATTGAATAAATCAAAAACTATTGCGTTGTTTAAAACAACTAGGGGTCAGCTCAAAAGAAAAAGGTCTAATCTACGAGTTCACAAAATTTTAATGCAAAATTTTGATAACTGAAGGCAAAAAAACGAAAGTCAGAATTTGATGTTTTAATTAATAACTCGGTTAATTATGATTATTTAATTATGGCTTGGGGTCAGCTCAAAGTAGATTCGTATTCTCTGTAAGATGAAGTATCGACCTCCTTTTCAAAATTAAAAATGAAGGTTTAAAATGCAAAGGCGTTTTACATGTATTGAAAATCTTCGGGGGGAACGCCGTTAAGGGTCCCGATCAGTCCCAAAATAAATATAGCTATTTTTTCGGTGCAAAATTACATCTTCAATTTTCAATTCTACAGGGAGATCGATATTTCTACAGGATAACAAAGTTGTTTTCTAGGCGACATTGCCCTTATTATTTCTAAATTTTGATTCAAACACCTTAAAAAACTGATTAATTGAAAAACTTCATACATTTTTTTTTCCGTGACTATACGTCTCGTAATCTCCAAACTTTCGCCCAAATATCGACCATGTTAAGAGAGAGACGCTCGTGTGCTTACTTTTTTAATAAATGGGATGTAATTCTTTGTATTTAAAAAAAACACATGCAACCAGCACGACTTTAATACGATTTCTTCAAGCGAATACTTCGTTTTAAAACTTGATTTATTGCCCTAATAAGTATTACAACAGGCTTTTGTAGATACGACGCACCGAAAATTCTTTAACAAGGTGCACCTGTCTTCAAATTCATTTTGCTGGTTTTATTTACAAACACTTCAATTTCTTACATAATACCAGGTAGTACGTTTGTCCGTTTTGAATGTAGAAATATATTTTTACCTTCAATAGGTCGGTCAGGTTTGGTTTTTTGATATGTTTTATCGTAGATGCCCCTAATGTTAATGTCCACTTTTTTTGACCTCGTGACCTTTCCGGAAAGGATTGAACTAAAAAAAACACGTTTTTGAGTGCGTTGCGCAAACGGCCTTTCGAAAACAATTAATTAATTAATTAATTAATTAAAAATAGAAGATTGAAATTTTTTTTTATCTACACACTAAACAAACATTCAATATTAGTGATAATTGATAATTTACATAATTCACAAATGAGTAACTATGATCAAGTCTGAAACTTAAATTTATGGCAAGATCTTCGGAAGGTCTGCAAGTGAATTTATTGCGGGCTCACTGCGGGGGTTCACTGTTTTGTGTTCACTCGCTCCAGATGTTTACTACGGAAAAAATAAGATTTCTGCAAACAGATGTCAGAAAAGAAGAATGAAAGGAATAACGTAATAAGAGGTAAATAAAATAATTATTATCATATTTCTCCAATTTGACTCTGACAATATTTGTGTTACTTTTGGAAATGGAAATTGTTGGCCTAGCAATAAAGCATTTTTTCATGATATAAATACCGACTGTGTGATTATATCAAAGACAGTTAGTAGATGAATTCTGCATAGTTTCCAACTCGAGAATCATAATTTTTAATTTTTTATAGGCAATTTTCAACAAAAAATCGCGTTTTTTGCATTTTGCTTGTAAAATGGAAACTAATGAAGTAATCTTAATGATCTCAATAGATGGATTATAGAGAATTAAATTGTGAAGTGAATGAGATGTCGAATGACCCGATCGGATAATTAGAACCGGAGGAAAGCCTAAGAACCCATACAATTCAATGTTTCCTTAAAAAATTCACAATTCCGCCATTTTTTAATTTTAAAAACTGAAATTTTGCACAATCACCATTTCAATTTTTTCTTGTGTTATTTTCGCGGAGGACTGGATGCTCCTGTATAGCACGAGCAAAATGTCACCAAAAGAGGGGTTACCCCGCAAAAGGTCGGTCAGGTACACTCTGCCGCACTTTAAATGCGACACGATGTTCGGCGCTTGCAGGCCACTTTACAAGGATGTTTGGATGGTTGTATACAAATTATCAGGTCCGTATACAAGATTTGTTATTGAGAATCAGTGTTATGAAGTCAAAAATCCAAATAAGTAAGTGAAACGACAGATACAACGAATAAAATACGTTCGTGTAATAGTCGAACAGTTTCAAGAAAACAAGCTCAAATTTGTTACTAAACAGTATTTATTATTAACAAAAGTAACAAATCATTAATTTGTTGTTATTAAATTGATAAGAAATATACACGCATTTAATAAAATGTTATTGTTGTTAGATTTATGGAGGAAAAATACCACCTCCCAGCGGTCCCGAATCACATTTATCAATCGATCAACCCAAAATGTATTTATTTAAGAAAAACTATATACAGATTTACAACGAAACTTAAACTTTATTTAATGCGAGCATCAACTCTGTTCACAGCCATTCTAACACCGACTGCGCACTTCCTACTTCCTTTACTACTGACACTCTTACTATACAATAGGTGTCGCTAGTGTTACATATAAATTTACATATATTTCACACGCCACCTTAAATTTATATTTCAGTTCAAAATTAATATTAACAACTAACTATTTTACAATTAACATATTTATATTACAGTTCAAAACTAATATTATCAATTAACTACTTTATATTTAACATGTTTCTAAATTTTTCAAACTTGTTTCGACCTAACGACTTAGTAAAAATATCCGCAATATTGTCTTCAGAATTTACTTTTACAATTTCTATTTCACCATTAACACAATTTTCATTTACAAAGTGGTAATGTGTTTCTATATATTTTGATTTTTTCGTAAAATTACCAAATTTTGATATATTTATCGCACCAGAATTATCTTCATAAATTTGAATAGGATTATAAATTTGAATATTAAAATCAAGCAAAACATCTCTTATTACTTTTAATTCACTCACACACTCTGATAACGCTACAAACTCGGCTGATGTGGAGGATTTTGTTACACTATTTTGTTTTTTTGATTTCCAATAGATTACGTTCCCATTAAATTTGATTACATATCCAGTTGTTGATTTTCTATCTACTATATCTCCTGCCCAATCTGCATCTACATAGCAATCTATAATTTCGGCATTTAAATTTTTACTGAAATTTAACTTTAAATTTTTTGTTAAAATTAAATATTTTAGTACTCTTAAAGCATATTTAAAGTGACACTCATCATAACAATTTTGGAATCGACTTAAATAGTTCACACTAAAGCTTATATCAGGCCTAGTACCTGAGCTGATATACAAAAGTGCTCCAATTAAATTTCTATATTTAATTTGGTCACATGTTAATTTTGCGGGTTCTATTTTCAAATTTTGCTCCATTGGAGTAGCATACAACTTAGAATTAACAATGTCATATTTTTTTCCTAAAGATAAGATATAATCTCTTTGATCTAGAGTCATTTTTCCTTGAATACAATCATAATTAACATTAATACCTAAATAAGTTTTTATTTTTCCCAAATCCTTCATCTGAAATTTTTTTAAAAATAAATTCTTAACGAAATTTATTTTTGTATTATCTTTACAACATATAAGTAAATCATCTACAAATAGAATTAGGTAAACATTATTTGTATTTTCCTTGTTATTTAATTTATATAAACAACAGTCATTTTCACTTCTTTTAAAGCCTAAGCTTTTCAAATAAATATCAAAGCATTCATACCAAGCTCTTGGGCTTTCTCTCAATCCATACAAAGCTTTGTCCAATTTTAGTACCCTATCTGTACCATCTTCATAACCTTGTGGCTGTTTTACATAAACTTCTGATTTAACTTTACCGTTCAAAAAAGCTGTCTCTACATCCATTTGTTCAATATCTAAACCGTTTTGACAACAATATGACAATAAAATTTTTAAAGTTTGCATTCTCGCCACTGGAGAGTAAATATCATCAATTAAGTCATTCTGTTGATATCCTCTTACAACTAGTCTAGCTTTATAAATATCATCATTCTTTTTTGTATAAACCCATTTTACATCTAGAATCTTTTTACCATTCGGTTTATTCACAACCATCCAAGTTCTATTTTTATTTAAACAACTCATTTCTTTATTCATCGCTTTTATCCAATTTTCAGAATCATTACTCTTAATAGCATCGCTATAAGAAATAGGATTTTCTGCATTAACAAAATTTACATAAACAACATTATTATATACAGATTCCTCATTAAATCTTTCAGGTTTCCTCTTATTCCTGGTTGACCTTCTCAACTCTAAATCCTCATTTTCATCATCTAAATTTTTATCCATCTTATCGTGTATATTTACATAATCTTTATTACTATTTAAACTTTCTCTTATATCACAAGCCCCTCTTGACTCATCTGTAGGACCTATATCATCTGTACCTTCTTCAATTATATCTACATGTCTTGATACAATTACCCTGTTATTTACTAGAACTCTATAGCCAACATTTTCATAACCTAACAAAATACCTAAATCTGCTTTTCTATCCCATTTTGAATTTCTTCTTTGTTCAGGCACTCTGACAAACACTTTACTTCCATAAATTCTTAAATGCTCTATATTAGGTTTTTCTTTAAACATTATTTCATAGGGTGTTTTATCCTTTTCTACCGTATTTGCAATAATTCGATTCTTAAGATAAGCTGCTGTTCTAACCACTTCAGGCCAGAATCTATTATCAACCTTAGCCTCTGACAGTAAACATCTAGACATATCCATAATGTCTCGGTTGTATTTTTCTGCTGTACCATTCAATTCATGAACATATGGTGGACAAGGTTCAATAGATATACCTTTTTCCCTAGCAAAATTATATATGTCTCTATTTACATACTCCTTGCCATTATCACACCTCAGTCTTTTTACCCTTTTTCCTGTCTTATTTTCAACTAAATTTACATAGTCAACAAAACAATTACATACTTCATTCTTGGCTTTAATAAGATAAACTTTAGCTACTTTACTGTAATCATCAATGAAAGTTAAAAAATATTTTTCACCATTTATACCAATAGTACTATGTGGTCCATTCAAATCTGTATGAACTATTTCTAATATTTCCTCCGCTCTTCTCCTTTCATTCTTAAATGGCAAATTATGCATTTTATTTTGCAAACATATTTCACACTTAAAGTACTCAGAATCTAAATTTTTTGGTAAACCTTCCAGCATTTGTTTTTCACACATTGTTTTTAGATAGTTAATATTTACATGTCCCATTGTTCTATGTAATTTTTCTTTTACAGGTAATCTACCATTCATTAACAGATTTGCTTCTCTTGCTACAATTTCACTTGTCATATGATATAAATCATTATTCTTAATAGCTAACGCAGCTAAATTTCCATTTAAATCATAAATTTTTGACATGTTTCCTACTGATACAATTCTATTAGCTTTAGTTACTTTTCCATAACTAATTAAATTTCTGTCCATATCTTTGACATAAAGAACATTTTTCATTTTATTAACTTTACTATTCCCATACACATTAAATTTATGCAAAATATTTCCTACTTTCGTTGCCTTTAAAAAACGACCATCTCCGATTTTAACATTTATCGGTTCTTTAAGTTCCACAAATTCATAAAAATATTTGTCATTATTCACGATATGTTCAGAGCAACCGCTATCAAGTAACCAATTTACTTTACCGATACAACTGTTTACTTCAACATTCGATTGTCCTAAACCGGACCTAACCTCAATTTCCGTATTAAAATTACTCGCTTTACCATCTTCGTTTCGATGTCCTTCTTGTCCTTGATTTTGCTGCCAACCGCCACCTCGACGATATTGACTCCAACCACGACTAGCTCCTCGGCTGCCACTGCCGCTACGGTGATCCCAGTGTTGTTGGTGCTGCTGACGCCCCCCTCTGGATTTCCATGAATTTCCGCTTGACCTTCTACTCGTACATTGGGCCTTAAAATGTCCTTGTTTACCGCACTTGTAACACACTTTGTTATTTCTTCTTTCTGTTTTAAATGCACTTGAACTGCTTTTGTTTCCTTCTTCGTTTTCTTTTAATTCAACCATTTTAATCTTATTTTTCACATATTCGACAGTCTGATCCGCTTCTTTTAGTACATCTATTAAATCCCCAACATAACTCAACGAACTCGGGAGCATCTTGATCATGTAACTTAATTTTTCTTTTTCAGTTATCGTTGCTCCTGCACTTTTCAAGTCATTTATTAATTTCTCGAATTCGGTGAAAAACACACTCGAATTCTCAAAATCTTTTAACTTCATTTTTTCCAATTTGTTTCGAATACATATTTGAAGTGCAGTTGATTCCTTCAAATACATTTCATCAAATTTTTCTATTATTTTATAAGCACTATCAATGTCCTTCACAAATTGCAGCTGATCATTCGAAATTCCACTGTAAATTATATTTATCGCTTTCAAATTTTTTTCTTCCCAATCAAGCTCTTTTTCTTTCGTTTGTCGTTCTTTCACTACTACAATCTCACATTTTTTTAACTTCAAAATCATTGTAATTCTCCTTTTCCAACACTCATATTCTTTACCGTCGAACACCGGAATTCTAATCTCATCGGCCATTTTAATTTTCTTAAACTATTCTTATCTTAAATACTCAACCAACGCCATCTTTATTTACAAGCCGTGAAGCCATGCTTGGCAACACCGCATTAATGCACAGAAGTAGGCCGGGTATCATTGCACGTCGGTTGCAATCGAAACTTATTAAAAAATAACTAACATGAAATGATCCATACTACATCATTATTCTGATAGTATTAAGAAATAAAACAAAAGTTAGTAAGGGCAGGAAATTTTATTTTGTGGTATTTATTAAACATTAAATGACATTATTCACAAATAACATATTTTTAACGTTTATTCTTCTCTTTTGTTAGCGTAGCTAATTTCCTTTTTTTCTCTAAATTTTTAGTGCCATTTGTTTCTTTTGAATATTTTGTGTAGTTATTCAACAGAATATTTGCAAAAACAGAATACAATGTTTTAAACAATCTAGAAACATCGTTGCCACACAGACAATGTAATTCAAATTGTTAAAAAAAGTTATTGGAATTTAAGCTTAACTGTGTCAGTTGAATTAAAATGCCTTTTTGACAGGAAGATTGCAAAAATTTTGTTTCCCACACGCTATTAGCTACAATATATTCTAACAAAGCATACATATGAAAGAAAACACACTTAACATGGTAACTTGGTACACTTAAGCCACCTCGCTGTAAAAAGTCAAAATATTCGTTGCAAACATTACTGCCGCGTCCTTCCTCAAATAAAAAAACACAGGCAGTACATTCCAGTTTTTTGCAAACAGATCGTGCTCCATAGCCACAAACATATATGCAGCTTGATTCCTCGATTTCACATAATTCAAGATAATTTAAAGTTATAATGGGGCGAAATTGATCAATGTCAACATTATATAAATTTGATTCAGTACTTTCATTAGCAAAGTTGCTAAAGCATGCTTCTTTTTTATTGATCATTTTCAAAATATGTCTTATTCGTAATTTGTTTTCTGATTCAATTACTTGCCTAACTGATACATTATAGTTTGATCCAGATAGTCGTCTGTACATTCCAAACCTTTTCTCTAACTTGTCTGTTTGAAATTTCCCCAAGAGTACATATGAAACATTAAATTTTGTTACAGCATCGTTAGCAATTTTACATAACACTTGAGATGCTCTTCTTATTGCTTCAAATGTGTCGGAGCTTAAGCCAGCTTTGTCCTTGAAAGACTGCCATGCTTCTATCCAAGACAAAAAACGTTTCAAAAACAATAACTTTTCATCCTCAATACTACAAACTGGTCCTGCCCATTCATTTCTTTTTATTTTTCCTACGATAGGGTTTTTAGAATTTACAATATCCCACCAGATGCGAAAAATTTGTAAAAAATTTGCAGTATCTGTACATTTTTCTTCCGTTTGTAAAGCAGCAATAGTTGACATATGAAAAACATTATCCACTAACAAAACGTTTTGTCTCTCTAAATTCGAGGGATACAAAGTTTTATAACTCAACTTATATGCTTTTTTAATTAACTTATTTTGCTCGTCCTTGAAAAATAGTCGCAAATGTTCGAAACATGCATACCGTTTTATTGTATAATTTTCAAAATCAGGATATATTAAAGTGTGAAAAGTATCTTTTTTGTTCAACCAGTTATTCCTAACATTTTTAAAAATGTGAACAGTGTCATACGATAGGTAAGTATTAATATCAGGGAAGCATGGATTTGGCATAGATTCGTTTGAAGAAATTAAAGTGAACATATTCTGATTTATTCTATTGTTATCAGTTAGTATCGCAACTATAGGAAAACCACATTTTTGAACAAATTCAATTACCTCATTAACGAGTATCTTTAACTGATCTCCTGTTGTGTTATTCACAGGAACTAGTCGAATAACTTCACTAAAATTACCAAAAGCAGAAGAGATCATAAAAGTTTCAATAGTTTTTGCCAGATCCTTAGCATTATTTTCTGAACTGCCAACAATTCCATTGGCTTTAAAATCTAACTTAGATTTCACATAAATTTCATCAATTTGTAATATTGTATATTTTTCTCGAACAGTCAAGTTTTTGGAAATTTGTTTCAAATAGTGACTTGTATTTGAAAGATTTTTGTCTGGTTTTACATTAAATCTAGAAGATATTTGTTGTAAATATCGTTTACTAGGCAGCAGCAAATGATCTTGTAAGAGCATGTAACAAGACAATGAATATGAATAAGCCATAAATGCAAACAAAATAGTTGCTGGGGAATATTTTCATCTTTTTAACAATATCATGTTTAACTGATCAATTAAAAGTTCCAATTGTTTTTTATGTTGATAGTCTTCCATTTCTTCAGCTTTTTCGTTACACATAACTAAATTTTCATACGACTTTTGCAAGAAAAATTCAAAAGATCAAGTCCTTAAATTGTGTTGACTTACGTTGGCATACCTAACTAATATATTTTCAAGTTGCGACCATCGAGATAATTTTAAATCACAAGGGAGAATCCAGTTCAAATCGTGAGCAGAAATTTCTTCTTTTCCAATAAAGAGTTTTAATGTTAAATCACTTTTCACAAGAACACTACATAAAATTTCGGCGGCACTTAACTCAGTTTCACTTTCAGAAGAACTATTAGAACACTCAATATTTAATAAATACAGCCAAACACCAAAGTTGCTCTTAATTTTAAAGTTCCACTTTGTTTCACTGTTTATACCATTTAGTTTTGTTTGAAAAGTGTCAAGAAAATTTGTAAAGTCATTTATAATATCAGATTTTACATTTTCTTCAATTTTTCCAGCTTCTTTTGATTGCAACGCTTTCCTTCTTTCTCAGGGTCTTTTCGTCTAACTACTGTTGAAGTTGAAGACAGATAAACTGGAAGATTTTGAAAAATTGTGGGTACAGCGTCTTCCTTTAATTTTGGGTGTGCTAATAGCAACGTAGTAACAGTTGACCGTTTTTGTATATCTGATCTAATATAACATCATTTTCGTTAAAATGTTTTATACAAACAGATGAATACTTCGTAGGCCGCCAATTTTTCCTCGGGATAGCTCGAAGCCATTTCTTTTTCGTTTCTTCATCTTTTGGAAATGAAAACGTAGTAACTGCAGCTTGCCCCTTTACGGATACACTTTCGTAATTCGATTTGCAGCTTGGGACACAACATTTTCTAGTCATCTAAAAAGTTTTCATGTGAAAAGCATGAACCAAAGGTTAAATGTACTTACTTTCTATATTGTCGAATATCAAATTATTGAGTTAAATATTCTGATAAATACACACAGGTTTGGAAATACCACAACTATCTAACGTTAACTGCACTTTATAACAATATCAACAACAACTCAATGATGCAATACTGAACTGAAGAACGCAAAATGTCCGCCTAGCAACACTGCTGCCAAATTTCTTAGTTCACGGCTTGTAAAATAAAGATGGCGTTGACTCAACTAATCCCGTTATATTTTTCTTGCAATTATTTTTAAAAATAACTTTTCGCTCGGCACTTCCTTAACAGATCAACAACTTTAAATACTTCTCCGGCACCCAAAAGAAACTCACTTAATATTAATTAGATAAATGAAACCACGAGGCGATCATGTTAGACAAATGTAACCACGGAGCTATGCTACCATGTTAGATTTATGGAGGAAAAATACCACCTCCCAGCGGTCCCGAATCACATTTATCAATCGATCAACCCAAAATGTATTTATTTAAGAAAAACTATATACAGATTTACAACGAAACTTAAACTTTATTTAATGCGAGCATCAACTCTGTTCACAGCCATTCTAACACCGACTGCGCACTTCCTACTTCCTTTACTACTGACACTCTTACTATACAATAGGTGTCGCTAGTGTTACATATAAATTTACATATATTTCACAATTGTAACCAACGCCATCTTTATTTACAAGCCGTGAAGCCATGCTTGGCAACACCGCATTAATGCACAGAAGTAGGCCGGGTATCATTGCACGTCGGTTGCAATCGAAACTTATTAAAAAATAACTAACATGAAATGATCCATACTACATCATTATTCTGATAGTATTAAGAAATAAAACAAAAGTTAGTAAGGGCAGGAAATTTTATTTTGTGGTATTTATTAAACATTAAATGACATTATTTACAAATAACATATTTTTAACGTTTATTCTTCTCTTTTGTTAGCGTAGCTAATTTCCTTTTTTTCTCTAAATTTTTAGTGCCATTTGTTTCTTTTGAATACTTTGTGTAGTTATTCAACAGAATATTTGCAAAAACAGAATACAATGTTTTAAACAATCTAGAAACATCGTTGCCACACAGACAATGTAATTCAAATTGTTGAAAAAAGTTATTGGAATTTAAGCTTAACTGTGTCAGTTGAATTAAAATGCCTTTTTGACAGGAAGATTGCAAAAATTTTGTTTCCCACACGCTATTAGCTACAATATATTCTAACAAAGCATACATATGAAAGAAAACACACTTAACATGGTAACTTGGTACACTTAAGCCACCTCGCTGTAAAAAGTCAAAATATTCGTTGCAAACATTACTACCGCGTCCTTCCTCAAATAAAAAAACACAGGCAGTACATTCCAGATTTTTGCAAACAGATCGTGCTCCATAGCCACAAACATATATGCAGCTTGATTCCTCGATTTCACATAATTCAAGATAATTTGAAGTTATAATGGGGCGAAATTGATCAATGTCAACATTATATAAATTTGATTCAGTACTTTCATTAGCAAAGTTGCTTAAGCATGCTTCTTTTTTATTGATCATTTTCAAAATATGTCTTATTCGTAATTTGTTTTCTGATTCAATTACTTGCCTAACTGATACATTATAGTTTGATCCAGATAGTCGTCTGTACATTCCAAACTTTTTCTCTAACTTGTCTGTTTGAAATTTCCCCAAGAGTACATACGAAACATTAAATTTTGTTAAAGCATCGTTAGCAATTTTACATAACACTTGAGATGCTCTTCTTATTGCTTCAAATGTGTCGGAGCTTAAGCCAGCTTTGTCCTTGAAAGACTGCCATGCTTCTATCCAAGACAAAAAACGTTTCAAAAACAATAACTTTTCATCCTCAATACTACAAACTGGTCCTGCCCATTCATTTCTTTTTATTTTTCCTACGATAGGGTTTTTAAAATTAACAATATCCCACCAAATGCGGAAAATTTGTAAAAAATTTGCAGTATCTGTACATTTTTCTTCCGTTTCTAAAGCAGCAATAGTTGACATATGAAAAACATTATCCACTAACAAAACGTTTTGTCTCTCTAAATTCGAGGGATACAAAGTTTTATAACTCAATTTGTATGCTTTTTTAATTAACTTATTTTGCTCGTCCTTGAAAAATAGTCGCAAATGTTCGAAACATGCATACCGTTTTATTGTATAATTTTCAAAATCAGGATATATTAAAGTGTGAAAAGTATCTTTTTTGTTCAACCAGTTATTCCTAACATTTTTAAAAATGTGAACAGTGTCATACGATAGGTAAGTATTAATATCAGGGAAGCATGGATTTGGCATAGATTCGTTTGAAGAAATTAAAGTGAACATATTCTGATTTATTCTATTGTTATCCGTTAGTATCGCAACTATAGGAAAACCACATTTTTTAACAAATTCAATTACCTCATTAACGAGTATCTTTAACTGATCTCCTGTTGTGTTATTCACAGGAACTAGTCGAATAACTTCACTAAAATTACCAAAAGCAGAAGAGATCATAAAAGTTTGAATAGTTTTTGCCAGATCCTTAGCATTATTTTCTGAACTGCCAACAATTCCATTGGCTTTAAAATCTAACTTAGATTTCACATAAATTTCATCAATTTGTAATATTGTATATTTTTCTCTACCAGTCAAGTTTTTGGAAATTTGTTTCAAATAGTGACTTGTATTTGAAAGATTTTTGTCTGGTTTTACATTAAATCTAGAAGATATTTGTTGTAAATATCGTTTACTAGGCAGCAGCAAATGATCTTGTAAGAGCATGTAACAAGACGATGAATATGAATAAGCCATAAATGCAAACAAAATAGTTGCTGGGGAATATTTTCGTCTTTTTAACAATATCATGTTTAACTGATCAATTAAAAGTTCCAATTGTTTTTTATGTTGATAGTCTTCCATTTCTTCAGCTTTTTCGTTACACGTAACTAAATTTTCATACGACTTTTGCAAGAAAAATTCAAAAGATCGAGTCCTTAAATTGTGTTGACTTACGTTGGCATACCTAACTAATATATTTTCAAGTTGCGACCATCGAGATAATTTTAAATCACAAGGGAGAATCCAGTTCAAATCGTGAGCAGAAATTTCTTCTTTTCCAATAAAGAGTTTTAATGTTAAATCACTTTTCACAAGAACACTACATAAAATTTCGGCGGCACTTAACTCAGTTTCACTTTCAGAAGAACTATTAGAACACTCAATATTTAATAAATACAGCCAAACACCAAAGTTGCTCTTAATTTTAAAGTTCCACTTTGTTTCACTGTTTATACCATTTAGTTTTGTTTGAAAAGTGTCAAGAAAATTTGTAAAGTCATTTATAATATCAGATTTTACAAATTCTTCAATTTTTCCAGCTTCTTTTGATTGCAACGCTTTCCTTCTTACTTCAGGGTCTTTTCGTCTAACTACTGTTGAAGTTGAAGACAGATAAACTGGAAGATTTTGAAAAATTGTGGGTACAGCGTCTTCCTTTAATTTTGGGTGTGCTAATAGCAACGTAGTAACAGTTGACCCGTTTTTGTATATCTGATCTAATATAACATCATTTTCGTTAAAATGTTTTATACAAACAGATGAATACTTCGTAGGCTGCCAATTTTTCCTCGGGATAGCTCGAAGCCATTTCTTTTTCGTTTCTTCATCTTTTGGAAATGAAAACGTAGTAACTGCAGCTTGCCCCTTTACGGAAACACTTTCGTAATTCGATTTGCAGCTTGGGACACAACATTTTCTAGTCATCTAAAAAGTTTTCATGTGAAAAGCATGAACCAAAGGTTAAATGTACTTACTTTCTATATTGTCGAATATCAAATTATTGAGTTAAATATTCTGATAAATACACACAGGTTTGGAAAAACCACAACTATCTAACGTTAACTGCACTTTATAACAATATCAACAACTCAATGATGCAATGCTGAACTGAAGAACGCAAAATGTCCGCCTAGCAACACTGCTGCCAAATTTCTTAGTTCACGGCTTGTAAAATAAAGATGGCGTTGATTGTAACGCATCAAAAACCTTAATTGACATTCTTAGTGCTTCGTTTACGAGAATATGGAAGATTTTGCCAATTTTTTTTTTAACGGCGTTAATCGATATTTAAATGTTTAATCTGATACGAAACAAATGCAATTAATTAATTTACTGGAATAATTAGTAGATATCAAATGAGGAGTGATCATTCAAAACGAAACATCTGTTTTCTTTTGAAATTTAGATTTTATGTGTTTTAGATTCTTTTCCAAAGTTTACATCGGTTTTCGTGTCTAGATTTAAACAAAACAAAATATAGACATATCCATTGTAATAGATTTAAAATTCCGTATGACTTGGTATTTTTTATTTTAGTGTATACACTGCTATCTCCATCTCCTATTATTTTTTTATATTTAAAGCCGTGCGTGTTAACTGAAGATAAAAATCCTTCTAAAACAATCTGAGCCTCCATATTTTTGACAAAACTGGCAGTATTTATTTTTAATGCCAATATAGAATATTTTTTTATTCTTGTACCAATTATGCAAGCAACACCAGAAGAAACATTGTAATTGATGTGTTAGATCGCTTAAATAATGCTAAAGCTTTTTCTTGTTTACCTGCCTCTATAATGGAGTCATGTGTACATTGATTAATTACGCCAGATAAACACTTTTCGTGCAATGAAAATGTATAAGGAGATATGGCCGGTATGTTTACAGACGCGCACAATTCGATTTTGTGCATTAAAAAAACATATTTGCCCGATTCAATTAGTTAATTATTTTTTTATTAGCCAAGTTCGACGCTTCATACAGTAAAAAGCAATATACCAATTTATTTTAAAAATTCCTCACAGTATAGTTTTTAAAATGGTCTAACATTTGTTTTATTTTACCGTAGAAAAAAGATATTGCTATTTTTTCGCAAAAAGAGATCATTGTGAAATTATTTATAATTAGAAATTGAAATGAAAACACTTGTTAAATGAAAGTGATAGGTATTTAATCAAAACTAAACAAAACACAAATGAAAATCACATATAATATGTCTTCAAAATTTTTCAGAATCGTTCAAAACATATTTATTTGAGAATTCCCAGACTTGGACGAATTTTAACCTTCACTGTCCACTCGGCTATTACCATTTCCGACAATATGACAATATGATAAATACCGGCTTGAGAGCCTCTACAAACTCAGCGGGCGGTGACAGGGTACAGGGGTACTAACACTTCCAAGGCGGTATGAAAAATCTATTTCGAAGTTATACAACCTGTATAACTTCGAAATAGATTTTTTTTGACTGATTGAGCACCTTAAGTACATCCCTAGAAACCACACCGTTACGGTGGCGCGGGGCTTTTAGAACAGCTTGTAGAAGTGGACGTGAAATAATGCATAGTTCAGTTTTTTGCTACGTGCGTTAAAAATAAACACAAAATACAAGAAAAACAAAATTTACGCGATATAAATGTTCGATTAAACGAAACAAAACATTATTTCTTGAATGAAAAACCATGAAAATGTTTCACATATTGTTGACAGTATGTTACATTCAACTGACTGTCGCACAAATTCAAAATGATACAATTAATTACTACGAACGATTAATTACTGAAGAAATTCGAAAAGCAGCAACTTTTCAATTGCCCACCGATTCTCGATCTTATATGAAAAATTCCTCCAGCGAAATTTCCGGTGAGTTCATCAATTAAAAAATCTTAATTTTCATTTTACACTTTTAGATTTCGGGAATTTTGATTTTATCGTTATCGGAGCCGGAGCAGCTGGAAGTGTAATGGCTAGTCGACTATCGGAAAACTCAAATTGGAACGTTTTACTGTTAGAAGCGGGAAAACCTGAAACCGATTTTAGTCAAATACCGATCACATATTCAGCCTTGCAATTAAGTGAAATGAACTGGGGATACAGAACGACTCCACAAAGAAATTGTTGTTTAGGTAAAAGAAAGTTTTTCTTGGAATCTTTCAAGTCATATAGTTGAAATAAGAGTTCATATAAATATATATATATATATGGGTGTTCAGGGCAACGGCACAGAATAAAAATCCTTACAGAAGGGATACTTCGGTCGGTTCCTTTGATGTCTAGGCTTAACTTTTCGTGACCTCGAAATTCCAGTCCCTTTAAATCAGCGTAACGGATGCGCAGATGTTCAATTTTATCGCATAATGTGTAATATTAATCACAAGATAGTATTTAAAACCAGTGCAGTGAGATAGCAGGTGCACGAGAGGGCGCATCTCATTGGCCAAATTGAAAGGGCCGCAATTTTGAAGTAGTAAATAGAATGAATAGTTTCACGGAAAAAGCACGAAGTAGAACGAGAATGTCCGATTGGCCTTTTAAATCAGATTACTTTTTATCCCTGTCTAAATTTAGTTTCTCTTTCTAAGTGTCCCCTGTTGGTGAACTTTCTTACTCTTTGGCAACGGGACATAAATGAGGCGTTGTTATTCGATAAGTCAGGAAACAGTAGCGCGTGCTGGTGTGAAAAAATCGAACTATGCTTTGAGTACCTGCAGAACTTTGTATGTTATTGTAGAATTGTACGATTTTCCAAGCCAAATCACAACACATTCGTCGCAGAACCACATTAAATTTAATTTCCATTGAATTTTTTTCGAAATGGATTTAATATTTATCAAAACGTGCACCTGCCTGTGGTTAACGTTCGTGCTACATAAAACACGATTATAGGGTATTTTTAATTTGAGAAGAAAATTCAAACAGATCGCGCCAAAAGGTAGATCTAAGATTGACCGTCGGAAAACTGCAGTGTGCAGAGGGGGGAGGGTTAAAAGAGGGTAGAGGGGGGTGAAAAGGAATAGTGGGACCCTCTATCCCCCCCGGCCTGTCTCTCTCTTTGTGACCCAGAAGTGGTTGAACTATGTTGTTTTCGTTTTAAAGGTATTTCACCACAAGTTATACGCAATGATAAAGCTTTCTTAACCCCGTAACGAAAATTGAAATATCTCATTTAGTTTAGCTGTAAAGGGTAACTGAATGTTCCTCCTTTAGCGTATTATCCACTGTAACCGGCCACCCTAGGATAAAATTTTTGGGGAATTTTTTGAAGCACAAGGTAATCTGTTAGAAGATAGCCTACGCAATTTTCAAAAAATATCTGGAGCCACTTATCAAGAGGGAAGACGTGCAATGTTCTTTGCTAAAAGTGTGGCATGTAGTCTTTTTGCCACAAGCCATTCAATTGGTAGTTCTCTCGATTTATTCGAAAGATACAGAATTATGTAATTTAGAATGCACGGAGAAAGTTGCATAGATCAAAATCGTAGTCTGAATGTTCAGATCTCATTGCGCCTTGTGAATAAGTCTATTGATATTATTAAGCATTAAATAAACTTTGTAATTAATATATAAATTGATTAGGTTTTGTTGATGGACGTTGTCCATTCGTTCGAGGAAAAGCTTTAGGAGGCACAACCGCCATCAATGGTTTATTCTACACCAGAGGCAATGCCCGTGACTACAACAGTTGGCTAGCTGCCGGTAATTATGGCTGGTCATATGAAGACGTTTTCCCATATTTTCTAAAATCAGAGAATTCTGAAATCAACGGCGACTTGGGATACCATAACGTCGGTGGTCTTGTGAATGTGGAATATGATGATCCACCAAGCCCCTTACTAAAAACATTTATAAACGGCAATAAAGAATTAGGACGAGAACAGGTCGATTTTAATGGCATAAAACAGCTCGGTTTCGGAAGAGCACCTTTCAATACAATTGATGGTCAAAGAGGAAGTAACGCACATTTTTTTCTGAAACCAGCAGCAAACCGTGCAAATTTGAAGATAGTCACTGAAGCTTTAGTACTTAAAATTGGAATAAATTATGACACCAAAGAAGCAGATCATGTTATATTTATATCAAACGGTAACTTCTACAGAGCTACGGTGCAATATGAAATTATTCTTTCGGCGGGAGTTATCAATTCCCCTCAGTTATTAATGCTTTCCGGCGTTGGATCCCCCGAAGAATTGAATAAAAACAACATCGATGTCGTTCATGCTTTGCCAGGGGTTGGAAAAAATTTGCACGAACATGTATTGTTCCTTTTGACAATACCTGTAAATTATACTGAACCTGTCAAACCTCTGAAAACTGTTGTAAACGACTACTTCCTGAATCGAGTTCAACGCAACGAACAAGCTGCTAGCTTTATGCAAGTAACCGATTCGCCAACATGGAATGTTCCTGATGTAGAGGTCATGTTTTATGCTCCTGGCAATTTAAATATTACCGTTCCTGGTGACAGGCCCTACAGACAGGAAGTAATTGAATATTACTTGAAACGAGTTGATAGACAATCAACTGTTAATTTAATACTTCTCCTGTTACATCCTAAATCGCGAGGCAGCATCGGTTTGTCCAGTAACAGTCCGTTTGATTACCCGTCCATCGACGTCAATTTATTATCACACCCGGATGATTTCGAAGTGATGTATTTGGGGATACAAGACTGTCTTAAATTAATAAATACAACAGCTTTTCAAGAAATTGGTGCAAAAGTGCCGAATTATCAGCTTCCCTCTTGTAAAAGTTTCGATTATTTGTCTAAAGATTATTGGTTTTGCATTCTGAGACAGTTGTCAGAAACTGGACTTCACGGTGTTGGAACGTGCAAAATGGGCCCAAAAATTGATCCTTATGCAGTTGTTGATCACACACTCAAAGTGCACGGAATTGCAAAATTAAGGGTTGTGGATGGCAGCGTGATTCCTAAGATAGTGTCGGGACACACTGCCGCCCCTATAACGATGGTTGCTGAAAAAGTTGCCAGTACGATAAAAATTGAATACTTCTAAGTGATGTGTTTTCTCTTATCTTTTTATTGTGGTTCCTTAAGATAACTATGTCAGAAACGGGGCCGAAACTGGATACATTGGTGGCTGTAATCTCGTAATTTTGTTAAACGGCTGCCAATAGGTGCGTCCCCCCTAGGTAGTTATGCATTCTTTTTGTTTCCGTTTAGTAATAAAATGGTTTTACCTATAATGTACTACAGGTAGAAGTAAGGAATTGTTATGGAAAAGCAAATAAATAATTCTGAGATATAGAAATCTCTATTTATTTACTTGTCATGAATAAATTAGATAAATACAATATTAAAAAATAAGTCACATAAAAATTAATATCAAATAAATTAGAGTGTAGACTAGAATAAATAAAATTGCACTAAATTTTTTTTCGTTATTCTTGAAACCCAAATAAGGTTCGCGCGTAATTTCAAAAATTTGCACTTTATTGCACTTGTAATCTCAATATGTATTTCTAGATTTTTTTACTACGTTTAAAATAGCTCTGAAGCTAGGAGATATTTAAAAGGGGCTAACACAAAATTTCTACTGCCACAATTCAAGCTAACAGCGCAAAGAGTGATAAATCTGCTGTTCGACTGCGGAACTGATCTTGCGTTTCACTTTATGGGGACTGAGGAGACTGATGAGGTGAATAAGACCCCGATTTGGAAGTAGAACTAATAGAACGACTTGAGCTGTGTCTTCTTAGGTACCAAGGACTTGTACTACTGAAACTGCTCACTGATGACGGCGATGATGGTGTTGGTCGGTGATAGGGCACTGGCCGTTTACGTGCGCTATTATTAATTGTTAGTAAAGCAAAACTGTTAGTACATGTTAGACATTCAAATTCCAAATTTGATTGTAAATTAATTATGTTAAAGAGCAAAAGATTTTCAGGGCAAGCCGTAATTTTTTAACATGTTTCACATTTTTGGATAATATGAAATCTATTCCAGAAAATTGTTTATTGGGATTATGACAAATTTGATTGTGAAATTGTTTTAGAAAGCAGATAATTCAAGAAACCATCGAAATTAATTAATTAAATTAATAAATAACAAAACTAAAATCTCAAATTTGCTAGTAAAGAACAATTTATTTAAATATACATATTATGTTTCACATAGCTATACAGGGTGAGTCAAGTTTTACCGCCGCGGCCATAATACCTATTAAAAAATTAGCAGTTATTGGGGACTGCCGACAGAAGTGAAGACTTAAAACTATGAAATAACAGTGGAATAATATTTTGATAAGGAAAATTTTAAGTATTTAGTTCATAATTTGTTATTATTGGCTCATGTAATTGTGGAACATAATTAATTTGAACTTGTGAAGGAATATCATTGTGAATTTTGTCATCATAATCTGAATGTGACTCTGGAATGTATGGTTCATTCCGTGTTGATAGGCCCCCAGTACGAGTACGGGCCTCCAATTTGTAAATTATGAAAATTCGGACATTTAGAAACATGCTTTACAATTGTTTTTGAGGATTGATCTGGCGATAAATTAATCAAATTAGCGGTAACTGCGTGACGTAACTAGGTGCGAACTCGTAAGATTTACCCCATCCAAAAATCGTCTAACGCGCCTAAATAAGTTTTCACTTCAAAAATTGAGGGGAAAGTATGCAATTTACATGTTACATCAGTTGAAGTTTACACTGCTACAAATTTTCGAAATTATTTTTATTTGAAGCCAAAAAAGTAAAACAAAGAGTTTTGGGTAAAATTTCGATGTTTGGTTTTTTGTTTCAAAATTTGTCAAATTATTCGCAGCATTAATATTTGCAATTTGATTCGTAAAAAAATTATTACTTTTTGAGTTAAAGCAAATTTAAGTTAAAGCACGAAAAATGCTTTTATTTGACTTTCCAACAATGAATAATGCGGTTTACCACCCTAACAATAGTTTATGATCGATTCATCAAATTGGGCGAAACAACTTTTCACTTGGCGTCAGACCTGCATTCTTAAGTTAAGTTCAGTGATAGTCATAAATAAATAAATTATCATTATCCGGTAAATTGTTGTAAATCATTTAAAAAAATACCTTCTAATACGAAAATGGCTTTATTTAATAAACGCAAATTAGTCAAATTATTTCAATTACACTAAATTGTGTAAAAATATTTTACTGCTTGTACATCAAAAAAACAAACAACTAGTAATTGAGAAAAAGACAAAATTTTAAATGATTAAAAAAATAATTTTTTTCTTGTTTCTGTGTTCCTTAATAATATAAAATTACTCATGCAATTTATGGAAATTGACAAATTATTTTGAAGGGCTATTTTGCCACCGGCGGTAAAACTTGACTCACCCTGTACACATAGAGTTTAGTTTTTATTCAAATCATAATCTTATGTTGACTATTGCAAGCTTTGCGTCTAGTATTTCTAAATATTTCAATATTAAAGATTTGTAATTTGTTACGTAATGCAGTAAAAAAGCAAGGTGAAGTAGCCTCTAGATTCATTGCAAGTGTTGTCACAAGTCAATATGACCTGAACATGTTGTTGCAAACATTCTTAACAAATGGTCACTTAATTTTTTTCATGCTTCTACCTTTAATTTTAAAACAATCTGTTAAATGATACAAATTATTTTTTCTACTACTAGCCATAGAGCATTATCATTTTGATGTACATTAGAATGCGGTGAAGTTTAATTTCACTACCGTTTGTTCAGTGACAAGTAAATTTTGTTTTTTTATTAAGCACTGGTCAATAATGAACAAATTTACATTCTTTGTTGATCCTATTACAATTATAGAAAGAAAATACTTCTAGATTTGTTATAATAATAGGCAGATACAATTGAACTAAAATCCTTGTTTAACTAAATTAATTTTACAAACTGGCCTATATTTGAATGTCAATTCTGTCAAAGTATTTTAGCAGTTCTTCGGTAAACCTTCACTTAAATGTTAATAGTACAAAAGGTGAGATTTTACATGTATAATCATACGATACACCATCTGCAAGTATTTCACCTTCGCAGCAAATCTTATTTTAGTTAATGTAAAGAGCCAAAAAACCAGATTTAACTTTTATGTCAGGAAATGACATATTAGCAAATAACTGGCGTACCATGGAAGCAAAAAATTATATTTTTTTTTGACGATTTTTAATAAATTGAAATATTAGTAGCAGAAAAATTGTATATGCACCACGGCGGAGAAGTATTATCATAGCCCTCAGAGTATAAAAATACACTTATCCACCTAAATGTGTAATATACTATTTAGTTAGTGTTAACATAACTTTGTATTAGGTAGCCATAAACACGTTAGGATTCCACGTTTGGTAGTTGAAATTTATACATAAAATTTGGAATTAGTTCTGTCCAAATTATACTATTCACTTGCGCTAATTTCTACCCAACAATTTTTCAAAAATAATTATCTCGAAAACTACAAATTTTATTCAAATTTATAAAACTGAATTTTTTAAATAAAACCAATAAACATTTAAATGAGTAAATAGAAATGTACCAATAACAAAATAATCTTATTTGAATTTTAATATTTCAAATTTTCTGATAATTTTGATTAAAATCGAACCGGTCGGTGGTTATAGAGAAAGTAAATAACATACTTGTAAACCGCCTTTAAGGTCTTGTAGTGGCAATGTTTGTAAGAATTTTTTGAGTTAGTGCCGGATCTAAAACAGCTTGCTGCAGTTTTTCGGTGGAATTTTGAAACATCCTATAAAATAAATAACATATTTGTCTAATTTTTAATCTTTTAATATTAATAAACAATCTTTATAACTAAAATAAAGAAAACAACATGTTTCCTAATTACGGTTACCATCTCGAGGTTATTCTCAAAATTTAAAGTTATTCTACAAACAAAAAGTTTATTAGCTTATAACAAATTTAGAAAACTGTCTCGTTCTGGTATTGTTATTCAAGTATCTGGTAAATAATAAAAACTCAAAATCAATGCAGTCTAAGCAACATCAAATAATGTAAAAAATACCTACTGTTAAAAATCTTGAAAACACTTACCTGATCACTGCAATGAAAACAACAGGATAAATCAACAAAAGAAGCCTGAAGAACTCACTACAGCACAATTCTACAAAATATAAACTAAATATGATTAAAAAAAAAAAAGAAAAGTGCAAACCATTTTTGTCGTTTATTGATATACACATGAATATATATTTTGTCAACTTAAAAATAACTACATGGTGCTAATTAAAAAAAAACACAATTAAAAAAAAGATAATTTTACATAATCTATTGTACGACAAATAAATATGGTAATGTGAACGTGTGACACATTATTCACTCTTTTACCTGGTAATCCTTCTACGATCTAAAAAACTGGGGGAACCTCTACGTCTTGGAATTGATGGTGACCGTGTTCTCGATCTGCTGCTTGAACTGTTTGAAGAAGTGTGTGAATGTGAACTTGAAGGACTGTGTGAACGAGACGGGGATCTAGACACTGAACGACTGCTACTAGATGTACTTGAATGGCTTCCACTTCTACGTGAACTAAAACATCATTTCATAAAATATGCATTTTTCTTCAATAATTCTTTAAATAAAGGGATTTCCCTGTAACTAACTATGACATTATAGCAGTGCGCAGTGTTGCCTAATTTTAGAAGTGTGGTAAAAACGTGAATTTATTTGACACATTGGTACCGGAGACAGCAATTTGTACTTACCGCCCATGATCATGTACACTAATACCCTGATTTACGTTGATTCGCTATAACGCTTTTTAAAAAATAAATTTATGAAAATTCTAAATTTCATATATCTTTGATCTACGCTGCTTACATTACAGTGCGCCTGCGCAGTAATTTCCTTCTGTCGCTCCTGGAGTTATACATAGAAAATTAATAAAATTATTACAATTTCATTTCATTTTTTTTTAATATTTCGATTTAGTACAAAATGAAAACAGTATTTTACTGTTAAATACTATTTTCGAACTTTTTTCATTTAAAATACTTCATGACACTTTAAAAAGCGTAATTAAAGTTTTTTTTTCACGCATTAAACGCGTAAATCGGGATATTACTGTACATAATTAGATGAAATAAATTTTTTTTAAAATAAAAAAATGAACTTCAAATCCGTGTAAAAAAAGAGTCGATGTAAAATGTGTAAAAGAAATAGGCTACAAAATTTACATTTACTGATAAAATAAGCAATTAATTTTCGTACCTGTATGAAGAATTTGATGAACTTCGAGATCTAGTTTGCCTTTTTGGAGGATTGCTGCTGGATCTCGACCTTGATTTCACTGTGCTGGCACTGGTAGACCTTCTCTGTTTATTTTCTCTCTCAGCACTGACATCCCTTTTATATGAATTCACAACATTATCCTTATCATCAATTTTCTGGACTTTCTTTTTTTCCGGCAAATTACATTCTGAAGACTTTAAGTCTTTGCTATCGCGAACAGGTAAAACCTTTAATATGTTCCCTTCCAACTCAGAAGAATGTTTCTGTTTGATTTCCGTGCTATTTGTCTTATCCGTAAGATTACTTTCAGTAATCTTACTGACATTACCCTTTGGTATTTTCTTTTCTAGCGTCTCTTTAGCTTTAGCCGCTAAACCAGACTTCAGCAATCTCAGCATTCTCAATTCTTTTTCTCGTTCTTCGTCGATATTATCATTGTCATCCACAGATTTTTCATCTTCACTGGAAGATCGCAAACGAACAACTGGCAATTGTTGCCTATTTTTTACTTTCGGCGACAGAGACTTTTTTGATTCAACAACTTTTTTTGGCGGTGTCCTCGAATGTCCTATACTTTTTTCACTCACTTCTGAACTAGAATGTTGTGGTGTCTTTTTGGGTGGTGTTTTAATTTCGGTTGGCTGTTCCACTTCATATTTTTCCTTACTTCTGGAAACTGATTGTATGCGACTGCTCTCTTCAGACTTTCTATCTTCATTGTTTCGTTCAACCTTATCAATTTTTTTAGCATCATCCTTCTTAGCTTTCTGTATCTCTGGTGTCCTTGATAGAGGTGTACGTTTCTTATATTCAGGTGAATAATTTTTTGATGAATGTTCATTGTGATGAGCAGTGCTCTTAGGTTTGGGAGAATTTGAATAATTATTACGATCATTTCTGTAACTTCCACGTCTATTGTCGTAGCGTGATTTGTTAGACGGTTCCAGCGATCTACTTCTGCGATATGGTTTTTCTTGTATTTCAATTTTTTTTTCAACCACTTTATGTCGAGAATCTCTTGAAATGCTTCTGTTCCGTTCGGGAGTTCTGGTTTGACGATACACAGGAGATCTACCGCCTTGCATCCGTTTATACTCATTAGACCTACTTCTTCTATCTCCTCTGTACTTTTTATTGTCTGGTGACCTAGATTTTCTTTTCCGTTCCAAAGACCTTGATTTTCTTGATTGTTCATCTTCTCTGGGCTTAGGCTTATCTCTCACTGGTGACCTATCATCTCTACTTCTGTATCTGCGATTTCTCTCTGGTGAAGGATATTTTCTAGCATTTCTATCAGATCTGGCTGGAGATGATACTCTTCTATCATTTCTGTCAGATTTTGCTTGATGTGCAGGCGGTGATGATTTTGAGAGTGATTTCTGTCTTGAATCTTGCCTTATTTTATCAACTTTTCTTTTATTACTCCTCGATCGACGACTCCTATCTGGAGAAGCAGAATGATCCTTTTGATGCCTGTTTTCACGTTTTTTCATCACTTTTTCTTTTGGAATTGCAGGTTTTGAATGGTTTTCTTGAGGTTTTTTCTCAGATTTACTTTTTTTTGGAGGGGAAGGTGAACTGTTGACAGAAATGCACCGGGAACTATAAGTATTGACATAATTTTTATATACAAACCTTTCTCGGGAGCTGTCTGATGAAGATTGTTTTCTCTTCTTGTTAACTTTCTTTTTCTGTATCAGAAAGGAAGTTTTATTTTAATGCTGTTGCAAATTTAACATAAAGGGTGCGGCAATGAAACGGGATGATTTGAGGTGGGGTTTAAAGCTCGTAAGATGGTGGTAGGGACGAAGGTCGAAAGCTCCCCACCATCAGCATAAGTCACCATTTAGTTTACAACAGTTGCGTTCAGTGCACTCAACTGTTTAGAAAGAAATTTCATTATTTTTTAAAGAATAAATTTATAACGTGTAACAGGAATAGTCTTTGGTATTGCTTTAAACAAGTTGTTTGAGGGCTTGGATAGTTCTGGGTGGGTGATACTAGACAGCCTCATAAAAAACCGCAATTCAACGACAAGAATGCATAAATCTCAATGGAGGACAGTTAGCTTTTTTGTATTGTACACCAAGTGACGATTCTTGTTATACGTGATAAATTAATAAAAAATTCATTCTTTAAAGTGGTTTAATTTCTTTCAAAACAGTTGAGTGCACTGAACGCAACTGTTGTAAACTAAATGGTGCCTCATGCTGATGGTGGGGGGCTGTCGACCTTCGTACCTACCACCACCTTACGAGCTCTAAACCCCACCTCAAATCATTCAGTTTCATTGCCGCACCCTTTACTTAATAGTAAAATATCACACAAGTGCTCACGAAACTACTTGATTTGCTTTTTTAAAATTTAAATCTATGGTATGAACAATTTGTAGGAAAATACAGTAATTTTTAATAAAGAATATGTTCGTTATTAACTGTATTCTTACATTTATAAAAACGAATCAAGAGAGCATGCAATTCAGAGTTCTAGGGGCCTAAATGGCCGGGTACTTACTAGCGAAGACGTAAGCCAGTCAGGCTATCCTATGTATTGATGCGCAAGGTTCAAACAGAACAATGTTTACTTTGAATAATAAACACAAAGGTACACATGCATAAAGAAAAATATATAAAACTCGTGTGTTTTTATGTAGTATTTTAAAATATTGAAATGATGTATTGTCTCAAGCAAATATTAAATTTCAATTCACAGTTAAAATAAAAACTGAATGGTTTCCTTCAAAAACGAAAAACCAAAGTTACAAATTAAAATAAAAACATTCCAAAACGATTTAAATTTTTTTAGAACATTACAATGAAAACACTAACCTCTTTCTTCTTCATTTTCTTTTTCTTCCTTTTGTCTTCCTCGCTACTTGAATTATCAGACTTTTCGGAGCTAGAAGCAGATTCATCACTATCTGAGGATGCAGCAGAATATTTCTTTTTCTTCTTTTTCTTTTTATCTTTGGATTTTCCCGATCTAAATTGAGACAACTTTTAATTTAATTATATTAAACATGTTGGAAATACAAATACATTTTTTCCTTTGGTAATAAGTATCAAACAATTTCAATAATTTATTAATGATTACAATTTGATTGATTTCAGTCAATTAGAAAATACTGTTATAAGGATTCTGAATATCCTGAAACAATGAAACCACTGAACAGCTCTAAAGATGGTTTGTAATTTATGTTCTTTTCTTAAATGTTTTGGTCTTATCCAAAAATAAAAAGTTATTCAAAAACAACGAGAAGAGTTGGAACAATTTATTTAATACCTAATTGTATATATCAGGCCTGGTATATATCATGTATGCATTATAGTTTTTATTTATAGGAAAACATTTTGAAAAAAAGATTCTTTATTTTCTTCTTAAAATACCAAATATGTTAAAAAATAACCACTCAAAGGTTTTGACATTAGAAAACACCTCTGTATATCATAAATATGAAGCATACTGCAATAAGCAGATCAAGCAATTGGCAAAATATTTCACTAATCACAGTGACAACATTGCTTTAAAAATTAAGAACGATGTAAAACATAAATTCAGAATCCTTTAAAATAAAGATAATTCTTTGTTGAAACTTGTTGACATGAATTATCAAAGGAAAAAAATAGCTGCATTATGTGTTTCACAGCAAAAAACTGTAAACAAAGTAGAAAACTTGACAAAAGGACTGAAAGTCTAAAGTGTGTAGGAACGCACCTTCAATTTTAATACCCTGGATGCACTAGACATATGTAAAGTCAAAAAAAAAAATAAAAAAATGTTAATTCGTAGACTGTTAATCCATACCATTACCTGTTTGCCTTCATACGTACGGCAAAAAAATATACCACCATTACATTAGTACCAGGAAATAGTTAGAATTTAAATTTTGGTTGCAATTTTTTTTTTTAAATGTCCACAATTCAATCTAATCATACGTTTCAACAAATAAGAAAATAAAATTAATATTTAAATTACCTTTCTTTTTTACGCTTCTTCGATTTCTTTTTCTTCTTGGGTTCTTCGCTGGACGAGCTGTAACAAACACCAAAAATAAACCACCAAACTACTTTCGAAATTTTCTAATTTCGCACCTGTTTTTCCTTTTCCTCTTCTTTTTTTCCTCGGTGACAGTTGTCGAGGGTGGCGGCGGTTCGGGACTTGGGGTGTGCACTAACTCATAACGCGCTGCCTGCATTTTTTCCTTTTCTTTTTCTTTCTCTCTCTCCAACTCTTTCTGCCTTTCGCGTTCTTGTAACGCCGTCGACCTTGCGAGTTCCTCTTTGGCCGTGCGATCGGAATCGAAGCTGCTGCCGTCAACGAAATATTCGGATATGCCAAAAGCTTCACGCAAACGAGCATTCTTTTCTTGCTGCGCTTCCGCCAGCTGATGAGTCTCTGTCACACTGGAAACAAAACGAATCTTATCGTTGCAAAAGTTTTAAAATCAAATTACGTCATTTCCGTTTCGGTATTGAAGCAAACCATTGTATATTATTGCGCCGCCGATATCTAGCAAAGCCGGACACGAAGTGAATATTTAAAAAAATATTACTATGGGGTGACACACATGTGAATATTCAAGGCAAATTTCAAAAGGTCGTCTCGCTCTATAAATAATGTCGAAATTATCATTAAAATTGGTAATAACAAAACAATCAGTTAATTGAGAATAAAAATTATAAAGCACCGTTAACATTTACAAGAAAAAAAAAAGATGAGTGCGGTAGAGATTTCATGGGTGACACTTTTGTAGTAAACCTTGGTACACCCCCTTCGAGTGAGGACACGCAAAGTAATCAATAATCGCCCTGGCGATATTGTATTGTTGGGAGGCCATGCAAGTTTTCAGATGTAAAAAATAAAAACGAATCGCTTAAATGAATCAAAGACTTATGTCGTTCGGAATTTGACGGGTTTACGTCTTCTTAGCCGATTTAAAGGATAAACTTCATCGATTCGGCCGACTTCTCACCTGACAACGGATCTCATCGCTTTCTTCGGTGCTAATCGTTCTAAAATGCTCGGTGCATTATATCCGGCAGCCGGGCCATTATTGCAGTGACAATGACAGCAACATTGTCTCCTGGGAGGAACTCTTATGGGCGCTTTCGGACCGAAAGTTTGACAAAGGGCTCCTCTCCATAATCGCTCGAACATGACGCGTTCGTCGATCGGATAGCGGTGATTTCTCGCGGTCGCACCCCCGAACAGCATTCTTACGAAGTTTATTAATATTTCGTAGGAAAAATATAAAAATTTCAGTAATGGAAGACCTGAATATCACATCGCGGTTGAAGCAAATTCAAGACTAAATTAACTACCTGCTACATGTTATGGAAGACGTTGGATTTTTATTAATATTTGCGTTTGAGATTTTCACATTTCTAAACGCAACCGCCTGCTACGTTATTGGAAAATCGCGTACCCGGACATCCCAAAACGTTTACTGAGAGGGATGAAGTAGAAAATTAACGGGACGCGCGCAGCATCCCACGCGCAACGAATCCACGGGAATTTTGGGGGAGCAAATCAATATTTTTGCTAAATTTGCTTATAATTTGCGTTCATCTCATTACATACGACAAAAAGCTAGAAGCAAAAGTAAACTTACCTTGGACGACTCCAACGATCTGGTCCTTTAAATACGTTCCCATCGCAGCCCATCAGCATGTTTCTGTAGTTATTCACCTTGTTGCGAATGGTTTCTTCACCAAAACTACACAAGAATTTAGAATTAACTTGAGAACTAACTTGAGAATTAACTTGAGTACCCTTGCTCTTCCAAAATTTCCGAAAATTCGGCACATTTCAACTCAATTTTCCGTTTTCGCTCGTGATCTAGTATCTCTTTGTTGGGTTGTCTGTTCGATGCTACGTCCAAAACGGCAAGTTCATCTTCGGTTCGATATGTTTTGGGCTTTTCTTTCGGCCTAACTGAGGCCCAATTCCTTTGTACATAACCGTTCGTGCCGGAACCTCTCGGCGTAGGTAAACCAATTCCATTATACATTTTTAATACTTATAAATACGTGTTCATCTAAATTGAAAATCAAACTATCAATTAAGATATTTATGAAAAAACTAACAAATTCGCATGTAAAACGACTCGATCGCTGTCAAATACGCAGTATTGATTAGTTAAAATAGTGCTAACTAAAAATATCGGTCACCAAACTTACCAATAAAAATTCTGAATATCAAAGTAATACGTAAACGCGAATTATTTCCAATTAAAAGAGTATTTTTCCAATAAGCACCCACATTTTTCGGTTAGAAAGACGATTGTTCACAACACTCCTACTCGTAACTGTCAAACGTCTGCCATATTGCAAGTTCTATTTCACCAAATTCTCAGTGGATCAAAACGGGTATGAATTCTCACGGGGTCAAATTAAATTTCTCGACTGCAGCCTCAACGAAATAAACCTGTATTTACTTGTTTTCATTTTAACAATACTTATAAAAATAAATTAAATGGTCTAACTGTTAATCACTTTGAGGTGAACTCAAGGCATCGGGACTATCTGGAAAATAAAAATTCTTACATCACTGAATGATTTATTGATTTACAAACTGTGTATGCAAACATAGCGATGAACTTATACTTTGCTTATACCATGTAAACTGGCAGACACATTTTACACAAACCAGGACCACTACATTTACAAACCAGGACTTAAAAGAAACCATCTCTTTGATAATACCAAAGCCGTACAGATTTTGTAGCTTTGACAATGAAAGGCACTGCATACAATCAATCAAAATTAGGTGCGAAAATTAAATAGTTATCGACATAAATATACAAAATATGAACAGTAAGGCAGTAATTTTTATAATACCCTCTTTGATTTAAACTAAACTGCAAAATTACTCTCATAATATCACCTGAAAATATGAAAACTGGGCATGAAACGCATCACTGTAAATAATTTATCAGTTTTATATAAGGAAGTCATATTTGAAATTGCAATTTTTTTTTGTTTTTGAATATTTTCCCCCACAAAAAAACGACACATCTGCAACTTCAAATAAGTTTAAACCACAGCCCAACATGCCCTAAAACAAACATAAACACACAACTAAAGGACTCATTACTCAAAGCATAGTGGAAAAAATGCTGTAAAAATCGTTTACAACAGCACCATTTTCCATCTACGATGAGTGGAAGGTATATACAAGAAGTGGCAAATTTTTTGCACTAGTCCTGCTAGGATTTATATCTCATGCTTTTTATATATAGCCTTATAACATTATTAAATATTACAATAAGTTTACTTTCTTAAGATTTTTGTGCTCAATTCATATATTGCAACATACGAGGTAATTGCATTTAAAAAAAACACAACAAAATACAATAATTCAGATTTGAGCACTTTGCACTTGCTTAAAAATAATACTCAAATTATGTCGCTTACATGTTTATCAAGGCACTGATGTGCCACTTTTAAAAGATACAGCAATGTTTCAATGTTACAGTCTCTTACCGGAGCGGTAAATTATATTTTAATAATAATTTAAAGCAAACAAATAAAATTCCGTCCGTTGCTATATCAACATTTTAATGCGACATTCCAGACACTGGATAAATTTTAAAAAAATCACTAGCACATTTAGCTAAGAAGGGCCGGAGAAAGTTCTAATTCTCTTAAGTTTGTCCCTTCCTTCACTGGTTCACTTCCCATCGTCGAGTTGGAATTTTTGCAATCAAAATAAAACAACCACTACACACTACACACTTTACATTTTTAATTTTACTTAATTATGCCTGTCTCGGACATGCTTTTATATAAAAGGCACAGTATTTACATGCTCAAATGGCCTTCTATTCATTATTGATTATGTCTTTCGTAATCACAAACACAGACCTAATTAAATAAAATAAAAAATTCCCACAACTTACACAACTAGCACAAATTACAACGACTCTTTGTAGCGATACGCTAACATAAAATACCACGATCCACAGTGATCGGAGTTTTGGAGACGGGAGTGTGCGGCAGGTGTCGACAAGTCGTTTCACATTGAGCACAAAGACAGTTAGGTGGAACACTGTACGTACGGCCTGACGAATCGGTGTAACTTCCATTTATAGTGTCCGAGCCGAAGGTTTTTCTCTGCAATTTCGGAGTCTCCCCTATGCAAGGCAACGTTTTGCGCTGGCTTAAGGGAGTCGTTTTTGGAGTAATTCCAATCGTTTCGGATGATTTCACTGTTAATGCGGGTAAAAGGTGGGCTTTCTGGGATATCCAAGGATGTTCTAGAAGCTCCTGAACTGTTGGTCGCTTTCTGTAATTTCAAAACGTTAATTTCGGTTTTCAGAGAGTAAAATTTTTTTAGTACCTGGGTTCAATGACCAACGTGGATGTAATGAAGTCAACAGCAGCGTGGGAAATGTCACCAAAAAGTTCCGTTTCAAACGATAGGGCACATTTAGATATGTTCAGGTAAGTCTGTTGTTTATCGTTGGCACCGAATGGTGAATAGCCGGTCAGTAAAACATAAGCCAAAACACCTACCGACCATATATCAGTTGCTAGGCTTATTGGTTCGTAACTTAAAACTTCCGGTGCAACATAATCTGGTGTACCTGCAAAAGAATATGATTAAATATGTTTTCAGGTGATGTTTAAATTATTATTAAATACTATTTTTGTGGAACCCTCATCAGCGCGACCTATTTTATAATTTAGTTCAATATAAAAAAAAAACAATATACAGGGGTGATGAAAATAGGTGCATATGCTTAGTTACATGTTATAAACGATTTCTAACGAAACACGAATTTGAAAGCCAAAATGGAATTTGTTGTCTCCTCATTAATATATAAGCTTTCCTATTCAGACAATAAAAATCTATACGATTAACAATTTTATAAAAATTTTATTGTTAGAGTCTATATTTAATGCAGTTGATGGTGCTTTTTAAAAAGAAAGTGTAAAAAATCTATTAAAACCAACTTTATCTCCTAGGAAACGGTGACATCAATAATTCACTTTCCAATGTCAGTTCTCTTGTCAAATTTGAACGATACAAGTCAGATGTTCTAAAAAGTCTTAAAATAGAATACAATTTTAAGGAATATCTAGACATGTTGCTCCGCTTGGGTGCAGCAGATAATAACGCTTTGGAAACTGCTAGAGAATATGCTAGACTGTATCCACATCGACGTCATCCAGATGGTAACGTAATTCGAAGAGTGAAGCGAAGATTAAGAGAAAATGGCCAAATAATGCCGTTTTCTGTAAATCGTGGACGACCTTATGAAGTTCTTACAAGAGCGCTGGAGGAAGCAGTTGTGAAAAGGATTGAAACTGCACCAGGACCAAGTATACGAGGATTAGCGCGACAGTCACTTAAAGTCACTTTTTCATATTTTTAGATATTTGAGAATTTATGTTTCAATTTGATCTGGAAATCACGTTGTTTCGATTTTGATTGATCTGTTTTTACAAAATACAGTAGAACCCCGTTCTTACGTCCCCGCATTTCACGTTTTCCCGTTATTTACGTCTAATTTTTGCAGTCCCGTTCCATTTTAATGTAGAGCAGGGGTGGCCAACCCAAATGATCTTGCGGGCCACTTTGGAAATGCATCATAACTCCGCGGGCCACAAAAAATTCTATATCCCCATATTAGATTTAGACCCACTATAGACATTTTTTTGGAGTGAAAAATTGAAACATAATGAGTTATTATTATTGTGTATATTATTTGTGTTTGTAAAAGTGTGATGAATCTCGCGGGCCGGAAAAATGTTCAAGGCGGGCCGCGGGTTGGCCACCCCTGATGTAGATAATACCCGGTTTTTCGTTTATTTTCGCGCAATTTACGTTGGAAATATTTAAAATGCAGTTATTAAATTTATTAAAATTAAAAATTCCATTTATTTGAGCACTTTCGATTAAATCTATGCAAATCATTGAAATGAATATGTTAGAAGTTTTTAGACACGGCTGCACTTTGCAAAGTTTCGTGATCGTGATTAGGTGGACAATTTTTTATTTCATTCATTATTGATTTTCGAAAAAGTGAAAGAACACGTGAGCTCACGCGTTTTGCTCGCGCGTAATTTTGATATACCACTTTGGCTACAATAATAAAAAATCGTGAATCAATTAAAACAAGTGCCATACAATGTCGTTCCATGGCAAAAAAGCGCATGCACAAAAGAATTTCATAGTACAAAGAAATTATGGTATTGCAAGAAACCTATAAATAAAAACCTATAAGAAATAAATTTACACCAAACTAATTTGTATGATTTTTTAAAGAAAATTTTTCATTGCCCTTAATTTACGTTTTCCCTCCATTTACGTTTTTTTTTGTCGGTCCTTTCAAAAACGTTAAAACGGGGTTTCACTGTAACATGATTAGGGGCCTTTTAAAGGAAAATCATTAAGTGCGATCGAAAGTTGATCCATTCTTATCAGAAATAGCGCAAAATAGTAGAAAATCTCTACAATGTCACTTAAAGACTTTTTGCATAGAGCCCTTCAATTACCTGTTTGCTGTGTATTATTATTTAATTACATTAAATTCTTTTGAAATAAAAAGTTGTCAACGTGACAGTTGTTTGTTTTGTGCAAGTGACAGTATCTGTCTGTGTTGGTTGCTTAGATACAAGAAGTAGACCTACCTAAATGTAATTCTTTAGAAAAAGCAATATGTTCAGTATCGCCACGTTGTGTTCTTAGACAAACTGTTTAAATTTTGAACAGAATCTACTTTTTCATCACCCTGTATTAAAATTTGTCTTTTTGTTCAGCTTGTGTTTTTACGAATTTTCCTAGCAGGTTCGTATTTATAAATCTCATTAATAAAAGGGTTTCAAAATTTCCATTATGTATAATTAAAATTATTATTATTATTATGAATGTTCTTGGAAGAAATGCGAGTATCATAAATTGTATTCTGCTGATTGTCAGTATCCGATAATTACTAGGTACCGGGAAAAATTTCACTACCCAGTATTTTCAGGACCTGATCCATTGTCTATCAATTAGCTACTCTCTGTGCTTATTATTGTGGACAAAACCTAGTCTAAAATCTATTCTATTACAATATATTTTTATTTATCAAATCGGAAACAAAAAATAAAATTATTAGAAATAGATTCTCGGATTCCACGAAACAAATATTGTGATATTGAAATGATATCACACTTACCAACTATTTCGCGCACTTCAATGCCAGGCTCCAAAACTCTAGAAATTCCAAAATCGCACAATTTGATATCATCACAGCTATTCTCAATCGTGAGTAATAAATTTTGAGGTTTTAAATCTAAATGTGCAATATTTCGTTCGTGTAAATATGCCAGTCCTTCTAATATTTGTCTCATCGCTCTTCTGGCTTCCAATTCGCCTAGGCATTCGTCGCCTTCCAGGATCCGCTGCAACTCGCCGCCAGCGGCGAGCTCCAACAACAGGACCATGTCCGACGGGGTTTCGTAAACTTCGTGTAATCGAACTACTCTACAACTGGAGGAACACTGCAACAGTACCGCAATTTCGTGGTAGATCTCTTTAGTCTGATCGACGGCGCGACGCCGTTTTTTAATAAATTTCGCCGCATAGTTGACGCCCGTCGTTTTGTGGCTGGCTCTGCGTACCGTTGCGAATTTTCCTCTGCAAAAAAAAAAGAAGCAATTAGCAAAAAGTCGTTATAATGTTTCACAATTCCGCCGACATTTTAAAATGTTCCTGTTAGATTATTGCAAAATAATGTTACAGATCTCAATGATATTGTTATAAACGCGCGTGCACCAAAGAAACCTTGAAATCGCAACATTCGAACGATGCATTTTTATTCGCCGCAGAAGAATGTCGCAACTGCATTAATTGCAATTCAACAATAAACAATTACGAAGGCTTTGGACATTAACGTCACGACCGTTTTTATGTGCTAACTGTGACGTTGGAATTCGAATTTTCAACACTAAAAACTCAATTAATGAACCTAATCAAAGTGCAACTGCATCATGCAATTTTCATATTGGGACCGGTCCGATCAAGTGACAGAAAAAAAGCGTTGAATGTGGAAAGGCGGCGGAACCCGTTCTCATCTGCTATCATCAGCTGTCTCCTCCGCAAGGGATTCTCTCAGCTGAGCGAGAAAAGAAGTCTTCTTTGGAAGCGCCCGATCATTTATGGCCGTTGTTGACCTTGACAACATATGTCCGTTCTTCTTGTAATCCGTAACGCTAGTCGGCAATCAGGCTTTAGCTGCTATACATGTTTTTGTGAGAGTCTCTTAACCCCGGAAACCGGAGCGGTTACGTTAAACACATAATAATAATAATAACATGAGAAGGAGACGAAGCGACCACGAAAGCGTTTCATTTTTTAAATAAAAAAATCCATTTGTTATGAATTGCCGGTTATTGAAATATCGGTGTATCGGCAAGACGGGCAAACGCCAGTCGCTTTACATGCAAGAAAAGTGCAAACAACTTTCGTTCGAACTCAGTCGGGAATTACGATATTTACCGCTATTAGCGACCACGGAAGATTGGTTTGCAAATTCATTGAAATTGGTAATTAATTCTGAACAACTTTCCCTCAAAAAATGCCATGCTACAACCGACGGTTCAAAGGTTATCAATTTGATGGATTCAATCATGTAACTCAAGCCGTCAACATCTGTTTAAGTGCACCCTACTTTCAAAAATATCAAACTTTATTACGACATTACAATGTGCAGATAATTTCTTTAATATTCGCAATCTTTTCGAAATAAAAATTTGGCAAATAATCAAATAATGAATTAACATAACTAGAAAATGGAAATTTTCCAAATGCGTTGTAATCTCTATTTTAAACAGTAGCTAAACAATCGAGGAGCATAAACTCAAAAGAAATAGGGTCCGATGGGGTAAGTGTATATGAAATATGACGTTTCTTTTTCAACACAAATTTTTTTCGCCATGGAAATGAGTACAGGATTTAATGGGATATCAGTATTAAGGGTGATCATTGGTTTATTGATGTGATAAATATGAGACGAATATGTAGTGCCGTTATAGCGCTACATTTTTTTTTTAAATCTTGCCACTGTCTCCGCTTACCCCATATTTAGGGGTAAATGGAGAGAAGCATTTATTTTCCATATTTGTCTACGATGCCCGTAAAGTAGTAAATGTAGACTAAAGTACCTATATATCTTACTCTACACACCCTTGACATCTACCGATAATTCTAAATAATAGACAAGAAATTCACTTAAACCAAATAAACTTTTATTCTATTAAAGTTAGCTATAAGTATAGTATATTATAAACTTATTGCTTAAGTTTCTACACTTAAGACTTTTTGGCTAACACAGTGTTTTACTTATACCCCAAATATCCTCATGTACCCCTGTAGCATGTATCCATTTTCCCCAACATGTGTTTTTTGGGGTATATGTAGGTATATGAAGAAATGAAAATAGTGTTAGCGCCGCTGCTAGCGCCACGGTGGGGTTTCGTCCTTCGTGCCTAAGTAGCGTCGTCGCCCTTAAGTGTTCTGCGCAAGGCGGTTCCTGTTCGACTATGGAAGCGAGGGTGTAACCCGGACTTCACTATAGACGGCCTGGAAGACCACCCGCCTAATTTGTGGAGCTTATTTTTATTGTTTTGAATTTTGAACAATCAGTTATAAAAAAACAACATGTTCAATTAACGTAATTTTATTTTTCTGTGAAGTTGAATTATTTGTTTAATAAATTTAGTGTTGTAAAGTGTGAAATTAGTGACTATTGTGTGCCACACCCTTTTTGTATTTGTCTCCTTTATTGCTTTTCGAAAAATTCGATAAAACTCTAACAATAGCTTTTATTTTTACTTACTTTTTGAGGTAAATTTTGGTCAAGTGAAAACTCCACACTTGACAGAAGCTATCGTACTTTCGTTACTACACTAGCCACCTAACACAATACTAATTACGGCGCGCCATTACTACCAACCTAAAAAAAGTTACTAACCATATATCCATATACCCCAGTCTACGCTTACCCCCCCACCAGACCATAATATCAATTTTTAATTTATTGCAAAAAACAGGGGTTATCAACTTTGAGTAGTCTACGAACACGAGAATTTTTATTTTTAACTAACAAGATTTAGGTAAGATTAATTTGGGTCCGGGTAACACGATTCTGCAAGAATTTATCGATTTGCTCTAAGATTGGCAGAGATAGAAAATTGATAAACGACACAAGCGCCGTAGCTTCGTTAATATTGGAGCAAATTAAATTATCGATGCTCCACTGTGTTCGCAACGACAAGTGGGACCTCTGAATGAATCCTCTAGTGCAGGGGTGGCCAACCCGCGGCCCGCCTTGACCATTTTCCTGGCCCGCGAGATTCATCACACTTTTACAAACACAAATAATACACAATAATAATAATAACTCATTATATTTCAATTTTTCACTCCAAAAAAATGTCTACAGTGGGTCTAAATCTAATATGGGGATATATAATTTTATATGTGGCCCGCGGAGTTATGATGCATTTCCAAAGTGGCCCGCAAGATCATTTGGGTTGGCCACCCCTGCTCTAGTTAAATCAGCTTCTTCTAACATGTTAACGTAATAAAAAATATTTACTAAAGATTGAAAAAAATCTGGGTCAAATTGAAAATGCTGCAGAACATGTGTAAAAGAATATACCGCTCAGTTAGAGAGGAAACGGATGAAGTAGGCGAAACTCCACCCAAAACCGCAAAAGCTACCCAATAAATAAATAAACTGTTACGCGACAGGAAATACAGTTTACATTTTAAGTATGGATTTTTTGCTGAATACACCGTCATATACTGCGAACGGAAGCGGTTTTTCCACCTCCAATAAAACAACAGTTTCTTAATGTACCCTCCGCATCAAAAATGTAAAAAAAATCCACTAAAATTTTTATTTTCGCATTAATTCGAATTGAATCTGTAAATGGCATTAGAAAACTGCACTGCACTAGTGAAAACACTCGTAAAACATTTAAAAAATTCAATAAATTAAGCAGCATGCCATCTTTACTGATAATAAAATTTGAGAAAGTTGAAATTGCCAATTTTTTTATATAATTTACTCGACCGGAAACAAATTTTTTTAACAACTTTCATCAAAAAAAAAAAAAAACATTCGGCAAAATTCTCACAGTTCCCTGCCAAATCGTCGACTGCAATCCTTGTATCGATCGATGAAGTAATCGATACCTTTAAAAACAAAAAACGGCAACAAAATGTCACTTCCTGGTTTCTATTTGTTTTACATAGATACTGAAATTATGTAATTGCAAAAAAAAGAAAAAAACAACTTTTAATTTCGGCATCGAAATTACACTGCAAAAATTGGCCAGGAAAGTACCGGTGCTCTCGAATGCGCCCGCAAAAAGAACCTCATTGTACGCGCGCGTGTACAGTACGTCCATTTCTTTTATTCGACAAGAACTAGAATATATAAATTGCGCAACAGCGTCCTTTCAACGGTACGCCACAATAGACAATTTTTTCCCATCGTACAATTAACGGGGCGCCCATGTGTGCTACTGCAAACTGAGACTAAAAAAATTATAACGAGATTTACAGTTACAAAAAGAATTTACGAAACACCTCATAACAGTTACTGTATCTGACGTACGACTTTTATACTTCATTAACGTTCAATAATGGTAATTTTATTTCCTGTATTGCACTAACTGTCCTCTTCTTTGCACCTATTACACAAATGTCGTTAATGTTTCCTGCGAAAAATCTCAAGTCGGTTATTTCCGATCCGGCGAAAAAAAATTATTCCCACGTACGCGTTCTTCCTGGGCCGAAACGTCAGGATTTTAATGTGTTCTTTAAGGGCCCGTTGTACAAAGACTGCTTAAGCTTCAGATTTAGTAAACTTGGTTAAAACAATTAAAAAAGTAAAAATTGTGTTGACAATGCTGAAAACTTGACTCACTGCATTCTTCATTCCATAACCCCAAGTGTTCATGTGTCAATTTAAAATATAAAATAATCAACATGCAGAAACAGTCCGAGAACCAATTTTTCCAAAAATATTTCTGCGGCAGTGTAATCATCGAAAATTGATGCAATTACGTCTAATTACGTATGTGGGTGAACGACTTTAAAAAAATGAACCGTTACCATTTATTTTCGCCAGACCGGAACAATGTGCTTTCTAAGATTTGCAACAACAACAATAATAATAATAAGCAATAATCACGAGGCACTATAACAGGATTACCATAATAAGAAGTCAACGGTCACACACACTCGTCCACAAAATCGATCGGAAAAATACCGTTAGACGTCTTGCACGCATGTCATGGGCAGAGGAAATTCGTGGTCATAGTTTTAGGAAGAGGAATTGCTCAAAGTGGACGCGACGTAAGAGTGTGTGTCATTCTGAATTGCCATCGAACGGAAGCTGATATGACTTAATCAATTTCCGAGAAATCATCCGACGACGTTCTTGAATCTATTTATAAGATTGTTTGACAAATAACAATAATAAAAGCAAAGGTATGTGTAAGTAATTAAGTCTGCAAACGTCTGATGGTAATGAGTGACAATTAAAGAGACATGCATGCGAGCAGATGCGCGTGGATGTGGAATTTTTAAGATTTGAAACGATGGAATGCGTTTAAGACCGTTTCTCGCTTTTTTTTGTTACGTACGTGCGCTAAATACCGCAACGACTGCTGAAATTCTATTTCGTTTACAGGGTCTTTTAACACCGGCATCTTTGTCCGTGTCATCAACAAACAGTCAAGGCATAGATACTTTAATCTCATTGCCTATTTTTTTAGATTATTTTTGACGAGTGACAGAAATTGTGAAATTTATCCGCAGATGCGCCCATAGACGGCGAAATATTTTTTCTGTGTAAGAACGCATTCCTACAAGTATAGAATTTTCACTCCGTAATGTTATTACTTTCTCGATGATACAGCACAACCACGCTGTTTAATAATATATGTGGCCTTTTTGCTGAATTAATTTTTTGAACTTCACTTTTCATGGCAACATAAGCAAAATGTATACAATGGGAAGAACACAGATAGTGATGTTATCTTTTGCACAATAATTTTTATCCATTACAAGTGCGAACGATAGAAAATTAAAATGATGCAGCAATTTATCACATTCGCAGTTTAATAATTTGCGATGCAGCTGTATCGGTCGACGCAATAATCATCGCAGCTGATTTGAGTAGGCAAAACTTTGAACGATCCGCACGAATAGCGGGGTTCCACTGTATATTGAACAACTTAACTTTGCAAAAACAAGAACTTTTTCACATGGTAATTTTGCGGTACTCTCACAGGATGCACTGATAACTTGAAATAAATTAAAAATTACCGAGCGCTAAAGAAACGATAACAGAAAGTGTAACAACAGCGGTTTGCACAAAAATCACAAATAAAAGTAAAAAACGGAACTCTTCCATATTGTTCACTATTTTTAAAAAGCAACCTAGGGTAAACGTACCGGTTATCCGGTCGCCACTTGTTCGCGGCCTTTTCAAAAATTACATGTTTATATTAATATTTTGTATTGAACCAAATTTATAACAAATGCGCGGGCGGCTGGCCAAAATACGACCCCCGGCCGAGAACCGGTAAATCATTTAATGGCAAATAAATATTTTTTAAATTTTAGACTTGAAAATTAGGACATTTCCGATGCATTTCTATATTAAACGACTATTTAATTTATCTTATTTCATAGATGATATCTCATTGAATATAACTGGTCGCCAGTTATAATTGCTATAATCTCGAAATTCACTTAAGGGCGAGTCTTACCCTCAGAACGTTGATATGTTTAAATCTAAAATTTGGCTTTTTAGCAATAAATGAAAGAAAGAGATGCATGGAGTATGTTATAAGAATCTATTTCGCTTAATTGTAAATAATAAAAAAATTATTACTAATAGTTTAGAAGTTAGATTTATTTATTTTCTCGCATAATTTACCCTTTTATTCTTAAAAAAAAATAATTTAGTTTTCACCATTCTAGTAGGAAACATGTTCTCTACGAATTGGCCCAATATTAATGCGTATTTTTTTTATTAATTAAGAGATATGAATTATTTTGTAATCCCGTTCGTAGTCAGTTACAATTAATGACTACGCACGGGATTACAAAATAATTCATATGTATCTCTTAATTGATAAAAAAATACGCATTAATATTGGGCCAATTCGTAGAGAACGTGTTTCCTAATAGAATGGTGAAAACTACTTTTTTTTTTAAGAATAAAATGGTAAATTATGTGAGAAAATAAATAAATCTAATTTCTAAATTAATAGTAATTTTTTTTTTATTATTATCTACAATTAAGCGAAATAGATTCTTATAACATATTCCATGCATCTCTTTCTTTCATTTATTGCTAAAAAGTCAAATTTTAGATTTGAACATATCAACGTTCTGAGGGTACGACTCGCCCTTAAAAGACTGCAAGCAGGTGCGTTCACCCTGTAAATGATCAGGATGTTAGGTGCAAGACAAATCACCCGTCACAATACAACCGAATAAATTCTCGTTCCATTTCATTTGTAAAATACAAAACAGTCATGCACTATTTACCCATTAAACGGTTGTCACCACATTTAAATCTGTAAAGTTTAATTTAATTATCATAAGTTTATATGCTCGATAAGCAAAAATAGAAAAGATGCGTTCAGGTATTTTGGCTTCGAATCAGCAATGTTCCAAAAATATCCCATAATAAATATACACTCTACAACCGAGGAAGCTGCATACCTCACTATACAAGTAATTGAGAATGGTAATGAGCCTAAAACATACTCGCGCAGGCCAAGTTTTAAAATTAAAGTTGAAGCATCCTAAAAATCCCCTGGTATTTACTAGGCGCGTGCCTAATTACATAAACACCAAGGGAAACGCAGTTCAATCGAACAGAAATATCTAGCGTGTTGGAAAAAATTCAATTAACCAACTGCAATTTAACGGCTTCAAATCTAATGATTAAATTAATGGACGGCATAGATATAAACGCATAAACAAATGGAACTCTCTCGGCAGAGCGCGCACGCAAACGATCATGGGGTCAACCCTATAGAAACCGCAGGTCAACCAATTAATAAATAAAACGACGAAAAAAAAAATAACAAACGCACTTTCACCGCGCAAATTTTGTAGCCGTCACAAAAACGGTGAAGCAGCATGTGCTTTCATTATCTCCGAGCGAAAATAAATGCGTCGAAAAAACGGAGAACCTTTCAGAATTTGTGGAGTCTCGCCGGCCGCTAAACTATTTCAGAAACGTGCAAGCGGGCGCTCCGGGGCGTCGTGTGAATGCATTCACGAGAGACGCCCGACGTACTAGGCGTCTAGACGCAGATGCACTCATTCAGGCGTTTTACGGCGCCGCACGCCCACTAACTCGGCTCTTGTTATTACTACGAGCCTTGTAAATCTGTTCGTTTACGTCTCGCGCTTTTACACTTACCTATACGGGTGGAATGGCAAAAAAACCTCATCGACGTAATCGTGCAAAATAAAATTAATGTGAGGTCGTTAAAAAGGCATTGTCATTGTTCGCGAACGCGTTGCATACGAGAAACAAAGCTTCGTATCCGTCACAAATCCCGCAGTTATTCGTCACAAAAAGCGTTACAAGAAACGTGAGTTAATCTGCGAAACGGTAATTTCCGAAAAATTCCACTATAACTTGTAGAATTCAAGCGAGTTATGCAACGGTGCAACGCGGATATGCTGCCATTGTCACCGCGCGCGTCGGTTCCGGTCAAATGGTGAAGAAAAATGAGAGGTCATCGGCGAAAAGGTCATTTTGGGTTAAGTACGTGATACACGATTGTCCCGCGACAGGCGTCCGCTGACTTTATACCGTAAAATTTCTTTCAATAAAAAAAAAAATGACATAGACGATTTCGCAATCTCCGCATTCCAATTGGTGAAATAATAAAGAAACTCGATGTCAAGGGGGTCATTAGGTCTTCCAAAGGGTCACTTTAAAATTTCATTTGTGTAAAAACCACGCCACAAAAAAAATCACGTGATTTAATGGTAGGTACATTCACCGTTATACCCTTGTTAGTAGGTACTGATATCTGGAAACGACGCAGGAAACCAAATGAGGAGTAATCCATGCATGACATGTCAGTTTTCAGATTATCGCACTTAAGGGGAACATAATCCTAGTCGGTGGCCTTTCAGACAAAGAGCACTTAACATCACGATTGAATTAAGTTTGCCACATGGTGCAATAACGACGTGGTAAGAACTACCGACATCGTTTACAATCTTTTTAAATCAACGTCGAACAAACCATAAAAATGCACGATTAATCGCGGTCCCACTTTTAATTACGAGGGGCCAAACGCTGCCGCAGGTGATTCCAGAAACCCTCTCAATCAGACAAAAGTAATTCGAAGCGTTACATATGTAGCAAGATTACGTATACTCCCCGTAAGTAAGCTGTCATTCTTCAAACAGAAAGTTTCAAACAAGAACCTCAATTCTACACCCGAATTTAAGAGCATCAATTCTGAGTTTTTAACATATGAAATTAATAAAAATAAATAGACTTGAAATCTTAAACAAGCACAATACATCAGAAAATTTCACGCGTCGAGTCCGTTTTAATTAACTGGCAGTATACAATGGAAAATAGTACTTTTGGTCATTGAAAATGTAGGTAAAATTGACGTGGGACGTAAGACATTTTCAACTTGGACAACCGGGAAGTAAGACACCTTTTGAACTTTTTATTAAGATTTAAAATTTATGAAATTTTTGTAGAACTAGCACTAATTTGTATTTGAAACGTTGCGATTAATCATTTATTAAACCACTTTACCAAAAGAAGATAATTATGTTCGTCGATACGTGACCAAAACCAGACAGGCAATAAGTTCGGTTCGGAACATTTAAATTAAACCGTAGAGCACTTGAACTGGTGACAACCGATCCGAAATTGTAAGCTACAAAGCTATGAAAAATTCTCAAAATACTTGAAACTACTTAAGATCTGACGTAACCTTTCTCAAAATTAACGTTTTATAAAGTCGTCACACGCAATATTTTGAAACGAAGTTTTGTGAAGTTCTTGCATTGTGTTTAATGAAACAATTTTGTGAAATTAAATTAACGATTTAAACAAATCTAACAAGAGAAATGCTTAATAAGAAACTGATTGTTACTTTTCCTATATTGCATTCTTCAACTTACGACTTTGTTAATAAGCAAGACTTGCATAGTTCATTGTTTTGTTGACCCAACTAGAAGAAAATAACTTTGTTTTGTTCAAAAATTGTAACACAACTAACACCGTTATTCGAGGAAAACTGTGATAAATGGTTTTATTCGTTATCTTTGTGCTATTTTCTTTTTAGATAAGTTTATTACTTTTTAGGCTACCCTTTCGTATTTTTCCAAAAATTCACAATTTAATCGAAGACACACTTTTCTAAACAAGTCAAGTAATTATCAATTTGTTTTTCAAGACAGGTCAAGTAACGTAACTAATGAAAATGAGGCGTACTTTTAACTTTTTACCTGCCTTGATAATTACTTCAGGAGGCTTGCCTCTTGGTTAGAAAAATATCTCAAGTCGAAAAAATAAATCGTTTATATTAGTCAAATTAGATGAAACCTAAGGTGTGCTTTCCAACTTTTTACTTGTCTTGAACAATCATTCATGACTAAATGACGAAGTCAAATAACTTGACGAATGACGACGAAGTTTGCCTCTCCAGCATTTGAAATAATATTTCTAGTCGAGTTAGTTAAGTTGTAGTAGATTAGTAGAATAATATTAATTTCATTCAGTAATAGTCATTTAGTAGTCATTAATCATTTAATTCATCATAAATCGGATAATTTTGGAAATTTTTGACTTACGGTAACTGTCAAATATTTTCCGATTGAGAATTTTCACTATTTTTTGCCCGTGAAGCGTTATTATCGCGTTAAATAGGACTGGATACGTCTGGTATAGATTCATTCATTCATTTGATTCGTTTATTTAAGCAATTGATTGTAAAAATTGTAAAATTTTTGAAACGTCAAATTTTTCCGATTGGAGATTTTTCGTAATTTTCACTCGCGAGGCGTATTTCCCGTGATCGTTGGGAGCGGATACGTTTAATTTAATTTTTTAAAGTCGCGGCACGAGTTTGATCCGTTCATTTTCAATAATTATCGCATAAATTCCAAAAATTTTGAGAAATGTCAAAAAATTATTAAATTTATTAACTAACTAGATTTTATTAGAGATCAAATTTTGATTTTTTAATTTTTAATTAATTATTTTCTGAGTTATGCAGAATTTAGGAAAGGAAAGAAAGAGGTGTCGACGTCAATCAGATGCTTTGGTGTCCTGTGGACTAACTTGTCCCGTCTTGGAGAAGATGGATCAATCAAAGGACGCCACAGCAAAGCCAGGAAGAAAGGACAGATTAAGTAAGGCCATTAATCAATTAATTTTAAAGGTCCGCGTAACAGTGAAGGGCACTGAAGATATGAAGTACAAAACCTTACATAAGGAAATGAGGAAGGCTCTGAGAGAGCTGCTTAGATTGGCGGATAATGTTGACGAGATTGTCAATTCCAAGGAATTTGATGCATTGGATGCATCAAGGATCTCTAATGACAAGATTGTCAAAGAGAATTCAGGGGAGTTTGATGCATCTAATGTATCAAAGATGTTAAGGATCTCTAATGACATGATTGTCAAAGAGAAAAAGGGGACTGCCAGGGTGCGTGATGGCACCCGTTGTGCGGAGACGACGAATCCGTGTCATACATTGACGGAAATCAATGTACCGGTTGATGTTGCTGTTCCTCGTCTCCGGACGGGGGGGCGGTCATGGGCCGGGGTAGTCCAATCACAGGCTGAGGTGCGCGATAGCTCTATCCGGGCGGTAGAGTTACCGTGGACCGAGGTAGTGAAAAAGGTAATTAAACCGAGAAAGGTAATAGATAAGCCAGACGCAGTCGTTATAAAAGGGACAGGGAAAGTCTCTTATAGCGACATCGTGCGTCTGACACGGACGAAAGTCGACCCCGCGAAGATCGGGGTCGAAATAACAAAAATAAGAAGAACTAGAGCCGGAGAGGCTCTAATTGAGGTTAAAGGAGGCCCCTCAAAAAATGAGCTTTTGAAAGTCGAACTTGAAAAAGCTCTTGTTAAAGAAGGAATGACAATAAGGTCATTGACAACAAAAGTTGTCCTTGAGATTCTCGACGTTGAGGAGGGAACCCGTCGAGAAGAATTAGCGTCTGCCATAGAAATGGCGGCTAATTTAGATAAGAATGTCTTAGAGATTAAGACATTAAAGAATACACGTCCCGGCATCATGTTGGGAGTAGTGGCTTTGCCTGCCAGAATGGCAGGTCCACTATTAGAATCCGGCAGGATTAGAGTCGGTTGGTCTAACTGCCGGATAAGGATTAGGCAGAATGTTACTAGATGTTTCAAATGCCAAGGAATTGGCCATTATGCTAGTGCATGTACTGGCCCTAATAGAAGGAATCACTGCCACAATTGTGGTGAAGAGGGGCATTATTTAAAGGATTGCCAGAATGAGACTCATTGCTGGATATGCAAAGAGTCTCATAGATCCGGCAGCTTTAAATGCAAAGCCAATAAGAAGGCATCACCGAAACTCAGATAATGAGGGTGATGCAATTAAATGTTAATACAGGGTTTTCCAATAAGAGGTGTTATTTTGAATAGCCCGTTAATTCGGTAGATGTAACTTTTGGAGCTGTAATTTTTTGACATTTGACAAGTAGAAACTACGCCATTAATAAAAATGGAACGATACACGCTTCAACAACGCATTGAAATTATTAAAATTCACTATAAAAATGGTGAAAATTTGGCAGAGACGGTTCGTAAAACTCGAACATTTTTGGGTTGTCGTGAAGCACCTTGTCGGACCGCAATACAGAAATTGGTGGAAAAATTCGAGCTGTTGGGACAAGTTAGTGATGTGAAGAATAAAACCCGTGCACGTCGCTCAAGAACAGCCGAGAATATTGCTGCTGTAGCCGAAAGTGTTGAAGAAAACCCAGGTTTGTCCATTCCTCGTCGTTCTTTGGAATTAGACATTCCAAAAACGTCATTACACCGTATTTTGCATAAAGATTTGGGTCTTAAGGCTTATAAAGTTCAGTTAACACAAGAACTCAAGCCGGCCGATCATCAACAACGTCGTATCTTTGCCGATTGGGTCCTTGAAATGCATGAAAATGATCCGGAATTCCATCGAAAAATCATCTTGAGTGATGAGGCCCATTTCCACCTGGATGGCTTCGTCAACAAGCAAAATTGTCGCATCTGGGGCTCAGAAAACCCAAGAGTTATTGTTGAAAAGCCTCTCTATCCTCAACGTGTGACTGTTTGGTGCGGTTTATGGTCCGGCGGGGTCATTGGACCTTACTTTTTCGAAAATGAGGCTGGAGCACCAGTTACGGTTAATGGATTGCGCTATCGAGAGATGATTAATGATTTTTTATGGCCGGAATTGGATGGTTTTGATCTGGACAACGTTTATTTTCAACAAGACGGCGCTACGTGCCACACAAGCAACGAAACCATTGATCTTTTACGGGAAAAGTTTCCGGACCGTGTTATCTCTCGAAGAGGTGATCACAATTGGCCACCGAGATCTTGTGACTTAACACCTTGCGACTTCTTCCTTTGGGGCTACGTGAAAGAGAAGGTCTACGCCAACAGCCCAGCGTCCATTCAAGACCTGAAAGATGGAATTCGTGAGGCTATCGAGGACATAGGGCAGCCACTTTGCGATTTGGTTATGGAAAATTTCATGAAAAGGATATGGTCCTGTAGGCGTGGTCGTGGTTGTCATTTGGCTGATGTTATTTTCCATTATTAACGGCATACCTTCCTCTTTATAATGAAATAAACATCCGATCATTTATCTCAAAAAATTAGCTTTTTCCTTGAATATCAAAATAACACCTCTTATTGGAAAACCCTTTAGATGCCATGCAGCTCATGACATTCTCTCACAAACGATTTGTGAAGAGAAGGTGAGCGTAGTGTTGGGCCAAGAGCCCAATGCTAAGAGAGTTGGCAATGCGTTCTGTGATGATAACATAGATTGTTTCATCACAGTAGGAAGGGATTGTTCCGTGACGGGGTATTTCTCTGGACATGGATTTGTGTGGACGGAAATTAATAAATTTAGTTTTTATTCGGTATATTTTTCTCCAAATGGGAGTATCGAGGATTTTCGAACACTTTTATTTGATCTTTCTACCCATATACAAAGGATAAATAAGCCGCGTTATATTATAGGGGGAGATTTAAACGCCAAATCAGGTATGTTTGGTTCGACGGTTAGCAACGGAAGGGGAAACATTTTGGAAGAATGGACGGATACGTTAGATCTTTCTGTCATAAATGTCGGTGATACACCTACTTTTGTTAACGCGAACGGTTCCTCTTTGATAGATATCACCCTTTCGTCAATAGCTGTCACCGGAATGATATCTGACTGGCGAGTCTGTGATGACATGATCAATATGAGCGATCATAGAACGATTATGTTTGACATACAGACATTGAATATTAATAACCGGTCGAACGGAATTTTATCGCCTACTGGATGGAAGGTTACTTCGCTAGGTTTAAATAATTTAATATCTGAGGGTCAGATACCTGAAGATATTAATACACCTAAAGATTTAATTAATTACATCACAGGATATGTAATAGTAATCTTGTTAAACGTAAGCAATCGCGTCATATGCGTCCGCCAGTGTATTGGTGGAATGACGATATCGCAGATAAGCGACGTCAATGCCTCGCATTGAGACGCATAATGACACGTGCTAATCGTAATCATAATATAGATCCTCAAATTCATTTTGAAAATTTTAAAAGGGCGAAGAAATCCCTAAAGTGGGCGATAAAATCGGCAAAACGAGCAGCTTGGCAACAACTCTGCAAGGAAATAGATCAGGATCCATGGGGCCTCGGGTACAAAATTGTAACAAGCAAGCTCAAGCTTCGTCCACGCATTGAAATAGGTAAAGGGGATACCCGGGTACAGGTGGCGAAGTTGTTTCCATCTCATCCTATTAATGTGTGGCCGATACTTGACATGCCTCCGGAAGAGGCTCAAACTTTAACGGCAGAGAACGTATTGGATGCTGCGTCTCGGATCAGAGCGGGTAAGGCTCCAGGTCCCGATCGAATTCCTGCAGAGGTGATTAAATCTTTCTCTCTAAAGTACCCTGAGGTCATAGCCAGGGTACTGGATAAATGTTGGAAAGCAGGTGATTTTCCAAACATCTGGAAAACTGCTTTCCTAGTATTGATAGAGAAACCGCGGAAAGGAGATTTAATCACATACAGACCGATATGTCTGCTCGATGTCGCGGGTAAATTGTTTGAAGGTGTCATTAAGGGTCTGTTAGAGAGGGAATTAGAGGATAAAAGTGTTTTGAATGATAATCAATTTGGATTTAGGGCAGGGCGATCTACGATAGATGCAGTCAGTAAAATTCTCGAAGTGCCAAATCGAATTAATCGACTGGCGTATAGTAATCGCGGTTTCTGTGCGATGATAACTGTTGACATACAGAATGCGTTTAACTCGGCACCGTGGGCAGGAATTATTTCGGCATTAGAGAGAGCTAATATCTCGGTTCACATAATAAGGATGATACAATCGTACTTATCAGATCGTTGCATCGTTACTTCTCACGGAGAACGGATTAATGTAACCAGCGGTGTTCCACAGGGTTCGGTTCTTGGTCCAACCCTTTGGAACATATTTTATAACGAGATATTAGAGCTCGATTTGGGAAAAGATGTGACACTCGTGGCGTACGCAGACGATTTAGCGATAGTTGTAGAGGCTAAATCTGAAGATGCGCTACGAGAGGAAGCACAATACGCCTTCGGTAGAGTTAAACGCAAGCTGGATGACATGGGGATCAAGATCGCCCTGCAAAAAACAGAAATGGTACTTTTGGCAGGGAGAAGGAAAATTAAAAGCTTATCGATCGATATCGACGGCTTTAGGTTAAATAGCTCGGATGCTATTAAATATATGGGTGTCTGGTTAGACAAAGATGTAAAATTAACGACGCACGTTAAAGAGGTATGTTTAAAGGGAATGAAATTAGCCGCGACGCTTTCAAGGTTAATGCCGAACATCAGAGGTCCGAAAGCTGGCAAACGCAGAGTACTGTCCTCGGTGGTAATTTCCGTGATTTTGTACGGCGCCCCTGCCTGGATAAAGGCCCTAAGATTCGAGCGTTATAAAAACATGCTCGATAGGGTCAACAGGAGGTTAGCCATTAGAATAACATCCGCATATAGAACAATATCCACGAAGGCAGTGCAGGTGCTTGCCAGAATGCCTCCTTTGTGGATGAAAGCGAACGTAAGATCGGAAATTTATTTAAGGGGCAAAGATCATACCTCTTTGGCAAACGAATCCTTAATGATAGCTTGGCAAGAACAATGGGACGATTATTTAGGTTGGGCAAAAATTTTCGTTAAAGATATTAGAAAATGGTTCAATTGTAAGTGGGTAGAAATGGATTATTTTTTAACACAATCCATGTCCGGACACGGAATTTTCGGAAAATATCTCAATTGGATAAAAAAGGCGGATGTCGATACTTGCTGGTTTTGCCAGCAGGTAGACACGCCAGAACATACTATATTCATTTGTGACGAATGGGAAAGCATCCGAAGAGATGCTAGGATTAAAATGGGTTGTAATATAGACCAGAATAATATTTCTGAGTTATTATTGGATTCCGAGGAATCTTGGAAAACTGTAACCAACATGATGCGGGACATTATGCGTGGAAAACAGCAAGAGGAATTTCGTAGGGAGGAACTCCTCGTCAGAGATGATGTGATATCAGATTCTGACGAAGATTGAAGGTTAAAGGTTGTGTGATTGAGAGAATGAATGTATATGAGGTATTTTGAATATTTTTTTCTTTTTCGATCTGTTTAAAATTTTTTAGAAACGTCAAAATTTACCAATTGAAGATTTTTGTAATTTTTTGCTCGTGAAGCGTTTATAATAATTATTAGGAGCAAATAAGTTTCATTTAATTTTCGTAAAGTCGCGAGACGGATTCCATCAGTTTATTTGTAAAGTTACGGCGAAAAATGTAAAAATTTTAGAAACGTCAAAAAATTATTCAATATACTACTTTGATTTTGATAGTAAAAATTCTAAGCCTCCTAGGTTTAAAATTTTTAATTATTTATTTATTTCTTTTAATTATTTTTTGAATCATATTTAACCAATCTTATTGAGTCATTTAGGTTGTAACGAACATCACAATTAAAGATGCAAGTTCATGTGAAGCCTTGACAGCCAGAGGGTCCATTACCAAGGGGAATCAAGGGATGCCTTCTTCACAATTCAACCTAAGATGATCAAAGAGGGAGAGAGTGATAGAGAGTGTGAATGATAGGTAAAGGAGGAAGAAGATGAAATGAGTAAAAGTGTGTGTGAAAGCAAACTAATAAGAGGCAATTTTTGATGATAGAGGGAGAGAGTGATAGAGAGAGAATGATAGGTAAAAGGGAAAGAAAACGAAAGGTGAAAAAGTGTGAGTGAAAGCTTACCAAAAGATGTGATCTAATGATAAGATGTAAATGGAACTAAACAGTCACTCATCTCGAAGTAATACTTGACGTAATGTTAATGTGGTTCCCGTGGTGAGGAAGACGTATGGGGGAGGAAGTTAGTAGTCACACAGGTTACCTCCTCTTAACAAAAAAAAAAAAAAAAAAAAAAAAAAAAATTGACTAATGAGAACAAGGTTTTCCTCTACTTCACTGGAAACTTGAAAAAACGTTTCAAGTCAAGAAAACGACTGGTTCGTATGAATCAAGTTACTTGACTTCAAACACTTGAAATGAGGCTGTACTTTCAATTTTATACCCTGCCTTGAATAACCATTGATAATTACTTGAATTCAAGTGACTGAACTGTTGAGAACGAGGCTTACCTCTCTTTCACTTTAAACTTGGAAAAATGTTTCAAGTCAAGAAAACAACTACTAGTTGATTTCCTGCACTTGAAGTCAAGCAGATTGAAAATAAGACGAAGATGTTAAAGTAAAATGGAAAAGATTTCAAGTCCAAAAAATTGGAGTCGCCTAAACTTGACTTAAAATATGACTGTCAATGGGAGGAAAATTTCAAAAAACGACTAGTTTAAAGTGACCACTACTGATGAAAAGTTATTAGAGACGTTGTAACAATGAGAAACTGAAATTGTTACATAATACCCAACGTATTCATAAAAGAACGAAAAACGACAAGAGTAAAGTGGCACTCTTGATGGAAATTTGGCAACAAAAAGACGACTAATTTCTTCGCTTTCAAATAACTGTCTTACGAAAAAGCCACTAGTGGAAATCAACTAGCTTGTTATAAAAAAGATAAACTACACGCGGGTGGATAAGTTAAAATAACATTTCCCAAAAAATAAAACACATTATAAAGATCCCTGGTGCCGGCAACGAGCTCTTAATTACACCGTTTGTTTAAAAAGTAAATACCAACAACCAATTAAAATATAAATTTATTATTATTGAACCGAAAACATTTACTTTGGAATTGTGCCATTATAGCGACTGTTTTATATCAACCATTAAATATACAAACACGTACACACACACACTAAACGGAAAATTTCACTTTCATGATCGTTTAATTTATAGTTATAGTGCTTTTCACCACTTCGGCAACAAACTCGTCGAGTGCTCTCCGCTCTTATTAACGGACTGTTAACTACCGATTCATTAATTTCTCGAAACCAAAAAAAACGCCATAATTACATCATCGCACTTGATTCATGGCGCGTACATCAAATTTTCGTCGCACGCGATCAACGACCGTGTGCATTTTTACGCTAGTCTCCGATTTTAAAAAGACCTCCTCAAGGTTACTCCAAGCGAGTTGACGACTTTTTATTTATTGTTATTTCATCAAACAGTAAGCAGAGCGTTAAATTTGCAGCATCATATTCGGCGGTCGTTCCTTGTGTATTCAGACTGAGAGGCCTTGGCATTTTTCACGCGTCTTCCTGTTTTTTTTTGCCATACCATTTACCTACTTGCATCATTTATTTAATAAACAGTTTTTATGCGAAGACGCACGCACCTAGACGATCTATGATTAGATGCAATTATCGTTCGACCTTAAGAAAATATTATACCCCCCGAGTCATGTGAGGGAACATAGACGCGGGGCGCCTTCTAATAAGCGGGCGCACAGAGCGAAGTGGTGACCCCAGAACGTGACCTCGCCGCGGGGTAAGAATGCGCCAACAACCTCGGCGTGAGAAGATCATCTCTTTACACGCGCGCATCCAACACACATACACAGGCGGGGGGGATTTTGAACCTGAGTTTTTTTTTCGATTTCGGTCGCGCTAAAACGCCAATGAAGAGATCACGAGACGATCTCGTTATTATGGATTAGGGAAGATCGTGCGGAGTTTCTAACGGTCCGTGGTTTCACACGCATAAACGGTAAGGTTCTGTTAGCTCGGTTACAGAAACGCGAAATTAAATCGTGGGAGAGTCGAGTAACTGATTTACGCAACTCGAATCGTGAGCCTCTGCAGTTCGTGTGTTTTACTTAATAGAAAGACAATCTGACATGCATTTTTTGTAACCTAAATACACGTTTCGCAAATCGCAATTCAAACGTTGGGATTGAGCAATACGGCGCAGACCACCTCAGAAGGACCACGGCGGAAACGTGCGGAAGGCCCCCCATGTTACGTCGGGGCCACTCACCTCGCATATCCTAGGACGTTTGACACTATCCGGCCATCATCTACGTGCACATGTCAAAATCGCACATAATTCTAGTAATTTTATTACACAAACCGGCAAACCGACGTCAAATTACAAAGTTTATCGTTACCATAGGATCAGATATTCTACAAGTGTTAAGAACTGGCTATTGGAAAAATGCAGTAATGATGGGTAAAATAAAAACAATAAAACACGTGTTTACGTTAGGAAGATTACATTCTAGCGAGACTTATGGCGGTAATCTCAAGACTTACAAAAAAAAAAAATTGTAAATGCACACGATGGAATTATCAACATTGCATGGGATTACACGCACAAGAAAGATGCCCAATAACTTACAGTTTTAATCTCAGGCCGTACTCTCATCAACGATTCCCGAGAAGACATAAGACAGCGCGCGCCAGTGCCATAAGAACAGGCGGATCTTAACTATAATAACATCCAAGGTACAAAAAAAATGTAAAATAGTGTAATGTGGATTGCAGACAACCCATTAGACACACTGCATGGGGCGATATTACAGTCTTATGAAAACAACCGATTATTCTTCCTTGTGTGCATTTAATTGCCACATTGCGAGAACATTAAATTAAAAAATAAAAACAGCCGTATGCCATTATTATGGGCAATAGGCGTCATTCAGCATTTCCCACTTCCCCGCCGATATTGCCATAATGTAGAAACTTGTCTTGCCAACTAAGTAACTGCATGAAGATATCAAAATAGTAAATAGGCGCAAATTTGTAATCGGGCGATCGAGTAATGTTTTCGCTGTCTCCCAATTCACAAACAGCACATAACAAGTTCAACGTGCTTTCAGATTTTAGTTACGTAATATTTTTTCTGTCAGGATTTTTAGTCGCAGATATTTAACATTCTTCGCGAGTTCTAAATAAACTAAGCCCCGAAGCATGTTATGATGGGCAAAACAAAAATAAAAAAAAAATATTTTGCAACTTTTCGGATAAAGGTAATATACCGAATGATCAAAAAGTGTTAGCCTATGAAATTTATTGTTTTTAAATTTGTGTGGGCAGTGTTGGGTAAAGCGGAGTTTCGCTGAAATTTTTGCTTTCTCAGTACATTTCTGTTGCATTTAAATGAATGCATTTGTTATGGTTTTAATGTCATATTATGCAAAGAAGAGGGTGTATCTGGCACAGTGTGACAAAGGTGTGACACAGATATCATACTTTGTGATATATAGGAGGGGTTAAAATTTCATGAAAAACCCTCGACATTATTTATGGAAGTCGCCTTATGATTATATGACAGAATACGTATGTCAAAATCAGCTTATACTTGAATGATGATGTCAAAATCAATTTAAAAAAAAGAAATTCATAGCCTTAATGAGAATACAACTTTTCGATCGTACAGTATAATTGGCAAAAGATGTTGAAACACAAAAAAAAAATTGACTACTGTTGACAACTTGTTTATTAATCATTCTGCGGTTGATACCTAGGTAACCTATAATTTAAAGACTAAATTGATAACCACCATAATTAAGAAAGTTTTCCTGTCCGAAATTAGTGAGTGAATAAAATTTGATTTGTCCGAGTTTGAACAACACCCTGTGGTGGTGAATTCCATTACGTCAATTCATAAAAAGATGCAAATTTATAGACTTTTAGAAAATTTACATGGGAAATTAGACAACCAACAAAGTGATATTCAATAGTTCAACACAAACAAACTTCCCAAAAAGGCAATGAGAATTAAATAACAAAAATTCAAAAATTGTAAAAGAACATATGGTACAAGAATTCTGAAAATTCGGCCATTACGCAACAGTGCATTAAAAAAATATGGCCCATAACTCGGTTAAAATTTATGTCTCTATTACTGCAAATTATTGCTGTGGGGATTATTTCATATCAAAATAATGTGTTTTGGATTTACAACTGTCATTTATGTGTCCTCAATACAGATCCCGTTAAAACAACACAAAACTTGGAATTTCATTATTCAGCTGAATGATTTAAACTTTGACAATTTGTTAACTTTTTTGAATTTCCGTAGAACCCAAAAAAAAAACATATTAAAAGAAAACATGCCCCCTATAATTCTCTTAGTCGTCATTTGTGGGCTATTTTAATTGCAGTATTTTGTTCTTGAACGAAAACATATTCATAAAAATTGTAATTTTGCAATTTGAAAGTGATAACATCAGCAAAACCCACAATCATTCTTAAAATCAAGCGAAACGCACAAAATTACACGGCAAAGAGCAGGCAGGATTTAGGGCCCGATTTAAAAAAGCTTACGATTGGGAAATACCAGGAACGAAATGTGAACATTTTTAATAGATCTTTTTAAAACTACAAGGTCTCGGCCGTCTCTTTGTGTTTAAAAAGAGCGACACTAGGAAATCCTTGGTTACGCTAAATTTGGATAATAAGCCTCTGGAACAAATAAAATAAGCTAAACAAAATTTAAAATAAAAGAATCACAAAAACCTTGGATCATATCAAATTAGTACAATATTGTAGGTGGTTTAAGGTGAACCGTATCGTAAAATTGAAGGAGTGAGCAGCACTAATGATCCTCACCTAAAAACAAATATTCCTCGAAACTATAAAATTTCGCAAGTTTCGCATTGTTTTCAACGGTTTTATTGTTATTAGCAGGTTCGCATTGAAGCAGAACGCTGAATATGTTAATTGATTACAAAAAAAATAAATAAATATAACACCAGTAGTCCCTTAAGCATAAAAGTAGCGAACCGGTTGATCAGACGCTAATAGATGTGATCTCATGAAAATTAATGAACAGAAAAAAACAAACAATGTACACAAATTCTTCGTTCTGTACATATTTAATTTCACACACACACATATAAAAACGGATAATTTAAAACACTAATGACTCACTTGCAAGTTTCTAACAATAAATTGCGCGGAATAAAATTGCCCGTTCATTATATACCGATCTGGCACAAAAACAGTAACAGCATTAATGACGGAAGCAACTCTGCGATGATATACCCATAAAAAACAAACTCTTGAAGAGTAAGTACTTCGCAATCAACCGTTAGGTCGTAGATAGGTTGTTAACTTCCCAAAGTGTTAATAAGAAATATTGGAATTAGTGTCAGACCATACGTATCTAACTTTCATCTTGAAATAAAAAATTACACCGCATACGCATAAGTTACGAAAAAAACGTTGGCGATTTATTCAAATTCGAAAGCAATGCGGCAACCAGAATTGGTACCTAAAAGAATTAAGGCGATCGGGTGTGGTTTCTTTACATATATCATAATCGGATCTACTAAATGACGGCAAATTTCGCACTGTCAGATTCGTACGCTGTTACAAATTAATTTTCGGGCTCTTCCCTTCACAAAAACTGTCGGTCACGATATGTGTGGTCCGCATCAGACACAAGCCTTCGAACTAAAAAACAAAAAAGCACAAATTATCACGTCCGTGTTATTTCCAAAGACACTCATGAAGACATCAAAATATTGAAAGAACAAACAGAAGAAACAGTTAAGTTTCGTGGGTTACATTATGGGGCCTCGCGTTGTCTCAACAGATTGAACAACGGTGCATGTGTAACCCCCTTCTTGGGACGGCTCATAAATCCGTATCTAATAAAACGGGCGCGCCCATAAAGGACACCACACACCCTTTCAATAAACTGGCAGGATGCCTTTTAAATACGAGAAAACAAGGACGGGGAGTCGGTTTTTTCCGATTTTAAAAATAAATCTTGGAGAACCACAAGAAGTCACTGCTATTGTTATTCTATACTATCCTTTCGTGTGATCTAATGCCTACACATTTATTAATGATTGAAGATGGTGTAACCGAATACCGTGACCTCGTATAATATGGATACCGTGAAACACTATACAGGGACATTTAATGTCAAAACATTTATGTCAATGGCGCCACCCACTGTGCAGGTGTAACGCAAAATGTGTATACGTACAATGGACGTTTACGCTTTTTTTCAATTTTATCAAGTTACTCCACGAATTAACTGCGCGAAAATGAGAACATTTCAGTATAGTGTTACACATATGGGTACGCAAGAAATCAGTTGACGAGAAAGTTGCCTCCGTTAATTATTGTGGGAATACAGCGCAACCTCAAGAAATCAGGCGTTTCTTGCGTTTTGATGTTGGGCAAGACGATACGCAACCGTAGTCTTCGTAGGGAAAATTGAAAAACTAATATCCCACCAATAATTTACCAATTTGTTTTTATGATTAAAGAACAATTTTAAAAAAAATTGGCATGCTTGATCAGACCATCACATCGCCTCTAATAAAAAGAAAGCAGGAAGAAACGCATGTCTACTTATAATCCATTATGATTTAATAGAAAATAACAAAAATTATAAAACAAAATTATTAATTCGCTAAAATACCTAATATTCTTTATTTTCCTTTCTGTAAAAAAAACTTTGGTTCTTTTTTATTTCAATTCCTCAATTTTTCTGATAATAATAATAATTTTAAGACACCGAACAAATTTTTGGGGCTTTTTAGGATATTTTAGGACATAATCAAGATTTTAGGACAAGTGGGTTTCCTCGTAATGGTGTAATGGAGAAATAAATAATACAGAAAAGCAAACTAGAATAACTTGTGCTAACAGTAGTTTGAAACTGCGCTCTTAAACATGTCCAAGCTTACAAATGCTATCAGCGATAACAGAAAACACAGCGGAATTATATTAATGCATTCATCTAATTTTCAAAGCCAACGACAACGCATGTTGCATTTAATAGCATGTCGCCTACGCTCGAGTTTTTTCAGTCATCACAACAAATACACATACACGTGTCGTTAATTATCAGGAATACATACACAGCTTGCGATACACACGCTCGTTATGTATTCTGCATTAATATCTTAATTATATTTGCATAGTCTGTTCGATGGAATTGCGCCTCATCGATTCACCAACGACGAATTTATGTAACGATTTTAGAAAATCGCGACGTAAACACAGGATAATTAGACATCGAATTTGGTACGAGCCGATCTCTAGTGCGCCCACGTTTTCTGACGAACGGTATGTCAGTTTTCAATCGCAAAAAAATGTAACTTTCACTAGTAATAGTACAACAACAAAAGTAATAATAAATAAACTGAACCCAACAACGTACACACACGATGCCCCAAGGGGTAAACGATTTACTTTTACCTCAGAATTATCACGAAAATAATCTCACAGATACAATAAATCAACGTACAAAATAGAAGAAACGCTTCGAGCACGAGAAACGTAAAAATTTCATTAAACGTCTGCATTCGTAGAAATCAGTACGACCCCATATAAATAATCGACCGTTTTCATTTGATTTTATTAATTTATTACACAACAACGTTCGGTCTGCCTTGAGGACCATTTAAGTAACGCTCGGCGATGAGTTAATAAGAGAGAAGTCCCGCGTGAACAAGACTTATCTTTTTCGGTTAGGTCTTAAGCGTTGTTTGCACTCTGGTGCACAAAAAAAAAAACGATTATTACCTTAACCGAGATACGAAGTGACGAAAATAAATTGCCGTTTTAACGTGCCTTATCGCCGCCTCTCTAAAAGCAACCTGGGGTTTTTTTACGAGGTCAACTTTTAAAAATGAAAGCATAAGAATGTGTACGCCGGACTGACGAGAACTAAAAAAAAAAAAAGTAATGTGAGGCAAGAAGTTTATTGTTCGACCAAAACTTTCTTAATTTCTCTACTATGTCGAAGGATTCGCGGAAGTAATAATGAAAAAAAAACAATATTTCCAGTTTGTGACAGAGCAATTGCTTGCAACGACAACTCATACATTTTTTTTCTTTAATTAAAAACTCCAACTTTCCGTGTATGCTGGCAATCTGACATCAAAAGCAAGAAAAAAGTACATTAAGCAATTAGGAAAACATTAGTCACCAAGAATTTTAACAATTTCATATTTAAACGTGATTTTCATCAAGTTCATTTCTCTGCGTTATCATACCACAATTTCAAGTTCCAAACAGAACTCTACACGACTTTTAGGCAACGTCTCATTTTCGTTATCAAGAAATCACCGACTGTGATTTCGATGAAACTTTGAGCATTTTAAAGAAACTATTCCACTTTCAAAATTATATCACAATATTCATCAATCTATATAAGGGTGGGCCATTGTACAGCATTTTTGAAATAAAACCTTTTTTCAGTAGCCGAAAAATTTTAAAAATTCGACTGAATTTTGTTTTTTTAATAAATCAGTGTGAAAATTGACTTTGATAGCGATACATTATCAAACTATGAAAGTTAGCAGGAATTTGTGAGGTAAAAGTTGTCAGGCTGATTTAAAAGCGTCTGCAATAAAAACATTTGCAAAAGGGCATCTGGCACAAAGTGGGTCTCGTCAATAGGCAATAATATCCAGAGTCAGATGACATATTGGAATGTATTTAACTCGTTTACATTACCTCAAAAAAAATCTTTATGGTCCACTTTACCTAAAGGATTAAATTATCAGTAATTGTTCAATCAGTTTTTTTTTTCTGCAATATTAAACAAAATTCGGATAAAATCTAATTGTATTAAAATCGGTACTTTTCCACTTATGCACATTTTCATTTAATTTCCTTCTCTAAATTCGACTACAAAAGCGTGTGTAATATTATTCACAATAAACTCCCACCGTCAACAATACAAAAAAAAGCTTGTAAAAATAGATCTCATTATATCACAATTTGCGTAAACGTTTCATTTTTGATGTAAAACACAATGCAAAAACTTGAACTGTTAAAAAAAAACAGCTTTCATCCGAATACATACAGGTCCAGGAAGAATGGGAGTGCAAACAGAACAATTTTTGAATTTTTTTCTCCAAACAGAACAATTTTTTTTCCTTCAATTATCGTATAGGGGGCCACGTATGTTGCTTGACCTGGGCCTCCTTCAAGTGGCTCTAACAGGTCCTTCATACATACACTGTGCACATAAAAGATTGTATATTTTTATTTATTTTTTAGAGACATATATGTAATCTCTTCAAGTTTTTCTTTTAACATTCTTACAAATGCATGTTCACCATTCTGGTTATTTGGTCAATAGTTCATTTCTTCCCTACTAGTATCAGCATATCTTCTGTAACAGCAAAAGCTTCAATGATTCGTTATTACAACTTCAGCAAATCTCGATAGAAATGTTTAAAAAAAAACTAGTAGAGGTTATCTTACTTTTGTTGTAAAACGTATCCTAATATCATTGGAAATTTTTTAAATAGCTACAATCTTTTATGCATACAGTGTGCGATGGTTCCGTTAATTAATGGGACAACCCGAAAACAAATCAAACCATCCACATGAAAAGAGCAAATTCGGAAAAAATATACGAGGAACGCCCAGCAAAGATGAATAAAAAATTGCTGCTTGTTAGCTGCATATTCCATTTCGAAATCTCGTAGTAGGTGTACTGAACGTGTAAAGTGCTAAAAAAAAAAAACGATGCTCACGCCCTCGCGAAAGTTAACAGAAATTTAAAAATAAAACTGCTGGAGATAAGGGGACACATTCCTCGTGTAGGAATAATTAGAAGTGTCGCCCGCCGTATCTCTCTAGACACGTTTTTTTTCACGCCCGGCGCGCTGCAGCACACATCCTGTCTTTTATTTGGATAATTAACGTCGCCCGATTTTTCTTTCATTTTCGTCGTGCGCCCAAAAACGATTTCGCATTCCGCGCCGAAAAAATCGCCGAGCCTTTCAAAAGCGACATTCACAGATTTTGTTTTTACGCCGTTCTCGACAAGGTTTCCATTTTGGGCGCGTTAAAAATGAGTTAGCGCGGCGCCGTCTTCAAGTTGCAGAATGTGTTTAATTTAATCGCACTCCTTGCATTGTCCACAAAAAGTGAGGTAACCCACACGACGACAAGAACCGGCTCGTGGCAGACGACGGCAATTTATGCTCTCGGAAAAAAAAAGTGGGCGACGTGCAATGTCAAAATTTCAATTTATGCGAGATCGCCTGGGAAAGGCACACACGACAGTATAAATATTATGCAAGAGACGAATATGGAATAGGTTATTGTGTACTGATGGTAACAGTTTCTGTAGGGAACAGTCCCGTTACCTAGATATTTGTGCCGTAAAAGAGCATATACTCCCAGTCATTTTAGATTCATTTTCTAAAAAAATCCAACTGAAGATTTTCCTTCAGAATTTTCTTTGTATCGCTATAAGAAACACTGTGTAAAAAGAAATGATTGAAGGTCGAAGGTCGCGAAAATCAGTTTTTCGTAAATATTTCGTGAAGTATTGGTTTTAGTTGAATTTTGGTTATTACAAAATTTGTTTATTATCAAAATCTGTACAAAAAAAGTTTCTACTTAAAATTATGGTTTTCAGGATATGAGACAGAAAACTTGGGCACTGCGATGCATTCGTTTCCGCACCACCTACCTATGCGGTAGAATGCAAGGCGGGTTTTTTACGTGGTGTTTCCATTAGGCCTATTATGAGTCGTTTTTTCTACTTCTTCGCCTCTGTCTTCTTCTTCTACTTCTACTTCTTTTTCAACATTTTCGCTACTGTTATCATCTACAATTATTTCAAGAAACAAATAGTAATAAGATCTATTTCGTCGTCGTTTATTTCAGATTCCACTGCCGCATCATCGGACGTAGTATTTATACAGGAAGCGCCAGCCAACTGGAATAAATTAATTATCTCAATTATTGTGCATATTGAAAAAAAAATCCCAAAACACGTTATCTTTAGTCTAGCAAATGATATCCTGTAAAGTAAAAATATCATCCATAACCTTAACTCCCTTCGAGTGACAGTTGCAACCCCCAAATTTTTAAATGGGAAGGGGGGCTTGTGATACTTCATTTGAAAGGCCTCTTCATACAAAAATAATATGGTTTAAAGATTTGTTGCAAAAATGAAGAGTAAAAAAAAATTAATTTGTTTAACGAAATTCGCTACAATAGAACATAAAGATACCTTTTAAATGAGATATCACAAGCCCCCTCTTCCCGTTTAAAAATTTGTGGGTTGCAACTGTCACTCAAAGTAGGTTAAGGTTAGGGATGATATTTTCACTTTACATGATATCATGTGATAGATTAAAAATGTGCACAATAATTTAGATAATGAATTTATTCCAGTTGGCTGGTGCTCCCTGTATATGACTGGCCACGACAAAAGCCACATCTCAATGAACATGATAATCCTAACTTTGGAGTCGTTTTCATTCAAAAAACTTGTTCTATTGCTTTTATATTGTTACTATTGTCATCATAACCATCAAACACTACATGCGCCATATTATCTGTATAATACACCATCAAACTTTCTTAGCCTCATATCTCGAAAATTGTTGGTTCCACGTAAATTTTGTATAGCACCTTTTTTGTGCAGATTTTGAAAATAAACAAATTTTACAAAAACCAAAATTCAAGGATTTATACACGATTTTTCAACGGACTTTTTATAGTGTTGCTTATAGCGATACAAAGAAAATCCCAGAAGAAAAATCTTCACTTGGAATTTTTTAGAAGATGAATACTAAAATGACTGGAAGAAAAAACGGAACCCTTATAAGATCAGTTCGGTGTCCGACCATCTGTCACAGGGGTTTTTCTCGAAAACTAAAAAGCATAGAAACTTGAAATTTGGCATAATGATAGATCTTGATGACGCGCACATATATCGCTCATCATAACTAGATAAAAGTGTATTTTTAGATTAATATGCGGGGTCAGTTTGTTACCAATAAAAAAAGGTTTAAATTAACATATCGTGTGGGGTATCATTTGAAGGAGCTAACTGTAAGGGTCCTAAAAATATTTTTTATTTACAATTTTAAGTTCAGTGGTCTTAATGATATAGCTAAAAATGTGCAAAAAATTGACTCCCTCCCCCGTTCTCCTAGGTTTCTAAAGCTAAAATTTTCATTTTAATAGTGCAGGGATCATAGCACTTGTAATGCTAAATAATAGTGACTTTAGTGACTTACCAGAAGAAAAAAAGTGACTAAATAGTGACTTTTTGCCGTTGATCATCTTGAAATATAGAAAATAAATTTAACACATTTTTAATAACAATAATATTTTTTTTATAATAAATTCCAAAATAAAATTAAAATAAATATTTTTTAATAAACATAAACAAAAGAAAATGAAATTACTATGATAATTAGATCATTTTTTACATTTCTTTGTAACAAAATTATTTAATATGACAGTCTTTCTTTTAAGAATATCTTTATTTAATAAGTCAACTTCTTTGGTTTTCTCTTCTTCTTTTTTTCTCGTCACCAACCCTTCAAGTAAGACTTGAGCAACACCTGCTTCCGTAATATCATTCTTTTCTAATGCTTGTTTCAATTTTCTATGGCTTTCGTCCAGTAGCTTTGCTACCACTAGTTGTTCATATGACTTTTCTTTAATTTTGTCTTCCAACTGTTTTTCCAAACCATCAATTTTTTTTTTATGTTTTCCCAACTCTTCCATTTTTTGTTTCTCTTCTTCAAGCTCTTGCTTTCTTTGATTTTCTTCAACTTCTGCTTGTTGCTTTTTTGATTTTTCAAGCTCTAAATAGCTTTTATATGAATTATAAGCTCTACGACCCATATTTAGAAGTTCTTGTGTTATTGGAACTAATTCTACTTGATTATTATATTTTTTTAAACCACTACGAATATGTAACTTGTTATTCAAAGTTCGTAGACTCATGTTTGACTTGTCTGGAGTTAAAATTTGCCCTGAAAGGGAAAATCCTCTTTCAACTGATGCACTTCCATGTGCCAAAGATAGACACATTTTAACGACTTGAAATAATTCTTTATAGTGTTTGAAAGATAACCAGAATTCGTCTACTCTTAGGTTTCCGTCAAAATTTCTCTTCTCCTCTAATAAGACCAACTGCAATGATTTGAATTCATCACATACTTTATCCACAGCAATGTCTATGGGCAGAGCATTACAAACGTTGATCACGTAACTATCAGGCACTTTAGTAATATTATTTGGGCACAACCATGAAAAATATTCCAACGATTTTAATTTCAAGGCGGACTTATTAATTAAATAATGAACAGCCTCCATGTAAAAATCTTGACAACGTTTTAAAAAAATCAATTGCTCCTTTTCAGGTAGTTTCAAAAGTTCTTGTTTAGTTTTTACTCCACAATTTAATGACTTTAACGGTAAAAAATTCGTGATGATACAAACATCTTTAGTATTCGCAAGCACATTATCAAAATCAACAGCTGCTTCTTTTTTCAAAAAATTGAGTAATATAGTCGTAGTTAATTGTTTTAGTTCTGAATATAATACTTGAATTAACGGTTCATCCTTCTGAAAAAATTCGGTAAATTTTGTAAAAATGTGCGAAACATATTCTATAAAATAAAGATCCACTATAGAAGTTGTATTTTTTAAAAATATAATAATATCTTTATAAGATTTAGTCTTGATTAAAGAACTTCTGTACTTTGGAATAAACTCCAGAAAATATTTTTTTATTGCTGAATACTGTTCTAAAGCATGGCTGATAGCTGGACCCAACGTTAACCACCTGGCACCAACATATTTTATAAATTTGTGTGAAGGTAACTTTAGATCGCTCTGAATTTTCTCAAAGTCTTCTAATCGTAATGGCCAATCATCAAGGAAATGAAATAGAGCAATGATAAAATCACTTACTTCACTTGAAAACTTTTGTAATCCTTTTAAAAAGGAATTGTGAACGATGTGAATATTGCAGGTGCCTACATCCATAAGAGGTTTTCTACCTACAACTTTGAGTTCTTCATTTATTAATCTCAAAACTTTTTTGTTTACATTAGGTCCATCGCTTCCAACCATTAATAACTTCTTCAAAGACAAACCTGCGTTATCCAAACTTTTCAGTATTTTTTCTTTAAGAATTTCGCCTGTAGCAGACCTCAAAAAGAAAGTTTCTAGATGCTCAGTACATATTTTGCCCCTTTCATTTGAAAAAAATCTGTAAAATTAATTTAAAAAATAATTTACTATGCCAAAATACTTAGTTTACACACCTAACAACAATCTGCAGTTCTTTTCTTGACTCATTATTTGTGGTTTCATCAAATTGTATGGTGTAATAATTGTCTTTTAAATCACTTAACAACATCTCGTAAAAATATGGACCCAAAGCTTCAGTTATTAAGTATTTCATTTTTGTAGGTGATAAACAAAAATTCTCTGCCACAGAACAAGCACTAAACATTGTCTTAAAAACATTTCCAATATCCTTTGACGAATTAGCAGCAAAATTTGAGGCTACACATTTTAAACACCAAACCAACTCTGCTCGTAGAACTTTATCTTTGGAAGCACACAATGTTACTGTACTGCTTAATGTAACTTGTGTTTGATTTGCCTTTATTTTAAATCGATTTTTCTTATGCTGTTTTGTGTCAGCGTGCTGATTAATACTTTGTTTCCCATTGTGCACACTAAATACTTTATTACAAATTTTGCATGTGAATTTTGAATTCTCATTATTTATAGTATCCGGTTGTTTCACCCAAGTTGAAATTTCGTCTCCATTGTTATCCTTTTCTTTTAACCATTCTGTTTTAACTTTACACTTCCCCATTTTAGCAATCACTTGGCAATCACTATTATAAAAATTGTGCGTTGCTTTTAACGCTACAATACTAACATTACTGGCTTTAATAGTTTACTGTCAAGGAAAATTCGACTGTGGCCGATATTGCTGATTTTGCATTTATTTATTTATATTATAAATCCGAAACAGTGGTAGCAAAAATTCCAAGTGTCGCATTTAATTGTTAGTTAAGTTTGTCGATGCCGATACTTTGATTTGATTTGATTTGAACGTACAGATGTTTAATTTTGTAGAGATAAATATGGTTTCAAATCTTTCCGACAAAAATTCAGTTCATTTACTGAAGATATGTGACTCTATTTAAGCAAGTAAAAAATTGTCTGATGGGCACTGGTTCAGTTTCTTATCTATAACCGAATATGATTCAAAATATACTTATCAACTTATTGTATGCAAGCAAGGCGCGATTTGCCGAGACGTTTGTTTTGTTTGAGACGGTTTTAACGGGCGCCGATCAGTTGACGAACACGTTATTATTATGTCACGCTCTGTCTGTACCATGTTTTTTATTTCGAGACGACGAATTTCGCGCCAAAATAGAGAAAAAAGTGACATTAGTGACCAATTTTTAGAAATAGTGACCAATAGTGACCTAAAAGCTAAAATAGTGAAAAATCACTAAATAGTGACCCCACTATGATCCCTGATAGTGTTAGTAGATATTAAGCCATATATTACAAGAAAACTGCTTAGAATATCGACAATGTAATAGTTGCGGGAAAATTGTTGTTTTAGTACGGAACCCTAATTGTGCGAGCCTGACTCGCTCTTGGCCGATTTTTTTTGTCTAAAATGACTGGACTATTGGGGCTGCGCAACAGGTACATGCACCCTACGTTGTTAAGAAAGAGTGCGTTCATCCGATGGAAAAACTTCTTCGCGCGCGGCCGTAAGTCTATAAATACTCGGCGCTGGAAAGAGACGGAAATACACCCTGAAGAGATGCGTTTTTTTGCGGCTATTTGCGGTGAATTCCTCTGCAATTAGTCTGGCGCTCGTCTTATCTTTATCTCGTTCTTGCTTGCATCGCGTTTTGATATGCCGTCTTCCGTTCCGTTTGGGTTCTTTTCTTGTTCTGCGCTGGAATGCGGCATCGGTATGCGGGGTTGCGCTAATCCTGGATGTGCAGATTCAGGTTTAGGTTACGTAAAATGCAATTATCCGGTTAAGTTTAGAGACAGAATGATGACCGGCCGCCAAGTTTTGTTTGTGCGCGTTACACACACCACCGTGTAATTATAGGACGGCGATCGATTGTTACGAGGTGTTGTTTGTTGTCGTCGTGTGGGAAAGTTTAGGGTTCGGACGGGGCACTAAAAAGCAGACGGCTCCATAAAAAGCCACTTGGCTTCTGTTACTGGAACAGCTTAGATATTGTCCGTAATTTATGGGGTTTTGACGGTCGTAATTTAAGCGAAAGGGGACGTGGCGCGCACCGCTATTTAGGATTCATTTAAAAATCGGTAAATTTAATGCGACATGTGAAAAGTCTGTAAGCATTACTGAGTACAAATCGGCGGATTATTTTTGATGTTGAAATGTCAGCGGCGGAGCGAATCCGGAACGGTCCTATTAGTCCAGTCATTTTAGACAAAAAAAACACCCAATGAAACTTCTAAAAAATTCCAAGTGAAGATTTTCCTTGATTTACTCACAATTTTTTAGTGTTTTTTAAAATACCATACTTGAATATGCGGTATTACTTAGGAATTTTTATATTAAGACTATTTCAATTTCATATTATCAAATATCGTTATTGTAATTTCGAAATTCAGTTAAAAGGCCGGGTGCAATCACCCTACATGCAAGAATGACGGAGACGCGTTCGAGCCAATTTTTAAAACGAACAAAACGAACAGAAATTTCATTATCTGTTTACATTGTGCGCGAAATGAGCGACGGACGTCTCTAATCCACTCCTTGTCGGGGATCTCGTGATCGATTCAGAGTGCAACGTTTGAAAATTAATTAGCGCTTCTAATCTCGCTTGGGGTCGTTCGAGCGTAGAAAATCTCGAAATCTTGATGAGAATTCGATTTTGATTAATCAACTCGGCGATTTTTGTTCCGCGATGAAAAAGACGAGAGCGACGAACGCGAACCGCCATGCACCACCTGCAATATTATCGCGAATTGGTTAGCGAGAGAGCGCACAAGCGAGCACTCGGTTTAATTTATATTATGCACACGAGGCGCATTAGCCGCGAAAGATTTACATTTATTGCACCCCGTTGATTAAGAACATTCCTTTGATGATTTAAATAAGACGTACGGACACGAATGCTTGTAACGCATACATCTGCAATTATTATTGCACCGAAGAAATTATAACCGAACCACTACAGGCCGAGACGTGTGAAACTAGATTTAGGGCAGCATCCTTTCATCAACAATGGTGTTATAACTTCATGAGAATTCTTCGTGACCATAAACTATACCAACTAATTAATTATATTATATTGTTTGTTAATTTTTGAATGCGGTCATTTCAGTTCCTGGTTGGTAAGAACAAGAAAAATATCTTGTATAAAATGTAGAGTACATGACTTCTTTGTATTCTAAATGACAAATAATGAAGATTGCTTCTGCAAAGTGGTGTAATGCTTTCATTCCCATTTCCGGCCACTGTTATTTTGCATATTCGAGAAATTTCATGCATAATGCAGACGCCGGATTAAAATCAGTTCAAATGAAGGTGCAACAATAGTCACTAAAAGGATTATTAAATCATATAGAACAGTATCAAGTGATGCACTGAACGTTATTGCTGGTATTAAGCCAATACAGGTTAGTATAAGGGAAATAGCAGTCATACAGTCCATAAAAAAAAATACGAACAAACCTCTGGTACAACCTCTTACTTGGATATAATGAAATTAAACATAAATCAAATAGAAAAAGATGTAAATTACTCTGAAATAAAAAATTTTAGAAACATAATAATAACTTTGTTAGAAATTGCAACGAATTACATTTTTTATATATCGTTTACCAAGACAGTTTACCTACTCACCGGGGGCATTATTCGCACTGTACTACAACACAATAAAATATAAAAAACAATATAAACTACATTACTTATGCAGAAACACTCAAATTTAATTATACATACTAATTGAAATTTTAACATACATAATATTTCACATTAAACAATACAATAATCATTCATTTACAATAATATTAAAGTATTTTGGAACGATTAAACAACTAAAAAACATATACTCAACAAACCAACAAATTCAAAACATCAAACAATCCCTTCATATAATAAAAAATTCTTCATCAATCGCTTTAAAATTTCATGTTCAAAAAATAAATGATGAAATAAAAATTCATTTGTTAAATGTATCATCTTTAATAATTAATTCTCATCGTATCGTTTCATCTGATAAATGTACACTAGGTATATACAATAAAACAAATTTTGAAAAAAATAATGAAAGAAGAGTAGAACACAATTTAGATAAACACAATATTCTTTCCTACAAAATACCAGATTTTTACATAACACAATTCATAACGGGTTATGGGAAATTAAATGCATAGGTACCTCTTTCGATTTAAAATAAAATCAAATCCTCTTTGTGAAATTTGTAGTGTAACTGATGACATCCATCATAGGATCAACAATTGTGTTAAATATAATTAACCCCAAAATAAGTTAAACTTTGATGGGGTTTATTATAAATGAATGAATAGCGATAATTTTGAAACCTTCCAAATCTTTTGTCACGATATTATGAAATAAAATCAAAATTATAATTTATTTTAAAATGTTCTTAGTTATGTTATTTATAGTTTTAAGTTAAATGTTAATTTAAATTAAATTTTAAGTTATGTTAATTTTTGAAGAAAATTGTTATTTACTAATTAAGTTTATGTTTTTTTTTGTTATATTGTTTGTTTTATAATTTAAACTGATGTATTCATAATAAGAAGGATGTAAAGTGTACAATAAATGTATATAATAGTCACTATAACCTGACTTTAGCGTTATAAGTAGATAGGCTAAGCGGGTTTCAAACCACGGCGATATCAAATTTATTCGCGGTTTTATTCGCGATTTGTCGCGTAATTACCGGTAATTGTGCAATCAATTACGCAATCAAATTGCGCAAAATCAACGAATTAATCCGATAAAACCGCGAATAAAACCGCGAATAAATTTGATATTGCCGTGGTTTGAAACCCGCTTAGCTTATCTACTGTTATACAACAAAAAATTCAATAAGTAGAAATACTGTGGGGAATCCCGAATAGATTTCAGAAATAAAGACACATTGATAACGTGCCTGCAAAAAACATCTGTGGTTGAATTTGTCTACGTTAACGTATGCTGGAGCTTGGTGATGTCAATTTTGAAACGTCAGAAACAAAAAATGCTTGACTGATGTTAGCAAATGTGTTAAATGCATTAAAGCGTGGAATTGTTAAGCGTTTTCATGCAGGTTGTGGGCATAAGTAAGGTTTATTCATTAATTCGTTTGTATGTCTTTCTGACATTTACAAGTAGGGTTATGTTCCCAGCTGTAACGGGAATTTAAACAATTTATTTTTCATTTTTAATTAAATCTGTTTCTAAATTATTGCAACAATTTCGATTATTTAATTTATTAATTGGTTATTAAATACAGTTTGATAAAAATTTAAACTTGTATTATAATTTAATAGGAACGTAGCACAAACACACTAACGTATATATACCTACCAGCCCAGCCTACGACATAACTTACTGCTTTCAGAGTAAATATTTGCAAAGGTTAACCGACAATTTGAATATGACCATTGCAAATCACTGTCAAGCAGTTCCGCTGTTCACAAACGTTGGAGACGTCGTACCAGAAGAACGTGTGCGAACGTCCCATTAAAAAAGAAGCGTAAACGGAAATTTCGGACTGGTTATTAAACGAGGACGCATGCCAAAAAGGGGTGGCTTATTTCGGCACAGGTCCTATTATGGTGCGCCATAAATTCATTCTCGAATCCTATAGCGAAAAATAAAGAGTGTGTGTCCGTAGGCGAAATTATACCTCGTTTTGCCGTATAAAAATACATTCCGTCGGTAGGAGGAAAAATAAGGCGAAAAAATCGCTTCGCTTAAAATGCCAACGGGAAAGAATGTACTGTCACAGGTAATTTACCTCTGTACGAAATTGTTCGTATATTTGCCAAACATTTACGCGCATACCGGATTTATTTTCGGTAACGCGCAATAAATACCGAGATGAAAGCACTTATTACCCAATCGCATATGGTACCCGTCAAGGAAATCGCCGCAATGATGTACGACTTTTCAAGCACCGAAAGAATTTCAAATCGTCGAGACTCGTCGATTTTTTCACGGGAAACTTCAGTTCACACTCGATTCATTCCCATTTACACACAGGTTATTATATACAGTGATTGATTTCGAGTCGCTGAATGAATTTATTCATTTTTCGAAAAGTAAGTCAGAAAAAATCTGAAAAACGAAAAAAACGCCATAGCTTCGCTAATACTGCAGCAAATTAAATGATTCTTGCACCATTGCATCCCAAAATTACTTGAGGAGAGTCTCAGAGGAAAAAAAATTCTAAAAAACGAAAAAAACTCGGTAGGTTCGCTAATACTGGAGCAAATCGGCAAGGTTTCTAAGAAAAAGTTTAGAACATGGAACAAATTTTTAGGACTTTTGATGATATTTTAGGACATAATCAAGATTTTAGGTATTTTTAGGATTTTAGGACAAGTGGGACTCCTGACATCAAAAAGAGTTTCAGAAGCGCCAATTTGAAGCTGTTAATTTTAAGTTGGTTTTACAACTTGAAAAGTTTTACTATTTAAGACATCCAAAAATTTAACAACTCCTGAAATTTAGTAGCTGACTTCACCCTCATTAATGATTGTCGAATCTGTATATTATATTATACACTGATGACGGGCTTGAATAATATTTTTGTTCCAATTGACGGTTCTCAAGATGTACTTATTCGAACGATGAGAAGAGATATTTAAATAAGAAATGTGCGTTGGATTGCAATTATTGTAACCTGTTGAGCTCATTATCCCTCGTGAAACACCCCGTACATTTGGTACGTACCAATTATAAATGAGGAACGCTAACCTTAAAACAATTCGCTGAAAAATGCTTCATAGAATTTAGGTCAATTCCCTTTGAGATACCCCAGAAATACGGGAAGCAATTGAGAAGTTTCAACCGTTAGTCACCTGCGCCGCCTCCTTTAATAGAGGCGTTGCAATACCGATCTAAAATTATTATCCCGTGGAATGCGAATAGAACTGAATCATGCACGCGACTGTAACATCAACTTATTTTTCGAAGCATCCCCAAAAAAGGGTTATAATTGAAAACCGAGTGGCGCTCTAGTTCCTTTTCTGAAACAATGACGACCTTGCAACGCGATCATTTAAAAATGAAAGCTACACATTGTGCAACAACTCACTATAATGCATTCTTTATGAACATAAACGAGCTGATGGTAGTTTAAATTGTGTTCTTAAAGAGGCGGATAAAATTGACCGCCCAAGAACGAAATCGACGTCACCAGGAAAATCGTACACACAGCCACTTTGGGCAACTTCCTGGATACCTATTACAGCGAATTATCGATTAGACCGTCGCGGCCAATTACGCGCACTGGAATCAATTAAAAACGTCCTTGCCTTCGGAAAAAATCGGACTATCAACCTGTTGCATCTCGTGTAATAAAACGGAACATGTGCGTCACATACATCGGGCTTTTTCAACGCCTCAATAAAAAGAAAGTAGTTTTCAAGTATTTACGTACAAATTTTATTTTTACTGGTTTATAAACGCTTTTAAACGGCGAGTAAAGGGGCTGTGCAGCAAGAGCGACAACATTCAAATTATGCCCCGTACACCGCATTCACCACACCTCACTTTACACAAGTCTTTTACTTTTAAAAACTGTTTTACTACGGCTATTAACGACGGCCTTGTTGATGGCTGGAAAAAAATTCTAAACCGGGAGTGTTGTGTGCCGTTTCGATCGCAATTGTAACAAAAGAGCAAAAACACTTCTTTCAAAGGAAAAATAATGAATTTCATCGCAATTCGGGCGGATTTTATAGTAAAATATGTACACTTGGAAAAATAAGTTTTGCTAAATATAAGAAAATTTTTGTGTAATACAGTAAAACCCCTCATAGTGGACACCCCTCTTAATGGACACTTTTTTATCAGTCCCGGCATTCCTCCATAAGATTACATTATACAAACACCAATCTAATGTGGACACCCCTCTATTACGGACATTGGACACTAGTTGTCTTCCCGAACTTGGAATTTCCCCCTCTATTGTGGACACTTGGTAAGCATTTTGGAAAATTTCTATCATGTTTTAAAAAAAATACTGTTGTAACTTGTGGTGAATTAGACACACATTAAAAACGTTTATTTTTTAAATAAAGGCAATGAACCTGCTCTGTATTAATTATCAAATTTGGAAATACATTTGAGGAGAAAAATGTTCTAATATGTATAAACATAATAAATGTTTACGTATAATGTTTAATAAACTGCTTCAAATTTGTAGTAGTTTTGTAAATTTTCGACAAAAATAATTAGGACCCCCTCGAATACGGACACCCCTCTATAGTGGACAGTTTTGTCCAGTCCCTTAAGTGTCCACTATGGAGGGGTTTTACTGTACTACTTTTATGTTAAATTTATTTATTGGTAATAATGACACTATTTACACAATAAACTTAAAGTATGCAATATGATCATTTTAAGACGTTGAAAGTTTGAGCTATTGCAATAAGGGGTCCTGTACAAATTACGTAAGGGCATTTACTCCAATATTTAACCCCCCCGTACCCCCACGTAAGAGACCGTAAGTTTTGCAGGACCCCTACCCCCCTGTCTTTCGTAAGATTTTACAAATTCAATAAAGGGGTAACAGCGTATTTATGAAAAATATTTGGTTTTTCTCATACAGTTATTTGCGGCTGTTTATTAACTATCCAATTAGGTAATAATTATTCACTCAAATGATTATTTAATAATAAAAAAACAATTCTATAATAATATAATTTAATAATTTTATTATTCCTCATCTGTGGAAAAAGGGTTAATTAACCATTCAACAATAGAGGTTATTACTGGTATGCATCGGATACAGTCTCAAGTCCCAATTTAAAAAAAAATGTTGAAAATATCGGAAAAAATCGTCTTACGTAATTGTCGTTTTGATCCCCCCCTTCCCCATGTAAGGATTCGTCAGGGTTTTCATACATCCCTCCTTCCGCTCTTACGTAATTTGTACATGGCCCCTAAACTGAAAAACTAATATTCTGTAAAAAGGATCCCGGTCGGGTACTCTCCCCTGACCCGGATCTATCGGTCCAGATGTCCGCGTCCAATATTATTAAATTTTATGTAGAAAAGATCACTATTCGGTTGGTTTGCTAATATGATCCAATTTTGCAAAGAACATGTAGTGGTTATAAGACGAAAATGATGATTGAACGATTTATTTGTATTTAGTATTTACTTTTATAAAAATTCGTTGTAACAGAATTAACATCAAAGTTTAGCGCGGAAGATTGAGTTGTTTGTTATTTGAATGGTCGAGTTAAACTGTTCTTTAGGGTGGCTTGTCATATATGGGCAAGTCCGCAATTTGAGTTCTCGGAAAAATGAGACATCTTCAAGAAACGCCCTTTGAAAACACACCCAAGCCGTACGTCTGAAGGTGATTTTTGCGAATAAGCAATATTATTAATATCAGGTATTCGTCCTTTGAAGCGACTGCCGAGTTAACTGAGTGAAATGAATCAAATTTTATCTCACTGCATTCGTTTATTTCTAATCTTTTCTTTTGACCGAAGTTTATTCATTTATGGGTAGAGTATATTATAGTAGGTAACTACTGCGTATTAAAACATTTTATTGGTATAGATACATATGTGGGGATAGTCGACATAAAATTCTCGAGTTCGTATTTAATATAAGTAATGGCTAGCGGTTCTTAATACTCAAAATATACTATGTTTGTAATATTAAGTTAATTTTATATTGCATTATAAGTAAAGTCGTATCAGCAAGCGCTGTAGTTATATTCAATAAGTATATATTTGATAAGTATGATATTGTAGTTGTATTTTATATCAGTCAAAGTTTTATTAAATATTCTCTTATGTACTAATGAATATTCAATGATATTATATATAATAGTAAAATATACATAATACTTCGTTTTGTATTAAGATTTTTTTAAAATTTTCTCAGAGTGGGCTTAAGAGTCTGCCGGACGGCTTGAATTACGGATTTCGTTCTATCTTGTTTATTTCTCCATCAAATTGAAAACAGTTTTCACAAAAAAAGTGTAAAAAGTAATAGTGAATATGTCTATCTAAATATTTTGTCTAAAATTAATAAAAAACATTTTTTATTTCTTTATTTGTGATTTAAAAAAAAAAAAATAATACACAGATTGCATTAATTATTCTAGAATATTGTTACTGCATATCAAATATACAAAATGTCTCACAAATTGTTAAAACCGAATTTACGATTTGCAAATTTTGACCTGGCGAGATGCTGCTCTCTGGTGACGACAAAATGAATGTCAACTATCGAAACTTATTTGGCATCGTTGCGATGCGTTTCATAAAATGTGATAGAGCTTTACTGGGATGTTTCGTAATACAGAGGCATAAAGAAACCAGCATATGGGTCGTTCGAATTTGATTCTGCGAAAATTACCGTACATACTTCGCGAGTAGGGCACTGCGTATTTTTGTCTATCGCAAATCATAATTATTTTCACAGACTTGTGATATTTAACTGACTGTTTATATTTTTAATAACATTAAAATAAATGACGTACATGTTGGTATTTGAGGCACAAAAATTAACGAAGAGAAGGAAAAGTATTGGGTGCATCTGTATAACTTAATTAACGAACAATCGGGACATTCAATGCAGTAATCGCAGTAATATTAGTCCTTTCGAATACGCAATTCAACACCTGTTCCGAACAGAATTTTCTAGAATAAGTAATAAAATTTTATGACGTTCGACAATACAATCTTTCTTCAGACAGGTTCTTTGGTCTAAAATTTTAACTAGTCAGCTGCATTCTATTATCTGTTTGTTCGCATATCTAACAAATGGACAAAAAATACAGTAACCGCAAAATTATTAAAAGAACGCGTACATTTCAAAATAAAGATTCTGATATGGTGATATGGAAATAGAAGATATTCCGGATGTCATTATTAGAATTTGAAATGGTTAAAAATTAATTTTTAAAAACGATTTACGATATAAATATAAATGACGTTGAAAAAAATACCAAGTAAATAAAAAAGTACATCTTTGTGTCGATGCAAGAGCAACATGTAAATATATATTTTTTATATGGAGAGATTTTGATTTTTTCAAAAATGTAATGCTTCCCAAACTTCAGGAATTCTACTATACTTGTTTACTCCCCGAGTTGATGGAACCTCGTCATACAAGAGGCCTTCCAATCAGAAATCCCCCTAGAAACAAACTATAACGAGCTTAAATTCGGACTTTTAGCTGTTTATTTTGATGTTCTTCGCAATGTGGCATACCTATTAAAGGCGTAGCCGCTTCTCTTTTATGTCTGTAGTGTGGGCATTGAGGACCTACTGTTTTATGTGCAATCTGAACCACGGAAACGCATTTTTTTTTTTTTGTTTTAATTATTTCAGATAAATTTATTATGCAGAACAATACCTCGGTAGTTTGTAATTGCCTCCCGAGAAGAGACGGTTATGATTTTATTATGAAATTGCCGTCGCCCGGAAATCGAACCAGTGCTTAGTGATCCGCGCACAAGTCGCTAAGCCATGACCATATTACCAAATATAAATAGTCATCTAAATATTCATTCAAATATCACAATACTTAGAAAATATTATGATTTGCGATAAACAAAAATATGCAACGCACTACTCGAGAAGTATGTAAGGTAATTTTCGCAAAACAGAATCAGGTCCGAAGAACCCCATGTGCGCGCTCTTCGCTAGTTCATTTATGCCTCTGTATCACGAAACGTCTCTACTCCCACTCACTACAACAACCTCGCCGTTGCCAAATTGACCGATTTGTAACTTATGCGAGCAGTACAGTTGTACTCTGAAGGGGAGAGGGGTTAACGAGCCCCAAAATATTTGTACCATCCGGAGCGCTCTTAACTCCAACTTATACAGCGCTGACATGTTTCCAAGCATAAATTAATTTAGATCCACTGCAACTTTCATTAAATTTGATTTACCGACGATAATATCGTAGGTGCGATGGAGTACAATGCGCTAAAAAAAAACTCGACGGAGGTCCCTAACCTCGCCCTGTACACACTTAATTTACAGTACACGCAGCAACGTGAAATAATAAACCAACCGGAACAAAAGATCAACGTGCGTCCTTGCGTGAGTCAGAAGACCTTGCTGGAACACCTCATCCTCGCACCTTTACCGACGCCACGTAACATACAGACATCCTCGTCGAATTCCTGCGATCCGATCGACGGCAGAGAGAAAGGAACTGCACGGCAGAAGGGTCTGGAATTGCGCGAAGTGCATCGAACCGGAGAGGAACACATCGGCGAACGAAAAAGTGCAAATACCGCGCGTAAAAAACCGACGTGTCACCACAAAAGTGTGTCTCCATCGCGTAGACTTTTGCGCCACGCACGTGCGTTTTCGTCCGAGAAGACCGCAAGGTTACTTTCCAAAAGAAGAATCAAGTTGGAGCTTTCTCTATTAAAATCTAATGGGTCCTACGCAGGACAATGTAAACGCCCAAAAGATGTTTTATGGCGCAATAAACGGACGTAATTTTAACTTTAAAGCACATGTTGTGTGTGTATGGACACATATTTTGTAAGCGATTTTTATTGGATCATTAACGAGCGCGTAAGATTTCGTCAGTTGTCGAAGACGATGAAGCGCTCCTTCTATAGAGATTTCGGGGCGAGCAAATTACAGAAATACCGGGGTCGCAAAAATATTAAATTCCAGTCGACAGTCTTATTAACAAAAAAACGAAGGATGCGATTCTTTACGTAACGCACGGAGCTAATTAGAAAACGAGTTGATTTATGCAATTATTTTCCTCATACCTGCCAATTAAAATGACATTCACAAACTTCCGTCATCATCTCGTTCTTATTACACCTTAAAAACATGTCCAATGAGGCAACAAAGTCGTGAAAAAAAGACAAGCTAACGAGTGTAATAAGAGCATCGCGCGGGCAAAAGCAGAGGTCGCAAAAAGGTTTCAGCCCGACGGGGATTGCAGACTTGTTAAGTTGGCAAAGGAGGAAAAATAAAAATGCGGCTACACCCCCAGGTCGCCGTAATCGAAATTGCGGCACACCGCAGCTATGTCGAATAACAATAGGAGAGTGCACTCACGATAGCCTTTGAGCTACGTGCGTACGATATAACCAGCGACAATAAAAATAGCAATAAATCTATTCTCCCGAGGGCCGATGGTGGTACCAGAGGACGGACGAGTCACGATTGAGCTTTACCGGAATGTCGCACTCTATAAATAGATTGCAACATTCCTCTCTTTTAAAATACTTTTTACAGCCTCCTCTCTTCGGGCTTACATACACAACCGAGATGCATTATTACTGGAAATACGAGTCGAGTTACCCTGAACCGATTTATCTAGTATCCGTAATCCGTCGAGGATATAAAATCATTTCTGTGGTAATTTAATGCTCTTATGTTTTACCATAACAAGATAAATGATCCAGCCCGATAAGTTTTTCAGTTTTTTCTTATTAATAAACGTATAAGGTTTCCCTGAACTTTAAGGGTCAATTGCATGAGTGTATCCGGGAAAACATAAACTTATTACATTATTGCGACAAATCTTAATGAACTATTTTACTTACATTGCAACTATGCTGATGATTTGATGGAAAATTTCTAAGATGACCACATTTTAAAAAAGATATTGTTATTCAGTTATTAATAAGCTATGATCTGATGTTAGCCGTTTTCAGTTTTGAAAATAATAACTTAATATTTGAGACCAATTTCGAGGTGACGTTTGAGGACTCTGTATTACTTCAATTTTGAAATGAATTTTGTAACATAAGCACAACAATTTATCATACACTGAAATATTCTACATCGTTATTTAAACTTATGTTCAAGGCGAGTTAAAAACATTACCGTAAAACACTTATCGTTAAGCGTAACACAAAGACAATAAATGCCAATAATCATACACATTATATCATTATTTTATTCATCTATTATGGACAATATATTTACAGTGTCTTTCCTTATGTTTTCTATACCGTGTGGTGAATATTACAATAATCTTTTTCACTAACTAAATCAGATGAACACTTTACTATGATGATAGCAAATTTGAAATCTTGTAAATTAATTTGACAATGAACCTAAAACTTGCAATTTTTTGAAGGCTTATAGCTGAAACGAACGGCATTAATTTGCTAATTAAAATTTGCAGTCGCAAAAAAATAAGAAATTACTTGTATAAAACCTTACATGAGATTGTAACTAATAATTCAATTTTACAAAACTTTTAAACAAAAAATAGAATTCATAAAACATATTCCTAGTAATACAGAATGAATTAGTGCAGTTTTTCTTCCGGCTGTAAATGTTCACACTCGAACTTCTTGTTTTGGAAATCTGCTCGAACCATCAAAACTAAACCAAGTGTTTTTTCTTACTACATTCACATTGTTTATGTCTGTGTACATTGATGACATTAACACACAACGATGCCACAACATAAATATGTGGGTTAACAAAACATTTACTGACAAGAACGCAATCTCAATCTGCCACCTTCAACGCTTGAAAAATCTAAGCATGTATCAACTTTCCTGTTTGAATAAAAAAAGTGTAGATATGCTACAAAGCAAAACGTGCGAAATATTTATCTAATACCAGCTCTTATCCGAATGTTATTGATTGCAGGTTATTAACCAGCATTAAAATAATAATTACATTTTACATAATAACACAGATAAGAAATTTTCTTGTAATGAGCGCAGCCTTTACAATAAGGTTCGACATACTTTTATGTTATTATTTTAAATAGCTATCTGTTAAGTAATAAATTGAAGATAATTCAACCGGAGGCACAACTTCAACGACCACAAATATTCTTTTGGCCAAACTGTATAAACAAAGTAGATACTAGTTCGATATTATTAAGTATGTAACCAATTTCAGAATACAATTTCGAAATTACAAGATATCAAGAATTCACTGATTTTATTGTCATATCACAAAGTACATTTTCTCTTCAAATTTTATGTTGCAAAAACTCCACACAAGTGTTTTTGTTGGAAGTAAGATAATGTTAACCAAGTCTAGAATTTTTCCTGGAGTGGTTACGTTTTCTAACCGCGAGTTTCCATTTTTCTCGAGACGAATCGGACCTTACGAAATCGCTCTCTCCGCCGAGGCGCTACTAACACGGAATTAAACGGTTCTAAATTGTAACAAGACTATAGAGACAGAAAGACTTGCACAGCATACGTACAAAGTAATCACCGTGGCTAATTACAAAACTGTGCATTTGTGTTGTGGGTATTATTGCCAAGAATAGCGTCAGATAACTAACTTTGCCTTGAACTAAATCTACAATTCGCGCGGTACACACACCGACTACGCGATAATGTTACACTTCATTGTTCCGACTTTTCATGAGAAACTTTTGTTAATGACATGATAAATCGGCGACAAGGAAGCGGATAACAAGGAATGGAGCGCATTCAGAGAACCAGGATTAATGTCGCGTATAATTAAGTACGAGCCGCAATATGTAGGACAAACCGATGTGGCGCCTTTGGAATCTAGTTGGGACGTCTGAATTAATTTTAAAGACATCCTGATGGTAATCAATTACCTGTATGTTACACAATTAATATTTATAGGTGAATTAATATAAATAAATTTATTTCATTTAATGCAGCAAAATACACATGTACTCTGAAATATCCTTGTTTGTCCTGGAACGAAAAATCGATCATTATAAATGCTGAACGCGTACCGCTAGTTTCATAATATTGAAACGATTGTGTGAGCCCCTGCAGCTGTATCCTGTTTTTAATACGAACCTATTAAATGTATGCGCAAAAACTCAATAACCTTCCGTGGAATGCACGCTCATATCAAACGACGTTCGACCAAGTACATGATTTCCATGACCTTTATAAATGCAATTATTACATTCCTGTTAGAAACATAATATCAGGCTAATTACGCATAGACGTTTCTTTTGTCTCGTTCTGACTGTCACATAACTTTCCTAAAATGCATCACGGCGTGGCAGTTTATCCAATTGTTGCAAACAAATGATAAAAACATACCCACGATCTCATTACAACAGTCTAATAATATAAAATTAGTTAATGTAATAGTCGACTCGTTAAATTGTTGTATAAAACCATATCCGTTCAGTTAAAGTCCGTTAAACTCTCTCAACGGACAACCCTGAAAGTGAGAGGAAATTTAATTGACACGTACACAAAGAGGGAATAAAATTTAAAACTAGCAACTAATCCCGCTTCTACAGCGTGTCTGAAATGGTTACAGTGGAACTTCTTTATACGGGATAATAATTAACATCGTTTCGAATTATCAATTTTTATAGCATGACATCGTCAAGTGCTGTCGAAAAAATTACAACAGAATTCTGAAAACCTTATCTATTCCATATTTCGTAAATAATGACTTGAATTGTTTATTAAAAATCTATCAATGAATGTTCCGTTATGCTAAAATTTATTTAAAAAGAATGCATCATTGTAACACGGCTAGAAAATTATGAAAAAAATTATGAATTGTGAGAACGGATGCAGCTCGGTGCATTTAAGTCGTTAAAGTGTTCCAGTGTTCTATCTTCACACGGAATCTTTAATGCGCAAAAAAGAAGGCGTAGTATCAAAATTTTTCGTGCATGAACAATAATATCACAGATCTAATCCATGATGAAATGTGCAAAAGGAATAAACACGTTATTGCGCACAAAAACCCTAGAGTTGACAAAAAAATATATACAAATTAAGTAGGCAACTAATTAGAAATAGATTGTGAAATTAAATATCAATTTATTTGAAAATTTAATTTTCTCTGGTAGTTTTCATTATCACTGCTGTTCTACTGATACAGTAATCTTGAAGTTTTAACAACATTTTGATGTAGATATCTCCTTGTTCGTAAAAAAAAACTGTTATTATTTATTTTATTGGTATCAATCTATGATTCAATAGTGAACCATAATGTAAAATCCAAACATCATAAAATTTATTGTGATAAGTATCAAAACTAATTCGTTATGATTGACATCTGTCTTACCAGGTTCGTCATTAAGTTTATTTTGTTGAAAAAAATGTATTATCACTTGCAGTTTTCAACGAAAATTTAGTTGTTAGGTAACTGGATAAAGTAAATTGAAATAGTCAAGAGCATATTTTTGTAATACATTAATTCGTTATTAACGGAAAGAACTGTATCAGCTGCTGTATGTTTTGGCCTTCATTGTATTATAAAGAAGATAATATAAGCCAGCATAACATCCTTTTTGATTCTTTCAAAATTTGAAATAAATAACATAAAATTTAATTAAACATAGTAGCAGTACAGTCCCCCAAAATTGTTTGCAAATATTATTATGTTAAAATTTTGTTTATTTCATGGAGCCATTGAACGATCACAAACTGGAGGTATTAATTTTTTTATGATAAACCAGACCCTGTTCATAACTGTGATCACGGCATTAAAATTTGGTTTTGAATTTGATTTTACGACTTTTAGACCACTTACATTTTAAACATACCAATCAATTAACTCCTGTTAGCATTTTTTGAAGTTGTATGCTAATTATTAAGCAAAAAATAACCAAATTTATGAGGTAAGTGCAAAAATCGTTGGTTTCGATTTAACCTACTTATCCCAGTCGTCAAAACTGAAACGAAATTATGTTTAACATAATAATCACAACATAAACACAATTGACACCTAAATATGCTTTCTAAATAAATAACATACGTTGTATGTACTACTTTAATTAAAACTTTGATAGTCTGGGCAGACAATCACGTTCCAGCTATGACTGACAATATTTCTTGTATTTCAATTAATTTGTGCACGTTACAGAACTGGATCGATCGATCGAATCATTTTGAAAACATCAATTTAAAATGGTCACAATAACCTCTTAAAATATTTCTCGTGGAAACTTTTTTGTTGACTAATTTATTGTTAGTAGACAAATGAACAAATAATTTATACTATAAAGATAAACCGACTATAACTTTTGACGCAATCGACAATCGAGATATTCATTCCATGCTACGGCAAAAAATAAATTAACAAATAAATAAATTAGCAAAAAATAAATTAATTAATTAAACCAACAAAAAAAAAAAACTACAAACTTCCGCAACGTTCGAAAAGTGCGAAAATTAATTACACGGAATGATAACTGAAATTTGAACATGTTATAATCTATCTTACATAAGCGCAAAACACATTCGATTTGAAGCGATCAAAATTCCATTTCCAGCACAACAAAATGCAAAACAAACTGAACCGAAAGTGTTCCCGGAGGTTGTTTATCAAATTACGGCCATTCATTTTATTAACACCCTCGGAGCGCAATCAATTTATCACGTGGATTTCATAACAATATTTTGATAAATTCGTGACCACGTAGGTGTATCTCGAGATTAGAAATTAGGAAATGAATGAAACCACCTTCAAACGATATGCAAATAAACCTTGTGAGATGCTGCGCTTAAACTGCGGGTTTGTATATATTAGCATAGACAACATATTAGAGAAATCGTATAAATTCCTATGTCAACATAATTCGTATTTATTTATTTATTACTATCCTAAAACGTCCTACTGACTGTATTTTCATTTGGAGGTCGAAATAGCCACTTTAAAACCCTTGTCGTTGTTTGCTAATTTGTGCTTCAAGTGCGCACATTTCGTCATCGCGTGTGGAGTAATAATCAGAGATCTCACAAATAATTTAACCAGTGTTTACCAATTATTTTTAGGATCTTCAAACATTTTTTTTTTAAATTAGAACGTTTGATTAGATCATCGCATCGCCCCTAACAAAAAGCAGGAAGAAAAACACTAAAAATCTTGCAATATGTAAGTACTTCTGAATTTGGGTAAGGGTTCTAAGAAAAGTTTGGAAAATCGAACAAATTTTTAGGGCATTTTAGGGCATTTTAGGATATTTTCGAGCAAGTGGAGCCCGTGCAATAAATCGTCCCCAAAAATTAAACTTTTTCTACGTTGATGAAAACCAAATTTTTTGACGCAAAATTTTCCAAAAATTGTAAAAATAGAAATTAACAATAGCGACCATCTCAATCAGCATAAAATCTTTATAGCGCGTAAAACGAAAGGTATGCGAGGGCCCTAAAAATAACCATAAAAAAACCTGAATTGAATCGAATCAATAAATAAAATCTCGATAAACGGATTTACGGTTATTCATGTTAGAGTTGCATGTATCAACAATCGTTTTAATAATCGCGCTGTCGCAATATATTCCGAAATTTACATAAGCGCGTGTCTCTTTAATCGCCACTGGAAAATTACTTGTATCTCAGAAAATTACTTCACCGACTTGTAAATCGATTACTGAAAACGAAAAACAAAACGGCGGCGCTTTTAAATCGATTTCATAAATAAAAAGTGCACATCTTATGTAGCGCATTATCGGCTCGTCGATAGCTTTCGGCGATAAAACGTTGAGCAAGTAGTTCAAGCACCGAAAAAGATTAAAACGCTTATCACTCGATGATGTATATTCCCATTAAAAAAGCGAGTAATTAATTTCGCAAGCCGGTGTGGTCGCATAAGTTTCGGAGTCGCCAAAGGCGTTGCAATCAAAATGTCGAAATGACAAAAACGAACGAGGAGGTTCGCGCAATTACAGTTTAAACCATACGCGCAATCAACCAACCGATTTTTTTTTATACTGGCCAATGACGTGGCGGCCTTAACGGCTCAGATAAGCGAGCAATAATTTTCTTTATCAAAAACCGTAGTTCGTATGTGTGATTTAATATGATCGCAATTTCCTTATTAAAAAAGTCAGTTAATGTATCGAATATAATTCATTTAGTACACTTTCAAACGAACAATAATATTGTAAGACTGTGCACACACACACGTAAATGCATAACAGTAAAACTTAATGTAATAAACGAGCAAGTTCAATAATGCTGTCATTTCTCATTTAAAACGGTGTCCCAGGTGTCTCGTTATTCTTAACAAAAGTCACTAAAGACGGGAAGTTAACAATTGTTTATGATTACATAGTAGAACCGTTTGCATCTAAAAAATCAAACTTGTAGCGTGCGTTTCTATGCCTCCGTTTCAAGTTCCCTGCTGTTGAACTTGAAACGAATGACATTTATTGACATAAATTTTTGTGTTGGTTAAAATGCTACAAAATTATACAAAAATAAATGCGTACGTCATAGTCGCCCAAAGTTGAAGAACAGAAAAGAGATAATGAAGTCATATTTTTAGATAAGCATTAAGCGTACAAAAATAGAAAAGAAATGACTAATTCAAGATTATGGTGATAGGCATGTAATGAGAGTTTTCTCGGAAGATGTGGTAATAACGAACTTTTAAAAGCTTTTAAAAGATTTTAAATTATTTTGTTTATTCAAGTCCAATACTTTTCGGAATTAACAAACTTACTAATTGTGTGCAATTCAAATAGAAATACAATGTACCAAACATATTTAGGTCGACAAATTGTTTCTTAAATAATACAATTTTCAAGAATTTCTAAGAAGTATAAACGTTAATGTATGCAAACTTTAATTTGAACGCTTAATATATCTTTAACATCGTATTTTAAATAAAAGCACACGGTGTAATGTTTATATAGCAATAATCAATTAATGCAAACACAAGATTCTGTACAATATGCATTAATTTTTTTCATGTTCGCACTAATGCGAATCTAGTGTAGGAGCATTTAAGTGTCCAACGCCGTAAGTTTCGGGTCATAATGTGCAATAATTTAAAGTTTTTCTCAGAGCTGAATGAACTTCGAAACAAATACATAGGTAGAAGGAACAGTTATTGTTTACTGTCCATTTTCTGTGGGACGCTGGAATTTTATACTTCGCGAAGTTTATAAGAACCGTCTGCGGAAACAGTAAAGTTAACCAGTCATACCACGCTATAAATGTACGAATGTGATGGGGGTTCTTTACCTTAATTTTAATTAAAAACAATACATCATGAAAATATTCCGCAATTTTTATCTCTTCCTTCCACAAGTAATAAATCCATACGGAGTAATGTCTATTTTCATGTTTACCGAAGCATGTCGCTTAAATTTTTGCCCCTGAAAAGTTAATAAAATCGCTGAACCATATCAACATCGTTATTTTGGATGTAATTATTTTATTTTTCAGCTAAATGTCGCTTATAATCCACCTACCGGTTTGATAATTCCTGGATATAGTTCAGATTAATATTATTATTTTGTTGAATTCCCAACATTTAAACGGATCAGTTAAATTAGATAGAAAATAAAAAGTGCAACCTTGGTGCGATTATTTATTAATTAAAAGCCTAGCAGTAATTTATTTTTCTCTTCAAGTGGGTAATTAAAACTGGCCGTCCAACAAAAAAAAGTTTTATCAAGTCACGACGAACGCACACACATACATACATACATACATACATACATACATACATACACAAACGCAGCGAAATTAATATTATTGTGACAAGCGCTATATGGTGTAATTCATTTGATTCTCAACCAAGGCCGTTCGTTGATTTGTAGATCTAACAATAAAAAAACGAACTGCTGCTCTAATGGATTTATCTCGCGAAATGGGATTAAATTTCTTGTTGTCATTATATCACTCTCAACGAGTTCAAGGAACAGAAAATTCCATCTTATTTAAAGTAAGCTAACCTTTTATCATCTGCGAACTGTTAAATCAACTCGATCGAAATGGATTGTGAAGTTTTACCTGCAACAAAAATTAAAAGCAAAATTAGAATTTCATTATAAATCGTTCTATAAATAATACAGTAGCTCTCGTTGCTTTAGCATTGAACCCGAAATCATGAACCTTTTAACACCTCGCTTGTATAAACAACTCGGCACATTTTGCATAAACACCAAACTACCACCTACCACGAATAAGTTCACTAACTCATTCGCACCAAACATTTAAATTTGTTTATTTACGAAATTTCGTCCGATGCAGACGTGCAATATTAGGAGTCGTATTGTCCTTAGAAAAATGTGACAGTTGGCATTTAAAAACCGAAAGCGACCTAGGTGCCAATTATGCTTCGTACCGCGCTCACGTTTACCCCGAAGAGACACTTAACAATACCCGGTGTTACCCAAGTGGTTCGATTATTCAAACTTTTCCCCTGTCATTTGCGATCACTGAAACGCAACGTAACACAAAACAAAGCAAATATCCGAATAGAAAGTAAAATTTTAATTAAATCACGATTAAATTTGCATACTGCAAGTGCAGTTTCCCTTGCAAGTGAGGAATTTAAATGGAAAGCCAAGAAACCTCCGTCTGGCCCGACGTGAACATACAGCAAACAATCTTATGTGATACATTGAAAAAATTATGTTTTATACACATCCGTACGAGCAAGTTTTTTTGCGATCCTCTCCAGGTTTGGTTTTAAATGTAGTGCGTGCTTGTTCGTCCTACGCGAACACGGTTAAGAATCTGACTCATTGGGGAGCCCCACGCGTGGCCCTCGCGCGACTCTCGGTCTCCTTTTACAGGGAAACTCATGAATGACCTGCCCGCTTCAACTTGACATAAAGAAGAACGCCACAATTCAAACATCACTAGCCTCAAACGCTTGTAACACTTTTAGGTGTACACAATGGTGCTTCTTCTGATAGATCGTTAATTACTAGTGTAAAATTTATGTTTGCAGCTAGCAATTTACCAAAGACATTTGATCTTTATAGGTACAAGCTGGCCATAAACATCTATGATGGCGTTACCTTTGTAATGAGCAAAGTGATGAATTATATTTAAAAATATATTAATCTTTAACGTCTGTAGGTACACACCTGCACATGATCTGTACTACAGAATAGTCAATGCATACATCATGATGTTCCTATTATTGAATAATTCGCATATACGACGTTTGCACTAACGCGCGTCTACTGTACTTCATTAGCCAAAATTATTCTCCTTTCCTATCAACCTAACAGTTTTTACAAATTCTTTTAATTTTTTTGTGTTAAAAAATTCATAGAACTACTTACATTGGCGAATTACCTGCCATTTACTACGATAACCGATGATTTATACTGATTACATCATTCCAAAGTGATTAATAATAATTGAATAAACTAAAAAACGACGCAGACTTGGCATCAAAATTGCCACAAAAATATATCTCTTGTGATTTCCAGCAAATCTTAAAATTGCTTTAATGAATAAAATCAGATTAATTTCTAAAACACGTGTTATTAAGAAATCACGTCGTATATTATCTTAATTGTTCTTATTTGTAAAACGTGCGTCGAACGTGTAGCATTTTTTTTATGGTTAGAAGTTTATTCAACCATTGTTAGAGAAAAAGTTGTAAATAATTACGTTACGAAATAAATAAGTGGTCAAATTTGCGCCCAACAGCTGCTAAACAAAATGTTTGCACAATTTAGCTCCTTTTAAACTTTAACGTGTTAACATTTGTACAGAAAATGATTTAATCTCTTTCACAATGAAGTTACAAATCATTACAGTATTTACCTATTCTCTTAAACCGTAATTATGTGCTCGTGAAAACGCAATCTCACATTACCCTTTAAACAAAATAATTAGCTGTCAGAATTTAAACATTTAAATTAATATTGAAGCAAACTGTAACATACTTTTATGCCACAGACGATAACAACATCGATTTTTCATATTCATATCCAATTTTCGCATGACCGAGTTTGAGAATCGTTGATTTACACGCGTTGTACTGATATCAGCACATAAGGAAGGTTAGGCCTTAAAAACAGATTCTGATTTGAAACACAAAAACACAAAAGGCGTTAAAGCGATGTATAAACCGTTGCACAACACATGAAGATTAGAAAATATAACTCTTTCGAAAAAATCATCTAAGGGCCTCGTGAACCAACCTATTTTTTTCTGGTGAGTTATATTTTCTTGGATAGTAAATTACTATTGTTCGCTCTTACCAAGCAGTTACGTTTTGTAACGATAACTTATTCATAGGTTCTAAAAATAATTCAACAGTTTCTTTTATTACCTCATTTCATTCACTTGTAAAATTTGATTGCAGCGGACAATCATTAGCGGTGCCAAGAAGTTTCACGAAACAGTTCATTTATTACGTTTCCACTGAACTGGGTTTCCATTCATTGAAGCGATGCGACCGCGCCCATTTAAAAAGACCAAAAATCGCGCTCCAGTGTCATCTTAAATTCTGGACACTTACGTCTACTAGTTGAGAATTTCTATTGTTCCAATCAGCTGATTCACAAAAATAAGGCAAACTGACAAGAGCACATAATCTTACTTCACAAAAACACGTGACACAATATTTAAAATTTTAAGATCTGAATTCCCCATAAATTGTACATTTACAGAAAAGTGTTACTTGGGATTGCGGTACACTTTCAGACCATCAGCTTCTAATCCTCATTCCACCATAGTAGGTGTAGGTTCACGTGCACCACACGCAAAGTCGACTTCTCTCCACCCATGCGAGCAAGCGAAACAGAGCAACGCCCCTAAATTTATAGTAACCAATAAAAATTCAAGCTTCAAGGTGCACGTGGACAACACACGGGTGTGACACTATCTGGTGGTGACGTAAGGTATAAAAGCTCACAGACATTATACAAAGATATATTAAAATAAATGTTTTTTTATCTTACCTGAAGATTGAATTTTTATGAGAGCTAAATATTACTTCCATTTTTCTAATTATCTAACCAATATAAGCTAAATTTGAACAAAGTAAATAAATGATGTTGCAGTTGACAATTTCTTAATAAACAGGTCAAGCTTACGAATATTGCGGTTTAATCTAAGTAATACGTGAGAACATTAATTACAGTCTCTTAGGGGTTTTCGGAAAGCTTAAAATTTAAGTTAAAGTGGTGCAATCGACTGTTGTTAAACACTTACAACAAGCAAGTTCGCTTTTCCCTTACTTTACCTACGATAAAAGCACGTCGCATAAAAATGGCCATACCATACGCGCTTGTACATCATGAAAATGCAAATTAAACTGTCATCTGTGTCTCATCTCTGTACTTATAAAGTAACAAATGTTCTTCTTATTGTTAGTCGAATCCATACGCACACTCGCACACAAATGAATGCTTAAGAATGACCTCGCGTGAAGATTTGCGATGGGTCTGTCTGCAACCACGAAAAAATTGATGTCATTCTTCACCTCTCACGGACACAAAACGTAAACAATGAAATTTATTGTAGTTACGAGTTGCATATAAATTCTCCTTTTTGATAGCACTACAAGGACTCTCCAAAAGCACAACCGATTAAACCGCAACAAATGCGATTTCTGATTGATCAAACGAAACACAAAGAGAGAGAACGAAAGCCCCTCGAGACGCGGCTCCAAAGGCTTTAAATTGTTCTGCTCTACTGAACTGCCACAAAGAGTTATTTCCATAACTTGTTAATTAATAGCTATGAACGTGTTCTTAACTATATCTATTCGTGAGAAAGCTCAACCCATGTAAAATCACTAAACAGAAGTATTCCCTTTTGTTTCACAGAATGTCAAGGTTGACTTTAAAACCACAAAAAAGGCGTCCGTGATAAATCAACAAAACAAAAAAATTGACGTCGAGACCAGTGACGTATGTACACAACAGACGCAAATTTTTTTGATTACACGCTTTTATCTTAAGCTCGTATGAGTGCTATTTGTTAATTAGACACTTTGTTGAAGGATCAATTTCTCTCGCAGATGTTTGCGTTACAATAAATACACACTAGCTCGCGTGGATTACTTTTTCTCCGGTCGATTTGTCGAGAGAGAAGTTGATGTCTTTATAAGGGCAGCGAAATACATATTTAAACAAATTTTTTTCGAAGAATTTTTAATACCTAATTGACGTAAGGCGTGGCTTGATGTGTCTTTATGTTTTTTTGTTCTGTAAAATGATACTGTTACATAAAAAACCGATTCGTTGCGGCATTATATTTTTAGATATCGCATAACGCGTACTGTTGATTATTAATTATGCAAGACAACATGGGATTATCGAAATCATTCTGGTCATATATGCAAAATTTATTATTCAAATAGTTTCTTATCTTTACATCTGATTATAATGAATATTGTCCAGTCATGTGGCACAAAATTTCAAGTCATTATGTCAGCAGACTTCGGTTACTTAACAAAATCAACTAAATTATTTTTTTAAACTACATATTTTCGAAATGTAAAAATAAAAGGTAGATGCACGATTGCAATAGTTCTATAATCAATACGAACTTGAAAAATTACGAAAATATAGTCCATTTTTAAACCAGGAGGATCGTTAGAGTGCAATTAAATTATCGTTGCAATTCATTTGTGTTGGTAGTAATGAGTGCTTCATAACAACCTATACAATTTTGACACAATCACTTAAATGTTACGGAATATGTAATATTCAAGTAAAAGCTCAAGGTTGTGAACAAATATTAAGAACTGAACTAAAGAAATTGTACAAAAAAAAAAATTGAACAATTTGTGGACCCGTTTAAACAGCATCAATAACTGGGGAACTTGACTGTAGAAGTTCCATCAACACAATTCAACTTGTCCTCCATAAAAAGCATTCTTTTATAATTGTTAAATAATAAAGACTAGACATAATTTTATTTTGAATACAAGTAACATAACAACCATCTATAACCTTGCATCACGTTAACGAGTACTTAAAGTTGGCATTTTTGCGCACGTTCGCCAACATTGCAGTCATAAAATATTAACATTGTTTAACAACACAACTATGGTAGAATGTTCCATCGTCAACGTGTAAAAATGAATTAATGAGTGTTACACCCACGGCGCTTACAATCATTTTGAAAGCAAGTAATGAACAGTATACAGGGTGCTCTATTTACAAAAAAAAAAATGCATTCGGGTTTAGTTTTAAAACTATAATTATAACTAAATTCCATTCCATTCCATTGTTGTAAGCTTACACTGAAAAAAATCGTATGTTACAAATTACTACAATAATGTAGCACATATTTTGTAACAATTTTTGCTACAAAGAGAGCATTTGTTACTTAAAATTGTAATACAATTTTTAAAACATTTGTAGTGAAAACTTTGTAGCAATCTTATCTACAAAGTGTATTACTTTTTCAAAACAATTATGGTATTACTTTTGTTTTAATATTTGCTATAAGATTGTTGCAACTTACATTATATTTTGAGTGAGTTTTACTATAAAATAAATGGATTAACGTCACTACAATTGTTGCATATTTTTCGAAAATTTCTGGCCAATACAAATTCATAATTGTTGGCACGTGCTTGCCGAATGTATTTTATTGAAAGTGATCGAGAGGGAAGGAACAGATTTGCGGACGCGGCCCGTTGCCGAAAAATTGCCGACAATAAAATAATTTACACTGATCGCACCCCGCTAGGAAATAGGATACAAGGGAAAAATATCATAACAAAATTATTTTTTGAGATTTTGCTCTCATTGTCTGTTTTACAAGCCGTGTATAACGTATATTTGGACTTCTGACCCAAACAGTATTAAGTCACACAAAATACGCCTTTAACACTAGAACGCTACCGTCATTGGAGTTAATAGGTTAATGCCACGGAAAATTGGGCTTTAATCAATATTGATTATATTGCGGTTTACAGATAAGAGTTGTGAATTTCTGCTGATTTTGCATTTATTTATTTATATTATACATCCGAAACAGTGTGTAGTCGATATGCGTGAAGGAGGATGTTGTGGCTGGTCGGTGGAGCCGGTGAAGAGCGCCTTCCAGCAATTGGAGTGATAAACAACCTCGCAATATAAACAAACTGATTAAAAACGGTCATTCATTCTTTCGAGAGCTTACGAACAACTTCTTTTTAATACGCATAATTTTGTATCAATCTTTTTAATTATAATTAGTTAGTAAAGTGAAATTAATAAAGTCTTAACTTACTGACTATAAGTGCGATAAGTTTATTAATAATTATTAGTTTTGCGTTGTGATTTTGTGTGAGTTAGGTATGGATGACTTCGTTAAGACAACCTTAGAAAGCTGGGGCTTGTTAGACCGGTTGAGGGTGAGCTTTGACGGTAAGTACTATCGAAACAGTTTTTACTATTCATTAATAAAGTATTCATAAAGTCCATCGTTGCAACATACCTCTATTGTTTTACCGCGTTTTATTTGACAGTAACTATTAATTATGAAATTTGTTTTACAGTAAACGAAGTCGACAAACAGACCTTACTCAATCTTGATCGAGAAGATCTCAAGGAATTAATTCCAATTTTGAGCACGCGGAAACTGTTTGGCCAAAAATTAGAGAAATTAAAAATTGAGCATCAAGTAAAAATAGTTTTGTTCAGAATTAATTTATAAAATCTGTACCAGAGAAGCAGAATGATGTATGTCCACTTTTTCCAATCATGAAAATTTGATGTATATTGATTAAAATATGTCCCATCTACACATTACAGCGGGAAATATGTTCGAACTTAGAATTTGTGTTGCATTATGATGTCTCTCCAAGCATTACTTTAAGGCAACACAAAAGATATCAAGCCATTAATTTAAATTTCCTGAACATCGTCACTTTTGGACATACATCGTTCTGCTTCTCTGGTACAGAAATTATCAATTAATTATTTTTTGTTAAAATTCAATAGTGAAAATTTTTAACCCAATTAGTTAGATATTTATAAAAATTGTTATCTTTTAGATTCCTTCTCCACTGGATTGTACCAGATCCGTAAGTGAGGCCAGCACCAGTTCTTCCTTGGATTTATCAATATGGGGAGAGGCACCGTCCTTTGGTAAACACTTTTTGAAATATTTCCTCCATAATAATTTATTTAATTTATTTAAATTTTTGCCCTTGTTATGTAAAATGTATGTTTACTTACAAATTTGGTTCCTTTGTATTGTTATAAACAAAGGAACCAAATTTGTAAGTATCCTCCATAATAATTTCAATACATTTTATTTTTCAGATAATTCACTATCGTTAACAGAAGATTCGCAAAAAAAACGCACTTGGTGTTGTACCATATACACCACATACATCTTATATAAACGTAAGAGTTCATTATTATTATGAAGTTATGAAGTTTAGAAGTTAAAGGAGCGGTCTACAAGAAAAATATAATTGTAATAATAGAGGCTCAAGAAATGCCTATTTTTGGACTTATTGATCAAATTTTCATTCATAATAGTGATATTTATTTTTCCTATGTCGAATTAATTTCAGTTCAATTTAGCACACACATCCATGCATACGAAGTGTTATTTACTAGCAAGGTGGCAAATAAAATTATATTATTTAACGATTTACATGATTACATAACATGCTTAAAAAAGAAAATGAATGAAAAAACTTTCGTTTCTATTAAATATTGTTGTTAAATGTGTTACAATTGTAAGTTATGTATTATCCATGCTCTTTTTGTTTATTTAATTTATTAAATTTTTCCCTTGTTATGTAAAATGTATGTTTACTTACAAATTATGTTCATTGTTCATAACAATTTTTAAATTTTTTTAACACTTATTACAAATCACAAACATTTTAAAAAACACATTCTTTAAAACATTGTCAAATACACAAATTACATTTTAAAAAATATGTTTTTAAAAAATATGTTTTTAAAATGTAATTTGTGTATTTGACAATGTTTTAAAGAATGTGTTTTTTAAAATGTTTGTGATTTGTAATAAGTGTTAAAAAATTTTAAAAATTGTTATGAACAAGGAACATAATTTGTAAGTAAAAGCTCTTTTTGTATTTACTTGTATTATTACTGTAGATGTTGTTTAAAATATATAAGAAACAATCCTGTTATAATTAATTCTTGCGTTTCATTTTACCTGGTTCATTTTACCACTAATTCCATTCCAAAAAAAAGTAGTAAATTGTGATTCATAAAAAATGTAGTATTTTGCAACGAATATACATATTACTTTTTACTACATTAATCAGGCGCAGAAGTCTGTTAATTGTTGCAAAATATGCTGCAAAACCTGTAGTAAAAATAACGGCAATAATAATAGAAAAAGATATGTGTATATGGTAACTGTTTCTCTTTTTTGTCGCAAAATTTAATCTCTAAAATAGTAATTTTTAGTATAAAATCTTATACTTTTTACTGTAAAGATTTGGAACACATTAGTCTTTATTTTAGTAAATTTTGCAATGTCTGTGTAGTACACTTTACTATTATATTTGTCGAAAATCTCGCTATACACGTTAGTACTATATGCCACAAATTATTGTAAATGTAGCTACAACCAAGTTACTACAATTGTTTAGAAAAAAATGATACAATTTGTAACTAGTCGTATTTTTAATACAATTTGTGGTAAAAATTTGTACAATTGTAGTTTTATTTACTACTTTTTTTTTTCAGTGTACACAAAATCATACGTTTCTGAAATAAATTGTGATTTCAAACACCAAATTTAAATTTGTCAAAAAAGCGTTAGATAAAGCGTTGCATAAACCGTTCTACGAAATACAAAAATTTCGAAATATAACTGACTCGAATGTTCATAGACTACTCATTTTCATTTTTTCCCTCAATTACGTTTTCAGCTGCACGATTGTGTCCGGTAATTTAATTGGCATAAGAAAAGGGTAGAGAAGCTCTATTTTCTTATGTTAGAATGCTATACATGGCTTTGCTAAGTCTTGTCAGTTAAAAAAAAATGTCCTGTTCATAGACTACTCAATTTTATTTTTATTCAGTTTAATTGGCGTAATTAGATAAATTTAACAACATCAATACATTAAACCAAATCGCTTGATATAATTTAATTTCTTAGGTGTTGTCTGGCCATAAATTTTATTCTAAATAGAAATGTCAATGCAAAAAATGTAAAAGAAATCCGTCAACAGTGCATGAAACAAATAGTTTTCATTGCAATTTCAAGGTATTTAATTTTTTCGCAATCAACCAATAAAAACTTCCATTAGTAATAAGAATGTTTCATCTGTTTCAAACTGAAAATTTCCGTCTTCCAAGTAAATTACCACTGACTAACTTTAAAAACTCGCATTAAGGCTTCCAAACGGCGAACGTAATGAGCGACGAAACTTTTCCCACATTAATTGACAGATTTTCGCCGTCCGTTTTCCCTTCAATTACGTACCGGTAATAAAAAATTGAAATTTGCATATAATTCCACAACTGAAGGAGGTAAATTACGGGTAAATAACCGGTAAACACAGTTTGAGAACCAACATCTTACGTTCTCGCATTAGCATAAATGTAAATTTATTAAAGTGGCTAAAAGTGAATCCAACACGTTATAAAACGCAGATTACAAAGAAATTGTTGGAAGTTAACATTACGCTTAATTTCCCATAACTTACTTTTCTCGACCCCTCTGTTATGATCGTCGTAAGTTTATATCATGGGTGGTCACTTTCTTGGAGGTTCTACTGTATGATGCAATTTTGCTTCTTTTTTGTCGACAAAAGCGACATTGCTGTGCATAAAATCCTTAAACCGTTAAACTTGATGTTTATAAAAATTCTCAGTAATTGTTAGATAATTGATTGTACAATCTACGACTGCTACCTCGCTTATAAATAACTCGGAATTATTCACTGGAACAGCGTGATTGTATCACTAAATAATGAACTTCTTTTCATCTTTAACGATATATTTCGTAAAACATTACATATATACGAGTTTCTGCTGGCTCGTTGACAATACTCAAGCCCGAATGTTAAAAATTCTTATTCAGAACCACTATTACGACTTGTCAGTGTGTAAGTACTTACATCGTTCCCACACAAAGAAAATATTTATTAAATCAGCGGAGCTGTCGGTATTTTGGGATATTTTTAAAAGCAAGTCACATATCCTACCTACCTTTCGCTACTCGTCTCAAGAATTCTTTTAACGGTCTAAACATTGTTAGCGGTCTTAGTCATCATCATTCGCATGCAACCACAAAAATGATTCACTCAGGTGTGCGTACGAATTTTTTTGAGACGTTGCTCCCTGTTTGAAATTAAAAGTTGGAAAGTGACTCGCCTTTTAAACAGCCAACATACCGGGCATTACACACGTATTGCACAAACGCATGAGACAACAGTCGAATCAACGATTGCTTTGTGTTAATTTAAGGAATTCCGGAGAGATAAGATTCTACTGCAACTTCCTCACCATGCAGCTCGCGTCGCGCAAGACAGGCGCCAGTTATGCAGTCTTGCAGGAATTAAAAAGAATCGCTGGCGATAAGTGGAAGTAAATGATGGGAATATGCGCCTCACGTACAGCTCTTCTCCGAATTTTTTTTTCGATAAACAATTTTTTACTCTTCTAATTGAGTTAAATGAAGAAATTTATTGCCTCTTTACAACCGGAAATCACTTGTAGACGTTGTAAAACTCACTTTCCAACGGGCTATTTTTCATTATAAAACTTGAGACAAACCAGTTTCTCTAAAATTTGTAACGTGGGACCAATTTGTCCCTTCGGTGAAACCTCACTCGCTCACCCACTGTAATTATACCGTCCAAATTTAAGCGCTCCATTAGGTACATACTTTTAGCGGAAGGCTAATGAAAAAAATTGTTGAGGAATGGCGACGTTTACGGAATATCAAAGATTCAAAGAGAAATTGCTCATAAACTGTCAAACAAGATAAAAACAAAAAAAATATTCTTCTCCACTATTTGCTTAAAATTGAGAATTTCCAATATTACTCATTTCAATTTCATCATGGATGAGGTAACACACTGCATATTCTTGGAAGCATTATTCATTTTTATTATTCCATTATCCATTGATGAACAACATTAATAAATTAATTTAAAAAATCATTAAACCAGTATGTCGATAAGTTATTCATTTGGAAGCAAATTAGCACGACAATTTTATTAGATCTCAGAAATTCGACAAAAGTAATTGTCAACACAATCCAGTTGACGTTGCATGTACGTGACCTATTCCACAATAGGTACTAAGTGTTTTTATTTAATTTTTATGTAATCTACCTCCTAGTCATTAAGGAAACAGATCAATGAAAAAATCAATTGTTCTCCGTAACTCCATATTGTGCACTAAAACACTAATTGGCAGCTCATCAAAATATTTAATTACCTAAAAGAAATCTTTCTCCGATGTTCTTTTCAGTTTTATATATCTCTGGTCTGCAAGGTGGACGTCATAGCTCAATGGATCCACATTCTTCAATGCCTTATATATCCTAAAGACAGGATCATCCTTTTGCCATAAAGTGAACCGGGTGCAAAAGCTTTTGCCAACGGGCACAATTCGGAGCGAGTTTATAAAACAAATTTTAACCAATTTAATCAATTTTTTTAATGGACTTTTTAATCAATTAATTTTATTAAAATTTCAAATTAGGACACTCAGTTCCGGGTGCCTGCAGCTCCCTGGTGGCCGACCCTGTTTACAATTGCCATGTAAATAGAATCTTTTTTTCTTCTTTTACAGCTTTCCGAATTGTTTTCTCTAGTCTATTTCTGGGTGTATTCAGTCAGTACATTTTCGGCACTAGGCTAAACTCTTTTGTCCACCACATCTCTTGGTAGAGCTACTAAGACATCTTATTCCTCCTCTCTTCATTTTCTTCTAATCCCAACAAATTATTGCTATAAATTTTCTAAGATTGAGTTTTCTTTTTTATGGAACATATTATTTTTTCACTTGTAAGAATTCGTAAGAAAATTTCGTTGTTCTTATATGGCGCTTCCTTCAACTTTCTTCATGTTGGAGACATGAATCATGGATCAAATTTCGGGGCATTGATATACATCAATTTTTTGTATTTCTCAACCGGGGTTGACCATCCTTGCTGTACACCGTAAATTTTGGCAACAGCTCGCTTTAGTACAGGTCCCACCTAACGGCGTAACTTCGGGGTATTACTGTATGTACGCTTAACTTATCACTAACAATTGCTACCGATTCTACTAAAACTTAAAAGTAAACATTCGAAAAGAAAAACGCACTTCCTCTTTAGGCACCTCAACAGCCCCGTGCATTGCAAGATCACAAAAAAAACATTCCTCGAGTTCTTTGCAACATTGAAATCATTAAATATAACTGTTCAAAGCAATTAACTATTACGAGAGAGTCCAAAGTATACAAACAAAGTGGTCGTCCTTCCTGGGACCGCGGCCTTACAGGGAAATGTAACTTGAATCTATTAGCAAGTTTTATTACGGGGAAAGCAAAAAACACGTCGTGCTTTTCTTCGGTTCACTCACTATGTATAAATGAAGTGATTATAATTTTATGGCGCATTTTTGTGATATCTTTTATTACTTCTTCCATCGACCGGCTACGCAACAACACGTTTTCCGATTATGCAATAACGCGAACACGGGATTAATGTCATAACACACTCAAAAGAAGAGTGTTATGTGCATACCTCATTACTCAAGCAAGTCCAATAACCATAAATTACCGTAGGAATCCGTCGAACCGTTCGATTGGTTCTTCAAGCTCTCGATGACATTTTATTACCGTTTTCAGACGTGATCCGAGAAAGTTTCGCTCGAAAGATTGTCAATTTCACGCTAAACTTATATTGAATTTACCGACTCCAACCCTGTCGAATCATCTTTTCCAGAACGGCTTCTCTTCCACCTCGATCGCAGAATGAAGTATCGCACAAATCTAGCGATAACGAATGCCGGCAACACAATCGTTTGATTAGAACCCAGAAAATGACTTTACCACGTATCGAATGTCTGCTGACAACAAAAACATTCTTTGCAAGGACGCCGGGGAAAAGAGCGCACAGATAATAAAGTCGATCAGTGATTTCCAAATGCGATGACTCGCGCATATATCAATTAATTAATGCAGAAACGTGAATTCAGCCTAGTCACCGGTTGTGAAAAGAGTCGCGAATAATCGCATCATAAATACGCGCATAGATGAATTAAATGATGAACAATAATTGGTAGAGCTCTGACTTTTGTTGTTATCAATAAATTAAATCCACGATTCGCATTCCTACCGTATCGTATCTAGCGAGGGGGCGAGACGAAAGCTATTTGTGCGCAATGCAACGTACAATTTTTTCGTCCAAGGTAATAAAATGTTATCGTGGGTAACGCCGCGAGAAAAATCATTTTAGACCAAGTGGTAAAATGGCGTTTTCCCAAATACCAGTTGCACCGGATGGATGAACCTTTTCCCAACATTGTCTAATAAGTATGTAATGCACAAGTGGATAATAAATTTTTAAAAAGCTCTCGTTAACAGCGGCCACACAACGGTTAACGAGAATGAACTTTCGTTAGCACCTGTACCTTATAAATCAATTAACTTGTGCAATGAACACGTCAGACTTGTATGTAGGTAATTCAAATACATTCTGCGTACCTCCCCGGCACTACAGTGTAAGTTTGCAATAGTTAACTAACTATAAAATAGTCCGAAGAAAAAAATCAGTGAACAATGGAAGGTTATTTTGCAATAGCGAATGATTTACTTCGCAGACTGCTTTCATTTATATTAAGGTCTCTCTAGTTGAATAATGAATTGCAGCTATGTAGAAAGGATATATCTTTCTGCTTAATTACGATTCCGAAATGTTTATCCAACGAATAGATAAGCATCAGTTGTAAATACTAATCAATTTGACTGATTGCGACACAGTTACTGCCAATTTTGAAGAGCCAGAAATTGCCCGATAATGCAAATGTCTAATCAATGCGCAACGAATCGTGAAAGGGGTAAAATCTAATCATGCTTTATTCAACCGTAAAACGAATCGAGAATGTGATTCTCGACTGATTGGTTTCCAGCTGTCGAACGTCGCGAAATTTAAAATATGTAATAAACAAACAAAAAAAACTTTTAATAAATTTGAACATTTACAGTCGATTCGGGCAGATAAAATCTACAAAATATCGCCGCTGTCCAGCCGCATATTTGTACAGCACTAAAATCTCAACTTGCGTAACAATCAACTTTCTGTATTTCATTATGGATATATTTCTTCCCTTGGCAATGAGTCGATTTCCAGAAATTTTGTTGTTAAAAATCGGTTTTTTTAACTGATTTTGTAGACTTTTAATTTCGTTCGTTCGTTTCGCTTTGCATGGTTCTAATGCACATTTTACTTTTTTGTTTTGAAAGTGCTTTCACCGACTTTAAAAATACCAGTATTGATGTTTGTGTTTTATTGTAACCTTTCATTCTGCAAACTTGCAGAAATTTTCGAAATTTAACAAAAATCAGTTTACTAGTCACATTCTCTGACGTTTTTATACTTGTAATATAAAATTTCATACGAAAACATCAACACTAACTTATCTATTACTTGTAAGAACGTTTCAAAGAATTTGAAAGTACTGGGACCCCATTAGAGTACTGGAATACAGCTATTGTAGCCCGGGCCTTACAAATTTTCGATAAAAATGTCCAGATTTAAGTAAATATTCTGGCCAGCGATAATTTTGCAAGAAATCACCGAGGTACTTACTTAAATTAAATTTCGATTAATTTTCCCGGCGATGAATGTTCTACAATGCATTTTCCGTTTCAATTTTTGTGATAATTTCAGACGGTTACAGGTAGGTACTTACAGCTAGTCGAGTGGTCTCTCAGCTCTTCCACGGACTATTATTTTCCCCAAGTGTTATCCTCGAGGGCCGTTTTAAATTTAAGCTACAATAAATGGAAGGTTTATCTACGAGGTATCCACAATATATCAGATTTACAAGATCAAATTCAGAAGGTAGTTCAGCAGATGACCTCTGAAATGCTTGCAAATAAATTCTGCAATGCAGTTGACCGATTTTAGGCGGTCATTAATTAAAATCTTGAGAAATAGTTAATAAATCCAGTGAATAGAAAAATTATAATTTAACCTACTTGTGTCAAGATCGAGATTTTAGTATTCAAATCCGATCTAATCTCTGAATTTTTGAAATGAGCATATAATTCGGATACGACAGTTGGGATGATTGGGACTTCCAGGACACCATAGTTATAAGAATGTACTTCAACCAGCATAACAAAAATGTTACAAAAACTTGTTAAAAAAGTATCAGAAGATAAGATCACTTTCAACCAGAATTTTTTATGTGACAACATGCCCATAACAGAATATGCTGTATAAAACCACTAAAAATAACATAAAGCATTATGTTCAAAACGCGACAGTAATAGGATTTTTGAATTCTTTGTATCAATAAAATAGCGTTAAATAATGTAGCTAACAACGTCCATCATTAAACCATAATAAATAACTCCGTTATTTGAAACAGAATGAAAGAACGGAAACAGAATGGAATCGTAGCCAACTGAAAAACAATTTATTTATTTTTCGTTTTGTAAATATTCTCTTCGAAGTTACACTCGAGCGAATTAAATGTGACAACTGTAATGAGGTTTGCGGTTATGTAATAGCTGTATCTTCCACACCACTAGTCACACGAGAAAAATTCCTGTACACAACTGTGTAGACACTTTGTAATTATCTACAAATTTATTTTTCCGACTTTATCGCCATTTTTTACAAATTGCGAAATCTTTGCGGTCATAAACATATTCCTTACTTGACGAAACGACGTATAAAAACACAAGCTTTTACAGTCTTTTTTTAACACAATGCATCGGCTATTTTATGGTCGAGTGGGAAGACGACACAAAGTTCGTCGGAAACGACACAGCGGTAACAATGAAAAAATCGAATCTTCGAACAATTTCAGTCATCATCGTCAAAAGAAAAAACCTAACTGACCATTTTTGGCTCTTTAAAGACTCAATCCCGTGACCTTTTCCACATTTCATCAAATAAAGGCGTTGTTTACAGTTATACACGTTAACCTCAAACACGATCGAAGTGTCTTTTTTTCTGTAGCTCTATTCAATTTCGACCTGTTGAATGTCCCTAGCCTACCAGCTAAGAGCAAACAAACCTTGCAGAATTAAAGTCCTCGCGAAACTACCACTAATTAACTAAACTGTTATTCTATAAAGTAACCGCCGCACTCAATAAAGATAACGTTGAAGAAATAAGAAATAAATCGATCGGCGTTGATAAATTAATTTACACGACTTCAACTAAGCACAATGGTAAAATAAATATAAATTGTCGAGAGAGAAAGAGATGGAAAGGTGAGGTATAATTTCGTACTTGTGCTCCAGTTGCGATGAGTTAACAACATATTAAATCTGCCCAACTTCCCACTTTCTAAAATCGTTTATTGTATTCATGGACCGTAATGAGCCATTTAGCTATTAATATTGGCAATGAAACACTCCCCGCAGTTATTTTATTCGATAATTGTGCGCGTAGAACAACGTGAAAGTTCATCTATTATTGTTATCGTGTCGTTATTATATCACGAAGATCGAAACAACTTCGCAACAGTTACGTGCGTGCAATTCACGCATGAAATTCGCCATTATCCATTATGGTAATGCCGAAGAAAACGAAAGAAAATGTGACATTAGGAGCGAGTGTTTTACTTTCTTTTGCAATTACCAAATGCACGAATAAGCATGCAAATCAATGGACGGTTCATTTTCGAATCTCGACAATCGAATGTTATTGAAGTCGTGTTTGTGACACAATCGGCATGATACTACCCTGCTAAAACAAGACGTCGTATCTGAAGTTGTAGAAGTTGTGGAAAAATCAAAATTTATGAATCCTATTGTGTCAAAAGAACGCAGTATTGTTAGGAACTTGATTTAGCACATACATACGAAACAGAAGCAGGAAATGTTGAAGAACAAGTGATGGAGGAAACAAGACAGTTCATGGGGAAGTCCAAAAGGTACAAAAAATCTCAAGAGGAAATCAATGAAGCAATCAAGAAACTCAAACTAGGAAAAGCACCAGGGGATGATGAAACCACAGGAGAAATGTTAAGATACATGGGAGAGAAAGCTACAGAGGAAGTTCGTAATTTGCTAAATGAAATAATAACGCACAAAGTAATACCCACGGACTGAAATTTAGGAATAATATTACCTTTATACAAAAAAAGTGATTAAAAGATTGCGCAAACTATAGAGGAATTACATTAACGAGTATACCCAGCAAAGTACTAACCAGAATAATGGAGAAGAGACTGAGAGAGAAAATTGAAATTTCGTTACAAGAGTCGCAAGAGATAAAAAGGCATGGAATGAAATAATCAAGAAATTATTAGATAATATTATATTATATGGTATTGCAATTTGGTTATAACCCGCAGTTTAAATAATAATAATAATAATAAATGACCTGATTTTAGATTTTTGTGACTAGCCCTGCTGTATGTTATTGATGTTATGTTTATATTCAAACGAAGTTTATTCAAGGATATTTACTTTTTCAGATATTTTGCATCATTTGCGTCCGAATCAATGGCTCTCATTAACTGAAATGCGTTTTTTATTGCTTAAATTAAATAAACTATTCAAGATATTTGTAGATTTTATCTAACACTACGTGTATGTAGCAAAGGCAATTAACCAATTCGATATAATAAAATACTAAGATACAATAGAAACGACAATTAACATTTACACCATAAAAAGCTCGAAAAAAATTTGCATTATACCTACTTCACTAATGACAGACAACTATGAAATAATGGACGCTGAAATTTGACAAATCCTTGACATTTGGACATTATGGTTGTGTACTTTTTTTTGATCTCCACGTATAAACTTGTCTCACATGTTGGTGCAAATAAAGCCCGAGTCTTCGTACAAAAGCGGCGAATGTTTTCCAAAGAGATTACAATCGCGTTGAAAAAGAAGAATTATGATTTTACGGCTTAATTGAGCAGCAGAAACCTCGTTGTTTATACAAGCGGCGCCGTATTAAATCGGACCAAGCAGAGAATAAAACTATTAGCCGCGCCGAGTTTTTTCAACGCCAGAAGAAAAAAAAAACCGGATGTCTTATTTGACTATCGTTCAGCCGGAGGAAATGCGATGAAAAATGTTTGCGGCGTTATCTCTCGGAACAATGGAAACCTTGAAATGTCGCGTCCATAAAGCATATAAAATGAGCTTATTATACAAAATTATCCGTTCGATTCACTACAGGTGCTCCATACTTGGAACTTTAAATTTAAATTTATTAATCACTTCTCAACGGCAAGAGCGCGCACACACTGGAAACATTTCCTTGTTTGCATAACGACACAATTTGCACACAAATCGATTTTTTTTTGTTCTCCTATTCCTTTTATAATCCTTTCAATGTGATCTTATTAGATTTTCTACGACCTTACTTAACTGGTGCAATGGTGACCGCTTTTTTATCGAGCGCCAAAAACATATTCTAAAAATCTTCTTGCGCAAAACCGCGACCGACCGATTTTTTAAGCCGCCATTAATTTCGTTAATTGCTCGCGTAGGAAGCAAATACATTTATTCAACAGAAAACGACTCAACATGATCAAATTATACCTGCCTCCCGTCAGAACGATCTACATATACACGGTCCTGCAACGTTAACAGTCAAATCCAAAATCGACCTCAAATATTAAATTATTATCTTCAAATTTCGTTTATTGCGTGGAGTGATTGATGGACTATTACGGCCACCGAAATGTGCACGATACGTGACACAAATCTCCCTCTTTTTTCATAGATTAAAGCTGGCTTCAGTGACTTTCGCGAAATAATATTTGTCATAAACAAAATAATATTGACATTTGGCTGATTTTTTAGGATGCCTATGATATGAAGCAAAAATCAAATTGCCAAAAAAAATCGTGCACATTTCGTTGGCCGTAATAGTACGACCGCAAACTGGCGGTATCAGTTGTTCAAAAAAATTTGTAATTTTATAACACTTGCCTGATTTATTGTTTATGAATTGACTTAATAACATCACAGGATTTCTAATCAAAATAATGGCGAATTTCAATACAAATCTGATAAGGTTTTGATATTTTTATATGAAAAAAATTATAAAAGAAAGATTTATGAAAAGAAAAGCTCAAAAAACCCATGAAAAATGATATAAATGAGCGTCGCGACGCCAGATGATAAAAAATGACAAAGGGATTAACATCAAATCGAAGCTTATTAATAACTGACTACATAGCCAAATTTTCTTAGTAATATCTTCAAAATTGGGGGTGGTCGTTAACGTTGAAAGATCCTGTACAGTCAAATCTGGATGAGTCGGAATCATGCCTATGCATATGCCTGTCACTGATTAAGCCGGAAACCTGGCTAAGACAAACAGTTCCGTCTTGTGCAGGTTTGACTGTATTGGGTTAAAATAATAAGGTGCGCAAATTTCATCAAATGATCGATTTCCCCAGAAGAAAATCGAGCCACGTATGTATAACAACTGCTATCGGCGTTCAATTTCACAAGTTAAGCAATTGTCGTTTCCGGTGAATACGCCGAGGCCGGAAATGAGAAAGCTCCGATATCATCTGAATCCCTCTGCATACTAATTGGCGGAGCGCTTCGTTAAAACGTTACTTTCGTTGCAACATTTTTAAAAAGTGGCCACCTACACACGTAAGACAAAAAAAATATCTAAATTAGTTACCATTCTGTGGGTATCTGTTGAAAGATAGTTAATTAAAATGTACTTTCGCTACACGCGATTACCGGAAATTTTTCCCATTTTTTCCTCCGTCAAATTCAATCAAGGTCACGTTGCAGCAATACGTCCCACTTTCGTTGCACTTTCAGACCTCTCCCGTGCACTCGACGAAACGCAAGAAAATTAGAAACCCCGCGCACTAGTTTCGTGCACACCCTACTGTTCGCGCCCGCGGTAACGAATTTCTACCGCACTATAGTTCATTTTTTAATTCGCGATAAAAAATAAAAAATGAGGTAGCTTTGAAAAACAAAACTTTTAAGTTAGCTCAAGTTAAACCACTCCTCTTGCAAGCTATAAATAACGTTACGTGATCATTGGAAGAACTGCATCCAGAATGTTATAAAGAATGTTCTAGTGTAGTTTGTTCTTTCTATTTTTTATCTCGAATTAAAAAATGAACTATAGTGCGTCACACGCATCAAGTGGCTAATTGCGAAGAATACCTACTCGACAATATTCTTGTGCGCGCAATCAACTAATTAAACGGTCTAACGACTTTAATTACGTTATGACCAACGATTATGTACCGGCGAGGATGGATAAAATCAAACGCCGTTTCCTGAAAGGATCACGCAAAGAACATTCCGCAAGTATTGAAAAAAGAATGTTACCTACGAGAATCGATAATAATTACGATTAATTATTAAAAAAAGAGGAAACGCGCGCGCCGTTTATAATGGACATAAAACAGTATCTTTACCACACATTGAGCACTTATCCTGTTTCGTCGCCAATTTAAATTTCTTGTAGAGTTATTTTTCTTCATAAACGACTAATGTAATGTTTCGTGTGTGTTACGTGTGTGTGTTACGTGTGTGTTACGTGTGTGTGTATGTGTGTGTGTATGTGTGTGTGTATTTGCAGTCAACTAATTAAAGGCCACTTCAAAGGAAAAATAATCAGCGAGCCGCGAGACGATAAAGAAAAATAAAAAAGAAAATTACAGCCGATACAAACGCACAAGCGAATTTTTTCAAACGTCTAATTACGGATCGAAAAAATGCTTCCAGGAATTTATAGAATATGAAATGGTCATGAATTAAATTGATAGCCAATTGAAGAAAAAAAAAACAAACAGTTCGTGAGGGTTGACGAACTTCCACGCCATTATTTTACGATTAAGAGAATTTTACGCTTTATGTCTCTTTTTCAATCAAAAGACAATAGAACAAGGTTTCAATTCACTTGCGGAGTCGATGCACATGTAGTGCATACATTATCAGAATTTAAATGCCGAGTGTGTTGGTTGGGTGGTCTTTAACTTCGATTTTAATTAGTAATAAGTAGGAAATGTGCTTAAGGGGTTACACCATCTTTTTACATGAATACATTATAGTTTTATGAACAATTAAAAAAAAACAATAAAAAAAAATTAAAAATGGCGGAGATATGAGCCGTCAAGTAGGGTCCTCTTTTCAAAATCCTTGCCGATGGAGGAATTTTTTTCGTATTGATAAAGGCAATAGCTAAAATGTAACATAGAAAAAAAAATTGCAAAGATATTTTGTAGAAATGCAGCAGCTGTTTGGAAAAAAAATCAAATTTTTACCGAAATTTTGAGCTTTAAACAATTGTGAAAAATGAAGACGGCACCAATCAAAAAAATCCTATGCTACATCTTAAGATTATGAAGAATATGTGGTACAAGTTTTATCAAAATCGGTTAAGTAAATCTCGAGATATCTTGCACACCAATTGGAAAAAAGTAGTTTCCAGAAAAATTAAAAAGAAGGAAATTGCTGAAATTCCGAAAATAATTTGAAAATTCATATGGTTAATATTCATAATATTCTTCAAAGTGTAAAAAACAATAGATCTAGCAAAGAAAACAAGAAAAATTGTTTTTTTGAAAATCTCAAGACGGTGTAGCCCCTTAATGTGACGACCGCGGTTAACTGTACTCTCCGATACCAAACTAAGTGGATACCAATTACCGAAAGTTAAAGCAGACTTTAAAAATAATAATGTGGGTAACTTAATAAGCTGTATCAATTACTTCCTGGTTACACAAGTCACGTGAAACGAGTAATAATTTAAAATTAATGCTTTGTGTTATTGATGGTTATTATTGTTATTAATTTGCTAAAAAATAACATTCCTAAAAAAAAATGTATTAAACAAAATGTAAGCATGGAAAGTTGAATAATATCTTATATAGATAAAATTGTTTTCTTTTTCCAATAAAAAGTATCCTTGATCGCTTTGTGTAACATAAGCACCTGTCAGCGAATGACTAACAATAATTCCAAGCAATTTCTGATAATACCAGAATCTAGAAATTCTCTCTCCGTACAAAGAACTCAAATGTCAATCATAAACACAAACGTTTGATATTTAAATTTTTAAAATAATTATGATGTAACTCAATGTATACGGTAAAAAAAGCACAGTGATCACATTTGTACCTAATATTTAACGAATGATGTTAATTATGAAGAATCGCCCATAAACGATATCTAGCACAAGTGTGCAGATTATTGTCTGAAATTTTTTCAAATACTTCAAACTATTAATCGTGTAAATTGGAGTTTAAATTAATATTTAACACACTGACTGTTGTACTGATTTTCGCAATCCAAGTTCTAGACCAACACTGCCTTTATTAGATTCCAGACTCATTAATTGTATGTACTTAATTTCAACAACCCACATTACAAATAAGTAGAGGCAGAAGTAAAGCAATCCCGTAGAGAAGATAATACCTGATCGTCACCACAAAAATTAATAGAACCTGAACTATTGACAAGCTATTGAGCGCGAAATCTCGTTCTCATCAGTCAAACTATTTGACTTTAGGTAAATGTATGACACGGAATTGTTACAATAATAGTAATGGATAATCAATTATGCGCCACTTGAGTCAATTAAGCAGCTAATTGAGTTAACCAGTGAAGCAGTTAAGCGACATTTACAGTACTAAAAATAAGTTTTTTTTTTTTTTTTTAAACGAACGAATAACAAGTCCAATCCAAAACTTTAAGTGCAATAAAAATGTATTTATTTAGGAGAATCATGTTAGCCCAATCTCACTTATGGGTCGTTGTGCAGCCACGGATTAAGTGATTGAGTATAAGTGAAGTGAAGTGAAGTTGACAATAATTCAAATTTTCGGCATTGCCAACACAATTTTATAGTTTTTTATTTTTTCCCCCGGTATAGTTGTACTTATACTTTAAACCGTGTTTCCTTGCTACCATTGAAACTAAAAACAGTATTTACTAAGCTAACGGTAATTAGGCTCAACTAACATTAAAAATACCTCGACTGGATATCACCCTGATAAGGAGGTAGTCATTATCAGCTAAATCTATAAACTGAATCGATGCGTAACATGCAGGTACGCATGGGTGCTGAAGTACATGAACGTTTAAAACGTAAACTGTTCCTTTTTACAATTCACATAGCAACAGGAACTGAATCATATACTGTCATATTCGTATTATTTTCATATCGCCCTCGTTTAAATATCCAATAAACATAATAATGCTTTTATGAATGCATACAAATTTAATAGCTTTAATCGTAAAAAAATTGCCTTGCACGCTGCAAATACAATACAATAGAAATTAAATTTTGCAAAAAAAAAACATGTACACTGCCAGTCGATTAGAACGGAATCGGCGCACAACTTCTCAACGAAATTATTTAAGACAGATGTAAAATTATTTTAGTGGATCAATTAAACCATAAAATTAATTTAAATAGACATGGAATTTAAAAAACAAATCTTTCCCGTCAAGGCCGTTTTATATTCCTAAATTGACGTTATTCAGTCTACTTTTTCATCGCTTGTTTCATAACATTTTCATATATTTCTTCAGGATGCTTCCGCTTATAATAAAAAATGAGTGAGTCACTATTTTTTTCTGTTCTTAAAAATTAATTAAACATTTGCAAACAACATATGTAATTTTGACATTTTGTGGCTTCCGTTTGCGCACTTATTATCTTTATTTTGCCACATCCGAATTTCATATACTGCAAATTGATTCGCTTTTATCATTTTATCACTCAAACTTAGATTTTAATAAATTTTCATTTTGAAATGACGTTATACCGGTAATTCGTTTTCTATTGAAGCATTTTTACGAAATCAAACATAACATTGAGTAACATAAAAAGTTTTGATTAGTACGGTTATCGAACAATTAAAATGATCGATTCTGTACTCGTTAAATCCTGTCTTTGCTCTACATTACATTCAACTGCAAAAATTTGTTATTGATATAAAATGGGAAACAAAATTTTCAAACGATGACGTCACAACCTTTGCACAATAATAACCTTCACATAATATGCGAACGCACCTAAATTCCGTCTCGACTCCTGTAAAAGTTCGGCTAATTTAATTTCGAACAATTAATTAAGTCGAGACGATCACAAGCCGCCGCGCCGGTTCGTCGTACCTTTTTAAATGACCTTTCATATTCAAAACAAATTAGTACTGTGGGTCTTCCGCGCAAACCACGTCATTTCCTCGGGGCTCTCCCAAAAATGCATGCACTCCTATCAAGCACACAAATTCCACTAAAAAATGTGTGTTAATGTACTCCAATTTAAAAACGTGACCTTTCACCCCTTTTCTTCGAAACAAAATTAAATTTCAACTTGAAAATATGTTTCGACACATAACTGGTAGAATTTTTAACAAAAATATTCTAATAATGAGCACACACGAAAGTAGTCCATTTTAAAAATGGTCACAGAAGAAAAGTTAACCCGCCATTCTCGTACGATAACCAGATAGGCGAGCAAGTAACGCAATTATCTAGTCGTGTTACAAAGCTGATAAAACACCAATTAGCTAAATTAATGACGCTGTACATAAATGATATATTTGTTCGGTTTGCAACGACAAAATTCATTAATCAACACACAGATGCAAATGTGTAAGTTGTTCGATAACAAAACTCGTTCTGCACCCGCGACCCCGTTTCGAAAACCTGATAAAAATCACCTGCACCCCAAAGGTCATAAGTGGGCACAATTGCCATAATTTACCAATTTCTTTTTCAATACAATCTTTTAAAAAAAATAACGGCATTTGTTTAAAAATGTAGAACATCAATTCACTAAAATAACATTCTTTATTTCTCTTTCTGTTTTCTTCTAATTCCTCAATTTCTTTGGTACTTATTTCTTCTGTGACCATTTCCGGCAAAATTTGGGATTGATTCATTTTTTCTGCCTTTTTTACTTTGCCTTTACAAACTACTTTTAGCTCATTACCTTGTTTTAAAATATCATTTGGAATTTTCAGCTTTTGTTTTCGTTTATAACTCAATTTGGATTTCGCGTACCCTCGATTTCTTTTAATTCAAGCTTCAAATATGTTTGTTTCAATTCAAGTATTATTTCCTCTCGATTTCTTTGCTTGTCCCTTCGAACCGTATTTACCTGTTAAGTAAACAAAAGGGTCCCCGAATAATTACTCAAGCCATAATAAATATGTCAAAAACTGTCCGGTGCCGTTTTGTCTGGCGAAGCCCTAAACGTTTTGTAATACTTTCTTTGAAGTCCTTAGATTTAAGTATAAAGTTTCCGAGAATAATTTTAGAACACCGAACCAATTTTTAGGATTTTAGGACCCCCTCCTGCATAAATGGCACAATTTATTACATCCGACTGACAACCTCAAAAAAATGATGCAGTGCAGAATTACCATTTCATTCAACTCGCACTCATTGTGTCTAAATATAACCGTACGTAATTGTATGCATCAAATTTACGATTCCAGCGACAATTCAGAAATACGCACGACTCTCCGTATGTACGCTGGGGTTTTCATAAAGAAGCGTAAAAGAGAACTACATATCGTGAATGTCGACGAGCGCGGTCTATTCTTAGCAAACCGCATAAAACCTAAACATGAATGGACACTGACACGCGCATACAAATACACACACCATTTTTTGAAAAGTGCAATTTGACCATCATTTCAATTAGAATTTTTTCACTAAGGCGATGGATGTGGGACGTATATGGGGCATGTGTCGTGTTCTCCTCAGAAATAAAACCCCCTCGAGGCTTGACCGTCTGACCGAGCTGTCGTGGTCAACATGGATAACTGTACTAGCATCGCCCAGACGAGATCGCAAAGTGCTCGTCGTTAATCCGGCAATTAATCAGAACTTAAGTGCGTAAAAAAATCCACACACCGATCGAGCATAAAAAGGCGAGTGGGTGTACGGTTTTTTTGTTTCGAAATAAATCAATTAGACTGTTGTTTCCAACGTTGTTTCTCAACTCGCAGTGTGAAATTTTAGTAGAATAACGTCACCTTTCATGCATTACGATCTTGGTCATCCGGCAGCTGCAACGATGTCTGTGTCCTACTTCACACAAAGCTGTGATATTGATATGGATGCGGAATCGCGGACAAAGAAAGAAGAGGAAAGGTTCGTTTACCCCTCGGGGGGAACATCAAAGATTTTACTGTTATTTTACACAAATTCATTCACGAGAATACGTGACCAGTACAAGAAAAATTTACTGCCTCGTAAGCATAAAAAGCGCCCAACTACTCAACTATTAGCTGAATCGACGATAATTTGTAGTTATCGTGCGGGCAAATAAAGAGGACATGTGCAACAAATCGTAACGAAATTTAATGCATATAACCCCTGTGTTCCGCTTAAAATAGTAAGTCCCCGACTGCCGATAAAAGTTTGGTATCTTCTCAGGTCGCACATGACCGACTTTTACGGTGACCCGGTATTTTTGATATTGAAATACACGATCGGATCGTTCATTCATCCGTGCGAGACCAGACCACAAGCCTCCTCGAAATTGCATAAACTCCCCCACCCGCAATAACCCCGCGTTTCTGTAAGTTCGCGGGAACGTACTATACAATTATGACTGGAGCACAGGGGGTTCCTCGACGTTAATGGTCATCCAAAAAAAAAAACCTAAATTTGGAAGATATTACTTTGAAAATTTGGCTGTGTATTCAAATATTAAGCTACTATCGGATGTTAATTCATTTTCAGTTTTTAGCACTCGCTATCAAAGTCGATTTCCACAATGATTTAATTTGGCAATTTTCAGAATATTTTAATTACTAGAAAAGGGTTTTATTTCAAAAATGCTATACGATGGACCACCTGCATCATTGGGTCATCATTTGCGGCGGGTTAATTTACCCAAGCTATTTAAAATCGTAAATCTTTGTTAGTCTATCCAAGAAACACAATTTTAGGATAATAATTTAATATTTGAGACTAATTTTAGGCGGTAACCATTAACGTTGGACAAAACAGGGGTTCTCAACCTTTCTTATGCGTTGTCCCCCTACAAAACACAAAACTTCCATCGACTTCCTCAGAATTTTTATATTATGTTTCACATAATATAGTAACCTCCCTGACTCTACCTTAACGGACCCCTCCAATGGAGATTTTGCAAGAATCAACAAGTTCTCCATTTTATATGTATCACACACATTTTTTTTTGAACGGATGCGGTAGCACCAGATTTAATGGAGACTATTACTTACTTAGCCTCTTAGATCGGAAAACACAGAGATCATATTTCAAAAATATTATTCTGGCGCGCCTTCAAATTGTTTAATGCGCTGCTTTGACTAAAAAGTCACGAAGCTAAATTCTTTTTGTTATTGCCAAGTCAAAAGAGTACTGCACGCGGAGAGGCAGATGTCAAAAAAGCAATTTCCAAATAATGGGATTGAGAGACTTTCTGGACAATGCTGCTTGAGGGCAACATCTGGCCTGAATTGCCACCAAACACAACTGCTTTTTTAACCTTAACTTAATTGAACTTATTCACTCACGAGCGAGTAAACAACTGTTTTCCTTGATCAAGGGATCATCAAGGATTTTATCGGTCAATAAGAACGATAAATGAGTTCGCTTGATGTTACTTATTTTATAAAAAATGCTTGGGAGAAAGTCTCTCCCTATTACGAACTGCTTTGGGAAAGCAGGATTTGAAGTTCGGACAAGAAGGTAATTACAATTTTTATCCTAAAAATGATTTGCCATCGTCAATTGACAGCCAAAACACTATAGCATTTAATAATTCTATAAACAATGAAGAGAACTTGGTTTTGGAAGACAAAATAATTGATATTTTTTCGGCTAATGTTCAGCATCAATCATCTATGTTAGTGCAAGCGTACGAAATGTTGGGCACTGTTGAAATGCTTTTAGAAAAAAAAAAAACTAAAGATAAAGCACCAAAAAAAACAAGCTACAACACTACCGTCCTTAAAAAATGTCCTACTTGCAAAATTGTCAATTTTAAGCTTTTAAGTTCTAAGGATTCACGTACAATTTCTGCAGCTATCGACAAAGCACAAATGAGGGAGGTTGCGCGCAAGAGCGAATAAATCCATTTTTGGAAAAAATTGAAAAAATTTCGATACCAGCTATCCTTTTCTCTACCTAGTTTTGAGAAAAACGCAATAAATCCTTGGTTACAAGTACTACAAGGTTTCAAACAAAATCATATAGCTTGTACGACAAAAAATGCTGTTTTGTAGAAATTACTAAAAGTGTATTTATTCGCTTTTGCACAAAAGCTCCTCAAATGTCCTATGTGCGTTATTAACATGCCAAAGCACATCTAAATGTTTTGTCCTAAGTGCATAATTGGCAAACATTACTTACTAGAAAAATCCTATGTGATGAATGCTTACACATAACGCCCTATTTTGGTGCAGATATGACTTTTTTTACTAAGCATGTTCGTTTCAATTGTCAGGTGACTAAGTAAAAGTGTTAGGTTAGAGAAGAAAACTACATTAATTTCTAAACTAAAATCGCATATTTTAGCTAACATAATGAAATTCTAGAAGGAATTGCCAGTGTTGACAAATACAAATGATGAAGATTTAGATTATTAAAGTACTGTGCTTATTGTTTTCAGTGTTAATAATTTATTATTATTATTATTATTATTATTATTATTGTTGCATTTCAGTTCACCTGAATTTAGAAAAGAAAACTTTTTTTTTACATTTCACTTACTTAGTGATATTGTCCTATCTACAACAAATATCAAATTTTATCGAAGTTTTAATTTAATGGCAATACTTTAGGTTAGGTTAGGTTAGGTTAGGTTAGGCATTGCAGTGCCAAAAAAACGAAAACAATAAACTAAATAATAAAAAGTTGGAAGAGAAATTAACAAAAGTTCATAAAACAGTTAAATTGCAGATAGGACCTTTGATTTAAGGACGGCATAACAATTCTGGAATCATTTCAAATAGTTGTAATTTTTTCATTCAAGTCTGCGATCAACAGTGAATATCAAGTAAATAAAAATTAAATGATACCTACATGCCCGGTTTCTGAAAGCGATGTCATCTTATATCTCCAATTAAATGTTTCGGTTACCATGGTTACCCATTATTGCGGCAATCGTAACCATGGCAATAATTGGAGATATAAGTTAACATCGCTTTAAGTAACCGGACAACAGTAATTTTAACAAACGAATAGTTCCATGAACCCTTTTAACCAGGGAGTCTGTAGGACCGCCGCTGAGAAACCCCGGTATAAAAAGTCGAATTATTACGAAACGGATTGAACTGGAACTAGAACGGTTTCAAAGAAATATAAAAACGGCCTTCCTCCCTCCATCCAGTTTATACAATTGCAGCAAATTTTTTTCTCGGTAAGCTTATGCTCTGTTATCGAATTAAGTGTGCGATAGAAAATAATTGAGGTTTTCTAGAATTAAAATCGAATACGAGCACAATCGATGCAGTCTCGCTGGACACGCTAGAACGAGCTGTAACTAACTATACACCTTGGAAGGTCGCGAAATACTATAAGAGAAAGTAGGCTAAATAATTATATTTCGATAGCATATTATTTGATGCGCACATTTATCAATATTTCATGGTGACACATGTGTCCTCAACCCGCCCCTTTTTCAAAAAGGGTGTAGCAAGTGACAACTGAAAAAAACCGGGCGATAACGTAATCGCTTATATCTCCAGTTATTACCATGGTTATTATTATTGCAACAATGGTAACCATGGTAACCGGTACATAACATGGCTTTCAGAAACCGGGACATTAGACACAAATCTTAAAATGAAGTTCAATCGACAAGTTACGTTTATCTGTTGAAACAGCCGGAATGTCCTGCTGTTATCGTAAAAAACGCACATACAATGCAAAAATGCGATTTGCTACAGTTCCTTTCAGAGGCAAATGAATATTGAAATGCGGAGGCATGTAATAAAATATTTAATTAAATCGAGCGAACGTAGAAATTACAAGTTTAATATAAAGTGATACACTATTTGTTTGATGTGATAAAATTAAAGATAAGATAAGCTTTTTTTAGTTCTTACCTTGCGAATGGTGTCTCTTCGACATCGTAAACGGCTGAAATAGGTTCCTTATGGACGAGTTTGTTTAGGAGCTCCTGTGATACACTCAGAAGTCCTTCACGCGAGTTCTTGATTTCTGATAACATTTTTACTAAATCACGCACACGCGGAGAACAAAACTGCCAAAAAATTTAATTTCCCGCAAAAGTTCGCTTTAGGAGGCCTTGAAATTCAACAGCAGCTGCCTCTTCCGTTAATTCAAACGAAAGGTTAGGAATAAGAATTTTACTTGTCCAAATTTTGTGTTAAAATCGAACCGATCTGCTGTCGCTGATAAATGCACAATATACTTAATTGCAGGAGACACTATTCACAAAACCATGCACTAACGATGGATATTATGCAGCAAACATGAGTTCAGTTGCACACGAAAACAAGCCACACTAGACTAAGCGCTGGCTTGCTATACTCCAACACAACTGCCACAATGCTGACATAGTACTGAATGAGAATTTCAAATGAAAGAGCGTAGCAAATGACAGGCCCTCTCTACGAAGTTTGCGGAACTAAACAGCCAACCAATTGGCAATTTAATCAAATTGCAATAAAACAAAGGTTACTTTTACTTTTCATTTTTATTAAAAATTGTTGTTTTAACATACAAATTAATAATAAAAGAAGGAATATATTAAAAAAATATATACATTCGTAATTCTAATTAATACAAATTTTGACTACAGGTTCTTCGGTTTCAAGTCTTCGGCTCTCGGGCAACGCTGAAGACAAGTCCTAGAACAAGTGCAGTTACTGTAAAACCCTGTGCTAACACCCTGGTACGCATCATGTATTGCGACATCTCCTTACGACCATTTTTGAAACTCCACAGGCCGTAAATAAGTGCTCCCGTTGTTAAAAGGACGCCTGAAATTAATTAAAGTTATTACTGATGAAGTTTAAACATTTCTGTACTCGCCTATTGGCACGAAAGGGTTTTCAGTGGCCTTCCTGACAAAACGGTCTCCTGCCGTTTCTGGTGCACGTAAACCATAATCTCGCTGCACTTTTATCCAGTCAAATTCTGGTTCAGCGTCAGGTTTAGAAGACGACATTTCTATATTTGAAATTTTTACGATCACCTAGTAAGTTTGATTGAATTTGACATCTTAAATTATCAAATGGATGAAAATTTTCATTAGAACTAATTCTCAGCAGACCAATTGTGTGTTTACCTAAAAACTTGTCATTTATGTCACTGCCTCCTATATAGTGTTTACGTTCATAAGAATAATAATAAATTTCAAATCACAACATAATTTAAATTTAATTGTGGAAGGAAAAACTCGAATGACATTAATTAATTTGTAGAACAACCGCATTTTGGGAAGAACATGTGATGTGAACGCTAAATACGGCTTAAAATGTATGGACCATAAATTACGTCTCGTGTATTTTACTAAATAATTATTCAGTGGCTTTTGAATTACTGATTCGATATAAAGCTGTCTGCTCGAAGTCTAAAAAAAACATTACCCTGATTCAAATTATTTGGGCATTTTGTTGATTCGTATAGCTACATAGCACGATTATTTCTGAACAACTAATTGCCACCTTTATCTGAATAAAGGAGCCAATTTATCAAAGCGCTGTACATACTTCCCCTAAATCTATGTTTGTTTGGTACGTTTATTTTCGCGTATCCTCTTCATTAGCAGTTATTATTGTGTAAGAAAATCAATAAAAATTCTATTTGTTCATTAAAAATAAACTGTACAATTTTTTAGATTATTCAGAATGAATAATTGTAGTAATAAAACAAAAATGACACGAAAAACCATTTAGAACGATATTAAAATGTAAGTGCTGAGGAGAAGACTGGAACACGATGAATGTTAAGTCGACTTTGGAACCGCTTTAACCCGACAGCTGGCGCCATACGTTTCAGAGACCGACTTTTTTTGGAAACGCTGAATAATATTTTAATCTTTTAATAAATTTGGCTGATTCTTCGAGTAGCTGCCTCATTTGGTCAGCGTTATCATCAGTCTTTCGTATGATAGCGACGTGTGCAGACATATTGTTTTTGTGTTTTGCGTAGTCACTGGCTGTGGGACCCGACGCCAGTCGGTATGCAAGTAAAATAAGCTGAATGTAATTTTTCTCTAAAAAAACTTTTTTAATTATTTTTTTTTCATTTTGTTGAATAGCTTATTGTTTTTTTTAGAGGTGTTACAAAAAATGACATAATTTTCATATCAATGGAATACCCACTGTTTAAGTTTAACAAAAATAATGTTATATTAAATCCAGTTGTGATTTATTGTAGAGAAAGGACGCAGTTTCCAATATATTATAAATTTAGATTTAACATAAACTAATATTTTTCAAAAATAATTAAACTATAAAAACTCTTGGTCTCTGAGACAGGCGCCAGTCACGATTAAAATTTATTTCGCGTTAGTTCTGGTGGATTAAATATGCCTCTTTCTACAATACAAGCCATTTTAGAAATAAAATTTTGTTATTTTCGGTGTCGTATGCCCCTTTCCCTATTTACTGTGTGTTAAAATGACCTCGTTTAACGCTGTTTTGTTTAGCGCTTTGACGTCTAGGAAGTCATCCTGAACGCTAAACAAGTGTATTAGGTTTTCGTGAGACCGTTTGTATAACAGTCACTTAATTGAATCAAAACGGCGTGATTCAATTAAGCAATATCTACCAGAAGAGTCTGCCAACAAGAAAGGTTCCACATAGGGTTGCCAGACGTTTCGGTTTTATCCCAGCAGGAAGTAGTCTGCAATTAAGAAATATATTGTAGATAAATCAAATCGTCATTCGGATGATTGACGTTTCGGATAATTGACGTTTGGATAAGCGACGCTCTACTGTAGTAATAATTTTTTTACTAATCAAATTGCAAATATTAATTAATTACATTAACAAATTTTGAAAAAAAAAACAAACATCGACATTTTTCTCAAAACTTTGTTTTACTTTTTTGGCTTCAAGTAAAAATAATTTGGAAAATTTGTAGCTCTAATGGAAAGTGTAAACTTCAACTGATGTAATATGTAAATTGCATACTTTCCGCTCAATTTTTAATAGGTATTATGACCGCAACGGTAAAACTTGGCTCATCCTGTACAGTGTGTACTGCCAAATGGAATAAATTCAGTAGTATCTGAATAACTGCATATTTATAAAAAATCCCGAAACACATAATTTTTAGTTTGTCTTGCAAAGTGAAAATTTCAGCCCTAACGCCAACCCCCTACGAGTGACAGTTGCAACCCCCGAATTTTTAAATACCTATTTGAAAGGTCTCTTTGTGCTCTATTCAAAAATGCTACAATTTAAAAATTGATTGGAAAAATGAAGAGTAAAAAAATTAATGTTTAACGAAATTTATCACAACAAACTAAAAAATGAAAAACCAATAGCGTTTCGTTCTTGGTAATGTAATATGTACAATAAAAAAACTAACGAAAAATAATATTAGAAACCCTTGAAACGACATTTAGAGAAAATGATTAAATAATTAGGGAGAATTTATTATTGATAACAATTATAATTTATTTTTGGAATGTAATAATGAAAATGAATTACATTATGTACGTACACACATTCATTATAAATTACTAAAAAAAATATATAAAGGTATGATGTGAAAGTAAAAATAAAGATCATCTTGGGCCGCATTACTTAACGAAAATCATGTATTAAAATGAAAATTATTATAAATATTATAATGACTAGTCTGGTCAATCACAAAATTCTAATCTATCAAATACAAAAAAGATCTAACATTAAATTTACACATAAAATTAATAAAATATATCTTCTTACGTGGTAACTAATGTTTTACACTAAAAGACTGTTAAAATGCAGCACGCAAAAATCAGTGTACTTACAAATAAAAACTGCACTTTCAGTTATCAAATAAATAAAAATTAATAAATAAAGCAAGATTATCTTCTTAGTTAATTCTGAAATTGCTTATTATAGTATAAATTTTGCAAAAGTTTTTCTCTAAGAAAAAGGAGGAACTTGCATCGCCTTCTGAATGAAATTGTTCCCATTTAACTTACAACCAGTTAACAGCGCAATTTTATAAGGCCAACAAATCTAAAATTTATGGCTGCAATTAATACTGACGAGGGACACATTTCAGCACACGACTTAAAACTCAAACCAAAAACAGCTACAACAAAAATTCAACAGAATTATGAGCCATAAGTACTTTGATCATCAAACAAATTCACATTTCACTCAATGCCAAAAGTATTTGTTTCTTCCACAGCCAGCAACAATTTCTCATACAACACTTCTGATGTGGGATAAGGTGGTAAATCTAGCCTATTGAAACATGTGTGAGCTCTTGGAAGACTATTCGGTTTGCCCCACTTTTCTATACAGAATTTGCGAGGACCTATAGAACCTCGGAGCGCTGAAAATCCCTCATATGGTATACTTGATGTCCCGGTAACAAATTGCAGCAGTCTTAATCTCTGCTCATTGGTGAATCTAAAAATAATTTCATTTTAAACTATGCAAGAATTATGCAAGCAAAGGTTACTTACCGTTCAATGGCTTGCCAAAACCACATTATAACAGGATGTTGATCGTGATAACCCCCACGATATTCAGTATTTTGTCTCCAATCTGTTAAATCAATTTCAACAGTACCAGCCATTACTAACTCTAATTCTCTGGCATCAAATACGCTCACTAATCTTGGATCGACAACTTCATAGAAACCTCTTACTAGACATTCAGTTTGTTCTGATACTCCCCGCTCCAACCGCCATCTCACAACTCTTTCCAAATATTCCTGAATGAATATGATTTTTACTGGTGAACGGACACTAACTAAATATTACCTTTTTATTTTTTTCAGTCACTGGCATGTTTCTACCGCCCGGTTTCAGTTCTCTTTCTAAAACTTGACCGAACACTTCTTCCGTTACAGAAAAGGTCAATTCCAATTCACCCTGTAACGACACATCATTTTCTCGTATCCACTGAAGCGATTGGTGAAACTCAGAATCTAAACTTTCAAGATCTGATAACGCTACTGGCAACCGAAGTAAGGCTTTATAAAAAGGCCTTGTGAAGAAGGCATCTAGAAGATACTGATGTACTAATGCTAAGCCTAAGACTCTTCCACTAAATCGAAACCTGAAAAAAAAATAATTATGAAAGTGTCATTTTGCACAGAATTATGGCAACTTACCATTCATGGTAATTATCAACAAATGCAGACATTGGTGAAACTTGAACTGTATAAGTGTCATTTGCAGAATATTCAAATAAACCATAATATGGATTGAATAATTCTCTCGATAGAAGGAAGAAAAATTCTCTAGATGGACCGCCATAATCCAAGCCTTCTTCATTATCCCAAACTACGCATAACTTTCCTTTTTGTAATTCCTTCTTATTGGCAGACATTATTCTTCGGAAGGCATCTTCCAGTAAATGATCTCGACGTATGTGAAGCCTGCAAACCCATTAACAATTATGCTTCTATTTGCGCACAAATTAAACAATCAATAGTTTAAGTCTGAACATTGTGAGGCTTCATGTTGTCTTAAAAAATATTTTAAACATAATAACAAATATTACAAATGTTTTGTTTGTAAATTGGTAATCCATTAGTAATTTTTGTTGTGTGTTGCTTCATTTTAAAATTTATCTAGAGAACACGCATGTGCAAAAAATTATTGTCATATACAGCAACACAGATAAGTTTCTGACCATCAGTGTCTCTTAGTTTTAATTCATTCAAATAAAATTTTTGCTGTTAATTATAAAATTCTCTTCAATCCATTAAATGCAATGTTTCTGTCAACCTTGTTATGATGGATTACCATCAAGAGATCATGCCAACTGTTGGAACTGACACAAACACCATGAATGTGAATCAAGTAAGAACTTGTTAATTTGCCGCCTCTCAAAACTTGTTAAATTTTTAAGACTATGAAATCAATTGAAAATTATCAGCTGAGAAAAGGCGGCAAGTTACATAGCTCACTATAGAAACATTCATTTATGTCCAGTCTGTATAAGACATTTTCACTTTGGTTAATATTTTTTTCTTATCAAAACGGTGACGGAACCAAAGATATTTTCTCTCATATTCCGTTGCCAACAGTTTTGTACAATCTCCCACATCACCCAAATGTATGTATGTCCTACGACCAATGTCTCAATAATTTCCGTATGTTAATATAAGTGCAGACATGAGGATAGGTTTAACTTGAATGAATACAGCAATTGAATTCTTCTTCACATGCATACAACAATTAATTGATGTTATTATCATTTAAGATTCATTGGACACCTTTATTAATATTTTAAATTAAACTGAGGCTTCTTCTTTTAAAATAAATACCAATAATGAATAACCTGTTGATATTATTGTTGTTTCCCAATGTGAAACTTATAAAATAATTTTCAATTATATTTTGTATTTGTCGACTAGCAGTTTTTAAATGATGTTACATTGCTATCAAAGTTTTTACAACCCATCTAATTTATTTTCAATTTAAATACCTACTTTAAATGACTATTACTCAGTAGAAGATTTTAGGCCGACAACAAATTTAAATTTGGCCATATCATAAATTTGTGAATCACTTACTTAAATTTTCCAGGCCCTTGTCCGTATCCTTTACTTTCAAGCTTCCTGTAAAAATTCCTCAATTTGGCTTCGAAATCGCGACGATGGGGAGCCGGAGTTCTGTGCCTGCTCAATCCGGGCGAAGCAACCGGCGATGGCTGCGGCGACCCTCTGGGACTTCTTCCGGTGACACCTGGCGTCGTCGTGCTGGTAACCGCCGGCACATATGACATAATCTCCTGTTCGAACAGGCTGCAAAATGAGGCGCATTTAAAAATCAGAGCACGCATGCCACCGCTATCAATTAATTATGCGAAAAGGAGAAAAATGTGGGCGCTATTGCTTAAAGGGCAATAAAAACGTTTTATAAAAATTATTTCCAAACGATGATACCCTTTTAATTATATACTACTAGGCTCAAGGCCGAATTGTTTTGTTTTATAAATACGTTGTAGGCTTAATATGGAATATTGCGGACTCCCACCGAGCAGAGTGTACATTCTGATGTGCAAGTAAAAATAACACCGACGAATCATAAATTACACGTAAGTGTTATAAACATTTCTTTCCTGCAATTGAAAGTAAACTAATCTGAGCATTGCCCCTTCCAAAATAAATCCACTGCAAAGAGGAACAAAAATAAATGAATAGATAACACTTAAGGAGCGCACATTGACAAATATTTTTTTATTTGCGACACTTAAATGATTCAGAAGATAGCATGAAGGGTATCTTTCGTAATTAAATCCTCGTATCCAATTTATTAATGAGGCATTTTTGATAGTGATATTTTTACTGAGGAAATGTTGTTTGTTTTTGCACAACTTATCGGCGGATGTATAAAGCGCATAAAATTTACCTCGATTTCATTAAAACAATCGCCAAAAGTGAAGGTCGTTAAAACTATAAAAAGCAAGCAATAATAATTCATTATGGAAATTTTTTTGATGAAAGTTACAAATAATATGGAACGCTCTATAAACTTAAATTAATGGAAAAAAATCGCATCTTTAAAACTGAATTAAAGATTTAGTTACGAACTGTTAACTTTCGGACCCAATTTGTAAAAATGTGACTTTTAGAACATAACAAAGCAGTAAATTCAGCAATTGCAAGTTAATCTGGTAAAAACAAGATTCTTGAAAATATTTTCATGTTTTCAAATAAAACGGCGTTGTTTATTTAACGAATCTATTATAAAAATCTCGAAACTGACGAGAGACAACAAAGTGTGCGAAATTAATTGCGTATTTAACAGTGTTTTTTTATGAGACTACATTTTCACATAAAAATCACATGTAATAATAACTGTCGTCCTCGCTGTTTAAGTGTCCATCTTCTAATAAAGTATCACCTAAATCTGGATGTAATTCAAAATGATCGAGACAAGAACACCTCCCGGACTGGAGCTCTGTAGGCAGTACCGTTCGTTTAATAAAAAAACTGTTTATTTTCGTTTCAAAATTGGTGAATAAAAATTGTAATAATTCATCATAAATAATGGAAATAAATCTGCGTGAAATATCATCAAATCTAAGAGTAAAAAGTTCATCCTTTCAAGTATTAATTAATTTTTCGAAATATCCCCGCTTCGCCTATAAACCTACTTGCATTTGGGTAATCGATATATTTTTGTTTCCATTGTAAAGATTTGTGTAAAAACAATTTTAAATGAATAATATTGTTTCTTGATAATAAGACGTTTAATTGCTAAATTTGAAATTTTCTCTTTGGGACAGGGTCGACTGACAATTTTAAATGTTCTCCTGAACGATGGAATTTTAATTGTTTTTACTGAAATGTAGGGTTGAGGTGTAATGTTCAGAATTACAGGAATTCATATTTTATAGGTGGCTGACAATGAGATAGTTATGAAAAGGGGAAAGAAATTTAAACAGGTATTTTATGATATATTAAGGATAATATCAACTCCAATAAGTACAAACACATATTGCGAGTTCAAAAAAAAATAAGACTTGCTGATGGAAAAATAAAATGCCTATAGTCAGCTTTATACAACTGTCACAATAAATTCTAAGGTTTGTAATACAGATCTACCAACCACATAACCACCAACTAGGGTAGAAAGGGTTGACACTAGTTTTGTTTGTCAGGTGCAATCCGTGCAAAAAGTGCAATATAATCAGTTTGAATTCTTTCAGAATGAATCACAATTAACAATATTTTAAGAATATGTTTGCAAAAATGGCAGAAGACAAAACATTTATTTATAATGCAAATCAAAATTAATTAACAGCAATACCAATGTGGCTGGGACTGTATTTTCAAGTAACCTTACTTTCCAATAATAATTTAGTTTTTAGACGTATGTTCAAAGTTATTGATTTTGCATACGTGTAAATCGATCAAAAACCTTGCATTTTTCGATTGTCGGTTCTAAAAAAGTAACTAACAGTTGGTATTACTACCGAATCGTGACTGTGGATATGATGACTAATAACAACTACTGTCAAAAATGTGTCTTACATTTTCTACTCGTTACCAACCACAAGAACTGTAAATTCTCTAGAATCAAAGGTTTAAAAATATTATTTTATTTTTTTAACATATTTGTGCGCCAAAAAAATCGTGTCTATCACACAACCAAAAACTGTTTTCGCGAGTATTGGCGTCTTGACCTGCAAATCATGTTCGTCCGCTATTATTTCCAATATTTTTAATTTAAATATGAGAATTAAATTATTAAATTTTACATTACAAAATGTTTCGTTAGTAGTTATTTTCGAAATGGAGGAAGACTTGAAAAGCTGAAATTAGCGAATGTTGTGGTCGATAATGTTTTTTTTCTAAAGGCAGACTTAATTTCACTTTCATTTGCTCAGCATGATACCTTTTACTCATCATTGCCAATATAAAATTTAAAAAATATATAATTTGATAGCCTCCTAGAGCAGAGTTTCCTCAAACTTTGTTCTGTAGCCCGGTTATTTTTATGCTTCTCTTTGGAAGATAAAACTTTTCGATCATATGGTACTTTGTATGGAGAACACTACGAAAGATGTTAGGTGGTACTGCCTCGCCATTTACACAAAATGTGTCCAATTTCTCGGTTTATATTAGAAACTTGAATAAGAATGGTTATTATTAGTCGACGATTTTTCCGAAGAGGTTATTAGTCTCGAATTAAATTGTTTTGTTGCTTCTATTAATATCATTGTAAAACTCACAGTCTGACGTCTTATTTATTTTGACAGTGCAAGGAAAAAGTATTGTACGAATGAAAAAAACTTAAGATTAATTTAGAAGGCAATAATATAGATTTCGCAGAGTAAAAAAGATAGCTTTATTTTTCCGAAACATGGTCTTTGAAATGGACTTTTCAATAAAATTAAGTTCCCATAAAGCGAAAATATTGAACATTTTTTATTTGTTACATACCAACCCTTATTAATGTTAATATAAAGGCCGGCAGATATTTTTTTAGCTCTTGTTGAATTTAACTTCAGTTGATTTCAAGGAAAATAATTTTTAAAGAATTTATACGTTTGCTTCTTCGTTTTTGTCAGGTTAATTTTGTACTCCGAAACAAAATCACAATATCCACAAATTAATTTACTTTTTGTTGCTTTATATTTTTGATTTTCGATTAGAAATTAATATTTCATAATTTAAAAAAAAATAAAGTGTTTACTAGTTAATTAAGTTACTTAACTGTAGTATTTAATTTTACAACAAAGTACTAAAGTTTGTTCCAATTTCAAGTAAGAAATGTGCTTTCTTTGGCTTCAGACCGATAGCAAACATTTACATGTATGCTTATCAAAATAATTTTTATTACCAACGACAAAATATGCACAAACATTACAAAAGCCATATTAATCGAGGTAATTGAACTGCAACAAAATATAATTTTGTAACGATTAAGATAAAGACACAGAAAGAATTTTGTTCCTACCAATGATTGAACTTTTACAATTTTTTAAAATAACGAATAATAAGATTTTTATCAAATGTTATAATTTAAATCTTGATACTTAAATTTGCTTAAAAGGTAAACATATTTCACAATGGTATTTATATGAGCTCTATTAATATGTCGATTAAAACTAGAACCACCTTGTATCATCAGGTTCTAACAATAACAAATTTTCAATTTATTACATTCAAATAGATAATGGACAGCCTTTTTTAAACTATACCACGAATCATTGCTTAAATAAGAACGGTTAGGCATGCCGTATCATCGGACACCGTCGATTTTTAATATACCACTTGGCGATTAGTCTCATTTCGTAAGTAAGAACCTTATTTTTATATTTAACTCAACTAGTTCCCAGAGCTAATTAACGATCGACACTTATCATCGCAATAAAAGTCCTAATAAACATAAACAAGAACACGATTTAAGTTCAAATAGTCTCGTGTAGCAAAATTAAGTTACAATAAACGCTTCCCCAAATTAAATCTAACGCAATGCCACTCTTATTTTGTTTCTGATCGTGGAAACTTTCGTCGGGAAGTTTTCTTAGAAATCATAATAAAAAACATTTTGCAGCTCTGTTTACACGCCAAAGGTGAATTGAGGCCACCGTGTAGATACAAATTTATTTCAAATGTTCACTTTTAATCTATCGGGTCGTATGTTTGCTTACTTGTAAAATATTGCACCTAAAAAGCGAGGACCGTTTTTAAAACACATTGTTTGCTAATGAGCGTCGAAATAATTGCGAAAATGTGATAAAGTAATTTATAGCTTTTTTTTTGTAAAACGCAGTTAAAACACTATCAGCCTGGTATCTGGTAGTAATAATATCTTTAAAAAAATGTGAAGAAAAAATATTATCACTGAATTAATCGAATTAATTAAAAAAGCCGCCTTTCTTGATTTGAAGTCGCTGCAGCTTAAAATAAAACTTATAAATATGGATATACCTAAAATTAGATTACCACTGAGGACTGAAAACAACATACTTACAGACTGAATATAATGCCTAAGGTTTTGGTTACAATTCCCATTTTTTACACTTTACGCACTCTTATAAACGAAAAAACGTATCAAATTACGGTCGTAAACTTGAACTAAAGTCGCGTTAAGTCATTTCTTAAATAAAAAAACGATTTATCTATTCATTGAAAATTGTAAGTAAATGTTTGCTTTGGAAATTTAAATCTAAAGTCAACAAACTCTGCGCCCGCAACAATAAAGCTCATATTTTAAAATAAAAAATAATCCGTAACGACCACTAAACGCACGCTGAAAAGCGCCAGTGCTCGAGTGACATACGCACGCACCGTACGCCGCAACCGCACCAAATGTACTTCAAATAGTTAAATGTGAAGGTGGACGGACAGAACAAAACGTGTAACAGGGTGGGGACTTCTCTGTGTACACACACACACCATCGTGTTATGGTCACTAGAGCGAAAAAGAAAAACGACCGAAAAATCAACGGAATTTTTGATCGACTTTTGGCGCATCTTTAACCAAGCCGTAAATTTCTTTCAGCGGCCGGAATCGAATTAAAAAACAACGACCGTAAAATCGTATCATTTTAGAAAATATCTCGGCGTTTGGTGCATGCGGCCAGATGTTGGCATATTTTCTGAAAATAACATTTTGATGGAAGGCGCACACACTCCGACCGGCGAATTTGTAAATGTATTTGCAGTGGGTGCAATGTCGCCGGATAAAAAGGAAAACACACGTAAAAAGGGTCAATTTATAAAAACACAACCGCTTATCAAATACATGTGTTATTAAACACTTACGCATGCACAATCCGGGGTCAATGCATTACAGAAGGGTACGAAACTTATTAATTCATCACATTGTATCGACCGTTGTTGTAACTTACGAGACAATCCTATTTAAAACTGAGTCCAATTTGAAGAAACTCGGACCCTTGTTGAATCTCAGTAAAGGCCATAAATTAAAAGAATTGCCCCGTTTCGTTCCATTGGTAAAAATGTCACAACAAATTGCCCTGTAAAAGAGAATCCGTGTTGTAGCCTCCAACATGGAGAGCATACAACTCAATTTTATTCCCAAAAATTGTGCATAAAAAAAATAAACAAAGCGGCCGCTTCTTAGTGAAACGGAACGGACTAAAAACTCGCCCGGAGTTACAAAAAAAAAGAACCTAACTGTAACAGTTAAGAGATCCAAATTGTAATTTACGATCTAAAAATTTTTTGAAGTTATGAAAATTATAGACTTTAAAAAAGCAGTAGCATAATTCTCCTCTACGAATGGAATGTGTTTGTTAAGAATACACGGAATGCAACCTGCGTTTTAGAGCAGATGTGTGCATGTGTATAAAGACACTTTTAATAATAAGGGCACATTAGGGTAAAAACGGCCCGACGGTAACGGTACTTCGATTCGCATTTTATACCTGTCCGTGAAATTTACCTGAAATCACGTAAACAGGTTGAACTAGCGAGAGAAATTTTCGTTCACTCCCGAAGGCGCAGTTCATGCTATCATTTTCACAATTACTAGTTAACAATCCAGTTCGCTGCAATTGCAGATAACTTCACTTCTCGCTTCGAAAATAAAGGGATAATAATTAGTCCACTCATTTTAGTACTAATGTTCTCAAAAATTCCAAGTGAAGATTTTCCTTCGGGATTTTCTTTGTATCGCTATAAGAAATCCTGTGTAAAAAGTCCGTTAAAAATCATGTCCGCCAAAGAAATTGTTGAAGGTCGACGGTCGCGGAAATCAGTTTTTCTCAAACATCTCGTGAAGTATTGATTTTACGTGAATTTTGGTTGTTACAAAATTTGTTTATTATCAAAATTTGCACAAAAAAGGTTCTATACAAAATTTATGTGGAACCAATGGTTTTCCGGATATGAGACTGAGAAAACTTGGGCACTGCGATGCATTCGTTTCCACACCACCTTTGAGGAAGAATGCAAAGTGCGTTTTTTTACGTGATGTTTTCATTAGGCCTATTATGAGTCATTTTCTTTTACTTCTTCGTCTCTGTCTTCTTCTTCTTCATCTCATTCATTATTGTTATCATCTGCAATGATTTCAGATTCCACTGCCGCATCATCGGACGTATGATTGGCCACGACAAAAGCCACATATTATTGAACATGGTAATCCTAACTTTGGAGTCGTTTTCATTCGACGAAGTTGTTCTATTGCTTTTACATTGTTAATATTGTCATCATAACCATCAAACACTACTACTATATTACAACTATATAAATGCGTCATATTGTCTGTATAATACAACATCAAACTTTCTTAGCCTCATATCTCAAAAATTATTGATCCCACGTAAATTTTGTATAGAACCTTTTTTGTGCAGATTTTGATAAGAAACAAATTTTATAATAACCAAAATTCAAATAAAACCAATACTTCACGAGATATTTGAGAAAAAATGATTTTCGCGACCTTCAACAATTTCTTTGGCGAGCACGATTTTTTAACTTAGACTTTTTATATAGTGTTGCTTATAGCGATACAAAGAAAATCCCGAAGGAAAATCTTCACTTGGATTTTTTTTTTGTACAAAATGACTGGACTAAATATCTGGAACATAAAAAACGCGGAAACCCCAACTTTCACTTTTTCGATTAACGGTGAAAAGACCCTACCATAACCATAAAAACGAACAAACCTTGGACTGAAATTTATTACAATTTACGACAAGTTACTTCTAAGGATCCCAAACCGTGACAATTTGAAAAGGCAAAGCATCCCATTACGCATTTAAATATTAACACACAAACGACTGTAGGAAAATTTGCAGAAAATCCGTTTCCATTGCAAACTTTTAGAAATTCAACCTGGGAATTGTGTCCGAGGAGGCATTGTTTACACGAATACGAATGCACATGCGAGAGTTATATTGCACACAATGCGTTCTCGTTTTATTCTCGAAAAACGACAGCCCAAACTTCCTTCGACATCTAACCCCTGCCTGCACGTCCGTTCAAATTAAAACGACTTTATTAACATGTACATTGTAATTCCCCGCTTGCGATATCCGTTTAAGTGTAAAACAATAGCTGCTGCACTTTTTTTAAACGGAAACAAATTATAGACTTTTTGTTGATACGTTAGAGTTTTATATTTCAAATTCTGAAAGTTAAGAGTTTTCCCAAGAATATCCGTTTACGTTTATCATCGTTAACAGGTGCGATTCCTCTGAAAAAAACAATGTTCAAAATATGCGCCGTTGAAAGTGAGCACAAAAACAGCAAGGTCTTAAAATTTTTAAAATGTAATTTGCGGGTAAAAACGGTCTACATACACATGTTGCAACGTAAATACGTGATTCAATCAATAGTGTCCCTATTTTCTTTTTGTAAATACGTTGCAAACTGATTATAACGTTAATTAGTGCGTGAACTGACGGTTTAGTTCATGGCACTTTGTACAACAATTTCGGACGTTAAGAGATCGATTTTTTGCAACGTACTGAAACCAATTTGTGAATACCTTTTAAATCACTTTCGAATTTTACAACCATATTCTAAGAGTTCTAAAGATGTTTATTGAGGTAAATAAAAAATAGAAGCGATTACTATGGCCTTTTTTAACTGCGAGCTTGGTAAATCACAATTTATACCCTTCTTATAATAAACATACCATACGATCGATACTTGAGTAGCCCCGTTGCAAAACCAGACATCTCGATTTTAAGTTAATTTTGAACATAGCAATTTTTTAATAAAATTGTAAAAAATTGTCTAATTAATTGGTTGTGCACCTGCACACATTCTAATTTTGTAATAAATGACGAGCTGAGTTCAACGATAACAATAACTTAATTTCCCATTTTCAGATGTCTGGTTTTGCAACTGGGCTGCTCACTTGATACTCTAAAAACCTACGAAATTATTATGGTTTCAATTTACGTTGGTAGCGAAAGTCACATCGGATACTTTAAGGTTACATTAGGGTTGTCACAATTTGAAAATGTTGCGCGAAACTGTTGTATGCATGGCAGTACAGAATACGTCTATTTTCCAACTTTACGTATTGACTATTAAACATTCTGTAAAATACGAAGTGATGTACTGCCCATTCACAATGATGTTAATGTTAGGATGGTAATGTTAACGTAAAGTTAGTGTTACATCCAAAACAGTACAAAATCACTTCGATGTTCACAATGATGTTAATGATAATGTTAGACTTTGACTTAAAAGCGCTTTCAACTCTCATTTTTTTGCGTTTTACGTTAACATTAACATCACTTTTAACATCCACCAATGAAAATACGTTATTTTGACAATTTCAATTGACATTACAAAAAAGATTGTCATAATGACATAAGATTGCCAATCGCCATTCATTGAAAATAAATTTTTTATACGTTAACATCATTGTGAACACTGAGAGACTTAACATTACTATTAACATTAATATTACCACTAACATTACCATTAACATTAACATCATTGTGAATGGGCAGTTACTCTTCACTATCAACAAAAATTTTAAAAATGTAGCTTTCTCGACGATAAAAATTTTCGATCATACTGTACACTATTTTGTATATAAATATGTAATACAAAACGGCCGTGAAAAATGTAATGCTATTGTTTTGGGAAATCCGTATGAAAAAGTAAAAGTGGATTATGCGCATTACACAAAAGGAGCACTAAAAATGAAGCAAAAACTGAAACGCTTTAACAATGTTTGACGGTATCTATTTAGAAACGAATTTTTCAGATTGCATTCATTTTAAAAGGTACAACTGCGGTCACTATTCTTTAAAAAATTTATATATTTTTTTTATACAAGCGAAATAATGTGTTTTCAATTAAGTACCGATTACTGTGTACTGATTAGGCCACTGACTGAAATATCTACTTATAATATTATTGACTAAATAACTGAAAGTAAATTAATTTATTTGAAGTTGAATTTTGCCATTGGATTAAATCAATATAATTCTACTATAGGCGCTTTTACAAAGCATTATTGAAATAATAAAATTACATTACAATTCTCCCTTTTCGGAAAATCTTAAATAAAAAATATGACAACGCAAAAATTATTCCATGCCGTGCCAATCACAAATAAATCTTTATTTTTTAAATTTCATTTCTGCTTGTAAAGAATTTTAACGGAAAAGTACTAATATGCTGTAAGACTTTGATGTGGGCAATCTATCATAAGTGGATTATTTTAATTAAGTGTTAAACCGTTACAACTAGGCACCTTTAGTTTGAGAACATAGCCATCGTCTTAATAAAAAAATTAAGTACCCAATTAAATTTAATAAGAACTCTGAATATTAAATCTGAGAAGTTTTAAAAGTGAATTATTCAAAACTCCACACCACATCACTAAACTGAAAGTGAACCAAAGTTTTACTTTTCAGGAAAAGTTTTTAATTAATTTTAAATAAAATTCACTAACACACTTATTTAGAATTGCATATTGAGGTAACATATTCAAAGAATAAACTATCGATGGTTAACAATTAATGGTGGGTTTGATTGTCTTTTATTTATTCAAGCACCATTAATTATAAATTGTAAAATAAGGAAAACTTACTACAACAAGGGACACATTTTGATTATCTTAAAACTGTTCACACAATTTCTAATTAAAACAACTAATGTTTTTTATTTGTAAAAGTTGTAATCGTAATTTTATATGTATTTTTCATTAAATATCTATAAAAAACGCTTACATAAAAAGTTGCGTTTGTAAATAGTTACAATAAATTATGTCCCTATTTAATTTTGTAACAGTTGCCAATTGACAAAGTATAGAATTACTTAATTACATTAACGGCCAACTAAGTGCTGTACATCTGCTTAAAACAAACACACAAAATACAAACTCAACTGTATACTGTGCTATTTTTTTACCCTAAAAAAAAACAAGCTAGTTGAGTACAGAGTTGTTCAACCCATTGTAATTAATGACTTTAGTTCAACCGTGGTAACTACAATTTTAACGATTTCGGTTTTTGGTTTTCTTTCGCCATTGAAAAATAAATATTTTGATCATCATAAATTAGTACGCCATAAATTAAGTTCTATTTGTTTAAAACAATTTAAAAATATAATGCTGTATAAAGAAACATTATTCAAACTGCCATGCAATTTTATTTAAAATTTAAAAATTAATTCGCAGCTGTTTACCACATGTAAATGAGCACAGTCACCCCACAATAGATTGAAGATATGAAACACTTCAAATAAAAAAAGTACCAAAACTCACCTCAAAAGAATTGTAAGGTGAATGTCGTGGCTAAGTCTGTCCAAGGCTGAAGTTCCATCAACACGAACTGCATTAATTTTATCTCTCAAAGAAGTTGAAGTTCCAACTGGTGGATGTCTTTCACGTAATATATCGAAAATATTGGGTTGTCTTAAAAAAGCCACAACTTTATCATTATATGCTGCTGGTATCTCAGGGCCTGTTGGAATCGAACATGTTGTGGTTGGTCTTGGAGGAGGTACTGGAGCCTACAAAAAAATTTCATCATTAACATTTAAAAAGGAAGAAAATTAAATTAGAAGCAACAACAAGAACTGTTAGTAACTACCCCCTGAATGAACTCACCCCTTGATTATCATCAGGAAATCTTCGAGTACCCGAGTAAATTACTTGTTCAGTAGGAAGTCTAGGGTCCATGTATGAAGTCCTTCTGTTATTGTGATCTATGAAGAATTGCTACCACACCAAAATTAGTAATCAAAATACTTAATAGCGTTATTAGTGTTACACAAAATTAAGCCCCAAAATAGAAATTACTAATTGATGCTAACCTTTGAATTACGGTCTTTTTTGGTATCCCAGCCGGGAGGCAATTCCTGCGATGTGTCTGCAAACATATTCACCAGAGCCACCAATTCTTTATTATGCTGATACTTTTCAAAAGTTTCTGGATCCCTTCGAATCCGTCCAATCATATATTTAAGTGTACCATTTCGATTATACAATGACAGAGCATCCTAGAAGCAAATTTTTTTTAACATAAAAGCACTAAAATTTTTAGAGAATCTTACTTGATTCATGTGAAGAATAGTAAAGAAATCAGGCCTAGTTAAAAGTCGACAACCAGGTGGAATAGCAGAGTAATCAACTTCATCAATGCGATTTGAACTTATTGTACGACGAATACTTTGATAACGCCTGTCTAACTGTCGCCGTTGTTGTTCAGCTCCTCCTCCATTTGGTATTATTGAAGCACCTCCAGCAGGACGTTGCCAGGATGTGGTCCGAGTTGCATGATCAATATAAAAAACTCGACCGTGACTATCCATTCGAGCTTCCCAAACTGTAAAAATATAAGAATTAACTTTTCATAAATTGTTCTCTTTGTACAGGGTGTCCCATCACTTGTTGCCAACCCCCAAAATTGAGCATTAATTGAAAGTTATTTATTTGAAATTTGGTGCACATATGACTCTGGTATAAAGCTAGAAATTTCTGATTTTAAATGTTAATTGTCGGTGTTAGTTTTCGAGAAAAAAAAATAAAAACTGTTTTTTTATAGAAATAATATCTCCCAATTTCGTCAAATTTCACTTTTCAGGATCAGTATGATTGTGATAAAGATATTCAATAAAAAAAAAATTCCAAAGGCTGTAATTAATCTAAAATTTCCTTATATTGGAGTCTTTAGGGCGTAGAGCAATATTTTAAAAAATAATCTGTTTATTACCAATTGAAGGGTTTGCTGCAAAAAGGAAGTAGCTCCAATTTTTCCAGTTGTTGGGAAACCAAACAAAAAGTTTAATAAACTCAAATTTTAAGTTAGGTATGTAAAAATATTGTTGTTGCTTACTTTCAATTATGGTGTTTACATATTAGAACAGTATTTTCATTCAAAAATTATCGTCCAGATGACGGTACGTGGATGATTCTTGGAGCTACCTCCTTTTTGCAGCATACCCTTCAATTGTTAGTGGCATTTTAGATTTATGTTTAGATTTATAAATAAGGCGTCGATTTGGACTTGGTAATTTCGGTGTAACTTTACTATTTTTAGTGTAATTAGTTGCATGATGATTCCTATATTAAGTTATTTTAATGCTCTACAAACGTTTGATTATTTGAAAATTATATTCCAACAGAATCTATTGTCTAGAACCCCAGTAACTACTGTCAGGATTCTCTATGAGCGGTACATTTAAAAAATTCTCTTAAATTTCTTCGATTTATAATTTGATGTCCGCTCATTTGGGAAAATTTGGCACAATTTCACGGTAATCATTTTTTATTACTCTACAGACATCCCAAATACACTATAACAACTTACATGGCGGTAATGGTTCATCATGTTCTCCGGTAACTTCAGGTAATGTAACTACACGAGGTGATCGTTCCGGAATTGATGGCAATCTTGTACTAGTTATATGCCTCAACGGTAAGGGTATTGCACCACCACTTGCTTCTCCTTCTCTAGATGAACCATCAGAACGTTCCCGTATATGTAAACTTAATCTGGGATGTTCCTTGTATTGCTTGAGAGTCAATTCAGGCTTAGTTAAGACTGGATGTCCATCACGCATTTCAGCTGAATGCGTCACTTCTTCTGAACTTTCTAAACTACTTGAAAAGCTTCTATCTAAAGTATCTATGCTTCTTATATCTGCACGTCTCACTTCCGGTGGTGGAACAACCTCTTGTCCCTCAACAGGTAACTCAGGTTTCGGTAATTTCAAAGTTGGAGGTCTCAACTCTTCAGAACTTTTTAAAGTTTTCGCATGATGTGTTGGTGTTGGAGGACATGTCGGCAAACTATTACTTATGCATGCCGTTCTCATCATAAGACGCGATTTAGGAAGCAATGGAGTTCTTGGAACTTCTTTATTTACCGTTTCATCAGAAGTGGTTCCTTCAGAACCACTTGAAAGTTTTGTATGTAATTTATTTGAGCACTCTTGGTTTGTATCACATTCTCGCAATTCAGTCTGAGATTCGGTTCTTGGATTAGAAATTTGTCTGGTTAATGGTTTGTGGGGTTTCAGTGCTAAATCAGGATTGAAGTCGTTCATGATTCCTTCAAAAGAACTACTACTGTAAGTTGACAAAGAACTTTGACTATCTTTTGCCTCTAATGTTTCGTGGGTAATGAAAGAATCTTTGCAAGGATTAGAAGTTGAGGGACTGCTGGTATCCAAATTTCTCGATAAAACTGTGGTTATATAGTTATCATTTCCAATATTTCCAACAATTTTTTTGCTATTTTCCATAAACGTTGGCTTACAATGCTTTGGTGTGTCAAGGCAATCATAGTTTTTGCTACATCCATCAGTAGTATCACAACTAAATTCTATCTTCCCATTTTCATCGGTATCGATTAATTCAAATCCAAAGGTATCCTCAGGTCTTTGCAATTTTTTTGGTTTATGCTCTCTAGAAACTACAGGAGGTTGATAGGCCCCATTTAAGGCATAAGACCTTTGTACACGTTTATGTCTAGGAGGTAATGGCGGAGCAGACTGATCACAAAATTTTTGACCAACATCTATATCTTTGGTTTTATCTGAAGGCGACGAGGAAGTAGCAGCCCAAATTGGATAATATTCTCTACTGGGGATTTTCGGGATTTTCTTTTTCGTACCGCTCATGCTAGTACTTTCTGACCTTTGCAAACCTTTCGACGCTTTTCTTCTGGCTCCAGATTGTATTTGCTTGTTTTGATCACTTCGTAAATCTTCTAACGAATTCGACGTTTTCAATTTCGGAAATTCATATTCATCTTGAAAGCCATCATTCTCAATACCATTGCATTTTGATTTCGTTTTTAATTTTATAAATTTGTGAGGTTTTTCTCGGGGTTCCTTTATTATTAGGGGTTGCGTTTGAGCTAAGCAGTCTATAGTTGAGCCGCCGTAATAACGAAAACACAACAATTTTCCACAGTCTGAAAACAAATTAATCGGTAAAAAAATAAAAGAGAAAATTGAGTAATAAATCACCGTTGTGAGCCTGTGGTACGTCTAAGAGCCACATGATGCTACACTCTTCTTTATCAAGTTTTTGTTGACCAAGGCAATCTTTCGGATCGGTGGTGTCTGCAAAAAAAAAACAAAGACGATTTTAAGCTCCAATAAACTATGTTGTTACTATCTTTTCATAAATGAATTAAAAATTGTACGTTTCTTTCTATTTCCGTTTTTTTTAGAATCTTTCCCAATCTGTCGAAATATTTCTCACAACAGCAATTTCAAAACTAATTTCTGTAAACAATAAGTTAAGAACGAATTTTTATAAATCCAGTAACTTGTAGTTCAGTTTGATTAGAATGGTCATATCAAGCAATGGAAATGAAATACAGTGGACTCGCGTTACAGCAAATACGAGAATTTTTGGTATGTTCGCATAAACGAAATTTTTGCACTACAGCAAGTATACACAAATAATCTCAATATTGAACAGATTGAAACACTACAACTCTGAAGTGCCTTCATTCATTTATTCTTGTTGTACTTATTTAAAATATGACGTTGGAAATAATTAAGGAGTTACGTTCGCAAGTTTGTTCATTACTGGACATGAATTGTAAATAAGAAAATAAATTTAATTTCCTATGTCAATACAGTCAAACCTGCAGAAGACAGAATTATTTGGAACGAAAAAAAAAAGATCCGCCTCAGTCACGTTTCAGGCTTATCCAGTGGTAGACAGGATTCCAATTTATCCAGACTGTATAAGAGGGTTTCTTCTCTATTAACGTTATTTGCATATCTAAGTAAGATTCACAAGTTAAATTACTATTTTGATGTTTATAATACAGAATGGTTCGTAATAGCGGCGTTCGCACTAACACGAGTCTACTGTATACCTATATCAACACAAGGAACAAAACGAACAAAATTTATGTTGATAGTGATCAGTGAAGGTAGATAATATAACCTACCGGGTCCTTTTTTAACATACGATGTAAATATCCCTACGTTCAATTTAAATGAAACAGTCAATCAGCAAATGTATGCAACCAATCACATTCCTTCACATTCTAAATAATACGCTAAACAATATAAAAAGCCTGCGCATCATTTCTTTAAAAAATGGAATTTAAATTATTACTGTTCCGACAGATGGTATTGATCTGTCGGGATAATTGATGGAACGTAAATCTCTAACTTGTCTGAAGCTATTTATATTTTGATATCAATTCACAATATTAATTTTTTCTTCTTCTGATTACTAACTGATAACTGATAACTAAATTCCAAACAAACTTCAGCAATGAAATTTTTTTATTTCTAAAAAAGTTACTTTCGAAATTGACGTCCCCTATTGCCACGCGTGGAATAGTATCACGCTACAGTCCGAATTTACTTATGCTTATGTTGCTTGTATTGTTAAGATAAATTTAAAAAAGAAAAAAATTCGTAACCTTCTAAAGTCTGGCATCACCATATAGAGCGCCACATACGTGTGTTGTTCACGTGTGCCTTGAAACTTGAATTTCTATTGGTTACTACAAATTTGGGGCGTTACTCTTTCTCCTTTGCTCGCACAGATGGAGACAGGTAGAGAATGCGTGCAGCACGTGAACACTTTATACGTTGACGGAATATACCTCAGATGTTAATAGTATTTGATCGTCAAGTTTAAAAATGAGTTAATGCCGTCACTTGTTGGTATTCAATTCTTATACAATGCTTTCGTAAAGTAAGGAATAAATTCGATGAAACATTATAGAAGAATTTTCACCAAAAATCTCCGGACCCGTCAACTTTAGTTTTTAAAACTGCATCTTTTTTAATATTCATAATTTTACGATTGTCTTTTGTTTTTGCACTATGCCGTCATCATGCACCCCATATTTTTGTTCACGAATTTGGATGCAGCACATTTTTCTGAGTACGGAAATGTCAAATTCGTATAACCTCGAAAAGGAAAGTTTTCGAAATAATCAGTCCTAAAGTTTCAAAAATGTATGGTAAAATTATTAGAGTATACCAATAATAATATCATCAACGAAGCGCTGGAAACAAAAGAGGGATCGCCAGATTTGACACACTTTGATCACTTTTTGTGGGGATACTTAAAAAGTAAAGTGTGCGTTATTAGGTTAGAGAATTTAGAAGATTTAAAGCAAGAATTTGTCACGAGATACGACGAATTCCGCCTGAAGTTATTGACAATGTTCAAAAAGAATTTATTCATCGTATTGGCTGCTGTCAGGAAATCAACAGTGCACAATATTTTAATTTAGTTGTTTTTTGAATTTAATCATTACTTAAAATTAGTATTTTGAGATAGCTAAACCGTTTTCTTTATTTTTTTTTTGTAATCATTGAGTTTGTACTAATGCTATTTTAAAAAATACGCTACTAAAAACAAAATTTGACGGATTCGAGCGTTTTCCCAATAAATTTTGTTGATGTCAAAACCGCCTTTTGTTTCCAGCGCTTCCTTGATGATATTATTAATGATTTACTCTAATAATTTTACCATACATTTTTAAAACTTTAGAACTGATGATTTCGAAAACTTTCCTCTGTGCTGAATCCAAATTCGTGAAAAAAAAATGGGGTGCATGATGACGGCATAGTGCAAAAACAAAAGACAATCGTAAAATTATGAATATTAAAAAAGATGCAGTTTTAAAAACTAAAGTTGACGGGTTCGAGGATTTTTTGTGAAAATTCTTCTGAAATGTTTTATCGAGTTTATTCCTTACTTTACGAAAGCACTGTATATCAATGATGAGTGTTAATCAGAATAAAATCAACAAAGTTTTGTATAGGACGTAACAAACCCCATCGCACTGCTGACGCAACATATTGCCACCGTACTATTTGAGGGTTAAAAATTGCAACCTTCCAATGATATTCCTAACGTAAACTACATTTTACTACCTAACTGTTCTTCCGGTCGTTTTGTGTTTACTAAACCGGATATAGGATGTCCGATATGGTTTTAAACAAGCAATAGGTAACAATACAAAGTTCCGTTTCCCCCTTGTCCTAGGGCAACATCTGGCCTTCCGGACTAACACATAAGGGATGACAGAAAGCATTCGAAAGTTAACTATTTTGAATTTTAATTTTTTTGTATGTAGAAGTCCGTCTTTAAAAGATGACCCTGAGTTGTACTGAAAAGCGGGATTAAATTTGCATTCAACAATATTGCTCTGTGACGCAGCAAAATACGCACTTCCTTTCGTTAACAATCCAAGTTATTTGTTGATTTAAAAAAAATGACAGTAAAATTGGCGTTGAATGATTTCTTAAACAAAAAATTAAAGCGCGTTTGTCATTTTTAAATATAAAACAGCGGCGTATGCGGTTATTTTTAGCGAGGGAAAATTTCACCGAGGTAAATACTAAATATGTGGAATTACGAAAAGCCCACACGAAAATTATCACCGGATTCATTTCATTTGAGGAAATCGTTGTACGTCACATTGATAAATAGTTAATGAAGCATTCGGTGATCACACTATCCAATTAAGTGTATTTGTAATAAAATGACCCTGATATCACCATATTGAATTAATTCGGTTAACTACTAATCTAATAGCTCAAGTGGTTTGTCGCAGCTGGAAAAATTGCAAGCGATACGATCTGCTATTTCATATTTTTCGTCACGCCACTGATTTACAAAGTTTTTGCAACGTACCTTTTACGTTTCGTGAATTGAATGCCAAAGACGTGACATTTTAAAAGGCTAATGATGTAATAACGGCATTTCTTGTTCTAACGCGGATTGGATACTTTATCGAAAAAAAAGAAGAAATTGAACGTCTGATTATTAATGAACTCGAAAAAGTTATGAAGTCACGATAAACGTAGAATGAATACCGTTCATTCATGAAACTGTGCGCGGTCGCAATTCATACCACCTCTTTTAATTTTTCTCTTTTCGTTTTTTTTTATTATTTTTGTGGCCACACGCGCTGATGTCACACTATTCAAGAAATGACACAATAACTTATTTATTCACTTCCGGCAGTGAGGAACGGAAACAGCTCTGTAAAAGGCCCTAATGAAATCATTATTAATCTTTTCTTCTCCTGTCACAATCTTATAACGTAAGGACGGACATAGTTCGTCTCGTATTTTTTACAGAAAACAATCCGAACACAACAATACGTGGGAATTGTTTATTTCTCAGGAATCCTTCAGTTTTATTGTTTTATGTGAATATACTTGCCTAAACGTTATAATAAATCTAGCGCAAGAGGTGTCATTACATAAAAAAAAAACAATTTGCGTTGGTTTTAAAATTAAAATTGGTGTAATTTGGGACTTTTCTTCCAACGTCAGCAGGCAAAGGTGTCAGCTGTCATTAATTTTGATCGTTCTAGGCGAATTCACAATTCATTTACGTCAATGGAAATATGCTTTATGCGTTACGATTTTATATGCAAAATGAACAAATAATACATAATGAATGTAATTAATTTTTAAGATAGAGGTTTGTAGTAATGTACAATACAGTGCGGCCTCGATAATCCGAACCTTCATTATACCGGATTCTTCACTAATCCGGCCAAGCATTTTAACAATTACAAAGTACAGTCGAACTTGCATATAACGAAGCGTCACGGTAACGTTAAAAAAATTCGTTATATAGAAACTTTAATTTAATCCTTTAACATAGAATTTTGAACATTAAAATGACTATGTTTCTAATTAACATAGAACAACGTACTTTCACGATTTACGTAGGGACACATATATGTCGCAAGGTCGCAAAAAGATTAATACCTAGTTATGTAGGTAGTTATTTAATTATTTAATAATACTAAAAAATAACAATGTAGATTTTCGCGTATTTATTGTATAAATAAGACCACCCCAGTGTTATGAAACAAATTTTAAAAGACAAGGCAAAGTATGGTTAGAGAATAAAAATTTTTCGACGCAATAAAACTTTGTCGGTCCTATTTAACATTGTAAAATTTTTGGCACGTTTAAATTAGTGCTCCTTCGTCGACTATTCCCTCATAAAATGCTGAACCCTGAACACATCTGGCAATATTACTATAACCGAGCTTTTTCCAATATTGCAGTGAAGCAACAAAAGGAAAACGTTTTAAATCTTAAAAATCTGCAAAGTTGAGGAAAAAAATTCGTTATACGGAAATTTTTACTTTGTTATAAGGGGTATAAAATGCATTAAAAACGTCTTCAGGGTGAAGGTCCGCCAAAAAAATCGCTATATAGAGAAATTCGTTATAGGGGAGTTTGACTGTACTTCACAAAATAATATAAAATTTAATACGTATGTTTCTGTTTTAAATAATTTGTTTATATAATATTTTCTAGTTGATTTGTATTAAATGTTTCTATTTTCACTAAAAAAAACTGTCTCACTTCAGTAATCCGAATTATTTATTTATCCAGATCACCGCGGTTTTAATTAGTTCGGATTATCGAGGTCGCACTGTAAGATACGAAAAACTATTTTCCATCATTTGTTCTATTAAAAGCACCGGCGTTTTAAAAACCCGCCACTAAATGACAAGTCAGTTAACTAAGTGTTGAATGGACGATAATTAAATCTACTGCAAAGCAGAAAAATTAGCATAAAATGGATTTCCGTTAAATGTTGCATAAATTGGTATTAGTTCATTACCAAGTTATTTTTGCCTCACTTACAGACGTGAGTAAGTACTTCCTATCACGATTCAATTACGACAGTCAACGTTCCGATAGAAGATGGTAACAGTAGGTAGGTACGAAGATTGCACTTTCGTTTAGCTTTATAAAAACTGAAACGTATGAATTGTTGCCAGTACACTGATATCGTTAACGTCTTCAATAAAGGTTATCTGTTGTAAAAACCACAGATAGGTACGTGACGAATGAAAACACAGTAGCCATAAATTTGATTGAGCCGATAAAATCAGTAATTCAGCAATCATTCCTGAATCTAATGTAGTGAAATTGGTGTTTATAAACTGATAATTTAGAAATAACAGGAAACTAAACAACTTCAAAACAATCTTGAACACATAACACTTGAACAATTAATTAGAAACCTATTTATTTCAATGGGTCTAAGATATAAAGATGCATTTATAAATCTTAGCATCGAAGATAACTTTATACGTTAACCGGATGATTTAATAATAAATAAAGCTGCGATATTCGATTTATGCTAAAACTAATGATTTATAAGAATAAATATTTTCAAATAAGTACGTAATAAATTCCAGTTCTCATAAACTAATTAATAAGTGCGTTAGACTAGATTAATCACATTCTTGTATTCTCACCTGTCGCGCCAGTGAACAGTATGCTAATACGTAGCATGGCAATATAAGTAATGGATTAAAATCATGCTAAATTTTATAAATAACAAAAATTAAAATTGTGCAGACAACGACTGTTTTGCTTCAAAGTATTTCAATGCATACAAACTAGGTACAGGTAACTTCTCCTACAACACAGTTTCGTTCTAACGCGATAGATAAATTGCGAAAAACCTCGTATAACACGGTCTCCAAGGACCCATCAAAAAAGTTCGAGTAAGGAAAATTTCGAAATATATAAGAATTCGAGTAGAAATTAAATTATCGGTTCTATCTATCTTTAGGAAGTTTGAAAATTTGGCTTGGGAGAAAATTTTAAATATAAAACAAGAATTCGACTAAACGAATAATTCGAGTTAGGGAAGTTTTACTTTATCTTCAAAAATAAAAGATTTAAACGGTTAATTTTTGAGTTAAGTCAAGTTGCGAAATATTTTAAATGGTAAACAGCACTTGAAAGAAAAATTTTAAACATTTTAATCAAATTTTCCGTGCCAATAGACCTATCCAAATTGAAAGAGATGGACAGCATGCGCAGGGACAACGGTCATAGTAGGTAAGCGACGTCACGCGTGGGAGAGAGACGTTCAATTTTGGATAGGTCTATTGAAACTGAAAGTTTCATTGCTCAAAGCTATTGCATGTTGCTCTATTGAATCAAACTGTTTATAAGGCCCTGGACACACCATTAAGAAAACACAAGTGAAGAATGTGTAAGTAATCACAATTGTCAAGATTTAATCAATTTAATTAACTACATTCTTGTTTAAATTGAAATTAAGATATACCTACACCTTCACTTGTCTTAATCGTAAATCTGACATTCTATTTTGTGATTTGAAAGTACTTTTTAGAAAACTTTTATGAAAACAAAAATATATGTAGGGAAAACTGGGGTTAAAAGTACACAGGGGCTAGTTGTTATAAAGTCTATAAAATCAAATATAAGATTGATAGCACGAAGATAACTGAACCAAAAAGACGGGCAACTCGTTACACAAGTGTCCATGTCGTTTCAGTTCTCTACGAGCACGTGTGTGGTAAGTAAAAAACATTTAACGTTTTTCGGGGGTCTTAGTAATTTTAAATAACCGAAGTAATTTGTTTTTAACAAATTTATGTTGCATGCTAATAAATTATCGATCTATACAATATAAAGCTGACAGTTTTAGGTGTAGCACAGTTTAAAACATTTGCAAATGAATACATAACCACAAATTAATTATTATATTACAAAATGTGTGATGGGGTTAGTTGTTACAAATTCGCTGGGGCTAGTTGTTACTATAACAATTTGCCCCATATAAATAGTGTTTTTTGTGAAGGTAATTATTATAAACTTGGATATTGCTTCTAGAGACTCCTAATGAGGACTTATAAGAGAAAAACGACTAGGGGTCAAATACCAAGACAACCTAAAGGAAAGGCAAAGAAAACTAATTAATGTAATGTATTAGGTATAACAAATAATTTTGATTTAATTTTAATAAAGCTTTTGACTAAAATTTAGTTTTACTTTCAAGTTGAATTCGTTATGTATCACCCACCTACTGAGGAATTTCGTGTATAAAATACATGTAACAACTAACCCCATACTGGGGCAAATTGTTATGTTCTGCATCAGCTTAAAAACTATTTTTTTTCTATCAAAGGTCATGTTAATTGTTGGTTTTTAAATAGATATTCTTGTACTAGAAGGTTCACTCTTTAACTAACGGTAATTGCCGAATCTCCAACTGCTATAGAAAAAAAAAGAAAAAAATTTACAAGAGAACAATGTAACAACTAACCCCAGTCTCCCCTACACGCATTTCAAATGTATTTTCAAATAGCGGCTTGTCTACGCGTAAAACATAAGGAGTCACGATAACAAACTAACTTATCAGTTACTAAACGCTATTGCATTAGAACTTTGTAGAAATTATTCACTTGTTAAGTTTTAATTAGAAACTGTCTTCGCAATACTGTCAAAGCTATTACAAAATAGAGCAGAAATTAAGGTAAACTTTCAAAAATTCAATGGGCAATATAAAATTCTCAAATTTAACTTCAAAATCGCTTTTCCGTCAAAACCAAACAAACAAGTTATTGCCAAAAGTTTTATACGGCCATGTTTTAATCATTACTAATAAATTTACTTAAAATTGGATTTGAATACATGTAAAAAACAAAGCTAAATGTTTCATTGTGATGTCGCTTTGATAAATAATAAAACAGGCCACATACAATAAAAAATTTACACGAAAATTACCAACATAAAGTAACCAATATCCAACCGAAAACAATAACGACCGTTCCCATAGATTCGCATCTTGATTTCAGCTGAATTAGGTCGACCACAAAATTTAACGTCTCCCACAACTTCCTTTGGTCAAATTTTAAGATCAATTGAAATTTAAATTAAATTTTAACGCTGTTTTTCCGTTTGGAAAATTATAAAAGGGCGAAAGGCGTCGTGGCTTAGTTGGTTAAAGCGCCTGTCTAGTAAACAGGAGATCGAGGGTTCGAATCCCTCCGGTGCCTCGAATAAACCCCTACAATTTTTTAATAAAACAGTTCTTAAACATCGCAGCATAAATAGCGAATCTTAATCCTCGCCTGCGATAATTTAAAGTTCAATTAAGAAGTAATCTGCCGCACATATCTGCGCTCTGATGAAACAAGCACGAACACTTAAGAGCAGTACGTCGAGTCTCCTCTTTTAATCTATTTTTGTAACTTTACCATAAACATACGTTAAATTTATCAATGAGTTACTAAGAACGGAAATATTATATTATACAAACCGGAAACGGATACGCCGTGCACTTGGCAATTTAGAGGGAAAAAACAAACTGCACTAAAACGAAATGTAAGTAAATTTCTTGTTAATCAATTAACTCAATCTCTGCATTATTACAAAGAAAGGTTGATTTATTAAAAAAAATTAAATTTCCATTTCCTGCCTTATTAATTAACGTATGCGTGCGAGTTACGAACGGATCGAAATCCCTTCTAAAAGGAAGTGAACAAAGGAACAAATAAATTACTAATTTAAAACTTGAAGATACAGATGCATATCCTGTGTTTGTTACCACAATGTATGTAAGTAAGTTGTGGTGTGGCGTATCTAATTTTATCTGTAGCAACCGCAAAATTATAAGCGACTGAGACGCATACTTCCCACTTCCGTCAAAATATTAGCAGTACATCCTGCGGTCTTCGCGTCGCGGCGCCCCACGTGTAGCACGACATAAACATAAAACAGACATGTAATACTACCATTCTAAACGACGCACTACACCTGATCGAATCTTCAACTTGACTTGCAATAATATCTATCACACCGCACGATTGTACCATTAAAAAGCACTTTGTGTAATCGTTCATTTAAAAAACCATTCGAGTACACAACACAAAATGTGAATTTGCGCAATATGTCGTTCGCGACAGGTTTTTTAACCACTTCAATTTAAATAACACCAGAAAGTATTTTTATTTGCAGTACGGTTAAGGCCCACACACCACCCTAACAAGAGATCCTTTATAATGCGATAATAATTTGATTATTAGGTTGTATGGGTTGAGTTAAATGTGTGCAATTTGATAAACATTAAATGTTTAAATGGAAGTGACAGGCCCCATTTTTTATTGTTACAACAGTAGGTGCACGTGTAACGGTTATGCTCTTCACAGACTACCAAATCGACTGCAAAAAGGTTACTTTATTAATATGCGATTCAAATCGCGTCAAATGTTACAGACATAACGAGTGTTACAAAAAAAATTGTGGTCAAGTGACCTAGGAAAACGTATTTGTAAATGACAGAAAGGCAACGAATTAATGAAACGATGTGCCAAGAAACTCACACATTTATTGAACGCTTTACATCCTTATTATGCATGGCTTATAAAGGATGCTACATCAGTTTACAATATAACAAAAAAAAAAAAACATAAACTTAATTAGTAAATAACATTTTTTTTCAAAAATTAACATAACTTAAAATTTAATTTAAATTAACATTTAACTTAAAACTATAAATAACATAACTAAGAACATTTTAAAATAAATGATAATTTTGATTTTATTTCATAATATCGTGACAAAAGATTTGGAAGGTTTCAAAATTATCGCTATTCATTAATTTATAATAAACCCCATCAAAGTTTAACTTATTTTGGGGTTCATTATATTTAACACAATTGTTGATCCTATGATGGACGTCATCAGTTACACTACAAATTTCACAAAGGGGATTTGATTTTATTTTAAATCGAAAGAGGTATGCATTTAATTTCCCATGACCCGTTATGAATTGTGTTATGTAAAAATCTGGTTGAAATGTAGTATTTTGTGTTCTGTGTGATTAACTGTAGGAAAAAATAATTTTGTGGTAGATGCTTTGTTTGCGTTTATCCAAATTGTGTTCCACTCTTCATTCATTATTTTTTTCAAATTTGGTTTTATTTATATAGTGTACATTTATCAAGTGAAATGATTAATTATTAAAGATGATAAATGTAAGAAATATATTTTAATAACATTATTTATTTTTTAAACATGAAATTTTAAAGTGATTGATGGAGAATTTTTTATTATATGAAGGGATTGCTTGATGTTTTGAATTGTATAGTGTACATTTATCAAATGAATTTTAATTTCATCTTTTTTTTTTTTTGAACATGAAATTTTAAAGTTATTGATAAAGAACTTTTTATTATCTGATGTTTTGAATTTGTTGGTTTGTTGAGTATATGTTTTTTAGTTGTTTAATTGTTACAAAATAATGTAATATTATTGTAAATAAATGATTATTGTATCGTTTAATGCGAAATATTATGTATGTTAAAATTTAATTTAGTATGTATAATTCAATTTGAGTGTTTGTGCATAAGTAATGTATTTTATATAGTTTTTTATATTTTATTGTGTTGTAGTAAGTTCGAATGATGAACCCGATGAGTGAACTGGCTTGGTAAACGATATATAAAAAATGTAATCCGTTGTAATTTCTAACGAACTTATTATTGTGTTTCTAAAATCTTTTATTTCGTAGTAATTTATATCTTTTTTAATTTGATTTATGTTTAATTTCATTATATCCAAGTAAGAGGTTGTACCAGAGGTTTGTTCGTATTTCTTTTATGGACTGTATGACTGCTATTTCCTTTATTCTAATTTGTATTGGCTTAATATCAGCAATAACGTTCAGTGCATCACTTGTTACTGTTCTATATGACTGTCATTCCTGATTGACCGTGTAGGGCTCGCTTAATGAAGTGTTTTATAACAGTTGTTAACGGAACGTTAAGACCGGCCATTACACTAAAGTGAATAATAGATGTCACCACGGTTCAAATGCATACCCCTCGTATAATGTAAATTACACTCGTTTTATCAAACATATCGTTTATAAAGAAATATTATTAGTAAATTAATGCGTCAAACTTGGTCAGAATGGTATTCATATTATAATTCATTGGCCGTGTAGTAGTTTATTTGATGTTTTAACACAACCAAAAACCAGTTATATGTTATCTTCAAATTCAATGATAGAGGTGTTAGGTCATAGAAAAAATTGCCGCCAACGGAGTTTACTCAATATTCCAGTTCAATTCCTAATATTTTCGATTCGAAGTACATTTTTCGATTCAAGTTTACAGTTCCGTGAAAACATGGCCGACGCATTAGCTGAGAAAGTTTGGATACCATCCACCAGAGGGTACGATTATAAATTTACTAGCAGTTCGACGTCTTTCCCGGGTATTTAACCCTAGAGTAGGCGCGTGAATTTACATATGTAATCCAGTGTTCTTATTTTCATCAGTAATATCACAAGAGAGTGAGAATAAATTGAAAATAATTCGACAGATTTTCGAGAACTTGTTGCCAGAGAATAGATACGAGAGCCCGTAGGGCTCGAGGATGGCAACAAGTTAGAGAAAATACTGGAAAATTATTTTCTAATTAATTCGCACTCTCAAGTGGTATTCAAAAGGTTATTTTATAATGTTTAAATAAAAAATACAGCTTTTTAATATTATTTCTTTTAATTGAACAGTTTCTCATTATAAACTTAGCAAAATGCGTTGTCAGTTCTTAAAATAAAAAAATGTGGGAATTGTGAATTTTTTTAAAAAACACTGAAATTTACGGATTTTCCGGGTTCTCTCCGGTTCTAATTATTGGATCGGGACATTCGACCTCTCATTCTCTTCGTAATTTAATTCTCTACAATTCGTCTATTGACAACATTAAGATTGCTTCATTAGTTTCCATTTTACAAGCAAAAAACTAAAAAAAAAACGATTTTTTCTTCTAAATTGTTCATAGCAAATTAAAAATTATGGTCCTCGAGTCTAAAATTATGCCAAATTGATCTACTAACTGTCCTTTATGTAATCGCACAGTCGGTTTCTGGGTAGTATTTATGGCATGAAAAAATGCTTTATTGCTTGGCCTACTAGTAATGCCACTAGAGGTTAAATTTTCGGATTTTAATTTAACGTCCAGTGGTATTTGGTAAGAAAATTTTGCACCTTTTTGCAATTTAATTTATATATTGACATATTATCTATAAACGTCACTCAACGCCATAAATAATATGATGAATCTTATTTCGTTGAACGATATTTGAAACATCTGGAATACAACTGTCGCAGGTAGGTAAGTTCGAATTCATTTATTTATGGGAGGTAATAAAGTACTTAAATCATGAAGCTTCTGGGAAAACTGTGTTTTGCATAATCGGTTGATACAAAAAAAATTTAGTCAAAGCAATGGTAAATCAGAAAGACTTTCTTCTCGCGGCTGCAGGATATGTAATTTTAAGTGGTGCACAGAAAAAAGAAAAGAAAAGATTTTGGATTTGCCCATTATTAAGGTCTCGAAAGCGATACAGTGGTAATGGGCAGCGACATCATCAACGATTTAAAAGCCGACGACATTGTTCCGTTTTGTAATTAACCCTTTGAGTGCCAAAGTGATTTTTAGAGAATTAGCTAAAATTGCCAATTCCAAAAACAATAAACAACAAACAAGAATCGATAAGTATGAAAGAGAGATCGATTGTATTAGTTAGTGTGGAAGCAAAAACGCGATCGCGCTCCTGGCATTTTCGGACAGTGTATTGACGAGCGCGATTGCGCTCCTTGTCACTCAAAGGGTTAATGATGAATTGCGGTGTGACGGAAATTTTAAAAATTTTGCCAGAATACCAAGCGCCGGTTTTGAATTTTTAATCAACGAAGTGGGACAAAATATGTAAAACGATTTTCAAACTAAAGTGTCAAATATGTAGTTCCTAAAGACGCAGTTAAAAGCTTTTAAAATAAGAAATTTATAACCATCATAAAATTTGTCGCAGCACAAAAGAATTAGAAAATTTGCGATATTCAAGGCTGGAGCCCGTCGCTCTAGGGACGATTTGTACGTCAATTCTGGTTGCTAGGGACCACTGACCTGCTTAAACAATGACAATTTTAAAATTTTCCTGTTCTGTTGATTTTCAATTATCTTAAATTTCAGCCTTTTATAATGTTGAGCTTGTGTTTGTTTTTTAACCCTTTAAAGACGTATGTCGCCCATACGCGTCACACTAGAAAAGAAGCAGTTTTCCCGAATGTCGCACATTTGCGACACAAATCTAACTACATCCCATGGGATCTGTAACCGAAAATAAATTCCGTCCTTAAAGGGTTAAAATGTTTAATTTGTGTGTCTAAATTGGTGTCTTCTTATGGATTATTATATATATGGATTATTCTTTTTTGATTAGAGGAATACATTTTTTTCTAAAAAAATTCAACCATTCAAATTTAATTCAATTTTATGTGTAATTCAGTTCAATGGGTATTTGGATTTGTTCTACGAGTAACGTCACTGTGCAACAAGGACGCAAATACCCTGTCTCCCATCCCAGAAATTCTAAAAATAGATTTGATGTTTCTTTTGATATTGTCGGGCCATCTATGAAGCAGAAAAATTATTACACTTTCTTAGCTTAGAAACATTTGGACTGTGGAATAAAATTGTCAAACCCCCACCATTTTTGGGCCGCCCTTAACGTTGAAATACGCACCAGTCTTCGTGACGAAAGAGTTTTTTCAACGCACGTTACCTAACCGTTTAAACTTGAAAAGGTTTTTTGGGCAATTTTCCTTTTTGCGCAATCGAATGCAGCGATGCGAACCGTTCAAGGACAGGGTTAATGCCATCTATTTTTCAATGAGGTCAGTTGATTATCAAAAAAGTCACATTGTGGAAACGCCTTAAGTTGCCCAAGCCGGAGCCCGACCCGTTATGTATGTTTTTTAAGGTGCGCTTCGAGTAAAATGCTCCTAAACGAAACCGGACAATTAGTTGTAAATTAAGTTTATGAATGGTTCAGCATTTTTACTTGAATTTTTCGGTTATTTTATGAACGTTTAAGCGCCCACCTAATATTCAGGTGTTCATTTTTATTATCATTCATTCCCACGCAAATTCTATTTACCGATTCTTTCTAGACAGGATGTTTATTGCGTTACGAAAATTGGCCAAAATTTCTTTGCTCGCGACAACATGAAACAACATGAAAAAAAGAGGAAAATTACAAAAAAAAATCATGACTAATATGAGAGAACTTGCGTAGGTCACTGCTACCATTATTAATTTATAACAGAACCGGACTTTGATAACAATGTGTTCCAGTTCCTATTGTGCACGATCTAATAATAGTCGTTAAGGCCACAAAAAAAAATTCCTCGAACAATCTCATCTCGAAAAGTTCTCAAGCGCTCTCGCTTACATTCTTTTTCCCCTTTATGCGCGCAATAATTACAACATCTAAAAGAAATGTCGCAAGTTTTTCTGGCTTTGTAATATCCGGGTTTTAATGCAAGACAATCTCATACTCATTTAACACCTTTTACACATGTTTCATACAGTAAGGAGAAAATTGTTAAGTAAAACTATTGTTAAACGAGAGATGGTTAGAAGGCTGTGAAAAAAAATAAATATTTTTAATTTATGTTGGTAGCAATGAGTAAATTTGACAGGATCACTTAAATGTTACAGAATATGAAGCTTTCCTCGTCGGAAGTTTCTTTTGACATGGCCAAATTGCTTCCTACGACAGAAGCGTTTTGTGCTATATTTTCTAATTTTGGGCCGACATTATTAATATACCCTTAAACTAGCATACGTGAAATGCCATTACTATCAACATAAAGTTAAAAAAAATATTTTCTCCCAGCCTGCTAACCGTCTCTCTCATTTAAAAATCAACTATAGTCGCTTGTTCTAAGTCGATTACCTGGACGGACCTATATGTGATTGGGATCGAACACTAGCGTTTAAATTATAGACAAAACAAAAATAATGAAACGTCTGTTTACATTTCCATTTTTCGTTCGCAGGATACGGTTCTGGTTAGCGTCCGAAGCAACGCGCAATGGACAGGATATAAGTGGGAGGACTCGTAAAAATGAACTCTTACATACCACGTGTCTTGTTTATTTCTTTCACACCACATGTTACATTTTTGACCCTTTCGTGCCATTTTTCTATAAAAAAGGACACCTGCGCGGAGGTCATTTTGACCTTGTTCACTTCACAAATTAAGTGTTAATTGTGCCACGCATCTTAAGTGCATGTCATTTCCGTTACACATGCGGTCACTTCCGGTCTGTAATCCTTTCGGTGGTCGACGATATCGACGATTCTTTGAAATGCCGATTTGAAAACGGTGACATTTATGCGTACACCTTGCATGCCCTGATTAACATAATATGCAGAGATACCTACACTCTCTGCATTCGTGCGAGCTATAAGGAAAAACTAGATAAGGTGTTGCATAAATGTGTACACTTGCGTAGGTACACACATGATTATTATCAGTAATCAAATGTTAAATGAGTTTAATTGTGTCTTTCTCGTGGGATGCCTTTGAAGTGAGTTTTTTTTTTGAAAAATCGCCCGCGAAATTATATAAAGCCACGTCGAAAAAGAGCGCGTGGGAGGCGACATTAATGAATATAGAATCTGTTGCAAAAATTCCGTTTCATGTAGGTGCATACTTCTAGAAAACCAAGCTGTAATTCGTATAGGTGATCCACTTATTCGCAGAGAAAGTAATAAATTCTGATAACAATTAAAAATCGAGCGTTCACCTTCTTCGACGCGTCTTCTGCGCAGTTTGCGGTTCCATTCATATTGGGCGAGATTAGTTACGTTACACCAAAGTGCAAAAGCCTTATTAAGTGCAAGACCACTCGGCGTGTCATTTCAATGTCAAACAGTTGTAAAAAAATACAAACCTGTAAAACACATTCATAAATCCGGGGTCGAGGTTATTGCGAACACGTTATGAACAGTTAAAAATTAATTCGGTACAGATTCAAAAATAGGTTTAAATTGTTGGAAAATTTGGCGTAATTAGAGTGAACATATAGTGCGCACGGGAAATTGCAAAAAAAAATCGCAAACGCACGTGTGACGTTTGCAAATTGCAACGGCCCAAAATAAGTGTCTGAAATAAATTTTCCTGAAGAAAAATGCGACGCTCAACTTTCTTGAACGTTGCAAAATAATCGTATAATAAACAAGTCGTTGAATTATTAAAACTGGCACTAATTACTTCCCGAAATAAAAGTAAAAGAAAATTCATTCATGAAATCGTCGAACGGTAACTTTCATAACTTTCACGACACATTTAACAAAAAGAAAAGAAACTTACGGGTTGGCACGAAACACTAAATCTCATCGGAAGATGCAAAAATCGGTCGTTAACCGCTTGAAGTAATGGCAATGTTTTAAGGGAAGAAGCCGCTAAAACGGCTTCTGAACACACCACTTTCAAAATTACAACTGAACGCCAGCACACGCCTTCGAAAATGACATGGTGGGGGTTAGATGAACGAGAATTTTCACCGGGAGGGGATAGGCTCGAAATGCAAGGGGTAAAGAGGCATTTCATTCATAATCAGACGACCTTACGGGAGGGGCGAGAGGAGAAGATCCGGTCGTACCTCGTGGACGATCAAATTCCATTCTGTATGTTCGCATTGTGTGTGTGTGTATTATTGAGGGTCACATTGACTTCAAGAATAAATTAAATTATTAGCAATTTTTCGACGATGGCGTCGATATCCTTGAACCCGTTTCCTGACAGTCGCTTTTGGGGTTTAATTAATATGAATATGAAAAATTGCACATAACTTCCTGTCTTAACGCACGCGGATTCCGCGAAGCAATTCGCACGTACTTAAATAAACTCGGCGAAAAGTTTTGAGCCAAGCCGAAAGTTTATTTTTATCGAAAGCCATTTCACCACTCATGTCATGCCATTGTCCACGTATGTATCTCATTTGAATAAACAATTCGTATCTTTTTCAATGTGTTGTATAATCCAGCGGATGTGACGGTCAGGTGTTAACATGATCAGTTTTATACATGCCATAGTTCATTCTGTTGTGTTGCTTGACCTCACCATTCGGACAACGACCAGATTTGCATATTTAAAACTGCACCAAAGTTGCACAAGTCACGCAACTCACAGAAAACGATTTTTAATGCAAAAATACAAACACGACACTTCCATCCTTCATCCCAACAAAGCAAAAACGTTGGCGCTCCGAAAAAAACAATTAAAGATCAAAAATAGAGTGTTGTAACGTGTCCAAATACAATATAGTTATCAGGAAACATATTGAAATTAACGGAATTAAGTATGCCAGGATACACATCATCCTGTTGCAGTTTGCAGGTGCTAATACGTGATGCGAAATATAAAATTGGGATTTCGTAAGATGTCCTTGATTGGGACCACGTCCGTTCCACGTTGAATATTACAATGGTCACGTAAGAGAGGGTTCATTCTGTGAAGATGTAGCAGGCACATTGGGTGCACACTTAGGAAAAACCCAGTATGTATATCAATTTTAATTCGCAACATGTTTCTGTAAAAGCGCTGGGAACTGAAAATTCCTCGAAATGTACGACCAAATAATGCAAGCTCACTGAAATATACCAATCGATGATGTTTGAATAACAATGTTTATATGTACATAAAACTTCATTAGGATAACATTACGCTTGATGGCAATTATTCAAAATACGTTCTAGCTGTGTTCTACACATATTGAACTGTAAATTAAATGATGCCCGGGCGGACCGGGACGAATTTGTACAATACACTATTTGCATTGGGATATAGGATAATCGAATTCATAATTCCGCGTAATTTTAATTAAGAAGAACGACAAAATTAAAAAAAACTCTAGTCAGTCCCTTGGATGGTTTTCTCGTTAGATTTTATCATCATCACAAAACATTTAATTTGTTTTCTCCATTTTTATGAAAATAACCCACACAGAATCATCTAATTCGTATGTTATAACCGATGTAAGTATGTAGGTACAAGGTATCTCATCACTTGTGGGCACACCCAAAATTGAGCTTTAATTGATAGTTATTTATTTGAAATTTCCAATTTGAAATATCAATCATCGGCGTTAGTTTCCGAGAAAAAAATAAAAACTGATTTTTCTTAAAAATTATATCTTCCAATTTCGTCAAATTTCACTTTTCTGGATCAGTATGATTCGGACAAAGGTAACCAAGGTACGAAAAAAATTTCAAAAGCTGTAATTAGTGTAAAATTCCCTTATAATGGAATCTTAAGTGTAAAAGTAGACTGTAAACAGTCGTTACTACCTAGCCGCAAAGATAAGTACGGTTTAAATTTGTCACTGTCAAATGGATGCCGGTCGATTTGAACAACAGGACCGTACCTAAGTCAAATCTTTTACATTCTTGTAGATTTTTAATATTTATGTAAATTGCAAGTCCTCTAATAAACTACGAGATAGCAAAGAAATTTCTTACTATCGCTATTAAACTTTTTTCCAGACACATATAATAAATTTCCTGATTTTTTGATAAAGTACAAAATTTCCCTGATTTTTCCCTGACATTTTGGCTCACTTCTAAATTCCCTTACAAGGTTTTTGTAGGTTGCTGTGAACTCTGCTACTTTAATTTTAAAGTTCAAAAATTTTTAAAAAAAATTGCTGTGGGCACACATCGATTGTGCTCTGTAGTACCCAACATGCAAAAATATAACAAATATAACAAATGGTATACATAACAAGTTTATGAAATTTTAATTGGTATCACGTGCAATTAGTAAATAATTTATATCTCTCAAATATGTTTGTGTTCCTCTGAACACACCTCAAAACGAAAAATTGCATGCAAACACGCTATTACTTATTTTTTCTACGACAACATCAAAACATGTTTATTTCAAGAGCGTAAATTCAATCATAAACAACTACATTTTGTACAGAATTTCATTTCGCATCGGTTGCTAGGCAGGTTGCTAGACAACAAATGCGATATGAAATATTTCGTATTCGGTTCACTGTTTCTGATCACAAATTTTAAGGCGGCCTAGAGAATCGAATGTCAACAGTTTGTTTCTGTCAATATTTTTGTACATTGTAGATAATTTCGTAGTTATTTTCAATAAATCTTACAATTACTATGGAAAGTCATAGTGATAATGACTTGGAATTAACACCTCCAAACAAAGTTGCAAAGTTAACAACACTAAATTTATTACCGGAAACGTTAAGAAAATGTATCAACGCGCTTATAACCTCTTTTCGGAATAGAAAGGAGATCAAAACGCAAAATCGTTTTCTGAGCACGTTTTAATGGCTTATTTTAGCGGTTTGGCGAAGAAATTCAAAAATTCAAATTCAAACTCAAAAGCCATATAATAATAAATAACTTAATTGTACTAATTTATATTGCAAGTTGCACTAGTTACGGGCATAATGGGTGCATGTAGAAGACACGAATTACATCAAATGAAAGTTACTGATTTCAATGATTTGGGTTCAGCTGTTTTAGTAACAATACCAGACACTAAAACCAAAATTGTACGAAATTTTACTGTAACCTGTCCTTACTACGAAATTTACAAAAAATACGGAAATCTTCGCCCTCCAAAGGTTAATGGTCTATGGTTTTTCATTAACTATCAAAAAAGAAAATATACCGTTCAAAGAATAGGTCTAAATAAGCTTGGAGCCATGAGCAAAAGCATTGCAAAGTATTTAAAATTCCCAAATCACGAATTATATACCGGGCACTGCTTTCGCCGATCTTCCGCAACAATTCTTGTTGATGCTGGTGGTGGCATAACCACATTAAAACGTCACGGTGGCTGGAAAGTCCCCGGCAATGGCCGAGGGATATATCGACGAATTGAAGAAAAATAAGCTTGGCATAGCTAATAAAATTTCAAATGCAATACAGGACATTTCAAACTTATCATCGATTTCAGCAATAGGAAACCGTGAAATGCCGTCGACTTCAACGGTAGAAAATTGGCAATATCAAGAGAATATCAGTATTCAACATTGCACAAGTTCTCCAAAAATGATTTTTAATAAATTGAACAATTAACTTTAAATAAGATAGGTACATAAATATGAAGTTATTTCATTGTTTATTCTTTTTCTTAACTGGTTGAGCACTGTTGTACAGGCACTCGAACTTATATGGTTTGTTAATGGAATAGGCAATTCTTTATTTTCATGTGAGAAATAAAAGAAATATTTCCATATTTTGTTGTATCAATTGTTTATAGTATGTTAAACGCATGAGCAGTAGGTTGTCGTAGAAAAAGTATATTATGCAACGCGCACAAAATGGCAATTTTACACTCGTATGAATTGCAGTACGAGTCTTTGATTATTACTATTATAATGTAATTTGTCGAAATTTAAAATATAAAAAGCTACATAATGTAATGGCGCCATAATAACGGACTATGTCCAAATACATTTTTGCAGTCCTGTCTAATAGTTGATGACTTATTACCTACTTCCCCAAACAATAGTAATACTGACACTGACATGTGGATCTTTGACCATTTTCATTCTTGATGTAAATTTACTAATAAGTTTATCGTGCAACTCAAATGAGTGATTTCGTTCGCCGTGACGTTCCACTTCCGGGCGTATTAACATTGTCGCAGTAACTTTTATCATTTCCGTGTTATCGTTTTATCTCATAATCTAGTTGTTCCAGTTTCTAACTCTTGTCAACTGAATTCATTCATGTTCGCTTCATTATTCGCTTGTTTTTGTTAATTCTTTTTATGGTATTATCTTATTCACAAGTTTAAGAAATGATTTTTACTGCAATTCTTAACTTAAACAATCCGTAAAATCACTATCCACGGTGTTAATCATAAGTTACTATCTTCCTTATTGAGCCTTATGTTTAATCAAATTCAGAAGTTTAGTAACGGCAATAAGCAACATAACCAGGAAAAAAATAAATATATTTTAAAGTTCCTATTTTGTACACGATTTTTATGTCACCAATTGAGTGCACTTCAAAGTGTTGCGATTAATTTGGTCTCATTTAATTAACAGCTCTTTATTACTTGATATTATCTAATCAATTTCCCCGGAACACTACTTACAATTAGTGTAAAACATATTATTATATAAACTAATGCATTCCATGAAACAAACAAATGTGTCAATATAATTGCAATAGCATGAATCAAACACAAAATAACAACAATAGTCTACCCACGAAATTATTCATATCGAATTATCTAAATTTGTAAACTTCATTTGAAGCTTAAACAATTTCATTGTTCAAACATAGTAATATTATGTGCTTTTCCACAGCATTGACCAATGCAACAAAACGTAAAAGATTCCATTGTTCAGGAAAATATCGTAAGACAACAAATTCTTTTCATGGAGAACCATAATAGTTACTTTGTGATCATCAAAAATCACAATATCTGAAATGTAAAAATTATACCAGGCTTACCATTATACCTAAACATAAAAAAGTTGTAGTATAATCTGTAAATGTAAGGTATATTTCTAAATATAATGACAATGTGCAATGTTTTTGATATAAACTATAAATATTTATATATCTCTCGCAAAAAAATTAAATTCTTATTCAACTATCATTTTTAGATGCAACAGCATTTTTATTCTGGATGTTCTATTACGAAATTGTGTATTAAATAACACCAATTCGTCGTTGTAATTAATACATCACTAAAGAAAATGAAACTTAATACCACTGCAAGCTGCACATTTATAATGACAATATTATGACAACATCTATTAATTTTTTTTTTGTCGCCTTTAAATACAAATCAAAAATGTCCATCAAAATAAAAATGTATCTTTTTACTGATACATATTAACTAAATACATAAATGTAAGTACTAATTACATAAGTAATTATAGATTTGCAGTATGCACATATTTATTATACATTTACATAAATCTAATTATTACACCTACCTGCAGGTATCAACGTCCAGACAAAACCTCAAAGCAGAATATAATTTCCAGAATATTTTATATTAAAAATTTGCATTTGCTACGATTATTGCATCATCTCTATGCACCTATTAATAAAATTAGATTGTGATAATAATAACCAATCAATTTCTAATTACAATAACGGTATATGTAGCTGTTCCTTAAAATTTTGTCCCTTCCTGTCGATAATTTTCCTGCTGCAATAATCGTACCGAATATATTGCTTGCGATTAAAATTATCGAGTAATTGTCTAATTCATTGTTGTCTGTGAATAATTGTCCTCGCAAAACCTTGCCATGGCGGACGCGGGTTTTTTAAATTGTCAAATTATACGTGGGTCACCCCGAAATTAATGTGAACAAGAAACATAGTTACTACTTTTTGGTTTTATTTCAAAACAACTTTTCCTTTAGTATTTTTTCTTTCCGCTGCTTGAAAGTCCCCAAACAATCTTCTTCCGGATCACCTTCCTAAATAAATGGTATCAATTTTTTCCTCTTATTTAATCCAAAAGTAGCGAAGTCGCACATGACTAAATCAACTAAGTACAGAGGATGTTTTGTTACTTCATATTTTTTTTCTAACCAAGAAATGACAAGTTAAAGCTGCCGTATGAAAAAACACGTTATCGTAGTGCAGTATAACCCCATTCTCTGAAACCATACGTCCAATAGGCACTAGTTCTTGCCCCGTCAGCAGAACCAAATGGTCATGTCCTGCCAGGAAAATCTTCCAGCAGGTAACTGCTTGCACGTTCTATCAATAAAAATTTCAGACAAATGTACCATTTAGCTGTAACTGTTTTCTGTCTACCTAACTGAATTCACTTTACCATCACGTTATCATAGTACTGCTTTTCCCCCAATGGAATATGTGACACTTAGAATTTTAAGGAAAACTTCAAATTTAAGTTGAAGTTGGTCCAATAATATTGTCTAATGCCCCATGTGTAAGGATGACCACTTTCCATCGGAAAAGATAACTAGAGAAATAACTACTACATAGCAATTATTTTGTTGCAGCATATTAAATTTAAATATAAACTGAATCCCATATTCTGATTTTAATCGCTAAATTTTTATTTATTATTTATTTGTGTGTAATTAGTTCCAACAGCTACGTAAACGCAGTATGCACCTGAACATAAAATATTTTCGTCCTAGTTGACACATGATCTGATCTGATAACGACTATGTTTACAGATTTTATTGCCAGCAAAAACATATCTCAGTTATCTCCATCCGCTTGATCTGTAATTTTTGACACTATTAAATAATCATCAGTCGGTAAATAAACAAGGAGGTTGCAAAATAAGTAAGCAAACTACGCTCTACGTATTTTCTAAGATTCGTGGAACCGTTAAAAAAGCATGTTGTTCGAGATAAACATAATAAAATTTGTAACTAATGTCATTCATTCGCGAATCCAAATTTATATACAACAAAAATTTCCAAAAGTAAATCTGCATAAAAAAACTTTCAGTAGATCTAGTTATTTGTTTTTCTCTTTTTTTAAAACCTTTACAAAAGTTATACAGTGCGACCGCGATAATCCGGACGTTAATTAGTTCAGATTATCAAGGTCGCACTGTATTCGTCGAAAAATAGTTTTACTTATCCTATAATTTTGCAAGAATTTATCTTTTATTTGTATGTGATCGAACGCAACACGTGTATTAAAATAGACAAAAATGTAAATAAATAAACAAAGGCTTTACCTTCGTAGCTTCTTTACATAAATTACAAATAAATAAAGATGCAATGCCTGTTCTTTCTCTGGACGATAAAGTAGTCATCTTATCACTTCCTTTTCGTTCATAATCTAATCCGAAACCAGGCAACGCAATTTTAATATTTTCAAACGATACCTGGAACTATTGTTACAACGGCAAAAATATTTATCTGCAAAAGGAAACACACACAGTTTTAAAACGGATATCGTAATTGCGCCTACGTTGTTAGCTCCTATAAATATTTTTAAGGAAGTCTGTCATAATAAATAAAATAGATTAAACATCCATTACACAGCAAAAAAGAGCGACAGTTTAGCAATAACATTCTGAGGAAGTACTTTCAATAAAAAAAATATATAAAACATTTAACAGCGTCCTTGGAGAAAATGTACAAATTCTCCAGCTAATCGCTGCAAAAAAATCGCACCGAATCTTTTTCAATTAAAAAGGTCAGTAAGTCAATCGATTGACCTTAGATCATTTTCTAGTAAGACATAAACGTAACAGAATCATTTTTCGCGATATTCAAGGCCGGCCCGATCACTTTCAGGTTTAGAAAAAAACAAAAAAAACGAAACTCGTTTTCTCGGAAGAAACAACATCAGACTAATCGAATTTACATCCCTGTACGTTATTCCGAGAAATGGTAAAGACGCAGATTGAGCAGATTAATATGCATTCCATAAACGAGTTCAGAAAAAAGCTGCTGTCCGTGTTATACCAGAAACAACGAACGGGATTAATGAATGGAATCTTATCCCGGGGAACTTATGAATGAAAGAAAAATATGTTTACGAAATCGGATGTTATGTAATGTGTCGTGGTTTAAAACTGCGCAAATGGGGTCAGCGTGAATATAAGTGATGTGCGTCGTTCACACGAGCTATTTTTTTCGCTTCGGCAATAAACAAAACGTTTACGAAAGAAGCGTCTTTTTGCAAGGAAATCCGTTGCGATTCGGCCACCTCCCACTTTTGCCTTTTTTAACGAAATTTATGTGTGTGCGTTATTGACAACCGGCAGGTAAAATAAAAGTCGATCTGTTAGTTAAATACAGGTGCCAAGGTCGCCTACAACTAAACTAATATTTATAGAAAAAACTTTGAAATCTTATGAGAGATAACATCCAGTTGGAGGCAAACAGAAGTTAAGTCAAATAATAAACACCTACCAGAATCGGGATGGGTACATACGACCGCTGTGCTGTACAAAACTGAATTTTATTGCCAGGAAAAAATACGGTGCTACGTGCTCATCTACCTGCAAACGAGATTAAGCAGGTGTTTTCCCCTGGGGGTCCGATAATTGAAAATGCGTTTATCCGATTATAAAAACGAAGGCCAAACCGGACGTTAAACAATTTAAAACCACGTCCGGTCGGAAGAATTCCCTCGATTTTACCTACCCGGAGATTATATCGATAAGCTCGATAACGAAATCGGTTGGATTATGTTCGATTGAGTGGTGTCTGACGTTATCGGGGGTCCCACCAATAATTAGCAATTTTTTTGGGATTTTTAAAAAAATTAAGACAACTGTTTAAAAATTTAGGACATTTGCTCTAACAAAAAAGTGAAGGAAGAAACGCATATGTAATTCAATCTAATACAAAACAACAAAAATTATCCAATAAAACAATTAATTCTCTAAAATAGCATTCTTTATTTTTCTGTGTAAAAACCCTGTGCCATAACCCAATCCATTTGTATGTTAGTTACATCACTGGCTTGATTCAAACTTTTTAAATTGGCTCAAAAACGGAAAATAACCGTGTGATTCAATTAAGCGACAACTACTGATTTCGCTTAGATGGTTCACTTCTTAATTAAATTAGCCCCTTAATTGAATCAAGATGTAATAACCGAATCCATTTGTATGTTGCCGGCTGTAAAATATTTGCAATTTTGAGCTTTTTTCTTTTCGCTTTTAACTCGGTTTTCAATTTCTTCTAATTCAATTTTCAAACAGTTCCGTTAATTTAAGTTTTATTTTCTCTGCACCTGCCAGTCCTGTCCTTTATTTTCTAAATATGCCTTATATTTTAAACTAAAGTTCTTGACATATTTAATTAACTCTGTTTTTATCATAACGTTACTGCTTCCCTTAACCTATTATCAGGGTGGTAAACCGCCTTATCCATTGTTGGAAAGTCATAAATAAAAACATTTTTCATGCTGTATCTTAAATTTGATTTAATTCCAAAAGTAATAATTTATTAAACAAACATCAAATTGGTACTTTGCAAGAAAAAAAATCAAAAATTAAAAATATCAATAATAAAATTAATAATAAAATCGATTAGTTTCGTTGAAGTTCTTGGATTTAGGCAAGCTAAGAAACTTTTAGGGCAGTGAACAAATTTTTAAGGCATTTTAGGGCTTAATCAAAATTTTAGGAATTTTTAAGATTCTAGGAGAAGTGCGTTATTTATAATTAAAACGGAACTCACCACTCCAACAAAGAGCCACGAAATCATCCACGTCTGGGTTCTGGATCCGCCAGGAAACTTTCCATTTCGCACTCTCTTCGCATTCTTCGGCGGAAATCCAATTAGCCTGAAAGTCATCCTGATCACTTTTATTGTCATCCGAATTGATTAGATGTTCGCTAATTTGACTAGAATTTATGCCATCGCCGTGATTTCGGTAGGCGGTATTCGTTGTTCTCGTTAATGCACTGTGTTGACATTCATTTTTTTTATTTGAGCTTTCAGGTGTATCGTCTGAAGACGTCGCCGTTTCCGCGTACGGTCTGTTTAGTTTTGGGCTGCATTTTAAAAACTGGCAGGAATAATCTAAAGTAGCTGGACTGGCATTATTATCACAATCGTTTTCGTCTAGTGTTGTTGCTTCGTCGTTGGTGTTCTCGTCGGATCCCATCATTTTCAACCAATTATTTTTACCTACTGGGATTTCATAGTTTCTTGTCTGAACTTGAAAGGACGAGATGAAAATGATGTTGCCATGGTGATAGACAACTTGGCGACGACGTATGTATTATTTTTATGGTGGAAAAATGTGTAATCAAGTTCATGGTATTTTTCACATTTAAATGAAGTATTTAATTAATATTATTATGCCACGAAACGTGTCGTCAACGCTTAACGAATGGTTATCACAAATGATGAGTTTAGCGAGGACACAAATAAACTTCAATAACCTTAATCCAACATTTTCACTATTAATTAAAATTTTATCTAACAAGACCACTCAAAATTAGTGAAAACGCAATCCTCCAATCGCTAGAATAGTCTACGACACTGATAATCATTAAAACAATTTAATTTTAAGTTAAATTTTTTAAAAATTTATAAAATTGCACACAAGTTCCTGCTTTTGACAGATCGGTTGCACCTGTAACAATGAACGTAAGACATACTAGCTGATACAGCTACTGATGATATTAGTCATACTAACCAACAATTATACAAAAATTTAGGCAGACAATTATGCTTTTATGTGATGTGCATAACCAACGCCATCTTTATTTACAAGCCGTGAAGCCATGCTTGGCAACACCGCATTAATGCACAGAAGTAGGCCGGGTATCATTGCACGTCGGTTGCAATCGAAACTTATTAAAAAATAACTAACATGAAATGATCCATACTACATCATTATTCTGATAGTATTAAGAAATAAAACAAAAGTTAGTAAGGGCAGGAAATTTTATTTTGTGGTATTTATTAAACATTAAATAACATTATTTACAAATAACATATTTTTAACGTTTATTTTTCTCTTTTGTTAGCGTAGCTAATTTCCTTTTTTTCTCTAAATTTTTAGTGCCATTTGTTTCTTTTGAATATTTTGTGTAGTTATTCAACAGAATATTTGCAAAAACAGAATACAATGTTTTAAACAATCTAGAAACATCGTTGCCACACAGACAATGTAATTCAAATTGTTGAAAAAAGTTATTGGAATTTAAGCTTAACTGTGTCAGTTGAATTAAAATGCCTTTTTGACAGGAAGATTGCAAAAATTTTGTTTCCCACACGCTATTAGCTACAATATATTCTAACAAAGCATACATATGAAAGAAAACACACTTAACATGGTAACTTGGTACACTTAAGCCACCTCGCTGTAAAAAGTCAAAATATTCGTTGCAAACATTACTACCGCGTCCTTCCTCAAATAAAAAAACACAGGCAGTACATTCCAGATTTTTGCAAACAGATCGTGCTCCATAGCCACAAACATATATGCAGCTTGATTCCTCGATTTCACATAATTCAAGATAATTTGAAGTTATAATGGGGCGAAATTGATCAATGTCAACATTATATAAATTTGATTCAGTACTTTCATTAGCAAAGTTGCTAAAGCATGCTTCTTTTTTATTGATCATTTTCAAAATATGTCTTATTCGTAATTTGTTTTCTGATTCAATTACTTGCCTAACTGATACATTATAGTTTGATCCAGATAGTCGTCTGTACATTCCAAACCTTTTCTCTAACTTGTCTGTTTGAAATTTCCCCAAGAGTACATACGAAACATTAAATTTTGTTAAAGCATCGTTAGCAATTTTACATAACACTTGAGATGCTCTTCTTATTGCTTCAAATGTATCGGAGCTTAAGCCAGCTTTGTCCTTGAAAGACTGCCATGCTTCTATCCAAGACAAAAAACGTTTCAAAAACAATAACTTTTCATCCTCAATACTACAAACTGGTCCTGCCCATTCATTTCTTTTTATTTTTCCTACGATAGGGTTTTTAGAATTTACAATATCCCACCAGATGCGGAAAATTTGTAAAAAATTTGCAGTATCTGTACATTTTTCTTCCGTTTGTAAAGCAGCAATAGTTGACATATGAAAAACATTATCCACTAACAAAACGTTTTGTCTCTCTAAATTCGAGGGATACAAAGTTGGCATACCTAACTAATATATTTTCAAGTTGCGACCATCGAGATAATTTTAAATCACAAGGGAGAATCCAGTTCAAATCGTGAGCAGAAATTTCTTCTTTTCCAATAAAGAGTTTTAATGTTAAATCACTTTTCACAAGAACACTACATAAAATTTCGGCGGCACTTAACTCAGTTTCACTTTCAGAAGAACTATTAGAACACTCAATATTTAATAAATACAGCCAAACACCAAAGTTGCTCTTAATTTTAAAGTTCCACTTTGTTTCACTGTTTATACCATTTAGTTTTGTTTGAAAAGTGTCAAGAAAATTTGTAAAGTCATTTATAATATCAGATTTTACAAATTCTTCAATTTTTCCAGCTTCTTTTGATTGCAACGCTTTCCTTCTTACTTCAGGGTCTTTTCGTCTAACTACTGTTGAAGTTGAAGACAGATAAACTGGAAGATTTTGAAAAATTGTGGGTACAGCGTCTTCCTTTAATTTTGGGTGTGCTAATAGCAACGTAGTAACAGTTGACCCATTTTTGTATATCTGATCTAATATAACATCATTTTCGTTAAAATGTTTTATACAAACAGATGAATACTTCGTAGGCTGCCAATTTTTCCTCGGGATAGCTCGAAGCCATTTCTTTTTCGTTTCTTCATCTTTTGGAAATGAAAACGTAGTAACTGCAGCTTGCCCCTTTACGGAAACACTTTCGTAATTCGATTTGCAGCTTGGGACACAACATTTTCTAGTCATCTAAAAAGTTTTCATGTGAAAAGCATGAACCAAAGGTTAAATGTACTTACTTTCTATATTGTCGAATATCAAATTATTGAGTTAAATATTCTGATAAATACACACAGGTTTGGAAATACCACAACTATCTAACGTTAACTGCACTTTATAACAATATCAACAACAACTCAATGATGCAATGCTGAACTGAAGAATGCAAAATGTCCGCCTAGCAACACTGCTGCCAAATTTCTTAGTTCACGGCTTGTAAAATAAAGATGGCGTTGGCATAACATATTACTCTAATAGATAACATTATGCTTGTGTTGTTTACCAAGAATGTTCAGTAATGTATTCAAAAAGTAACTTGTATGAATATAACGCCATCTGCTTTGTATATTCTAATCAGAGCATTTTGAATGAGAGGATTTAGAATCAATTGCTGTTCTGATCCTGTACCGATCCTGTAACGATCCTCCGGAATAAAGAACCATATCTAAAGTAATGCGGCGCTTAATAAGGGAATATGTGTTAATTTTAACGTCTATAACAACCTTCAAAATAATAAATTTCTGTTATTACGACATAAAAATTCCTCAAATATTGCTGAAGTAAATTTTGAAAGTTAAAATCCGACAGTTCCTATGTGCTGAATTTATAATTGTTTAAAAATGTACCTATAGGGTTGTTTACCCCGGATATTGGTTTTCCCAATGGTAAACATATGAAGTTAAAAATTCTGCAGTCCCTACATGAACGAGAGTAAGCTATACCGTATTTTTTAATTTGAGAAGAAGATTCAAACAGGTCGCGCCAAAAGCTAGGTCTATGATTAGCAGTTTGCTGTAGGCAGCCAATCATAGATCTACCTTTTGGCGTGATTTGTTTGAATCTTCTTCTCAAATTAAAAAATACGGTATATAATTAATACTAATTTTTTCTTAAAAACATAGATATTTTTGCATTGATTTAATTCCATTCTATCTTCCATTTTAAAACCATAGCAACCAGTGTTCTTTCAGCAATGTCAGTTCTAATTTGCTTGTGAATTGTTTTAAATATGATAGTAGGGAGACTAGAATATGAGGTAAAATATAGTATTGGAAATATTAATTGTAATAGAATAATCATTTAAAAGAGGGGCACCAACTACTGCAACAAAGTCCTATTAGGAAAATGGTCTGAAGATCGTAGCGCTTACAAAAAGCACGTTTACAGATCTACTACCACGTATGCTGCCCACTACCCTCCAAAACCGTACTCTGCCAATGATCCTGGTTGTTTGTGGGATAATAAGTTTCAAAATGAGGTAGGTACAGCACTTGTCAGACGAGCTGGGGAGTTTTACAATTAAGCAATCAATTTCAGGGATGCGGTCCTAGAATAATGTTCGACCACGATGGACAAAAGTACGTTAATAACTTATCAACTACTTACGACTTATCATACAATCATTTTACAAAATTTTGTGACGGGCCACATTCGCGGCATTTTAGAACACGTTTTCTGCGGTATGAACCTCAACAAGATTTCACCAAAAATTTTGTAAGTGTAAGGAATTGAATGCAATTAAGCAACTTGATAGTTTTATTGAAGGGAGCTGCAACAAAATATGGGTTAACTAAGCGTAAAAAAGAACAGTGGAGGTGCGAAAATATGGATCCACGTTTAACAGTTGCTTCGGAATATGACGACATATACGTTGCGCCCCGTCCAAAGGATTATGCGTTTAAACATTGGGCAGTTCCACTGTGAGTAAATTTGATAAAACAAAATGCAAAACTAAAAACTGACTTGTCTGTCCATCCAAATGATAGCTGCTTTTCAACAGTAAGGGGTAAATTTCAAGTTGAGACCCGCAGCGCAACTTTTATAAATTGCTATCACGGTGCGATTGGAATATTGCTCTACTCTCGCGACCGCTCGATAAGATTTTTACTTTGCATGAGCATTTGTTACTGTACCGTATTTTTTAATTTGAGAAGATTCAAACATATCGCGCCAAAAGGTAGATCTACGATTGGCTGCTAGCTGCCTGCAGCCAATCATAGATCTACCTTTTGGCGCAATGTTTGAATCTTTTCAAATTAAAAAATACCGTATAGGAAACTAAACGAAATGAATTTGACAAAAAGACCAGAGCACGAGGGCCTTTCCTTAGAAATTGATTGAGTTTAATTGCATTCTAGCAAACAATGCGAATAATAAAATAAAAATCTTCCGAGACGAGTTAATCGAATTAGAAACGTCAAGTCATACGTCAAATTTTAATTATTTTTTAAATATCGAAGATTACTAAAGGCAAACATTACACTAGCGGCAAGAAATTTAAGCTCGAACTTGTGATTGGTGAATTGTTACAAACTCATTGAAACATTAAATAATAACTCACATGTAAACACAAATAAAATACGGAATAAAATGTAAAACACGTCTGGTCATTCCCTTTGTAAAAAAAGGTGACGTTTCTATTTATTTTATTTGCCCGTGGCAACAGTAAAACATGGCCAGCTACAACGTCCGTGCTCAGTCAAGCAGCCGCCGTGGCTGCATAAGACCGTTTAGGTAACACGCCCCTCCCTAAAGGCTGAGCACGGTGTTGGAAGTAGCTGTTGCCTTGGATTATTTATATTATAAAGATTATTTTTTAATGATTTCATTCACCAATCGTTTAGCAGTATTTGGGCACACGTGTTTAATTCTGTCCAATCACAACATTATTATAGTGAGAATTTTCTACTGTACATTATTCCCGCGAGCATAATTTCTAGTATTTTGTTTACATATGTTACTTGACAGCACATTTTCTAGTTTTGACATCTGTCGCCAGTTTGATTTTAGTTTATAATGAATTAAACTGTATTTTTATGCTCTATTTTTTATTTAAACGTTAAAAAATAATCTTCCGAATACCACTCGAGAGTGCGAATTAATTAGAAAATAATTCTCCAGTTATTTTTTCAAACTTGTTGCCATTTGGGAATAGCCACTCGAGCCCTACGGGCTCTCGTGTCTACTCCCTGGCAACAAGTTTTCGAAAATCTGTCGAATTATTTTCAATTTATTCCCACTCTCTTGTGATATTACTTATGATTATTTTTTAATGATTTCATTCACCAATCGTTTAGCAGTATTTGGGCACACGTGTTTAATTCTGTCCAATCACAACATTATTATAGTGAGAATTTTCTACTGTAGAAAATTCCCGCGAGCATAATTTCTAGTATTTTGTTTACATATGTAACTTGACAGCACATTTTCTAGTTTTGACATCTGTCGCCAGTTTGATTTTAGTTTATAATGAATTAAACTGTATTTTTATGCTGTATTTTTTATTTAAACGTTAAAAAATAATCTTCCGAATACCACTCGAGAGTGCGAATTAATTAGAAAATAATTCTCCAGTTATTTTTTCAAACTTGTTGTCATTTGGGAATAGCCACTCGAGCCCTACGGGCTCTCGTGTCTATTCCCTGGCAACAAGTTTTCGAAAATCTGTCGAATTATTTTCAATTTATTCTCACTCTCTTGTGATATTACTTATGAAAATAGTTTATGGTTAGCTATTAGCTGCAGGTTCCTCGAAGTGACGCGGGTCTCGTACGCCGGCATCTTTCATGTCATGCCGAAAGCGGGGAAGGCGGCGAAATGCGGCTCTTCGCGGCGCTGTTCGGTCGCTGACGATCCCGTTGTAGTTCGACGCTGTGCGTTGGGACTCCGGGAAGCAGGGTCATCAAAAGAGTAAGATTATCCATAACACTATAATCAGATTCTAATTGGATAGTTCCGAAATCGGGCATCGATGACTCAGTTCAACTGGTTCGGCGTCATCCAAAACATCCAGGTTACAAATTAAATTCGGTTCAGGCACTTCTTGCACTTCCCCATTTTCTATTTCATGCTCTTCATCATTATCTTGAACCACTGGAGTTGTCGATTTGTACTGCAAAGCACTGTTTGACAAATCGACTTCTATCGGAAATAGCGGAGGTACTGACAGTAGTCCAAGAGTGTTTTTGTGCAATTCTGCGAGGCCTTTTATCAATTTGGATAAATGCCCACCGAGAGATTGCACGTGTTTGTTTTCGAGTACTAATTCCAGTTTAACCAAAACGTCAGAACGTAGTTTCTCAAAGCGGGTCTTGGCGACCTGGCGACATCGCAAAATCAACCTATATTCGTAATTTCCGGTTTCTACTCAACATAATGGTTCTTGCAGTGGTGCGTAGTTGCACTCTGTTACCGGGTCGGTACAGCGGTGGTCGGTTGCGTGGTTGCTTGCTACTTGTTCATACTTTGCTGCAGGCATCCATAGTCCCATGGAGTGACGCGGGTCTAGTACGCAGGCATCTTTCGTGTCATGCCGAAAGCGGGGAAGGCGGCGGAATGCAGCTCTTCGCGGCGCTGTTCGGTCGCTGACGATCCCCTTGTAGTTCGACGCTGTGCGTCGGAGCTCCGGGAAGTGGAGTCGCCTGTTGCAGCTGTTAGCGCTGAATCGTGTAGCGATCATCGGTTGCGGGCGCCACTGGAGGTTCCTGATGTTAGGATTTGATCCCCCTCCAGAAGGGCGTCGCGGCATCGCGGCATCGGGGTCGTTGGTGAAAGTTCGGTGGAAAAGCCCTTTTCCTTGTGCCCCACGTTGGGCCGTCAAATGTTACAAACTCATTGAAACATTAAATAATAACTCACATGTAAACACAAATAAAATACGGAATAAAATGTAAAACACGTCTGGTCATTCCCTTTGTAAAAAAAGATGACGTTTCTATTTATTTTATTTGCCCGTGGCAACAGTAAAACATGGCCAGCTACAACGTCCGTGCTCAGTCAAGCAGCCGCCGTGGCTGCATAAGACCGTTTAGGTAACAGAATGTGACCCTTTCTTACGTTTTGATATCACCTGCAGGTGTTCGGAAAATAGCGCGCCAAATACCATAAGCTTTTAGAAAATTTAAGAGTGTTTTTGTACACTTTTCGTGTCCAATTTTTACTCCTTTATTACTCGAGTGTTTTAGAAGTACAGTAGAGCGTCGGTTATCCGAATGACGATTTGATTTACCCGAACGTCAATCATTCGAATCGTCGTTAACTTTGCCATTACATTACATTATAATGTGATTGAAATATTATTTGTTGTTCAATATATGTTTATATTCTATCATTTTGAGCGTTTTAGTGCTCATAAACTATGACTGTTCGGTCATCCGAATTTTCGATTATACGAACGGTAGTCGGTCCCAATTAGTTCGGATAATCGACGCTCTACTGTACTATTACGGCCACCGAAATGTACACGATTTTTTTTAGCAACTTGATTTTTGCTTCATATCATAGGCGTCCTAAAAAAATTAGCAAAATGTCAATATTATTTCACGAAAGTCACTGGTTAAGCCAGCTTTAATCTATGGAAAAATAGGAATATTTGTGTCAGGTATCGTGCACATTTCGGTGGCCGCAATAGTACAGCTTGATTATCAATAAATTGGACTCGACAAGTATGGTGGGTTGCATTGGTTTCCCAAGATTTACATTGGAAGGTAGTCTAAAGCAGGTAACTCTAAACGGAATTCCTCTACGAGAAACGTCGAACTGGAAATGTGTTCTTTTGTAAGAAATGCATTTATGCTGGAAGGTTTCAGGTAGTTTAAAAATTCGTTAGTCGTTCAATGCATATTGACATATTTTTAAATTTATATCTATTAACCACAATGTTATCGTTGAGGGAGTTCTTCTAAGACAGTTATTTTAGTCGATATCTAAGGTTTTAATACATTTTAATAAAAGCGTGTTTTGAAAAAAAAAAAATGTTTTACTATAAATTATTTTATTGGCTTTTTTTAGTCTTGGACAATTTTAATCTTTATTATTTACATTAAATTCATTTAATACAATAGTATATAAAAGTTTTGCTAATGTCTTTGTTTTATGGTGTCTCCCGACTTAAACCGGCGAATTCTAATAATCTTCCCTGACCGAGGAATGGTTCCGCACCGTATGGGGTTCTCGACCTACAATTGAAATAAATGCTTGTAAAAATATAAACTGTTTGTTTGTATTCCGAATTCGAAATCGGCGTCAGTACGACCAAAAAACATTGAGAGTTTTAATAACGAATTTGCTAAATAATTATGAATTAAAAAAATACTGTTTTGCTTTTATTTATTTTTAATGAATAATGAATTATATCGATACCTCAGTTTTACAGTGTAACAAGTCAAAAAATAAATAATCATTTTTGTGTAAAGCACACCATTTAAAGGCAAAAATTGTATTTTATTCAATTCAAAAGAGTATAGGAGTATAGTAAGTCGAATTTTGAAAATTCGTTTGTAGATGACCTCAAATAGTTATTTTTGATTCTAGATTGCGAAATGCTACTTTTGCATTCGAGAATGAGTTTTTTTGCGAGCATCGCGAGCAAAAAAAACATTCGAGAATGCAAAAGAATTTCGCAATTCGAGTATCAAACAACATTTTTTCGAAAACTGCAGCTCCATATCAATGGAAACTCAAAGAAAAACTACTGACATTTAATCCAGTTCAATGTCTACAATTACTTTGGTGCTAAATCTAGTATGCTTTGACTAGCTAATTTATGATAGCAACCGTCAAACAAGCATTATAATTTATAATTTTGTACCGTTTATGGTGATTTGGTGAGAATAACTCCTGTATTTGAAGCGGAAAGTAATAATAATCAAAAATGAGTTCCGAAAGCGATGACGATGATCTGCCTTTTGATGTATTAGAAGCGGCACAAAGCCCAATTTCTAGTCTTATCCCGGAAAAGTCCTCTAGACAATATGAATCAGCTTATAACGATTTCATGAAGTGGTGTGGTTCTAAGAAATTGAAAAACGTGTCTGAAAGTGTGATACTGGCTTATTTGGAATATAAAGCTAAGAAATTGCGGCCACCAACCCTATGGTCCATTTATTCGATGTTGAAGAAAACATTGAACGTCAAACAAAATGTAGATATAGCAAAATTTTCAAAATTAATACCATATTTGAAAAATAAAAATGCAGGCTATCGACCAAAAAAATCAAAAGTCTTGACCAAAACAGAAATTGAAAAATTTATAGAAGAGGCCCCAGACCAAAGCTTTTTATTACTGAAGGTACGTTCTACATTAATTTAAATTTTTGGCATTTATATAATAAAATATTGTTTCAGACTATTTTAATAATGGGAATATATGGTGCATGTAGAAGAATCGAGCTGTTGAATTTAACAATTAATGATATTGAAGATAAGGGTTCAATTGTTATTGTAAAAATTGAAGATTCGAAAAGACACAGTCAAAGAACATTCGTCATTTCAAATTCATCTCATATTGAATTATATCGAAAATATAATGGCTTACGTCCAGCGTACAGTACTAATCCAAGATTTTTTATTAAATACGCCAATGGGAAATGTGCAAACCAAGTGATTGGTATAAATAAAATCAGAAACACTACAAAGGAAATACTTAAAATTACCAGAGACGGAGCGGCCATTGTTTCCGACGATCTTCCGCAACTTTGCTTGCAGATTCTGGAGCTGATTTTGTCAGTGTGAAGAGACATGGAGGCTGACGCTCGTCAACAGTTGCGGAGGGATATATTGAAGAATCAATTGAAAGGAAAATTAAAGTTTCAAAAAACATCTTAGCTGTTCCGGAATCTGAAACTTCTTCCACAACAGGCACTGACGGTTTTTATCAAGACAAGAGTCTTGCAGTAAATCAGCCAACGTCTTCTATGAAAATGGGTCTTCAAGACCAAAGTATTTCATTAAACCAGCTGGCGTCTTCAAGCGGTATCACTTTCAATAATTGTACTATTACAACTTTGCAGTTAAATATTGCTCAATAAATAATAAAGATTCACCCAAATTGTGACTTCTTCTTTAATCAAAAATTGCTGAACGTAAAAGTCTTTTTTGTTCTAGATTGTAAAAGACTTTTACATCCAGTAAACAAAAAACAGTCACTTTGACAAGCGATTTATGTCATGTAAATGTCAACATTTGTTATCAGCTTTCGAAAAACGAAATTTTGCACAAAGTTCAATAATGTAACAACTCAATTTTTTGTGTAAATTTTCAAAAGCGTAAGTGCTGTTAAGTCAATCATAAATTAATAATTAAGTTTGCCAATTATTATCCGTAAATTCCTTAAACAACTATTAATTTTCTTAAATGCGATTACCTCAAAACTCCATCATATGATTAAAAATAAAAGCTTGGGGCGAAAATATCTTGATTTCATTTATAAAATAGTTTTCTGACGAAATAAAAATTTGATTAAAATAATCTTTTTTATTTAACGATAATATTGTGGTTAATACATATAAATTTAAAAATGAGTATGCGTTTAATTTATAATACAAAATAATAAAATAATATACAATCTATTACAAAACATATTTTCAATATTTAATGGGATACCCTTCACTTGGATTATTAGGAAATGTAAAATCAAACAATGGCATTGAACAAACCAAACCATAAAAATTGCAATAAACCTAGTGTCCAGATCTTTGTATTTTTTTAAAGCTTTTCAAAACAACGTTTAAATATGTCCAAGTATAGATCATGGAATCGATATGTAACGTGTTTTTTATGGATTGTGAGAATGTCAATTTGGCCGAGACCATTAGGTCCAGGCAGAAAAGACAGTTACGTTTTTGATACCTAGCCACCCAGCTTCTATTGTGAAAAGTTTTAAAAAAATATAAAGAACGGATATTTGGTTTATTGTAATCTTTATGGTTTACATTACAAAGCCGTAGCTTTTCATCTTGGTATTGTAAAAGCGTTGTTTTTTAAAAAATACATATTATCGTTAAATAAAAAAGATTATTTTAATCAAATTTTTATTTCGTCAGAAAACTATTTTATAAATGAAATCAAGATATTTTCGCCCCAAGCTTTTATTTTTAATCATATGATGGAGTTTTGAGGTAATCGCATTTAAGAAAATTAATAGTTGTTTAAGGAATTTACGGATAATAATTGGCAAACTTAATTATTAATTTATGATTGACTTAACAGCACTTACGCTTTTGAAAATTTACACAAAAAATTGAGTTGTTACGTTATTGAACTTTGTGCAAAATTTCGTTTTGAGGTCATCTACAAACGAATTTTCAAAATTCGACTTACTATACTCCTATACTCTTTTGAATTGAATAAAATACAATTTTTGCCTTTAAATGGTGTGCTTTACACAAAAATGATTATTTATTTTTTGACTTGTTACACTGTAAAACTGAGGTATCGATATAATTCATTATTCATTAAAAATAAATAAAAGCAAAACAGTATTTTTTTAATTCATAATTATTTAGCAAATTCGTTATTAAAACTCTCAATGTTTTTTGGTCGTACTGACGCCGATTTCGAATTCGGAATACAAACAAACAGTTTATATTTTTACAAGCATTTATTTCAATTGTAGGTCGAGAACCCCATACGGTGCGGAACCATTCCTCGGTCAGGGAAGATTATTAGAATTCGCCGGTTTAAGTCGGGAGACACCATAAAACAAAGACATTAGCAAAACTTTTATATACTATTGTATTAAATGAATTTAATGTAAATAATAAAGATTAAAATTGTCCCAGACTAAAAAAAGCCAATAAAATAATTTATAGTAAAACATTTTTTTTTTCAAAACACGCTTTTATTAAAATGTATTAAAACCTTAGATATCGACTAAAATAACTGTCTTAGAAGAACTCCCTCAACGATAACATTGTGGTTAATAGATATAAATTTAAAAATATGTCAATATGCATTGAACGACTAACGAATTTTTAAACTACCTGAAACCTTCCAGCATAAATGCATTTCTTACAAAAGAACACATTTCCAGTTCGACGTTTCTCGTAAAGGAATTCCGTTTAGAGTTACCTGCTTTAGACTACCTTCCAATGTAAATCTTGGGAAACCAATGCAACCCACCATACTTGTCGAGTCCAATTTATTGATAATCAAGCTGTACATACAAAATTAGTTTTCCATTTTTTTTTTCTTGAAATTGAAACAGTTTGTAGGAAAAACGCATTTTCTACCACCCGTTTCAGTTTGGGACACGACTTATGAAACAACTGTATTCACATAATCCATAATTTAAATTTTTTGTTGTGAATAATCACTATTTCGATTATTTATTATACAATAAACGTTACTGAAAAATAAATGTAAATTGTAGACCCAATTCTTCGAAAAAGAACAAAAGAAATGATGAAATGTTGGCGTTACGACTGAGAGGCGAATTCACACCTAGTTTAGCCACACTTGAAAGATTAATCGAGGTACCCACCGAAAAGACATGTAATCCAATTACATGGGACTGTCCCGATGAGATAAAACAACCTCGACGATGCATTCCTTCAAGAAGAACTTAAAGCAATTTGTTCAGTACACTTTATTAATTAAAACAATTATTTCATAACAAATACAAAAATTAAGGTAGAATAAATTAATTTATTATTTAATACCTAAATGGCAGTGTTTCTAATGCTTACAAATAACTTACTAATCAGATGAAAAAACACATCATTGGCAAATTTCACCAAATTATTTTATTCGACCTTATTAAAAAAATGTCTAACTGAAAATCTTACATTAAAATGAACTATTTCTATCTTCCAAACTATAATTCTGAGAAAGCTGTAAACTCTGTGCTTTATCAGTCCAGCAATTTGATATCATGCCTCTTTTATAACTAGTATCATTACGCAAATTAATATTTTTTAAATTGCATTTTAAATCATTTTTCAACATTGAACTGTCGTCATAGAATGGACTTGCTCGCAGTTCAGGCTGCCTTGGTGGGATAAAAATCGGTCGATCTTGATTTAAATTTGGATGAAAGATTTTAGAATGCATTAAATTATTGCGTGGGCTGCCGTTATCATTATTGATGTGGTATGCAGGTTCTGAGAGTAATGATGAACGTTCAAAATCGCCACATATTGAATTGTTTCGTGTAGGTGGTAGTGAACTATGATATTCAGGTTCAAAAAAATTATCACCTCCGGTTGTTTGCGAAGCAAATCCGGAACTCTGACTTGATGATCGACTGATCGACAAATTACTTGGCATCACAAATCCATCAGAATTTCTCCAAAAACCACCGGCCACCCATGAATTTTGCGTTATATTTGTTAACCTTGATGGCGACAGGACTGGTTTTGGACGAGTTACATCAGGGTTAATTTTAAACGGCTTGCAGGGGTTACTTTGAATGAGCATATTATGCTTTTTGGTGCCTAAATGTAAATTATTCAAACCTTCATCAAGATCCATATCAATATTGGAATTAATTTTAGAAAAGGAATTGTTAAAAATAGTAGCAGTCTCGGCAGCTGAAGTTTGGTCACTAACAAAACTTTTAGCTGTTGTAACAGATTGATTTAAAATGTCATTGGTAATGTGGTTTTGAAATGATCTATTATTAAGATGATTTTCAAAAACAGGACCTTGCCCAAACGTGTGATGTGCAGAGTCATTTACAAAATTAGGTTTTTCCATAAAAATTTTCAATGGAGACAGTGATGCACTATTTATACTTGTATTACTTAAACTTGATTTTATTGTAGAATTATGAAGATCTGGTTTAGAAAACAAATATTCATCGTCTGATAAATCAGCATTACCACAATCTTCCATGGCACTTCGTTTTGTGCATTTTTTAAATTTCTGTTTCGTAAATTTTTTTGGTACTTTCTTTAGTGGCTGATGTGTTGAATAAATAATAAAAATAGTTGCAAATATCTGAAACAATGAAACTGTTAACTTATAATTAGTACCAGATAAAGTATTGTGTTAAAACTATATTCAACTAAATATAATGTAAACTCTGAGAAAATGAAGAATAACTATAAAGAAAACCAAGAAGGGAAAATAAAGTAACTACAATTATTAACATAATAGATGAGAAAGGGAGAGATATTAAAAGAGAAAGTATTTTAGAGATTTATTAGAAGGAAAAGAGGTAACTGACTTGGAAAAAGAAGAAGGAATGGATAGCACTGTAGAATCAAATAAGATTATAGAAGAGGAGATAAAAAGAAGAAATTTAAGAAGTTATTAAATTAGGAAAGGCACCAGGTTATAAAAAAATAACAGCAGACATGCTGAAAGCAGGACAAGAAGAAATGGTAGAAAATCCGAAAACTTTAATGGATAAAGTACTAGCTACAGGAGAAGCACCAGAAGATTGGCAATTAGGTATAAAAAAGGAGATATGAGAAATTGCAACGACTATAGAGGGGTGTAACCTTGTTAAGTTCAGTGGGTAAAGTAAATAATAGAGAAGAATAGGGGAGAAACTAGATAAATCATTCAAGGATACACAACAGGGATTTAGAATAGGCAGAGGAATGACCAATGCAAATTTCATGATTAGGCAAATAACAGGAAAAGCAATAAGAGAAGACAAAGAGCTATATCTATGCACTATCTTCAACAAGCCGTACACCTGAAAAGGTAGACCGGATTAGGATTAAGTGAGTTAAGTAGTAAACTTTTCAATTTTGAAGATAAAAGATGGTAAATTTTCTCATCAATATAATGTGGCACAATAAAAATTATTACACTAAAAATAAGCTTGTTCCATACCTGCATCAAATTGGTGTAAATATTTAAGGTTTTTCCGGAAGACTCAGTCCAAGTTACAAACATCAAAAACGTCCATGAGAGTAATTGTAATAGCTTAATTTTAAGAACACCGTTGTAGGCAAATAGTATCAGTTGCAATATAAGGCCAACAGAACACATTACAAATATATTAGAATATTCAGCAATTGTTGGCAATTTAGGTAGTAAATCAATAAAAAATTTCGTATAAATTAACAAACTATCAAGGTAGGGAACATCAACTCCAAAAGCAGTGAAATAATTATAAAATTGCTGATAAAAATCTAATACGATATTTGAACAGTATAAAGAGACATCCTTAAGATGTAAAACAATAGGTAAAAGTTGTTTGGGAAGTTTCTTGTTTAAATTTTTATTTGAATAGTTGAAACTTAGAAATAGACTGAATAAATTCAGAAAAGCAAAGATAATTATGGTAAAACGAATTAAGGCAACAAAAAAGGATCTTTTTTGCTGTTTTGAAAATCCATTGCTGGACTTATTGAGATCTAAAAGTTCTAATCCTTGGTTACGAAACTTATTTAGTTTCATGCCGACGAACCAAGTGTTTTGTTTATTTATTGTATTTTTAACAACAATGTCACACTGTGGACATAACTTATATGCCTTCTCCAATTGTTTTCTAAAAAAAAGGTGAATAATAATAATACAATGCTTCAAAAAACTTACTGAAAATGTTCTATCTCAACATCAAAGTTATTTTCATTCAATGGTACAAAGTTAGCTAGTTGATAGACTTTAAGCTGTTGATTATTATTGCAAAGATGGCATAAACCATTGTATGATGACAATACATTTCTTCCCTTGGCAATAGGCATTCGATAATTTAATAGTTCATCATATTGAGATGGAAGAGGTTTGTTATATCCACCATCCTGCAAAGTAAATGTTGTAAAATTTGATTATTTAAAGTTACAAGGCTTACAGAACCAAACCCGTTGTACTGTAAGCATGTCGGACACTCGAAACAATTCTTATTATCATACGGAACTTTAGTCCACTGATTACAAAACCAGCAATTAACCTTAGCCAAGAAACGTCTCCTAAAATAAACAATAACAAATCTCCCACAACAGAAAATCATGTTACCTCAATTTTAAAAAAAGATTTACGAATAACACCAACACAACACTTAAAAATGCTAAAATTGGTAAAAAAAATGCTAATATTTGCACTAAATCTTGCATAATTTCCCGTAGTGACTCGGACACTTTAATATAAAAAGTAAAATGTAAATAACCGGCTCACTTGGCGGGTGGTTACCGAGCGGACATAACCTGACTTTCTCGTACGTTTGTAATGAATCACCACGGTGATTATCAAAGGTAACTTAAGCCGAATGTGAAAGAAAAAGATAGAATAATTATTTAGAGCAGGGAGAGAAGAATAGAACCACACACTGTGACAAACTATATCCAAATGTCAAGTTGGCTATTGGTGTTTTTAACCTATAATTTTGTAAATTAATAGCAATTAATAGAAATGAGTTTACCAACAGATTTTGGACCAGATTCTGGTGGAAGAATGAAGGTATTTCATATACAATTGCCCATTTATGTAAATGATTTTGGATATTCTTGATTTTAGGGTGTCTGCATTGTTAAGCCGATAGTTTACGGAAACATAGCCAGATATTTTGGGAAAAAGCGAGAGGAAGATGGGCATACACATCAGTGGACTGTTTACGTGAAACCATATTATAACGAGGATATGTCAGCATATGTAAAAAAAGTTCATTTTAAATTGCATGAAAGTTACGCTAATCAGAATCGCATCGTGGTGAAACCACCGTATGAAATTAGCGAAACTGGTTGGGGAGAATTCGAAATAGTAATTAAAATACACTTTCATGATCCCAATGAAAGACCAGTGACAATGTATCACATATTAAAATTATTTCATTCTGGTGGAACGACCGATGTGGGGACAGAACAGGGTAAAGGATTAGTTTCTGAAAGTTATGATGAAATAGTATTTCAAGATCCAACGCAATTAATGCATCATCTCCTTACTAATGCTAAGCAACTTACTCTTGGACCATGGGATCATAATACCAACTGTAAGTTTGTAGTAAATGTCACAGAACAATTTTATATAATAAATTATGTTTTAGTTGAGGAAAAGAAAAAGAAGACTTTAAAAACGATATCGGAAACAAAACATAAAGTACGATTGGAAATTGTGGTTTTAAAAAATCGTTTGAAACTAGCAAGAGAAACAATTTCACAATTCAAAGAGGAAATTGCCAAGTTACAAGAAAATCCATTTGTTATCTAAGTCATTTTTTAAAATTTCTTAAACTTGACTGTGTTGATTGTGAAATTCACAATCCGAATCCGAATAGTGCTGAAAAAACCTTGAAATCTAAAATGAAACTGAAAGTTATCAGATATGAAATTGGGAACTTAAAATTAGAATTAATTGCTTGGCCACTTTGTTAAGAACTGAATATAACATCAAAATAAATTTTAATAAACCAATCCAACTGTAATTAATCTTTTTGACATCTTTTCCTAAAAAAATTATTATTATTATTACAAACAGCATAGATAAAACAATCGTGGTAAGTAGAAGAAATTTTACAAAAATAATTACAAATTTCAAAATGCTGTCAAACTTCAATCTGCAGAATCCTCAAAATTCATTGGAAAAACAAAAATCATTACACCAAAGGGTTTACACAGAAATTAGGTGTTTTCAGTGTGATATGGCCGTTACCTGTATTTAAAAATGAATGCTCGAGTATAAAAAGGTTTACAGAATTTAATTTAAAATCCTAGCATTTAATAATACACTAAGACCTTGTTTAGCGCTCAGGATGCGTTCTTAGATGTCAAAGCGCTAAACGAAACAGCGTTAAACAAGGTCATTTTAATACATAGTAAATAGGGAAAGGGGCACACCAGACCAAAAACAAACAAATTTTATTTCTAAAATGGTTCATATAGTAGAAACAGGCATATTTAATCAACCAGAGCTAAAGCAAAATAAATTGTAATCATGACTAGGGCCTGTCAGAGATCGAGAGTTTTTATAATTTAATTATTATTGAAAAATATTATTTTATGTTAAATCTAAATTTATATAAAACATTATTTTTATTAAACTTAAAAAAAACAAGACTTTCTTGCCAAAATAAATTTTAAAGGAAAATTGCATTCAGCTTATTTCACTTACATACCGACTTGCGTCAGGTCCCACAGCTGGTGATGACGCAAAAAGCACAAAAACAATATGTCTGTACACATCACTATCGTACAAAAGACTGATGATAACACTGGCTAAATGAGGCAGCTACCCGGAGAATCAGCCAAATTTATTAAAAGATTAAAAAGTTATTCAGCGTTTACAAAAAAAGGCAGTCTCCGAGACGTATGGCGGGTTAAAACGATTCCAATGTCGACTTGACATTCATCATGCTGCAGTCGCCTCAGCACCTACATTTTAATATCATTCAAAATGCTTTTTTGTGTCATTTTGGTTTTATTATCACTTATTCATTTTGAATAATCTAAAAAATTATACAGATTTATTTGTAATGAACAAATTAGAATTTTTAATGATTTTCTTACACAATAATATCGAGGATTGTAAATTACAATTTATTTTTTATTTTTATAACTAATATTAAATAGTAAAAAGTAACATGTATATAACAAACAAAGTAAAATAACATAACATAAGTAATAACTAGAATAAATAAAATAACTCATTAAGAGAAGAAGAAAGCGGGGCTGTGCCAAGAACACTAGCAACGTTACCTCTTTGTATAGCCAAACTTATTCGTTGCTTCAAATATGTTTTGGCTTGAGGAATTCCCGTTGTTTGCACAATACGCCTCCCCAAATCTTCAAGGAGAGAAAGGGCATCAGCACTCCAAGGACCCAAAGTTTCCACAGCGAAGGCGACAAAAAAATAATCATCAGAAATTGACTTATATTTCTTTTTCTTAAGATTTTCTGCCAAGTGAGCAGCAGATCTTGCAGAAAATGAAGAATCAGTTAAATGAGAAGGGGCAAGTGTATCCGTACAAGTAAAATCCCAAACTAAGGATTTACCTACTTTCCATGGAATAACTGTAATACCATCTGGACGTTTGCCATCATCCCTCAGAATACCATTAGGTTCAAGGATACAAGGAATGTTGGCAGAAGAGAAAGCACGTTTAATAATGTCATTAATACAGCTGTGACGAGAGAGTCTACCAGCACTTTTAATGCACGATAAACCATGATGACCCAACGAGTCTACAGAAGAACCGCACGAGCAGATATGAGGATGACAGAAATTGATCCCCAATCTAAGTGAAATAGCAATTTGTAAGATGTTTTTTTCTAAAAGAGTACCTAATTTACAAGATGGAAGAGCTTCAAGCCAAGCTCCAGATTCAAGTTCAGATCCAGCTAATAAGATAGCCTTTTCTGTAATATTTGAGGAAGATAATAAATTTTGAAATATTTTCTCACAGATAGGTAAGTCCCAATTTCTTTGAATAGAAAGTTCTTTTGGAAGTAAAGACGAATTAGAAATTTCCTTCCAATAATCAACAGCCTCGTTAAGGGATGTAATTTCAAAATTAGAGAAACTAGAAGGTAGAATGGACATAATAAGTTCAGAATTAGAAAATATAGAAGACAAAAAGGCAGGCGAGGAAATATCAATTATAGACCTTATACCTAATCCACCAAAACGGATTGGTAATTTGGCTTGAGTCCAAGATCGAATTGTAAATTTAATATTCAAAATTTTTTCCAAAGAAGAAATAACAATATTATCCAATTCAAGACACTCATCTTTAAATTTCCAAAAAGGACAACATCTGAGATTATAAGTGAAATTAGGTATCCAAAAACAATGGCGGAGTAAAAATAAACTAATATGAGGATTAATTTTACATAGATTTGAAGAAAGTAAAGAGAATGAATCAATTTTTTTAGAAATGAATGGAGGAATTGCTGCATCGAAAATAGGACAACCAAGAATAAAAAGGTCTTCAACATTACAAACGTGAATACAAGGAGCTAATAATTCGAATCTTTCCAAAATTGAAGACTTGTCTAATTCCGAAACATTATTAAGGAAGAAAAGTTCGCATTTATTGAAATTAAGAACTAAACCAATTTTCTTAAATTCAGAAATTATCGTTTCTAAGTCTTGTAAGACATCCAAAGCCTTACCACCTAAAGAACCATCATCCAAGTACCAAACATTCAATTCTGAAATCAAATTCTTAATAATTTGATGAATCGATAAACTAAAAATTGCAGGACCGAGAGGGTCACCTTGTTGACAACCTACTGAGGATTCAATAACATTTCCATTAAAGAATAATTTTGATTGATAAGCATAACATTGCCAGAGATAAGGATATATATCTGGAGTAACAGCCTTGACAACAGAAAGAAGGGAGTCTCTTTCGATAGAATTGAAAGCATTTTTAACATCGATTTTAAGGAAAACCTCAGCATCAGGTTGATTATTAATATAAGTTCTAATTGAATGAACAGCTCCCTCACAACCACCCTTAATTCCAAAACCTAATTGAATAGGATGAAAAAAGGAAGATAACGAATCCTTAATGTGGAAACTGCATAATTTAGAAGATAAACGTCTAAAAGTTGAACCTATTGCAATAGGACGGATACCGCCATCTTTTTTAGAAAGGGCACAAAGAGAGGCACCATAAAGAATAGGTCTAATATCAGAAAGAACTTCACCAGCTAACATGAGATTGCAGAGACTACAGATGGCTTTCAATAAGTGACGACCAGAGTCACCTGTACCATTACCTAATAAATCTTTGAGATGTTGTGGTCTTATTCCATCCATTCCAGCAGCAGAACCATTAGGGAATGACATAATCGCTTTATAAACTTGATCTTCAGAGACAGTGAGATGTTCTACCATTTCTTCAGGTGGATCAGGAAACTGGAGTAATCTTGAAGGAATTGGATGTTTAGATTTCAACGATTCAAAAGTATCAGCATTATTGTTGGCAAATGAATCATCAGAAGATAATAAGCGAACTGCACCCTTAATATCACCATCCGCAATTTTGTTCTCAACCGATTTATAAATTGAAAATTTTGAGAAATCGGTTTTGGAATAAAGTATGGAGTCCACGTTAGAGTCAGCATTCTTCTTAACTTTAGAAGTTAAAGATTCCTTTTCATAACCATTTTTAATGGGAACATGAAGAACACGAAAGGCAAAAAGAAAAAGGTCTTCCCAGGATGGTAAAGAATTAACGGAAACACATTCATTTATAATTTTGGCTAGTTTACTAGCCACGGATATTCTAGCTCCACGCGGAATTCTTCTAAGAATACAGACATTCGATTTTAGGTAACCAATTTTTTCTGTTAAATTGAGAAATTTAACAGGAAGTTCCGGAACAGGCACATTCTGTTTATGACATCTAGAAATGTGAATTTTGAGACCATGTAAACTCTTGAAAAATTTTGAATTTGGACAAATATGACATTTCATAAATAAACTGTCAAAAAAAAAAAACCGGACCAAACCAAAAAGTAGTCACAAGATAAGCTCAAGATAAAGCTCAAAGACCAATCCAGTATCCAATTACTCTCCAAAAAGAATCGGCAAGAATTTTTCAATGGGAAACGTCAGTACCAAAGTTCTCGATTTTCCAAATTTCTAAACGTGCCCTCACTTAGTCCACGACCCAAAGACAAAGAGTCCCAAATCTTCTCTTCACAGGCAAAAAAAAAAAAAAAAAAAAATCACAAAAGTTCAAAAAATCAAGAACACTTAAAAAATTAGAAAAATGTCAACGGAAAACGTCAAACCCAAAAATACAAATTTCTCCCCAGTTCCACACTGTAGATCGACGAAAACCAACAAATAACCAAACCAAAACAGTAATATAACGCGTCAAAACAACTCTACAAAATATTTCTCGAAAAAATAATCCAATTTGGTCAAACCTTCACGGACCGAAAAATTTTCACATACACACTTTGACGGCACACAATTTTTATCGAGGATTATAGCACATAAATTAATAACTGGAACAGGATACGCGGAAATAAACGTACCAAATATAGATTTAGGGGAAGTAAAGCGCTACGATAAATTGCCACCTTTGGTTGATTGTTCAGAAATAATCACGAATCAACGAAATGCCGAGATAATATGAATCAGCGTAATGTTTTTTTTTAGACTTTGAGCAGACAGTGTTATATCGAATCAGCGTTAAACGAGAGCTTGGGGCATCAACTTGATACTGGTGGATAATGACCGAAGGTGTAAGGTGGTATTTACATCGTTGTTGATTAGTCTTAATTTTGAGTAGGTAATTTATTAACAAAACAAAAATAAAAATTTAAATACTTTATTTAAGAAATAGTGCTTACTGTTCCATAACACAATTATTAATTCACTTTCTATAATATAACACAAAAGACAATGACTAAAAATTCAGTATACATGGTTGTAACGCTTTACAATAAATTTTATTACAACTTAACCAACTGTAGATGTTACAAGCTCAGCCACTTCAGCATTTGTTGATCGTACTGTTAGTTGCATTGTCACACCATCAGCTAAAGCTAATTTGGCTCTTACCAGAATGTCAACTGCACCTCGGAACATGCCTGAAAAAATTGCAATGTATCTACCATGTACAAGTATTAAGTTAACTAATCAGTAACCTGCTAATAATAATGTATGTGTAGTTTTTCCTTCTGGAACTTTATCGGAACGTTCTGCTGGTTGTAAACCAAGAAACTGAATGATTGTTTTTACAGCTTCTTCTAAAGAACCCATAGAACTAAGCGAATAAGTATCTTCCATTTCGATAAAACTGCCGGCAGCTTCTTCCCAGGCAGCACCCCAATTTCCTTTACTAACTCTCTGTATTTGATCACCTAATGTAATTTCTAAATCTTCCAACATGTATTCGTCATCATAACCTGTTACACGAATTTATTTAATAACAAATCAAAAATTAAAGGTATCCTACCTTCATCAGTGTCTGGCAATCCTGTGGCTGGATCGCAATCTTTAACAATGAACTTCAAAATAGCTCCAAATGTTCCTAAAGTATTTGGTAAGTCATCTGGAAACTGTAACACAATAAATGCCGAACCAGTTTCATTATATGGCAATTTTGCGCAAGGAATTTCCTTCACAACTTCGTAACCTTCACTAGGATCCAACTGGACACGAACATTTTCCAAAAGCTGATCACTTAAAGTATTTAAACAATCAAATTGAAGAACTATATGTCGTGTGTAGCAGTGCTTCACACAACGAACAACATATTCAGTTTCCGATTCCGTTAATTCAACAATATCAGAGCTTCGGAATAATGGTCCAAGTTGTTGTATGCCAGGAATCGAACTCAATTTATCAGAATAATTTTCTTCGCGTGATACAGGTGGCGGTTTAGCAGGACCAGTAGTAATTAACATTCCGTCTGTTTTAGGATTTTGTACTTCTTCTGGGACTGGAATAGCTGCAAGCGGAACCAACTTTATATCAAACGGCTCATCAGTATTTCCTTGAGTATATTCTCGTAATGATCTTTCTAATGATGGAACTGATATCTATAAAAACAAATATTCATTTTGCTTTAAAAGTAATAAATAAGCAAGCACCTGCAGCGGATCAAGAATGTAATTATTAGACAAACTCTTATCTTGTAGTTCCAAAATGTAACTGTAATAAGTAGCTCTGTCTCGAACTTCATCGTCAGAATCCATTTGACAACGTGCTAAGAGTACTTGTATATTCTCCAACAAATCTGGACAAGATGCGCCGAATTGGGCCATTGCTGATACTGCAGCTGCACGTACTGTAGGGTTTTCCAAAATAACTCGATTATAAATAAAACGGATATATCTCGACGGTTGTTTTGTACGCGGCCCTTCTTTGCCAAGCAAGTGTAATATGCGCACTGCCAATGATGTATGTTCACAATCTTCAATGAACTCACACAAATGGGCCAATCCAGATTCTTTAGCATCGGGGTTGTCTTCAATAATTGTAATGATAGTATCGGCAATTGAGGCTTTATATTCTAGGCCTCCTTCATCTCTCAACATTGCAGACAAGAAATTCATAAGGACAGTATGCTTTCTTGGAAACTTTAGGGCAAGAGCTCTAATGGCCTGTACAACAACCACTTTGAATTCATCGCTTATTTCCGACACAAATGTCGCAATCTGCTTCATCAATCTTTCCACTGACGATTCAGCTCCGGTTTTTAATAAAGTTGTGATTGCCAGTGTGGCAATAGATCGATTCGAATCTGTAATTAAATTTTCAAGGTCCAGATTACAAGCAGTAACAGCAGCTGGATGAGAAATCGCCACTTGATTTAATGTTCTCACAGCAGCAAATCGCAAACTGGGCTTTGGGGATCCACAAAATAGTTGCAGTACACTAATAGCAGGTGCCAATTCGCGACTGGTGGTACGTTTCAAATTTACAATTGCATGTGCTGCTTCGTAGATTACCATTTCAGATTTGTGCCGCAAACAGGACTCGATAAACTCAAACAAAGATGAATCATTGCCGCTGTCCTCTTCTTCCAAAAGTTTTGAAGCAATACGAATCTGTATATTTTACATATTAGATGCAAAATTAATTGTTTATTATCAAAGCTGTTTTCTTATTATTTATAAAAATACTAACCAACATGCAAACAGCATAAGGTGATTTAAGAGACATCCTCGTCAGTTTGGCCACTAGTTTAGTAACAGCCAAACGATCTGATTTTCTTATATGATATAAAACTCCCAGGGCATGATATTGCACCATAACACTAAAAATAATGTGATAATAAACAATGTTTCATAAAGCCACTCTAAAACCCACTTATCGCTGTTAACAGCTTCTTGTGCTTCATTAACCCATCGTTTAACTAAATCTCCTGCTATTCTGGTCATATGTAAAGAACTCACAAGGGCAGCTGAGCTGACAGCTGGATTTCTGTCGACTATCGCCTGTTTCATGTATCTTTCAATCGCTTGCAACATTGTAGCATCTGTGATGCTACATAATGCCCTTATGGCAGCAGCCCGGTATAAATCTTCTTTGCCTGTCATATCTTTTGTCAAACTTGATGTCACGATAATAACATCATCAGCTATGGAACTTAGTTCTTTAATACCAAGATAAACCATTCTGCGTAAAATGACATCTTTGGATTGAAATAATTTTGTCATTGCAAAGAATACTTCAGTTGCTTCGGTTGTACCCAACTGTTCTCCCTAATGAAAGAAATTCATTCAATAAAGGAACATATTTGTGAGAAAATGCCATGTACCTGATTTAGTAAGTACAAAATTTTGGTCAAAATGTGGGTGCATTTTCTTGCATTAATAATATTTTCGTTGAACAACCGAGCTTCTTGAAGAACCGTTGTTTTCTCAACATTTTGAAATGGATTTCCACCCCCTAAGTTATTTAAATCGAACGATTATTACAGAAAGTTAAATATTATTATAAAAATCACATTACCGTCTTCTTCTTCTTTTTTGTCTTTTTTAAATGTATTCATTTTATTTTAACGCCGAAACTTTCCAATAACTTCGGAGAAAAGCAGCAAAAAACTTTGTAAATTCAGACACGTCACAAATAACACACCGCACCAACTGTCAAAATCAGGTAAATGTCAGTGATGTCGATTTAGCACAAAAAATCCCTAGCATTTTAGTTTTCAGTTATATCCTGAAGGCTGTAAAAGGGGCAAAAATGTCAGTAGACTCCGGTGATTCGAATATGTCAAGATTGCTAAAACTAGCTCAAAAATTCAATTGCTTTTATTTGTCAGGTAATGATTTAACGATTGCTTAATAATCTTAGCTATAGTATGTGCAATTTAATTTATAAAATGGCTTGAAATTAGTGTAATATAACATTTCTTTTAATATTGATCATATGTATACACCCATGTCATTGACAAGTTCAAAAAATTATTTATATACAAATTTCAGGTTTAAACTCAGGTGAATGTAGACCTTTTATTGTAGAAGGCTTTCAAGTAGGACTAGTTCGACAGGATGTAATGAAGCAATTACTTCGATACCCTGAGGTATGATTGTAAAAAATTGATTTTCTTTCAAGATGCTTCATTGGAAATGTTGCAGGTGTTTAGAGTTACTTCAGGCTATGTTGAGTTGAATCCAGCTTTTAGAGATTACCAGGAACGCACTGATCAGGTAGATCAAATATTGAGAGATTTAAGGGCGCAGAATATCTTTATAGCATTAAAAGGATGGAGGGATGAGGTAATTTGTCAAAATATCTTTTCAATTATTGAATTTGATTTTCATTACGTAATATTGAAATTTAACCTAAAGTAATTTAGATTTAAATTACCTTATCAAGGTTATTTCATTGAATAATTCATAATCGGCTCAAATTGCTTATCAGTGTATAAATAAGTAGCCACTCATGTTACGATTGTTGCTGTAATTATTTTAATTAATTTCATAATTCAAACATACACAAACGCAAAAAAAAATTGTATAAATCCTCTTAGTGTTATGAGGTGCGAGCACAATTTTGTACAGAAAGTTTATTACGTATGGACAGATCTGCAACTTGCCTATTTGGTATTCGTAATTATGGAGTAGATATTAATGGATATGTTAGGCACCCAACTTTAGGTTTATGCATTTGGCTACAACAAAGATCTGCTACAAAACAAACATGGCCAAGTAATGTCTTCATTGATTTATATATTTTATTGTTTTATTTATTGTACTTGATTTAGATAAATGGGACAATATGGTAGGCGGAGGCCTTTCTGTTGGACACGGTATACTTGAAACTGCCCACAAAGAGGCCATGGAAGAAGCTTCCATACCTTCTAATTTATTAAAAAATCTCATTAGTGGAGGATGTGTATCGTGAGTGTGTTCCAATGTTTTCTGTTTATCTCTTCTCATTTGAACTTTTGTAGATTTTATTTCGAATCAGAACGGGGTTTATTTCCAAACACAGAATTCGTGTTTGACCTCGAATTACCTTTAGATTTTATTCCACAAAATGCTGACGGGGAGGTGCAAAAATTTGAATTGTTACCAGCATCACAATGTCTAGAGAGATTGTTCAGTAATGAATACAAAACAACTAGTGCCCCCGTTACTTTAGATTTTCTTATAAGGCATGGCTTTATTACTCCTGAAAACGGTAAGTTGGCTTCAGCAAGCAATTTTAAATTTAGGAAGTGATTTAATTTTTTTTAGAACCTCAGTACATTCGGATAATGGAATTATTGCATGTTCCATTACAAATGCTTTATAGTAATCAAATTATAAGGGAAAATGGTCAGGCTTTACAGATATAATTATTTAAAATCACTATTTTTTGCCTAATAGTGAAGCGATCATGCCTTTTTTTTAGAATAATTTGTAAAAGCTTCTATTTTTTAAAAGTTTGAGAGAGAAAGCTTTTGTACTTAATGTGTATCAACATTTTTAAAAATTAATTTAAATAGTATTATGTACACCAGTATAGAATTTTTTTTTAAATTCCCTTTAAAAATCAATAAAAATAGCAAAATATATTTATTAATTATTTATAAGAATAATATATGTTTGTTTATGTAAAACGAATTTTTTACATGCTATTCATTATTATGTGATAAGGTACAACTTGGCTATCTTTGCACTTATGTCATCAAGCAGATACGTGAAAATGTTTTGAACTTGAATGTGATATGCATGTATAATTTTAAAGGAATTGGTACATAAGTCAAAAAAAAAAAAGTAAATATGGATTTGCGTGACCGATTTACAAATTTAAAGCCCAAGTGTCGTTTATAAAACATTTATTAGGTATTTCACTGATTTTACAATATCAAGCTGGTTACATTCTATACCAATAATATATTTTACAATAATTCAAAAGAATTTTTAGTTTAGAGAATAGGTAATGTTATTGAAAAAAAGACATTTTGGCTGTGGAAAGTGTAAATCACACCGATTTGCAAGTTGAATAAAGTACTTTTTCTAAAATATCACTTCACGCTTCTTGCTTATAGCTGCTTTCCGTTGATTTCTTAAAAATGTTATTCAGAATGTACACTGAATATTATCTGAGTAGTACATATTAATAAAAAAAAGTATAATACTAAAATTGTTCTATGAATATATTAGTACTATATAATATGGAAGATGTTGGGCTTCCTTTTTTGTGAACATGATTTCCATCAATATATTGAAATGTTTTTAGTTGCAAAACATTAAAATAGATACTTACATTCTTTTTTTAAACTATTGCGATTATAAAAATTGCTTTTTTAAACTTTTATGGATATTTTTAAAATATTCATAGGATGTCAAGGATAAATAAACAGATTAAAATATGTACAGTTTGTTTATTTATAATTTAAACCTTATGATGCAGAAGTGACCATTTTATTATAGGAAATTTATTTTAGTAGACCCTACAGTTGTTTTATTGTTATTATTACCGGTACTTTCCAGTAATGTAATGTTTTACTTTCCACTTAATTAGTTGTTAGGATAGTTTTAAGACTAAATTATTCCCCAGTAAAATCATGCTCTTTAATTAACAATGAAAAAATTAAAACTTCTTCCATTATAGTTCATTCCAGATCTCATGAACCTCGTTCGACGCAGAAACCAAAACTCGTTTCATGATGCTACAGACCGGTTTTCTCCTATTACCCGACCTTTTCTGTAACTTTCTTTCCTTCTTTATTTGCGTATTTCGCGGTTCAGGAGGTCTGGGAACGCCTATACCTTGTTACTTACTTCAGAATATTTTATGTATTTTTATATTACCATTTAATTTAGTTATGTTTAATAATTTCTTTTTTGTTGTATCAGTAAAATCTTACCATTGTAGATAAAGTGCTATTTACTTATGAATTTGTGTGAAGGCGACCTGAAAATACAAAATTGAAATACACAAAGTTGTTGTTCATTTTTAGCAACATTTACTTTCCATATGACATAGGTAACATGAAATTTAGTTCTGATTCTAAAAGTTAATTTTTATTAGATTGCATAATTAAACAATATGCATTTTTTACAACAAAATATAATCTTCATAAAATAAGTTCCTTCCTCAAAGATTTCAATATGAAAAATAACCCTTCAATGTGTATCCCTGCCAGTATTTATGAATATTGTAATTGCTGAAATAATTCTTATCAAACAAAAATCAATGTTAACATTTTTCAACTCTTGTGGAAAAAATAATTCATCATAGTCTTCGATACGCAAAAATATTCATAATGTAGGTGCAATGATAGTCAAGATAGAGTATACTCAAACAAAATGTATCGTTTAAGCAGTGTACAATTGAGTGTATTCAACGAAACATATTTATTATACACAAATTAATAAATAAAAACATCATTCCATTCTTCCAACATTGTTTTTTTTATTAACATTCGTATAATTTAAAAACAATGTATAATTTAATCAGTACATATAAAACAATCTGCTTTGTTCCTTTATAAAACTATTTTATTTAAATATATGTATATAACCATAACCTTGAGAAAATATTGAAAATACAGATCACTTATGAAATCGTAGCTGGTAATTTTGTTGTGTTATTTATCTCTGCACTCCCAGTAGGGGTGTTCTCATCTGTTGAGTCCAATTTTTCGTGCTGTGAGAATCTGAAACAAATTTATACCTTTGCGATTGATTAAATTAAGTAAAATTATTTGCTACCTTTGACGAATCTTTTTGTAAATGAACAGGGCTAGAAGTGGAAATGGCGTCATGATTGCAACAGCGACTGGGGCAACTGTCGTTAAATCTGCTTGCGGCTGCGGAAGAGTAAACCGCAGCAAAAAGATTGCAATCCCTGTATTTTGAATGCCAGTTTCAATAGCAATTGTAAGACTGTCTCGCGATGGCTGCCTTAGAATAAATGCAAGAAGATACCCTAATGAATATCCAAGCCACGGCAATCCTATACCAGCGACAACAATCTATAATAAATTTCGTGTAACAAATAAAATGAAAGTCAACATTTGATTACCTGCCACGAAAAAAGTTCGAATAAGTATAAGTTTGTTACGATGGCAAAAATGATGATGAATAAGATAAGGAGACTTGAAAGAATTTTTAGTATTCTAGCCAAAAAGTTTCCAATTCTTTTTAAATAACGCTGAATAAGAAAACCAATAAATAGCGGTATTACTAGTGCTACAGCATATGTAGCAATTTGCGAGTATGGCACTGGAAGGTTTCCAGTTGCAAAGATTGTTTTTCCTAAAGTAAACAACCAAAATGGCATCATAGCAAATGCTCCAAAAGTACTAATTGTCGTCATTGTTATTGATAAATCCATATTTCCATCTAATAAAACAGTCCAAATATTTGAGGCACCCCCAGCTGGTGAAACACCAGTAAAGAACATCCCTAACTGCATTTCTGTATTTCCAGGAAATAATATTCTTCCCAGGCCATAACTTAGCTACAATAAAACATTAGATATGATTAAAGAAAATTTATTTATACTTACCAAAGGCATGACCACAAATTGTCCTACAAAACCGATTGCAGGGCCTATGGGTCTTTTAATGTTTTGATACAAAGCCACCCAGTTGATTGCACAGCCAAAATTTATATAAATAATACTGACTAATGTTGCTACAGATGCTGTGAATACAGTGTCAATAACACGAACTTCACGTATTACAACAATATTTAATATTTTTTCTACCAAAATTTCAGAACCGCTCGTTTCTCTTAACTTCACAGAAACTTTGGATTGGCCTATATATAAACAGCATCTTTTAAAATTTCCTTACAAAAATTCGCATTTTACCCAAAAAATTTCCTGAAACATTGAAATTTCCGGAATAAAATGAATTAACACCGCTGGTGTTAAAGTAAATCTCTTGGTTCGCTCCTGCTATATGAGGTTTCTCACTAGTAACCAACAATAGATACTTTGAATGTTTGGAATTATCAATTCCTGAAAAGAAAAAAAATTGTAGTGATATAATTATGGTTTTGTAATTTAACTTTACCTGTTACATTATACTGAACGTTTAAAACATCGTACATATGAATGGTGCTGTTTTCTGGTTCAACTTTTAATTCTAATGAATTCAGTTTTGCAAAAATCCCTTGGCACAGTAATAAAATAGTGACTATGACTACGAGAAACTGCACCATTCCAGATAAGGGACACATCTGTAACAAATTTTAGTGTGAAATTAAAATTATAATTTTAAATGAAAAATGTGCTGTGGTTGACTTCAAAATGTATAAATACATACAAATTATTTTGAATAGATAAAAATACCGCATTGCTCACAATTATCAGTAGGTACGTATCCGGAGTACAAAAAATATCAAAGCGTGTCCGTTGATGCATTGATGCAGATATAAACAAATATTGATTTAAGAAACATCAAATATTGATCTTTAAAAACACAAATAAGCTTCTGGCCAAAATGAACACCACCAATGTTTTGTCCCATTTTTTATTTTATTTTCAATGTCTTAATTGTCCAATTAACTTAATTAAATGGCTTTTGATTCTGTTGCATATTAGAAGGAATCCTATTCTCAACGATGAAGTTGGTGAAAAGGATCAACTAATTTCAAACCCTGTTTTTTCTTGAGTTTTATTTTCTCGTGTCAGTCAATTAATTTATTTTCAAATAATTTATAATCAATTTACAACAACAACAACAAAAGGCGCCCAACAGCGCATATATTCCACAGACCAGCGTCAAATTGAACGCAATATTACAGAATAAAAAATTAATTACAGTTACAATAGCGAAAATATTTAAAAATTAAGGAAAAACTGTTTAAAACAATAGGGGCAGAATTGCCTAGGACGAGGACGCATTAGGGAACCAGTCAAGTGCAGGAAAGGTAACAGCACCATGGCGTCAAAGCATATAGGGAAGGCATAGGAGTTAAATTTTTATTATTTTGCTACGTGGTGCGTTAATTTTGACCAGAAGTGTATACGATTGGATTACTGCAATTAGGACACGATACGATAAAAATATTTCTATATTAGAAAAGATCACGCAAACAAACAAATTTCCAAAGTTAAATTACCTAGTACACACGCAAGTAGGTAACTGTAATTAATGTTAATTAAGATGTCTGGAAGTAATCGTTATCGAACTTAATATCAGAAGAAATACGTTTTTGATGGATTGTACGAGAAACAATAATTCGGAACTGATAAAATTAGTGACACTAAATCTTTTTATCTCTGCAGCTGATTTTGATTTGATTGTAATTTAATTGACAGATAACAATGAAATATTCAACGCGTTCAAGAATTATTACCAAAAAATATTAAATTAGGGTTTTAATTATTCAGAAAAATCGTTTCAATCGTATCAATAATAATTAATTAATTAATTAGTAGGAATTTGAAATAAAAGTTTAATTAAACTTGACAGTTTAAAATAAAATCTCTATTTTGGAATACAAATACAACTATGACGGCATTTCATTCAATTGTGAAGTAATGTGACATTGGTTAAATGGAAAATGATCAATATTGTACAAACAATAAACTAATTGTAAGTAAGCGAATCCTTACGCACGCCGTGTGTTATAAAGTAAAACTGCACAGTTTGAGACTTATCAACATTGACTCATACGTTTCTTACAACTCTCTCTATGCAATATATCATTTTACGTCAGAGTTAAAATACAGCATTAGGTATGCACATTTTATCAGAACAAGTTGAAAAATGATTTTGAATTTTCGATGTGCAAAGTTCGAAGGACACATTTGATGTTGAAACTTTCGATTACTTTGTGCACATAAATTGTTATTGTTTATTGCAGTTGTTTACAATACACCACATTGCTGATAGCTATTTTTAAAAAAACATGTACTAAACACTATCAGAAACAAAATAAGTCAAAAAATATAAAATTGTTTTAAAGATGCGATTACCGAAAAATAGTTTTAATACATTTCGCAATTATATTGCAAAATAAATTATATTGTGTACGTTTCATTTAGATAATGTTCTATCAACACTATTTTTTCCAAATTACTGTTTAAATTACACCATGATTGTTTACGTACAAAATTTTCTGTTTGCACTTCCTATTTCAATATCGTAAATTAAAAGGTGAATAGTAATTTACTAGCAGATTAAAAATTAACAGTTGCGAATTTTTCGAAACAATGTCTATAAAGCAATTAATGTAGGTAATTTGATAGGAATATAATTTCTTGTTATTCGGATTATTATTATTCTTGTAAGATTTTTTTTCCTACGAAAAAGGCGACCACAATAAAACGGAATATGCAATGAATGTAGTTGGTATCGATTACTGATACAATGTGAAAATTATCCACACACTGTTGGGATTTCTAATTGAAAAAGTGTGGCATTGATTCACAAATACTTAACAATGGTTTTATGATCTGTTTTCGGAATTGTTATTGCAGTCGCTTCTTCGTAAGCATACAAATTTCGCAAACTTGCATCACACAGCCAATTTTTGCATAAGGAACTCTAACGTCGCTATCTAATTACTTTATCCTAATAACGTCAAAACGATAATATTAAGATAAACTCGGGACACAATTTACAAACTTCAAATCGGCTGGTAAGATAAACGATACCTGTTTACCAATTTATCACAAAAATTTCATAAGCAAAACATTGTTGTTTACATTACAATATTTTGTGACTTCATATTTAACTTCACAAAATAAATTATAGTCAAATGCTAAAAGTCGCTTTGCTTTAAATATCCTGTTCCATAAACTGTTTTAATTTGCTCTACTTTCAAGGAGATACTTTCACATCAGGTAACTACGTATATAAGCTGTTTCACGAATGACGATACTTGAGAGATGGTTCAATATTAAACAGTTTTTCAAGCAACTGCGGTTTACAAATTATACAATACAATATGGAATTCATTCAGCAGTTGTTTAAAAGGCACTGGTATTCTGCTTAAAATTGAACCAATTAAATAAGAACTCTCAAGTGCCATCATTCGTGAAACAGGCTATATTATCGTACATAAACTGTCCTCGTAACATTTTGCAGTTTGTAATTGTGGAAGTGTCTATTATTAAATGAAGGTCTCTCAAAATACAAAAGGAATGATTATTTGCTGCACATAAAAGGAATCGGCAAAACAAATAATTAAAGTACAGTAGTGAAAAAAGTTGGCGGTTTCACCTTAAACTTCTTCAGAAAGTAACTAATAAAAGTTTATTCCACCAAATTACACTGAAGTTACAATCACTGATCAGCATCACATGTGGCTTATTAAGAATTATTTATTGCACGTAATGTATTTTTCAGTTGTATGAGCAACACCTTTCCAAGCACTTGCAGCGCGCACTGAAAGCACGTTTTCTGAGTTTGTGGACAAATTCAACGACAACGTCAACGATAGGGCATCTTTATCGTGAGCACATATGATAGGGCTTCAAAGAGAAATCCATATATACGCGCTCGTTAAAAGTTTTACTATCGCTTCACTGGATAGATGTCGCTAAATACACAATTTTTTTTAATTTGTGTACGTAAATGTGCGTCCTTCAAGAATTCCTTTCTATTAATTGTTATAAAAACTATACGTGGTTCAACAAATATCTCATCAAGGGAAAGGTTTTGCAATGAGGTCTCGTAAAATGTTGCAGTTAAAAGTTTTTAAAATAAGTTTGGAATCAAAATTTTGAAGGATGAATAAAATTTGGTACTGCAGAATATTTTAAAATATCATTAGTTGTTAAATTTTTAGTTACCGAAATTACTTTATTGTATTCCATATTTCAAATTTAAAGAAATGCTACTGTGTTATTAAAGTTGCCTATATTCTGGCTAAATCTCTGTAAAAATTTCGACTTCTAAATCATTTTATGTGGCAAAACGGCACTGTTATACACGCGCATAAAGAAAAAAGCGCACACGGACAAATGCGCACAATGAAATATGTGCACATTTTATGAATTTTACAAAGATTTAAAATTCTAGTAAATAAATAAATAGGAGGGTCTGCATGAATTCTAATTTTAATATTATTTAAATTACTGTTACAAATACAGAATGTTCACGAAAAAACGCCCCAGCTCCTAGCACTCTTATTTAGAGTCCGATTATAACAAACGATACGTTAAATTAAACGGCTTAAAATGTACTACAAAGTGTAGCTTAATAGTTATTTACGTATCATGTGCGGAAACAAATGTTTTGGTAATGAGTGCCCGATTTGCAAACACGAGTGCGCGTAGCACACGAGTGAAGTGCAAATGTGCACGAATTCCCTTATATTGTTTATGCACAAGGTGTGTATGCTATTTTTTGCACGAATTTTTACCCCAAAATAAAATAAATAAATAAATTGAACCGGAAACAACTGTCAGCTGTTAAATGTCATTCGAAATTTACAACTTTCAATTTATAATTTCTGCAGTATTCCCCAATGTATTGAATTCAAAAGTGGTGTAAATTGCATTGTACACATTAAAGAATACAAATGAAACAATAATTTGCTTGCAAACGGTCTGATTAGCGAGTGATTTTTGGCACGTTTTCACGCACGAGTGTTTCAAAGTTGATGTTTCCGTGTATCAGTTGCGTGCGCATTTCGCTTGTTTGGAAGCAGGGAGTGCAAAAACATAATTTTTACCTGTTTCTGCATTCAAAGGCCAAAGGTCAACTTCATTTTTTTAATAGAACAATTTTTTTTTTTTTTTGATAATTTGATTTTGTTTCTGAATTCAACGACGTATCACATTCAGTATTTTTGATTTATTTTAATTTTATTGATTCATTTATTTTTGAATTGGTGCGTACGTTTGGTATTTACTTTTCAACAATTTTTTTCTCAATATTTTTCTCAACTTAGAAGTCAAAATCTTTATACCGTCATTTTAGCATTTTATGGCGTTATTTAAACAAATTGGTGATAGCGAAACACCCTGTGTATACAGGTTGTATTATATTAAGTGTCCACCACTGGTAACTTTGTTATTATTGGAGTTACAAAGTCGGTTAAATAAGCAAAGAATTAGTGATTTTTCCGCTGATTACCATAATGAAAGCAAAAAAACAATCGAACGTCAACTGTTCGAGATATTCACGAAAATAACATTTTTTTAAATAAAATGCCCTTGCATATTTCGAAGGGATGTTTAATTCTGAGTAAAAAAAGTCGTAATGCACTAGTACTATTAAATTAACTACCAAGAAGTTACAAGCAATTGAATTATTCATTTCAATTAACTACAAAAATCACGTAGACAATGAAACAGTTGATAATGGTATTTATTGAAACATTTCTTCTACGACAAACTGAGAATGGAAGTTTAGAAAAACAAATTTTATGACCAAGACATTATAATAGATGTTCGAAAATGCCACCCTCTTGGTCTACACATTTTTGGAATGTTTTTTGAACACTTCGCGCTGCTTTCAAAATTTTTCTACCATCCAATGTATTAATTATTATTAAAATTTTATTCTCCAATTCATTAACTGTTGCATATGTCTTCTTAAGAACTGAATTTTTCACATACCCCCACAGATAAGAATCCATCGGGGTTAAATTTGGCAAACGTGGTGGCGAACGCACGGACTTATTAGTTCCTATCCATTTATCAATGAATAATCTGTTTAACAAATTTGTTGTTCCTTGATAATTATGGGCCGGTGCTCCATCCTGTTGGAAATGAATGTGTTGCCTTGAAATTAAATTCATTTCATTTCAAAATTAAACACATCAAAAGTAATGAAAATTGAATATACCACCTTAATGTTCGATGAAAATATTAACTGTTACATTTATTCAATTGTCTTTGACGTTTTAATAATTACAATTTTCAATTGTTTCAGTGCCTACGTGATTTTTGTAGTTAATTGAAATAAAAACTTCAATTGCTTGTAACTTCTTGGTAGTTAATTTAATAGTATTAGTGCATTAAGACTTTTTTACTAAAAATTAAACATTCCTTCGAAATAGATAAAAAAGTACAGGGCATTCCATTTAAAAAAATGTTATTTTCGTGAATGTTTTGAGCAGTTGACGTTCGCTTGTTTTTTTGCTTTCATTATAGTAATCAGCGAAGGAACCACCAATTCTTTGCCAATTGAACCGATTTTGTAGCTCCAATAATAACAAAGTTACCAATGGTGGACACTTAATATAATACAACCTGTATACATGTTATGAAAATTAATTTCAAAATTGACTTGTATTTTGGATTTTGTTCGAAACTCAACAGTTGAAAATTTATTGAAATGTTGACTTGGCCAAGATCGTCGGTTAAAATTAAAAATTTTTGCCACTGTCGATGAAACAATTTTTATTCATGGATACGTCAATTATAAAAAATATTTTTGCATTTTAAAAATAACTGAGTAGAAGGTAAGTTTTTATACAATTTAAAGTTGCACAACTAGGACATTAAAAATTCAATAAATTTAATAATTAGCGTAATGGCAAACCATTTATTAAATAATATCACAGACATAAAAATATTTACATAAACTACGTGCAATACTGTCACCACGGTCTCCACACATCCTCCACAGACAGCTTTTGTTTACTTTCATCTTTTGTCACATTTTGAAAATTTCCGGGCACAACAAACGCAATGTCACCATTCTCCAACCGCTTCGGAACCAAAGTAACCCCGATTTTCAACGTGTCGCAAGAACTATCAGCGGGCTGTATCAAGACTTCTTCCTTCACTTTCGTCGGAATCGCCGTAGACTGCTTACCCACTTTGTTATGAAGGTGCTGCAGATATCTAACAGTCATTTCCAAAATATCGGCCTTCTCCAATTTCGCGCTGCGTTGGCCGTTACGTTTCAGCGTCGATTCTTTCAGAGTCGTTTTTGAATCCAACAGTATCTGCTTTAGCGTTTCTAAGCTGTCGTTGATGCGCGCACGACGTTTTTTTTCCATCAGCGGTTTACGAATCTGAAAATTTTTGTTTAAGTAAACGAAAATATGGTAAAACGTTTACCTTTCGACTTTCCGAAACAGGCCCGCGATCACTTTTCATTTTGAAGCCGTTCAAGAGTCAGGTGTATTTTTCAAGACGCGTGGAAAATATCTGAAGAAGTCCTCCAGGTCCTTAAGTGTTATTACAACCCCCTCCCTTGAAAACCCCCACCAGTTACCTGTCAGGTTGTTCATCTTTAGCGCCCTGCCGATTAGGCTACTAAATCTGAAAAGATATTTCAAAAAAAGGACCATTGGCGTCCCTTGTTTGTTATTTTATCAGAGCTTTTAACTTCATCAACGATCGTTTTGGAGGTTCCGCGCTTATTACTTTCTCAGTTGAAAAATAAATCTTCTTAAATTTACTTGATGTTGCGATAATAAATTCTGTTAAGTAAGGGCATGTTTGCGGTAGTAATTTGTTGAAAGGTGGAATTTTCGGTGCGCTTCTGGTCGGACCCAATGTTATGCTTTACGGTTGTGCGAGCACATAACAAAAAGGGCAACTCATTGAAGACATCGATGGTCTTTCTTTAGGGAGAAGTGTATGAATGGATGAAAGGTCGGGTTTTGAACAATTAGTTAAAGATTTTTCGTCATTTAAAAATAAAGTGATATATGATTCCAGATGTTTCTTTTCTTCGCGTCTATTTCAAATCAATTGCTTTTAATATGGCCAAATTGCTTTTTAACATATCGCCCGGTCGGTTCGGTTTAACCGACTGATTAGAAAAAGTTGCATAAAAAAAATCGTTAGAAGTGGGACACATTACACTGTCGCTCTCAAAAAGACGATTTAACGTACATCTCACAAAGGACAGGAAGAAGGAGGTGCAAACTGTGAAATAAGAGAAGATGGCAAGTGAACGTTGCTCCACTTACTTTCAGTTAAAAAACGCGCTTCAAATTTTCCTTGAAAATATCTCAGAAAACTATTGGTCCAGTCATTTAAAAAAAAAACACCCAATTTTCTAAAAACTTCCAAGTAAAGATTTTCCTTCGGGATTTTCTTTGTATTGCTATAAGCAACACTGTATAAAAAGTCCATTGAAAAATCGTGTCCGTCAAAGAAATTATTGAAGGTCGAAGGTCGCGAAAATCAGTTTTTCTCAAATATCTAGGGAAGTATTGGTTTTATTTGAACTTTGATTATTATAAAATTTGTTTACTATCAAAATCTGTGCAAAAAGGTGCTATACAAAATTTACGTGGGACTAATAATTTTTGAGATATGAGGCTAAGAAATTTTAATGGTGTATTATACAGACAATATGACGCATTTACAGTAATACTCCTCCAACCGACCACTCGCCCTAAACGACCACTCCTGTATCCGACCATAATTTCTAGGAACGAAAGATTTATATGGTATCAGTAATACATTGTTACTCATTTAAAGCGACCATCCCCTAACGCGACCGTGACCGGAAATTTCCGGTTAAAGCGACCACTTCGCGCTTTATGAAAATCCTTTTAATTGCTGTTTTTGTTGATTTACGAGTTCTCACTATGAGATCGGGTTTGTAAAGCTTAAAATGTCAATTATACACTGTAGAATTTATTAAGAATCTTTCTCCGTCAAGTGCTTGACGCATGCCCTATCTTTCGGTAATAAATTTGTTATGATTATAAATCAGTGCTTCAATTTCGGTTCTAACTTTTTTATGCGATATTTGTGGGCTCGTGTGAATATTTAAAATGGTACATACTTAGAAGGCAAAAAATTCGTATCAGTTGTATGTCAGTCGTTGAGAAATCGTTCTGGAATAGCTTAAAAAATGATGGCTAAACGGGGTTACCATCACGAGGTTTTAAATTTGGAAGCTCACATAAATGTTATTAAAGACAGCGAAAGAGGTTTATCGTAACGAAAGCTAGCTTTTAAATACAAATCTGGCAAAGCCCAAATTCAGGAAATTTAAAAAAATGCAAAAAAGAAATTGTCTCTAATTAAAAAATTTAAAAACTATTTTAGAACAATATTTTGGTAGTAAGCCAATCTTATATCTTTATTTCTCGGTCTTGGCTATTTTTTATATCGTGAATCTTTTTATTTGCATTAATTTTTAAACATTCTATTATTTAATATTATTAATTTGTCTTGTGTGCGTCTAAATTGACGCTTCGTATTTTTATGAAAATATAAAAGCCTTTGCGTGTTTTCATTATTGATAATAAAACGTTTTAAAGTTAATATGGTGTTTATTTTATATTAAACGACGACGAAATAGACCTTATGCTATCCCCTGAAATAATTGTAGATGATAACAGTAACAAAAATGAAGAAGAAGTAGAAGAAGAAGAAGAAGATAGAGGCCAAGAAGTAAAAGAAACCAACTCACAGTAAGCCTAATGACAACATCACGTAAAAAAACGCGCCTTGCATTCTACCGCGAAGGTGGTGCGGAAACGAATGCATCGCAGTGCCCAAGTTTTCTCAGTCTCATATCCCGAAAACCATTGGTTCCACATAAATTTCAAATAGAACCTATTTTGTGCAGATTTTAATAATAAACAAATTTTGTAATAAACAAAATTCACGTGAAACCAATACTTCCCCAGATATTTGAGATACAAAAAAAATCCCGAAGGAAAATCTTCACTTGGAATTTTTTAGAAAATGAATCTAAAATAATACTATAATTAAATTCTGGAAACATTCTGTTTCGGCTGCTTTTAAACGATTTTCATGCCGTCATTATACGATATGGAAGTATGGATGAATAAATTTCCATACAAATAGCGTCAAAAAACACACCGTTCTAAAGAAGCGAATACATTTTAACCCTTTTTTTGCAGTTATTGAAGCGAGTCGAAGTGTGACACCAACACCACACCTAGAGATGTTCGAATGCCTCGCGATTTAGTCACCGACACATCCGTGCAAGAAATGCATCCAGAAAAATTCAATCAAATTATAATGCAAATAATTACAAAACTTCCGTTCCGCTGCCGAAAAGAAGCGATTCCTTTAGACACGTCCAGCTTGTGATTTATGATCATTTCGAAAAATACTTCTTTTGAAGAGACCACCAACTCAATAAACTCATTGTAAGTTTGCTGTCGTGTGTCAGAATCGTGTCCAGCCCATCTGACCGTGTCGGTTATTAATTTTTTTCCCGGGCAATTGCAAAAAGTGTCAATTTTATGAATGAAGTCACGTTTTGACGATATTCACTGAACTGTTACGCTTCTGTAATTTTAATCTTTCTTATGTGTGCATGCATAAGCAGCTACGGGGTCGCAATTTTTATTTTTTTTTGTAACTCTATTAACAAACTGACCGGATGTTGCGTTTTGGCCGCTAATAGCGACGCAAGCCTTCGGGCCAGTTTGAATAAAAACATTTAAGTCGACTAATGATGGTCACTTTACGTTTCATAAACAGGAAATGGAGCAAGATACCGACAACTGGCTACTTTAGGTGTCGCATATCACGTCTAGACTTACGTTTACGTCAAACTTTTTTTTTCTTTGAACGGTCATAAGGTTGACCCTTTCAAAACTTGGGACTTTCTAAAGCAGAGGATGATACAGATAATCCTATGTTTTTGAAAAGAGTAATTCAAGCTTGTAGTCGCACCGACACCTTTTCTTACACTTTCGGTGTTAGTTTGCACCTGCAATGTCAAAATTTACTTGAGCCTGTATTTACTTGGCCTGGATATTTCTATTTTCCAAGAATTTTAATCGTGTTTGATCTGAAATTCGCAAGAAAAGCACAAACAAACTGCTGTTTACTGAAAGGTAACTTGGAGTATTTTAAATAGTCAATAATAAGCCACTTCCTGTCTATTTTTACGAGTAGAACCGTTTCTGAAGTAAAATTTACAATGCGTTTGTTCTTCTTTCTTCTGTAGAGGTCCATTGAAAAATTGAGTAGGTATTCCTAGCCCACCCCACTAGGCACTTGTATAAAAGCATAATGGAAATATATTAAGTCTAAAATTTACTATAATGTCCTTTTACTGTAAATGCACCGTGTAGAAGTCATTTGAACGGAATAAACATCTGTCTGTCCAGGAATTTATTTAATGCTCCTCTTTAGTGAGTGAACTTTCGAAAATTAGGTTATCGACTAGTTATCATATTTTTTGTTAAAGGGGGTACCGAGAGAAAGTTTTTAGAAACAGGTCCTTTCATGTGTAGTTTCAAATTTCACAGATCAATAGGAAGTGATTGAAGGGTATTGAAGTTTGATCCGACGATTTATGCCCTTGAACTTAATTTAATGGAGCTAGGCCACGGTTTAATCATCCGTTGAAATCCTCATATTCTCATAATTTTGAATTATATATTTGTTCCATTTTCATCAAAAGTTATTGATTTCTTTATTAAAGATGCACGTGTCTTTTTAACATAAGTTACATAATAAAATAGGCAGTGATACGTTACCTGCCAAATTTTTTATTGTTAGTAGTTAGTAGTATTAGGTATTTCTGACACAAAATATCACATAACCTACTGTGAATATCTGTTTCTTTTTATTGAATGCATTTAGATCATAGATCAGTGTTGTGTACATACACAGATAACTTTTACTTTTTCTTCAAAATATAATTTTAATTACCGTATTTCTCAGGGTGGTTTTATAATCGATAGCTCGTCGAAAAGTGATACAAAAAAACGACACTAAATTTGAAGAAATTTCAGACTCGGTACATAATTTGTAAATAAATAAATAATTTACATTTATATGTTATAATAAAGTTTACATATTTTTTTAATTTTTATTTTCTTTACAATCTTCTAAACCAATCGAAACGACAATTTTTGACTTTTACCGTTGCAACCTTAAATGAACAAACTAGAACCTATGTGTTTTTCGAAAAATGCATTCTTTTCGAGTTGCTTTTAAATTGCTGAAATGTTTTGTTCTGTTATGCCTTCTTATTAATAATCGTTTGCATTAATGTGTAGACCGAAAACGAAAATTTCACAACCTAAAATGTAAACATAGAAATCAGATGATAGAAATCATCTTACTTAAGCAGAGGTAAAAAATAGGTACTAACCTTAAGAAAATTTTGAAGATTTAAATTTATTAAATCTCCCCCAGATAACACCATTTCCTGTTGTGCCCGTTTTATTATTAATAAAATACTCTTTTTCAATTCTTTATTTGTAAACTGTTCCCAATTTGACTTATACTGTTACAAACCCATTGAACGTAAAATAAGAACTCACGGCACAAACACAAATAAAAATGCGAAGCTTGTAAAAAACACGTCTCGTCATTCCTTTGTAAAAAAGGTGACGTTTCTATTTATTTTATTTGCCCGTGGCAACAGTAAAACATGGCCAGCTACAACGTCCGTGCTCAGTCAAGCAGCCGCCGTGGCTGCATAAGACCGTTTAGGTAACACGCCCCTCCCTAAAGGCTGAGCACGGTGTTGGAAGTAGCTGTTGCCTTGGATTATTTATATTATAAAGAAAATAGTTTATGGTTAGCTATTAGCTGCAGGTTCCTCGAAGTGACGCGGGTCTCGTACGCCGGCATCTTTCATGTCATGCCGAAAGCGGGGAAGGCGGCGAAATGCGGCTCTTCGCGGCGCTGTTCGGTCGCTAACGATCCCGTTGTAGTTCGACGCTGTGCGTTGGGACTCCGGGAAGCAGGGTCGTCAAAAGAGTAAGATTATCCATAACACTATAATCAGATTCTAATTGGATAGTTCCGAAATCGGGCATCGATGACTCAGTTCAACTGGTTCGGCGTCATCCAAAACATCCAGGTTACAAATTAAATTCGGTTCAGGCACTTCTTGCACTTCCCCATTTTCTATTTCATGCTCTTCATCATTATCTTGAACCACTGGAGTTGTCGATTTGTACTGCAAAGCACTGTTTGACAAATCGACTTCTATCGGAAATAGCGGAGGTACTGACAGTAGTCCAAGAGTGTTTTTGTGCAATTCTGCGAGGCCTTTTATCAATTTGGATAAATGCCCACCGAGAGATTGCACGTGTTTGTTTTCGAGTACTAATTCCAGTTTGACCAAAACGTCAGAACGTAGTTTCTCAAAGCGGGTCTTGGCGACCTGGCGACATCGCAAAATCAACCTATATTCGTAATTTCCGGTTTCTACTCAACATAATGGTTCTTGCAGTGGTGCGTAGTTGCACTCTGTTACCGGGTCGGTACAGCGGTGGTCGGTTGCGTGGTTGCTTGCTACTTGTTCATACTTTGCTGCAGGCATCCATAGTCCCATGGAGTGACGCGGGTCTAGTACGCAGGCATCTTTCGTGTCATGCCGAAAGCGGGGAAGGCGGCGGAATGCAGCTCTTCGCGGCGCTGTTCGGTCGCTGACGATCCCCTTGTAGTTCGACGCTGTGCGTCGGAGCTCCGGGAAGTGGAGTCGCCTGTTGCAGCTGTTAGCGCTGAATCGTGTAGCGATCATCGGTTGCGGGCGCCACTGGAGGTTCCTGATGTTAGGATTTGATCCCCCTCCAGAAGGGCGTCGCGGCATCGCGGCATCGGGGTCGTTGGTGAAAGTTCGGTGGAAAAGCCCTTTTCCTTGTGCCCCACGTTGGGCCGTCAAATGTTACAAACCCATTGAACGTAAAATAAGAACTCACGGCACAAACACAAATAAAAATGCGAAGCTTGTAAAAAACACGTCTCGTCATTCCTTTGTAAAAAAGGTGACGTTTCTATTTATTTTATTTGCCCGTGGCAACAGTAAAACATGGCCAGCTACAACGTCCGTGCTCAGTCAAGCAGCCGCCGTGGCTGCATAAGACCGTTTAGGTAACAATACGCACCGTCGGAAAGTAGTAATGCCTATAAAATAGTTAGAAGATACTATAAAATTTGTGATTTTCTTTCCAATGTGGCACACAGTCAACTCCGTTATAACGTCATTCCTTAGAATCTAAGGAAACCAACTTTGTATCCTTCGAACGGATTGTTGTAAATGTATAATCTTAATTCAACATTTTCAAAAATTACAAAATCGTTGCAATTGAACAATGTCGAATATTGTATAAACAACTTGATTAATATAGTAAATAATACAGAGAAAATCAATGTCCAAATCTCATGAACCTGCCAAGATGGAGGGAAATAGATCAACAAACGTCGACCTACACAACCTAAAAACGTTCGCACTTCGCATCTTAATTTTCAACAATTTACCTAGCGTTTGCTGCAACAGTCAACGTTTTTACGTCTCACTTACGATTAAAAAGTTCTAAAAAATCCTTGCCAGGAAATGCGTTTCTTTCAAGAAAAGTTTTAAATCTGAATCATACTTAAAGATCGTCTTCAAAGATTACTTAAGTTATTGGTCAATAATTGTGTTATTGAAATTTGACGGAAATAAGTACAAATTAAATCCAATAGCACAATGGTAATAGTTTATTTCGCGAAAAGGCTGAAATGGTTTTTATGTACGGTCATGCTAATGACAATGGCTATAAGGCTGAAAGGTTATATCAAGAGTCTTATCTAAATCGACGGCAGCTACATCATCCTATGTTTCGACGTGCGTATACATTGAGTCGCAAGGAGGCCACTTTGAACATCTAATCTAGACTTTAGTTTGTTAACATAATTTTTGTTTGTTAATTACATTACTTTAAATGTGGCCCAGATTCAATTATATTAAATCAAGCAATTTGAATAATTAAGGTTTTGCAGATTTTACTTACCAACTGTAAATGTAATAACTCAGATTTAAAATTTGAGAGGAATGCATTTCTGGACACGGGTTTATTAGAACTTTATGATTTATTTTTGATCGTAGAATACTGTGCTAAAGTTTGTCTCCTTGTTTTAGTTGCCCTTTGTAAATAAAACTTGACACTAATTTCGGTTCAACCTCATGTTTTATAAATGTATAAGTAGTAAGTATGATCAAAAGAAATTACAAACATACTTCTGACTGTAACTGACTTCCTAGCCAACAGTATAAAAACAGAGGTGATAACATTACGACAATAACTGCAACAACTTTTATTGATTCATTTGGAACTATTGTCTACAACAAACTATTTTAATACCTTTCTTGTATTAATTATTTTCTTTATTATTTAATTTGACACACACACACACACAAACACACACAGTTTATAACTTACCACGATTACACAAGAAGAAGTAATTGCTAATAGGGAACTCGGGCTGTTTAATATCACTCAAAACTGACGCCACGATCCAAATTTGTGAAATGTATATTTTGATGAAAACAAAAAATAAAAAATCGAAACCGTTCATCAAGAAGTTTACACCCAATAAGACAAACCACTCCCATATAGTCAATAATTCAAATACAGGACTTCGGTTCCATTCAAACCAAAATTCAGCTTGTGAAAGCAAGGTACGTTGACCAGTCACCAAATTGAAACTAACTAATGAACTTACTACAAAAGTAGCACAAATGAAACCTGTAATGACTATTTTTACTAGTTGATTATCTTTTTCTATGCGAATCTGCATATCTTCGTTAATCAAAACGGAGGGCCAAAAATCGTTGCGAACTGTGGATAGCAGCTTTTTTATTTGCGAATTGTATATAATTAATGTTACATACTTTATAAACACCTGAAAGTGGCATGCATAGAACAGCGCACATTACCTAAGTCTACTCTCTTACTTGAATCGACGACGTAAATGAAATCATTGCCCATATTATCGCAGACCAATCGTGAGAATTATTTCGAAAATAAATTAAAACTCCAAAAAGCAGTGAACTGTACGAAAGAATAATAAGTAATGCTATCACCCTTTCTAGCGTCGTCTGATTTTCAGGCCACGTACACGTTCCTCTCATAATTGTCTTTACCGGTATCAGCATCCACTTGGCTGCATCATCATTTAGATGTTTTATTGAATTTACTGCAAAAACAACAACTGATAAAACCATTATTGACGAGATAAATTCACCTTTCTGTTTCTTGAAATTCATTGTGTTAACTTTAATTTCGATTGCTCATCAGCACTGTTCTTATGTAAATGAAATTGGGAACAATAATTTTATAGAAATAAGTTTTGCGGATATCATGAATTAGTAATGAAGCCTGTTTTAAAATTCTCTTCGGTATAGGTCTCTAATTATCGTTTAATTAATTAATTATGATATTCGTTAATAAAAAAACAGTTTAACAAGCGTTATACCTATCTCCATAACGATAAATGGTCAGCATATCATTTCTGTAACATTCATTCGATAGGAAGAACCACAAATTGGTATATCGTTCCTAAATTGTAAAGAAATAGTTAAAGAGTTTAATAAAATTTGTAAAGGGTAAGTTATGTTTTAACATTAAATTGTTGCAGGTCACAATTTTGTTAAAAATTAAATTCTTCAAACGAAAATATATTGAATTTAAATAATTTAATTGGATATTCGTGGATTTTCGACAAATTATTATGTTTTAATCAATATAGAAGACATAATATAATCCGGCTTAATAGTCTAGAAATGCTGAGCAGTTGATAGACGCAGTTATTTCAGCATATTACAACTTTCTCCCAACTGTGAGAATATCCAATCGGAAAGGTTCTTGATGGAATGAGCAACTCTTTCAGTTGAGGAGAGGCGTTAGGAGACTCTTTAATAAAGCAAAGGCATTAGGATATTGAGACGAGTACAGGCATTCCTTGACTAACAATGAGTACAAGAAAGCACTGAGAAAGACATGAAGGTTATCGTAGAGGAAGCACTGTGAGGAGATCAAACGTTATCCTAAATGTGCTAGACCCTATCAAATTGTGTCTAAGGATTATCATCGTTTAATAAGCTCTCTAGCAACGAATGCTAAAAGGTTTATACAAACAGGAAAAGAAACAATGATCGAACTTTTTCAAGTATATTTTCCTGGATTAGAATGTAACAAACAATGTTAATTTGCTTGGCAGAAGCAGAAGTCAGATACGCCTTCTAAAACGTACTGGTAAACTGTTAGTGATAATGTTTCCTAAGAGCAACGGGGCGATAGGTTCATTTGAATCTTTTAAATTGCCGGAACCAAACGAATTGTATTGCAGCCATGTTGCAGAACGTATCAAATCTGATTACCAGAATCTGTATGGTTCTGTGTACACGGCTATTAATTATAATTCGAGAATTAAGAGACTGGCCAAGAAGGTGTACGTACCAAAGACCGGACAGTCAGATTATTCTCAGCAAAAATTGCACAGGTCCATTAATTTTATGTCGTTTGTACTTAAGGTAACGGAGAAGCTGCCCCATAGCTATATCAGGGACGATGTGTTAGCTGACAATCCTCTTCGCCGAGGCCAGTCTGGAGATAGTGCAGGGGTATAATCGGAAACACAGTTTCATCACCTTAAGAGTGGAGCAGATGCTGGACAATAAGGAAATTCTTCTAGCTTTTGATAATTGTTGAGCGTGCCGTTATCATTTTTTTAAATTGACTTTTTCACTTTTAAACAATTAATATTTTTATATATCTGTAAACGTAATTTCACGCTTTTATAAAGGTGCGGCAACATAACTTCCTTTTTTCAAAACGCAATAAAACCTATTTTATAAATCAGAATTTTAATTATTTTTTTTTGAAATGTAGAACAATATTTAAAGTTTTGTTTGACGCAGTTTTGAAAATCATATCAGGTAGGTGACGTCCCCCATTGTCCATACACTGAATAAACCGATTTCTGGCGTTTGTCATGACCCTTACCAGCATATTAGCGGGTACGGACCGGAAATCAATTGTTGCATGGGTCACTACGTTCAGACAAACCGCGAGTGTGACAAGACGAAGAACTGGAGTCCGTCGGCCCATCAGATCGAAAGAGAATATTGAGGCAGTGAGAGCTTCAATCTTGCTATCCCCGCGGCGTTGTGCGCGCAAACATGCTTCTGCCCTTGGACTCTCCGACCGTTCAGTGAGGCGAATTCTGCATGAAGATCTTCATTACCATCCGTACAAGTTGGCGAATGTGCAGGAACTCTTCGAACGAGACTTCAATTCTCGGAGGAACGCATGTGAGGCGCTTCTCGAAAACGTTCCAGAAGACGCAATTGTTTTTTCAGTGATGAAGTCCATTTTCACTTGAATGAATGCGTCAATAAACAGAACATGCGCTACTGGGCTGACACCAATCCCCGAGAATTGCATCAAAGGCCTTTGCATTCACCTAAAGTCACAGTGTGGTGTGCAATTTCTTCAGCTGGGATTATTGGTCCGTGGTTGTTTGAGGAAAATGAGGTCACAGTGACAGTGAATTCAGAGCGGTATGTGAACATCTTGGAGGAACTTTTTTTCCCCGACTTCATGAATTAGACTTAGGGGACATTTGGTTCCAACATGATGGACGGTTCACACTTCAAGGGCATCGATGGCTATTTTATGGCCCCGTGCGATTTTTTTTGTGGGGTTTTTTAAAATCCCGCGTTTATGTCAACCGCCCAAGGACCCTAGAAGACCTGAAGGCAAACATCCGGGCAGAAATTACCAATGTACCCGCTAATATGCTAGTAAGGGTCATGCCAAACGCCAGAAATCGGCTTATTCAGTGTATGGACAATGGGGGACGTCACCTACCTGATATGATTTTCAAAACTGCGTCAAACAAAACTTTAAACATTGTTCTACATTTCAAAAAAAAAATTAAAATTCTGATTTATAAAATAGGTTTTATTGCGTTTTGAAAAAAGGAAGTTATGTTGCCGCACCCTTTACTTGTACATTTACACCTCTACTTTTTTTACATTTACTTTTAAATACAGGCAACAGCCATATCACACTGAAGATGAGCTGCAAATAGTATTTAAGGTGACTCAGCGCCCCGAGACTAAATTCAATGATTTTGTACGTTGTCCGTACGGTCGCAATTTCAAATTTGAAAAGAAAGTCGCTATCTTATACGACAAGTACACGCTAGTCGGACGACTTCCATTTAATTACAGTTTGATATTATGTCAATTAAGCTTGTTATTAATTAAAATGTCCAAATTCACCTAGTCTTACAACTTCCAGTACGGCTCCAATTTTCAACATTTTGCTTTAAAATTGTAATGGTCTTGTAGCTTACTCATTTATCGGCGGCCCTCACTATATCGTTTTTCTTCATATACTACCGTTTTTTAATTATTTCAATGTTTGTAAATTCATGTAAAAAAAAGTGTCGAGAAATGGTCAAGAAAAAGATCGCCTGAAGTCATCCGTCAGTTTTATTTACAACCGTACTTCAGAGTAATAATGGCATGCGGTGTGGCTTGACGTAGCAAGAGAAAATTAATTTTGGTATATGAAACGAATGGCAAAAGTGCACATTTTGTGTAAATTATACCTGGCCGGACCTTCTTTTATGTGAAACATAAATATTTCGTTTTGCCGAGCAAGACAATTTTCTTTTAAACGTCATATTCGTATGTTTCTTATTTCGATCAAATTTAAAAGATAATAATAAATACATGTGAGGGTATAACTTAAGTTTTATTCAATCTGATGACAATATTTAAATAACGCTAATTACATCACAATAAATTTTCTGTTTTTTCTTTTCTTTTATTAATAACATGCAATTGAATCCGTTCGTTTCAAAAACCATTTAAGTCGACAAAACCAAATAGGCGAAAAAAAACTAAATAAAATGAAATACTACAGTTGTTTTAATAGTGAACGTCTTAAATTCGTATAAAATTGTAGGTAACGACATCCAAATAAGCGATTCGCGCAAATAAGTCGCTTAGGACTGGCACAATAATTATATGTAATCGACACATCAACCAACTTTGTTAGTTACGATAGAAAAATATTGCGTCGTGTTTAAAAATGGGTATCTACATACCATGTTTTACATACCTATCAATTCTGTAACGTACTACTAAAAATAATTATCACTGTCATACTGCCATTGATTTTTCATATTTCCAACATCTGCACTATCTATATTTATTATTACCTAAGAGTATACTAAAATCATGATGCCTGATAAATAGATAAAAATGCAGATATTTGAAAATACGAAAAACCCGTTATTCACGTAATAAATGAATACTATGTAATACCTATTATATTAATTGTAAAATTGTATGCATCATAAATTATATTAGTTCATCTAAAATATTGTTCACAGAAGTGTGCATACTGTATCTAGATAAATACAACAATAGCCACAAGAATTACTTACTTACATTATATTACTTAAAATTATCATTTTTGACACGGTTTATAAAGGTTTCAAACTTGAATTGATGGGTTAAAACATTGCGATATTTAATCTAAAAATACAATTAATAATTTAAAAATTTAAATTGAATTAAGGTGAACTACTTACAATTAATAACAAACACATGTTTAAATAATAAATAACCATTTACTATATGTACCCATAGACAGCCAATAAGCGGATTTATAAGTTGATGCGATTTAAATTCAAAAAAGAGGAAATATAATTTTATACAAAATGATTACGTTAGCGTTGCAACAAGTCCTTGACAAGAATGTTTCGAATTTGTTGGTTTCTCGCAATTCGTGAATCAACTATTTCCGGTAATAGCGCATTTGTAAAAATTTTTTATAAATTATTAATCATTTTTGTCGCTGTTCATTCACTTGGTTTTGGTGTTCATTCACTAGGTATTTTGTACATCTTGTATTCAAATGTCTTTTAATAAATTGATTTGTACCGAGTCTTCCAAATGATGCAATAATCTTGTGCTCTAACAAAATATCTGTCGATACAACAAGTGATTAGCAGGAAAAGTGATATTGGGGACGGAGAAAATAATTCTCTGAACGCAAATATAACAGCCTAAATGCAAAATATTCATTCACTGGCAAGGTCACCCTAGCTACGATTTTAAAGACGAGTTTTTGTAAGATTCCTGCGTTTGCAAAGAATAAACCCAAACACATGTCGGCCGTTCTAAATGGTGAAAATGTTGAGATATAAGTCGTTTCAAGAGAGTGATTTATAGCTACTTGACGGTGCTCTATTGTTACAACTATTTATGACCAAGATGGTACCCTTGGTTGCCTATCATTTAGTGGAAGAACGATCTCGTAAAATTGTAGTATTGCAGTAAACAAGTGTCTCTGCCGAGAGCCGTTAAATTTACCGCCTTCTCTAGTACGGCAATGTTCCGCATGGTATCAATCTCCAACGTGGGTAACAGCGACCTTTTTTGTTGTTTACATTATCGAGCGAAGTATATTATTATTATTAGTCTTATTAATTACATATTGTTCAACTTTAACGATGAAATACACCTCTTCGGGAGAACGATAAGTAACCATTTGTAATACTCAACTCTAAACTTCATCATAATTATTTTGAACATTTGGTAACTGTTAAATTAAACCATTAATTTTCAGATAGAGATGAATAATTGGAATGATTCCAAGTCATTTGATATAATAAAACAAGAACAGGAAGAAGTTGTAGAAGTAAAAGAGAAAGTAAATGCAAGCCAAAAATCCTGCACTTCAGCTTTGGATCAAACCACATTTAAATGCAAAGTATATAGACATATCAATTACAGAATGCAATGTATTCAACTACACTTGTTGAGCCATGAAGACAAAAAAACTTTTAAATGTTAACAGTGCAAGAATGCTTTTAGAGATAATTTCAATTTAAGAAAATCACTTGCTTATGCCCAATTTCTGAAAACGATGTTAACTTATATCTCCATAGTTACCATTGTTGCAACAATAGTAGCCATGGTAATAAGAGTAGATATAAGTTAACATCGCTTTCAGATACCAAGCTTTAGCCAAAGGTTTCAATTACAATTTCGGTCTTGAAGAACACATTTAAAAAATATGATATCTATCAAATTAATTCCATTCATTTATGTATTTTAATATTTATTTTACACTATTTAAAAATCATTAATTCATAATGAGTTTATACAATTATTTTGCAGGTGTTGACTGATGCCAGTGCTGATTTAAATTCACGGGAAATTAAATTGGAGCATGAAGAGTTTATAATAAAAGATGAACCGCAAGAAGTCATGATTGATGAGGACAAGAAATTTTTCGAATATCAACAGTGTAATAAAAGGTTTACCCAAAAGTGCAATCTTAAAACACACACTTTAATTCATCAGAACCTGAAACCATTCAGATGCCAACATTGTGATAAAGGTTTTACCACAAGTAGTGATCTCAAAAGGCACATCTTTATTCATGAGAACATGAAAAGCTTCAAATGCCAACAATGCGATAAAAGTTTTAAACAAATTGGTTATCTTAAAAAACACATGTTGTATCACGAGCGCAAGAAACTTTTCAAGTGTCAACAGTGTGATGAAGGTTTTTCGCAGAATGCTTATCTTAAAAGACACATCTTGATTCATGCCGATACAAAACCGGTCAGGTGCCAACAATGTAACAAAAGTTTTACCCAAGCTGGTTATCTTAAAACACACATGTTGATTCATGAGGGTACCAAATCTTTCAAATGCTTACAGTGTGGTAAAGGTTTTACCGTAAGTAGTGATCTCAAAAGGCACATGTTAACACATGAGAACATAAATAGGTTCAAATGCCCACAATGTGATAAAAGTTTTACCTTAAATGATGGTCTCAAAAAGCACTTGTTATATCATGAGGGCAAGAAACATTTCAAGTGCCAACAGTGCGATAAAAGTTATATGCAAAGTGGTTGTCTTAAAAGACACATTTTAATTCATGCCAATACAAAACAATGTGATAAAAGTTTTACTCAAATTGCCTATTTTAAAACACACATGTTGATTTATGATGGTAAGGAAATCACAAAACCTTTCAAATGCCAACAGTGTGATAGAGGTTTTACCAAAAATAGTGATCTCAAAAGGCACACTTTGATTCATGAGGGCAAAAAACCTTTTAAATGTCGACAGTGTGGTAAGAGTTTTACCCAAAATTCAAACCTCAAATTGCACATGTTAATTCATGCGGGTAAAAAACCCTTGAAACGTTTTAAATGTCAACAGTGTGATAAAAGTTATTCTCAAAATTCACTACTCAAATCTCACATGTTAATTCATGAGGGTAAGACGCCCTTTAAATGCCAACAGTGTGATAAAAGTTTCATCACAAATTCAAACCTCAAAAAACACATGTTGATTCATGAGGGAGATGAACCTTTCAAATGCCAACAGTCTAACAACAGATTTACCCAAAGTGGTGATCTCAATAGGCATATGTTACTTCACGAAAACAAAAAATTTTAGTGCCAATTGTGTCACAAGACTACCAGAAATTTCACTCTCCTGCAACACATGTTGTTACTAATCAATTGCTGTAAGTATAAAAAACCCGTCCAAGTGATGTGTGTGAAGAGGTGAAGAAGGCAAATGTTTATTGGTTGCATTTGGAACTTGTTGGTCTTATTGAAGTATAGCCTTCTTACTTATTATAAATATAAAGTTTGGAGTATCTGCACAAATAAAATTTTATTTAATCCACAAAAAATAAAAACAATTAGAATACTCTGTTCACTTTGGGGTCATATTTTTTTGTTTTGTCCTGAGAAAGCGATTTAAAAAATTCTTGGAAGGCAGGCGAATGGGAAACAGGATATTTTTTCTTAGTCACATCACCATCGATCGATTCTTCATCGATGGTGCTAGCTGTGGTGTTGTCACTTTGCGTATCATCATCAGATGCAGTTAATTCAGTACTTTTCATTGCATTTAAGTATTCATCCAACATGCTCCTCTACAAAACAATTCACAAAGATATATGTTAAGATTCGTTACTTTATATTAATCGCTTACTTGGACTTCTTTGGGACAAGCCGAATAATTTGAACCAATCGGATACGATATACCAAATTCACTGTCGGACGATTCAGGAGGTTCCAAGATTTTCTGTCTCTGTTCGTCGGTCAAATTTCCAACATTTCGCAGCAGGCATTCAGTTTTAGAGAACTCGTAACTTTCCAAAGGGTATTCGGACGCCGACTCTTCGGATTGCCCCTCTATAACCGATTTCATTTCTTGATCGTAAAGCGACTCCTAAAATATTAATATTAATTTATTTATTTTATCTGTTTATTGTACCGTATTTTTTAATTTGAGAAGAAAATTCAGATTGCGTCAAAAGGTAGATCTATGATTGGCTAGCAGCAAACATTACAAGATTCGAAACAAGATTTTACAATTTAATAATATTGGGTCCGCAGATTTCGTTTATCTATCCATCTGTGTGCCAGATTGAAGAATCTTTGATCAACTATGAAATTATGCATCACGTGATGTTTCGAAATCCAGCATATTTGGTCCCAAAACAATTAACAAATCAAATACAGTATTTATTGAAAAATGTTAATGAAATATTATCAAGACATTTTGGTTAAGAAAAGAACAACCAAGGAAAAGATGGATGGACCAAGTGGAAATAGCGGTAGGTACAGAGTTGGAGACAAAAGGCGAATAATAGGAAAGAAAGGTCAGAAATGGCAAAGAAGGCAAAAAAGAATAGGCTGATTCCACTTGAGACACCGCACCGCACCTAGTAAAATACAGGTTTGGTCACCATAGGGAGACGATAGTCCTCAAATGTTATTCAGAAAATATGGGACCAGATAGTTGATCTCAAAATAGCGAAATGAAACAGTATAGAGAGTCAAGATCAAACTCATTGTATTTCTACCTCGAGAATTCAATTTTAGACTTTGCGAAGAACAGATCTTAATGTCCATATCTGAGTCTGTCACTTATCTCAGAGTAGATCAATAAATGGCAACCAAAATTGTCTTCAGTGTTTGTAGCACCACATTGGCGCATCGGAATTTTCAATTTGCAGTTGAAAGCCATACTTACTCAGGGAGTTGTAGTTTGGGACGCGATATCATCCGGAAGTCGGTTTCTTTTAATTTTTATTGAGCGCAGTTTAAAGGCAAATCGTTCTACTGAGAACGTGTTCGAACTAGTATTAGTAGTGAATGACCTGACTTATTGGAAGCACCGGCATATCAAAAAAGCACTCGATATAAGTGAAAGATAAACTTTAATGAGAAAATGACAGTTTAATACTAGCAATTTATAATAGTCCCTGAAAATAGCATTCTACCAGGGAAACAGAAGCCTCACTATCTTACATTCAAATCCCATCAGTTATTCGTAAACCAAGAAATTTACCTGTACATCACTTGCCTCATCTGTATTGATGTTACTTTCGCTCTCTTCGGTCAATATGCTGCTTTCGTTCACGCTCCTCCTTTTAAAACGTTCCAGATTTTTCTCCAAAGTCAGAAGCTTCATTTGAACTTTTCTGATATCCCTGTCTGATTGTGTGACTTCGCGGTCTTCCAATATGATCTGAAAAAGTTCGGTTTAAGGAAAATCTGGATCACATACAAGCAGTTTTATTATAGATAATTGACTACACTTATGAATTTAAGTCGACTTGTCGAAAAATATATTGTAAAGGCACCTTGTTGTCTTCAAAATCATCCATCAGGTAATCCGTATCTGTATTTTGAATGTCGATGACGTGCTCTTTGGTCTTCATATCGCCATCACGATAACTAAAAAATCCTTCTCGGGAAGGAAGAATGCCGGTATACTCCTTTAGCTTTTCGTACTCGTTTTCTAAATTGTACAACTTTTGGTTCATCAACTCCTTTTCTATCGCTATTTTTCCCACTTGCTGTCGTAAATTTTCCATTCCGCTATGAGCTTCCTCTAATTTGAGAAGCGTCGCCTTCTTCGTCTTGATGTTAACTTTGAATTCTCTCGTGGCATTTTCCAGTCGTTTGAGCAGCATAGTTTTTTCCACTAACGTTTCTTCAAGCTCTTGTTTCGCACCACGGCATTCCTTGTGAGAAGTGGCTAGTTGTTTGGACAATTCGCGTTTTTCTTTAGCAATCGACTCTAGTTTCCTGGACAATGCGGAGTTTTCCTTTAAAGAAGCCGCCTGCAAGCAAAGCATTTCTTCGCGCATTTTAGCGCACTGTTTTTCTAAATGGCGTTCTGTGCGTGATGACGTTTCGCTCTAATTTAAGGGGGGAAAAAATTAAGACAGCATTGGCTTATTTTGTCTACACTTTACTGCGTTTAAGAATTAATATAATTTCGAACCTTTGCGAGGCTAACTGTAGAACCCAAATTAAAATTGGAGCACTGTTGATCCTCATCCTTCGTTGTTGTAGCATCATCAACGTCGAAGAATTGCATAGTCGTCGAACGGCAAACTTTCACGGGAATTTTACTAGAAATCGATTTCTTTAACAATTCTGTATTTGACACAGGACAACTAATATCTGCAATAGTTTCTAAATGGCTGACAAGAAAACGGTTTCTGAAAACACACGTTGGTACAATTAAAGAGCTGTTGTGAAATTATTTGTCGGGTGTAATACTTGAATTTTCTGTGCAAACTCCAACCAATTCTAATTGAAGTTTTGATGACAATGCAAGTGAGTATGGACGATAGAAAAGCTACTACGTTCCAAAACAAAAGAGCCGAACCCAAACTGTACGTATCTTCGGGAAATTCGACTTTTAGTAAGGAGTAATCTACAGCAACTTCACGATCAATTTCCTCATTGCTTACACTGTTGAGCCAGTCAAATTCATCTGTGAACTTACCGTTTAATGCAATTCTCTTAAAAATTGGTTTGTATACCTGTATCACTGTAGTAGCCTCGAGTTTCGGGGTCTACGAATAGGAAATCTGTCGCACATAATAAGAGCCATAATAACGTACCCAGAAAAAACAATGTTTTCCAACGGACGTGCATTTTATTCCCGACCCAACTCAACCCCTTACGAATCAGTTAAAATTTATTTTTGATAATTTTAAAACATGACACGTTATTTAACGAAACTTAACAACTATAATTTTTTTGTTTTCTTATTCAGATCACTTGATTTTTGTATTTGGATATTACGATACCGAATTTTAATTTAATTTATTATTATACGTAGGTAATATAGTCAAGCAAGCAATGTGAATGATTTAGATAAGTTGAAAAGATGGAAGAATGGAATAATTACTTAAGGATGATAGAACTGAATTCGAAACACAAAGCGTCAGCACCAGGGCCTCTGAAGAAGTAGGAAAAAACGTAAAAGTAGCGAAAACAACAATAAAAATTCCTACGAAAATCCCGAAACTGCTTGAAAGTTATGGCAAACATGATGCCCAACGTCCGTTAGCGGGCATGGCACTACAAGAAGAAGCAATGAAAGAGTTTAGCACAAGAAACCGTGATATATTCGAAAATCTTATTGTCTTTTGGTGATTACGTTGAATCTGATTCTCTTATTAATATTACTTGCAGGGAACTAGGAGCTTACGGATCCAAACATAGGGAAATAGTGACCTTCGGCAACGCTCCAATAGTGATGTAAAGAAATGTCGTCAATGAAACCTAAAAAGAAACAGAAATCGATATCTCACCAGAGCACCAGATAGCAATTAAAGCTCTAAAAGCTTAGAAATGTAAAACATCCATGAAGAAACTAAAGTGACCTGGTTAACCAAGGTATGAAGGAATATTAGTAAAGCAAAAGCCACAAAAGGCACAAACGCCCCATCTGTAAGATCAGGGCTGTTCTGAGGGCTAAGCAAAAAGCCACAGAAATACACAAATGGAAAATAAATGTTATATCAGCATATTGGAGATAAGCTCGAAGAGAAATCCAAAAGAAGAAGTTTATCATTTGGCCAAAGAACGCTAAAACGTTTCTTCCATTAAGTTGAACAGAGTTAAGGCTCCTCACTGGATACCACTTCAAAAACATGAGCAAAACGGACAGCAAAATGTGTAGACTATGTGATTTGGCAGAGAAAACCCCATTTGGGAGAGCAACATTAGCGCTTGATACAGTGAAAACAAAGTCTCCTAGAGATAAACTTTGAAAAAAAGTTAATATTGATGATACAATGAATTAGACTGGATTTGATCTTAGGTATGTACCTGGTTCAGAAAGGCTGAAAGCCAATCGACTCCCACCCTAACATAATATTACTTTCAAATCTAAATTTCTCGTCCTTGCTGATGTCCATTGTTTAAATTAGCATAATAATCAACAACTACAAGATTCGGCGAGTCTTTCTCCATTTCAAAAAGAATGCTTTTTGTTATTGACTAAACATTTTCTAATGTAAAATTTAACTTTTTTATCATTTTATAATAAACTAGCTGAAGTACCCGGCTTCACCCGGTGTACAAAATTTGGTGGCTGTAGGACACTTCTTGCCTCTTGCCAACCGCTGATTCCACAAATATAACGCGATCGTAATATTTAAACTACTCCTCCAAATAATGTTGTGTAAAATCCAATTCTTATCTACATACAATTTTTCTGGCGATAAGCAAATTTATTTTGATAAAAATTTAACATTATCTACTTAAATTACCCCCGACATATTAAAATTAATTTTAAATATATCTTTTAGTCATATTTTATCAATTTGTGAATTAACCTTAACACATAGATATGTCGTCTCGTCGCGGACTCTTTTACAGGTCTTTTTAAGCTCTACAAGTTTTCTATAGAAAGCATTCATATATCTCTTCATCGTTCAACCGTTTTTTCATCGTCTCACGATGGAATTTTTTAAATTTTTAGTCCGATCGGCACCTAACTTCACAGGAACACTCTCCAGACTATGCTACAGTTTTCCTGAAAATTTCATCAATATCGGTTCAACGCTTTCAGAATCTATATGGAACATACGCACACATACACACATACATCCAGTTTCACACATGTATATGTATAGATAACTTGGCTGCGTATTTTTAAACAAAAAAATACTAAACTTTACTAAAATATCAATAATCTATTTCAGAGTTCAGAATAACATTAAGATGGAATACAAAATATTTCTCTTATTAACTAAAGACACCGGTAATAAAATCTACGAAAAATAAAGGAAATAATTAAGGACACTTGCGGTCAATTTGTGCCTTCCCAAATTCCTGATATTCTTGCATCGACAACCACATCTGCTGAAACGTACCAATAGACGCTAATATTGAACCTCCAACCCAAGCTCCAAATCGACGTTCAATGGTCCCATTGGCAGCAATCATTTTTAATCTCATTGAACTGGGAGTCCTTGACGAAAGATCTTTACTTAATCGTTCACTAAAACCTTGAACTAGTGAATTTCCTCCTGTTAGTACAATTGAACTGTACAGTGCAGGTCGGACATCAACATCGCACATTCCTGCACTTGTAGCAGCAATATATCCTGCTCCTAACATGGCATGATCAAATAATGATTCAGATAATTTAAATCGTTCGGAACCAAAATCTTGGTGATAACCGGTCGGGAATTCATAGTGAACTGCTGGTACCACAGCAGCAGTTCTTTCGTCATAGGGGCTTTCAGCTATTTGTAAAACGCTCTGTTGAAAATCTTGAACAGTTTTCTTGACCATGTACACCATCCAACTATTTGTTGGCGTAAAATTTAAATTTTTTCTTGTATATTTTGGTTTTTCTTTGTCTCTGGTGAGTTCTTTTCCTGCTATTAAAGCTGCTGGTGATAAATCAATGCCTAAGTTTTCTAGCATTTCTCTGGAACGTAATATTAAATAATCACCACCCAATGGTGATTTTACAACTGCGTTTGATATTACATAACCGTCTAGAACAGGTACAGCTGAGGTATAAGTTGCTCCACTATCCACAACTAATGCTGTGGATCTCCCGTTTGCAAATGCTGCTAAAGCCGCGTTTTTAACCAGAAAAAATGCAGGTACTTTATACTTTTCGAACATTAATTCGGTCAATTTTTCACGTTTTTGACGATGATTCCAGGGCGATTCCGAGAACAAAACCGGATGATACACTGATTCAGATTGAATAATTTTGCTGTATGAATAATCGAGGACTTTCTCAAAAAAATCCCAATTCTCTATCATTCCATCTTTCATATAACTGTGAAGTTCAACGTTTGATCTTGGAGTGTGAAGAAATGTTGTGTCAATATAATATTTAAAGCCTGGAAACAATGAAATTTATTAAAAAAATACACCTCTTATTAGTAAAAGAAAATCATGAAACTGTTGTTATTGCCAGTGACGGACTGGCCAAGGTATCAGCTTGTTTGACAGTAAGTGAGACCCCTTAAATTTTCAATAAGATGCCGATGTTAAATGATAGTAGTGGGTGGTTTCCCTTCCATCTTAACAAACTAAAGTTATATCCTACTAAAACATTAACTAAAAACTACCAAAAATGATTTGTATTGAATTAAGGTCAGTTGGGGGTAACTGGGCCACCCTTTTGCAGTGCGCGATTTTCAAAGCATCACAACTTTTGTTGTAAGTAACATATAATCTAGCCCTATTGATCGTATTCCCTCTTCATATTAAAGCACCGACTATAAATAAGTTATAAGGTCACAGGGAATACACTAATATCCCGGCTTACGTGCCTCGGTTTACGTTGAATCGCTATAACGCTATTTTAAAATTTTCTTCAGTCGCTCTTGCGTTCTTATTGCAATTTAATTTTTTTTTTTTTAAATATTTTTACAAAATTACAAAATTATTTCACTGCTAAATACTGTTTTTAACCTTATGGTATTTGTGTATTTTTTTTTTTTTTTAAATACTTCATGGCACTTTAAAAAACGTAATTGACCCCGTTTTACGAGCGATTCGCTTAACGTTTTTTTTGTTAACCGGGGTATTACTGTATAAATGAAATATAATTTTTTTCATTTTTGTTTGCAGGGTGGCCTAGTTACCCGAATTTTTGGGGCAATTGGACCACCGTCGTATTTTCCTATTAGAAGGCATTGTTTAGAATTTGCGTTAATAGAACATGCCATTGTTTATTGCTTAACATTTTTGACAAGTTTGCTGTGAATATTCTGAAAAATAAGAGAAATATGCAAGATGCAAAACAAAAATGCGAGGCAACTGTACCACCCATCGCCACAATTTAGACAGTGAACATAACTTCAAAATTCTTATATAGGATTTCACTGAAGATGTAAATGAAATGTTAGTAATATTTACTTTCCATATTTTATCACAAATATACTTACCAGAAAATTATTTCTACCAAGAGAAACAACGATGCTTCGTGCAAAACGTTTAACAAAATTAAAATTTTGAGTTTCACTTTCAATTGCGTTAGGTTTGGTAACTAGTGGTACCAAGAAAATTTTTAAAACTCGCTAGTGACTATACGCAGGAAAATTCAAAGGGAGTGCCCAATTACCCCAACTGACCTTACTAAATATTTTGAGTCAATGGGTGGTATGAATAAAAGAGAGCAAAACCTTTTACTTGCATAATTCCGAGCATATGCTACCACGTTCTAGGAATAAAAACGTAAGTCAAACCTTTTGCTCACGACCGTGCTCTGACTATGAGTCTGAGCAAGAACTTTTGCTCACTATGAAACATATCATTCGGTCGATATGAATAAAGTAGAGGTTTTGCTTATGATTTTGAGCAAATGCTCTGCAACTTGTGCATCTGGTCAGCACTAGATTCAATGTGCGCTTGGGTAATCTTATGATGGGTGAAATTGTTAATGTATGTGCACAGAAGCATTATAAAATACTATGATTATAAAAAAAACTTTACCGATTTGAGGAAAGAAATTTATGATGGGTTGTATAACTCACTCTTCGGGTGAAAATAATGAAAGTAGAGATGCTCTCTCGTCCCATCAGAAAATGAAATTTTTTTTACGGTAAACGGCAAATCCTGGTTTTCAAACTGGAGTCGGGAAAAAATTAGAGATTCATCAGTCTACTGTATCAAAAACTATTACATTCGAATTCTCCTCGCCGCCCATTACTTAATGAACAATTTTGACTCCTTGAAAGCATTCTCGGTCTTTTTTTCAACTAAAAAACTATTAATAGATTCATCCCTTTCGCCTCATCAAACTACATATTATTAGTGAAGGTAAAAATCATTTCCGATGAAATAAAATGAGTGGCCACAAAATGCGTAGTATATAACACTACTCAAAACAGTAAAAGAAAGATAGTAAAATCGTCGTGGAAAGAACGCATGCACCCGTTGGAGCCAGTCTTTGTGTTTAATTCGGACAATCTAGAATTTCTTGGAGAATATGCTCAATTCATGCGAGTAAAAGCATATCATTATTCATACCAATAGGAGCAGAACCTTATACTCTCACCTTTTACTATGAGCATATGCTTTGAGGTTTTGCTCAGACTCATGTAGCATCTGCTCTATTTTATTCACACTGCCCATTCTGCTACAGCTTTACCACTTTTTACTGTTTTTCTTTGTATCGGTTACATCCTTGTTTTAAAAAAGCCAGGGCTTAATTCATATGCAATACTTACTTGCAGGAGTAACATTGTTGTCTTGTTTGGTTTCTGGTTCAAGTTTTACATCGTCAGGACCTATACCAACGACTGAAGGAATTTCGGCTTTTGGGGTATCTTCTTGTGCATAACCTACTCTTAGAGAGTGGTGGCCAGGATCAAAAACAAGAGCACCGATTTCATCGCCTCCATATAACATCCCCGAAGTCATTTTTAAATGATAACAGCAAAACACAACATAAATACTTTTTTAGGTTAAGCGTCGTTAATGTCAAAATGCGCCGCTGTTGACCAACTTACTCTATAAATTTGAACCAACGAATTTCCCTAGAACTGACAACAAAATTGGTCCGCCAACTCCCATTTCAATTAAAACGCTCATAATTAGAAAAAATCACTGTAATGATTATGTGTATTTACAAAGGAAATAAACCAGAAAAAATGACAAAATAAATTATCTAGTTTTTGCCTGTACCTTATGATAACAATACACTTGGAATACACAGAACTTATAGTTACGTTGCACGTAATACAACACACAATAACGAAAAGCAGAATTTTAAGAAAAATATGAACTAGAATCGCTCCTTAGATGAGGTCCAATTTATATAAAATGTAGAAACAAAGTGCAATTCTAGTCCAAAACATAAAAAACTAAGTTACAATTATGATTTGAGATAAGTATTTACTTATTGTTGAACGTAGAAGGAACGGTTCATTTCTTTTTAGCATTCTTTACTGGGGTTTTCCCCTTTGTACTGTTGGCTGTCTTGGCTTTTTTGATCTTAGGGCCTTCTTCCTCCTCCTCCTCGTCCTCCTAAAACAAGCAAAGCAAAAGTTAAATTTGCAGCAAAACGTATTTCTTTCAAGCTTCACACCTCATCATTTTCAGTGATTGTTGCTAACATTCTCTTTCGTTTTATATTATTTTCCTCCTGAAACGGGGCTTTTTATTGTACATTGAAAATTAAAAACCAAACAAAAGGACTCTTCTCAATCGAAATCATAAACAAAAGCAAAAAATTTACAATAAACAATACTTACTGCCCCTTCATCGCCTTCCTCGTCCTCCAACATCTCTTCTTCCATTTCGTCCATCTCGTCGAATTCTTCGATGGGACTACCGATTAAATGGTGGCCGATAATGTGAACGGGGCCGGTACCTTGAGCCAAGCTAAACGTTACAGGGGGATCTGGGAATGATAAATCCAACAACACTTGGCTGTTCGATGTGCCCGCCTTCAAAACTGCAACGGGGATCTTCACCGACTCTTTCCATGTCATGGCATCGACTTGGACAACATTTACTTCTCCTTCAACAGCTTCAGGTCCTAGCAGTGCTTGTTTGATAATAAGTTTGTGGCCTCCCTGATAATCTTCGGCTCCTTTCGCTTCCGGATCCCAAACTTCACTAGCCTTTCCGCCTTTCAAAGTTAATGCTATAACAATATTAAAATATGTAAACAATGACAAACATAGCAATGGCGCGCAGAATACCGGTCCCCCAGCTATGTCTACAGAACGAAAAAACAGAGGAACTAAACGTTTACAGCGCAATATAACCGGTAGAACTGATAGTCCAATTATTCAGCTATTAAAACTCACCATAAAAATATTCATCTGCCATTTCTATGTAATGATGTTTTGCGATTACTTGAAAACTGCACGTGACTAGACGCCGGCACAGCAAAGGGAATACGAAAGGCAGATACGCAGCAAATGGCGGTAGTCGTTACTGACTAGTTCAAAATATTTCCAGAGGTCGCTTAATTACCCCCTCCCTACACGAAACTCTCGTTGCGTTTCCAGGACAATTCCACTTTTTTTCTAGATTTTCAACGCATCCTTGATTAAGTCTAACACGAAATTTCAATTTTCGCCGCAACTTTTATCGAAAAATCAACTTTTATTTATAAAAAGGACAAAAACTGCCATCATTTCAAGGAATATTTCTGCGTGAATACTAGTCAAAACAAAATCTAACGTGGCCCAATAAAATCCTCTCGACTATCTCTTGCCGGCAATCGTAAAATTCCGCATTTCTTTCTCAATTTCGTCAGCTGAATATCGGAGATTATGAAATTCCGGCTGAAATATTACGTTATCCCCTTGATTGCTGCCTCGATTTGTTCGAAAGTGAGCGCAGACGACAAAGTACGCAATTCCAGGGATGATGACGATGTATTTGTTCCAACGCACGAGTGGCAGGTGGTCAGACAGGGTAAGAAAAGGGAAGCAAAACCGCCGAAAGTTCAATGAAAAAACTTTTTTTAGATCAAAAAATTCCTAAAGGTCTTCACGTGCGAATCAATCTACAAACGGGCTTGAAAGAGGCCAAACTCTTGGATGAGCACGGAAGCAAAAACGCCGTTTTGGAAATACCACCGGAGGAAAATTTAAATGAAATTGACGCGGGAAATTCAAATCAACAGCTACACAATTCCAAACTAGTAGAAGCTCTACAAAAAATTCAGAATGATTACGTCGAAGATATAAAAAGAATAAAAAACGACTTCAAAAGCTACGATGAAATTAAAAAAGATTTGAGTGATCTGAATTTAATACCAAAAACAGATGCAGAGATTCTCAAAGAATTAATTGAGAAGCACGAAAAAAGTGTGGATGGCGAAGAGATTTTACTAATTTTGGAAGATTTAGAATACTTAGTGCATCAGTTTGATAATGCAAATGAATTTGTGCAGTTAAGTGGTTTTGAAAAGATTATTTTGAAAAATTTTAATTCCAGTAATTTGGAAATTAAACGTGAAACTTTAAAATTGCTTGGTTCCTCGATGCAAAATAATGGCAAAGTGCAAATTCATGCTCTGGAAAGTGGATGTGTCGATAGGATCTTAAAAATTTTGGCTCTTGAATCTGATTATTTAGTAAAAAATCGTGCAGTGTTTGCTTTAAGTAGTTTAGTAAGACGGTTCCCTTTAGCGCAGTTAAAATTAGTAGAAAATGCAGGACTGACGGTCTTTGAAAAATTGTTGAGATCCGGAAATCTCAAACTGCAAATAAAAATAATTACATTAATACATGACTTGCTCATTGAACATGAAGATGCTCGTGAGGATAAGGAACAAATGAAACAGTATGAAAAAGTCGCTTTAAAAAATCGGCTAAAAGAACATAATTATTGCGAAAATTTAAAACAGTTGCTTCTCAGTAATTTGTTGGCAGATAAAAACGATCATGATTCTATCGAAAAGTGTCTAACAGCGATAAATTTAGTCATAGATATGTGCAAAAGTGAATTCAACACTGCAAATTTTTTGGACATTTTGAAAAGTTTGCGCAGCAACTACAAAATTTTGCTCAAAATTGAAGAAAGCACTGGTGAAACTAATTTTTTTGCCAGCCTACATGATTTATGTTCGCAAATTTTGATAAATCTAAATTACAAGACTGAATTGTAATAACAAATTAATTAATGTTTATTTATTAAACTACATACTACAGGGTGTTAAAAAATAAAAACAAACTATTGAAAAAACGAAGTTTGCACTATTTCTGGAGCAGATTGTGTGCGTATGGCCTCACAAATTTGAGAGCTACGTGATCCGTATATCTCAGTTTCTGTACACATCAAAGAGGGATTTTCTGACACTTGCAAGAGAGTCAATTTTGAATCGCTCATTTCCAGGGTATCTACGATTTCTCTAGTTTCTCTTGTTTTTAAAATTTGGGGTACCATTACTATCTGAGGAACTCCCTCTGTTTTGTTCTTTTCAAATATTTTCGTAACAATTTCATCACCCTTTTCAAGATTTTTTTTTGCCTTGTTCTTATTTGGCTGCAATGGTTCTTCCCAAGTAATGCTTTTTGTACTTTGCACTGACGATTCGGTTTTTAACGTTTCCTTTGATTTACTATTGATAAATTTCAGTTTACTTTTCGTTTCGTTTTGTTTTTGCGACATTTTTATTTTGTTTAAGTCATAATTTAATCGATCGACTTCTAGTTGTAGACTTAAATTCTCATGGATTAAGGCCCCATTCTGTTTGATGATCTAAAAGTAAACACTAAAAATAATGACATTAAAAACAGCCAACCCAACTATTGTAAGACTTTCTCCATGCAATTTAAAAACAATCTATGATAAAAACTTCGTTAATCCTGTTTTTCCATAATACTTTCTGTTTTTGCTAATTTTGTTGAGGAGGTCGGATATGAAAATATTGAAAAAAATATAATTTTTTTATTCTATTCCAATCATTCTGCGATTACTAAAAGTGCCCTAAATTTGAGGACAAAGACAGCAAAATCGTGCGATTTACACAGAGCAGTCAGTTAGTTTTTCGCTTCTTCTGAAAAGTAGACTTTTTTCTGCAAGACGGATAAAGATACAGCCTTTAAATTGTTTTGTGTCGTAAAACATATATATCTTTAGTGAATTGAATAAAGGAATTTCAAAAATAATTTCTGGAACTTGCATAACGACTTTTTACTATCAAAAATAAAAAATTTAAGAATCCTTTATTCAATAGCTCAGAAAGACTTAAAATTAATTGTGTGCAAAGTGTGGTTGAAATTTGCTGAACAGTTCTCGAGAAAAGTGTACTTGTAATACATTGATCCTTATGGAAGCTGCCTAGCGTACCCGACCCCTTTAAAATAAAACATTTCTCTTGATTTGTCTGTAAAAACGTAGCAAAAATCTTAACAATATGAACATGAAATTAAATTTTCATAATTGAAGGGTTTGCTGCAAAAAGGAGGTAGCTCCAATTTTCCCAGTTGTTGGGAAACAAAAAAAAAGTTTAATAAATTCAAATTTTAAGTTAGGTATGTAAAAATATTGTTGTTGTTACTTTCAATTATGGTGTTTACATGTTAGAACAGTATTTTCATTCAAAAAATATCATCCAGATGACGGTACGTGGATGATTCTTGAAGCTACCTCCCAACAGCGATAGGATGGAGCTACCTCCTTTTTGCAGCAAATCCTTCAATTATGTTTTTTCAATTAAAGACTAAAAAGGTATACAGACATCTGAAAAGTCTGAAACCATGTAATACTTGGCAGTTAATAAATTCATGACTTGATTATTAGTGTCACGAGAAACAATAACTCTTATTTAACTTCTCCACTCATGAGATTATTATTAATTTATTACCTTATTGTTATACCCATGGTATATTTGTTATCACAATTTAAAAATGTCGAACACTTTAAAACTGCACACACGTAATTTGAATTTCTAGGACATAACACATTAAAAAGGGTTCAGACACATTCAGAGACTTGAAAACACGTATTTCTGCATGGAGAAAGTAAAAAACAGTAAAAACGTACCTGCAAATATTTTTTATGGCTAGGCGAAATTGGAAGTTTAAATTGTTTATCAACAACCTGTGAAATTTCATTTTTCATCGTCGTTATTTTATTCTGTAAATCATGCATGGCCTAAAAATGAATAAAATACTGAATTGGAATTAATAAATTCTTAAATGTAGGTACCTGATTGTGTTCCATTTGTAAACTATTTAAGCGACTTTTTAAATAAAATTTCGTATTCTTCATTCTCAGAAACTTCACACTCAAATTGTAGTTTGCTTCCAGGGTTTGATTAAGTGCTGCCTTTAATTTTACGACTTCATTTTTGTAATTTAATAAGTCATCGGGATGTTCTTTCTCGATTCTTTCGAATTTTTCTTTCAGCTTCTTCTTCAAATTTTTGCAATCATTCATCTCTTGACAATAATGTTCCTTTTCTTTAAAATAAAATTCTCTTTCATCGTCTAATTGTTTTTTTAAACTTGTACTCGATCTCCTTTCACGTCTTAAATCACATCCCAATTGTTCCTTTTCCCTGGCTAAATTACCTAGCGCCTTTTCCTTGGTTTCAGTATCATCCTGCATTGCGCTCACCGCAAGCTGTAGCATACTTATTTGGTCTTTCAATGCAGCCACTTCAACTTCTAGATTTGATGTGTCCGACCTTGTTGAGTTCTCCATTACTTTGATTCGTTCTTTTTCATTTGGTGGTTTAGAACAGCCTCTCGATAAAACTTTCCTTTAAAGAAACATGTAATTATTTGTTTGTAGTCGGTTTTGTTACCCAAACTACCTTACAAAGTTTGATGAGCTTGCCACTTTTGTATTTGATAACGCTTTCTTCATCAATGAAATTAAGCCGGAGGTTTGAGTTCCAACCTAAGTAGGTATTACCGTTAAATGCATATTTGTTGACTTATGTCTTAAAGATTTTGAAGTTTCCAATTGAAAAAATTTGAATTTTGATGTTTTTACGCGACATCTGGCGAGGAACCAATTTAATTATGGTTTTCTATCGCCAGAGAGCACAAATGTCAATACAACAATATTTAAAAATGGAAATAATAATTTATTGAATATAATTATTTTATTTTGCTTGCTAGATATTGAAAAATTCACCATTAAATCAATTAAAATTTTTACTAAAGTTATATTGAGAAAATATATTAAAACTATTGTTACTGGTGTTCTGAACATTGTCATTCATCACAAAAGTAATCAATTTATTTTACGTTTACCAGTTACATTATTTATCGCACATCACTAATTACAGTTCTGAAGAATATCAAAAGCAAACTTTACATTCTGTTTGAATTTGAGATAGCAATCATAACCTCAAAAGTGTTGATTTCGCCAGTTTAGTTGCCCAATTTATAATGTTAATTATAATTAATTAAGAAGATAGTTAATTTTGAAATTCATGTGATCAAGATGAATTTTCTTATTCCAGAAACAGAAACAATAAAGAAGTCTGAATTTTCGTCGTGTGATGAAACCAGTGTGTTAATGATAATTTTAGATGTAAATTTAGGACAAAGACTGATAAGAGAAAATCCTCAGTTACTGGAGCAATGTGTAGACTCAATCATAACACTTGCAAATTCCCATCTGATGCAAAAATCGAACAATTGGGTTGGAATAATTGCTTGCCATGCTCAGTCAAAGTTGTCTTCTGCAACACTGGTGGTAAATGTAATTGAATTTTATACTTTTCAGCACTTTTATATATCCTGGCCCTGGAAAAACTTTAGATATCCGACAGATTGATGGTCAGTATGAAAAATTTACAATACTTGAGAAAACGGTGAAGCAGAATTTGTGGAAACTTATATCAACTGAAAATAACGTCGACACAAATGAAAGTTTATTAGCAGGGGCGTTAGCAATGGCTCTTTGTTATATTGAGCGAATCGATTTAAATAAACCCGCAGGAACTACTGTAAGTAATTATTAAATAAAATTATATGTTATTACAATTAGTCCTTTTAGTTTAATAGTCGAGTTTTGGTGGTTACTGCAAGTGAAGATTCAGCCTCTCAATACATTAATTACATGAATGTGTTTTTTGCTATGCAAAATCAAGAAATTGTTTTGGATGTTTGCACAATAGATCAACATTTAACATTATTACAACAAGGATGTGATGTGACGGGAGGTATTTATTTAAAAGTGCCACAAATACAAGGCTTGTTACAATATTTATTGGTAAGATTTAGTTGTTTATGTACAGACATATTTTATTTAGATTATTTTCAGTGGGTCTTTTTACCAGAACCACCTGTTCGGCAAAAATTAGTTCTTCCCCCTCGCATTACCGTTGATTACCGAGCTGCATGTTTTTGTCACAGAGAACTCATTGATGTGGGATATGTTTGTTCTGTATGTTTGTCAAGTAAGTACATTGAAAGTTTCAATAATTTTTATTGATCTTGTCGTTTTTAGTTTTTTGTAAGTTCAGTCCAATTTGTACTACTTGCCAGTAAGTATTACAGTGGAAATAACATTGAAAATGTGTTTTAACTTATTTTTTCCAGTACGCTATTTAAAATACCAGGCCCTTTACCGATGAAACACAAAAAGAAAAAAAGCAAATATTAACACTTTTATTTCAAATAGAATAAACATTCAATGGTTCAACAGTTTCAATTTTTACATAAGTTTTCACCTTCAAATCGTCACAAGTAACCGTGCAGAACTCTAAACAGTTTGAATTTAAAAAAGCGGCAGCACATAAGGGTCCATCATCATTAAAAAGTGAAAAAATACATGAAGCCTACAAAAGATTTTAATTAATACATTGGGTAATTCAAGGCAGTTTGTGACATATGTATTGAAGAAAATAGTTTACAATTTTTTATGTTGTGAATTAAAAGCTAAAGTGTTAGGTATGTGACTGAGTAGTAATTTAATAACTAGAAAATAATATGACATTATGTAAAGGGAAAATCGGACGTAAGTAAGGTATTTTAAAATAATTAATATTAATAATATCTTTTTCAATCAATACAATGGCACACCACTAGATTGAAATGACAGACAATGACCGAAAATATGTCTAAAAATAGTGCAATGAAAAAAACTTATTTTGAAGCTGCTATTATTTATTAGAATGGATAAGAAATGTGGTTTGTTTAATTTAAATTCATTGAGATGAAAGTACAATAAAGTTTGTATAAAATGCATGTAAACATTGTTTAATTTTTTACTGATTTAAATAACCAAAATCGTCTGAAAAATGATTTATCAAAAGAAGGAATCCATCACAGTTTATCTTTGAATTTAATTTTTATCAATAGCACATTAATATTTATTTCATCCTTTTACCAATTAATTGAAGTGCAAAAGTATTTTTAATATAAATTAAATTTTTGAAAATCAAAACCTCTGCCCGTATAGCAAAATGTACAGTAGTTGTTTTTCTATTTAATCTATCCGGGAGCATTTTGTAAATTTTACACTAATGATGGTAATATTATTGTTTTTTGATGTTTAATAATGAATATCAAGTCAAAACTGGCTTTTATAAATTTTGAATTTTTTTTTTACTTTCTTGATACTATTTACTATGAATGATGCTTTCATAATATAGTACAATTACAAATAAATTTAATTAAACTCGTTACCTTCAACGGTCTGGCCATAAAATTAATTACAGTGGAACCTCGATTATTCGGAGACAATTTGTTTAAATTTTAATTCACAATTTTTAACACTTTTAATGAACGTTGTGAAAAATTATCTAAAAGGGATCAATTGATACTTTAAAAATACAGGTAGCCCTCGATTTACGCCGCCGGCTCAATTTATGCCGATTCACAATAACGCCGCTGTGGAATTCACTGTTTCGCCGTGTACATAATTGAGTAATTCACCGATTCTACCTATGTTAGACTGATTTTCGTTTCAGTGTTGAGCCGCGATGTTGTGAATCCTTTTTTCCAAAAAATGTAAGAGATCCGAAACTTTGAAATTTCATTTGTTTTTGTTAATATTTTTAAATAAAAACATTTCACTTCATTTTTTCTTAAAATACATTTTAAAAATTAAATTTATAATACACCTATCCCCCGATTTACACGATACTTTTTTATACGATTTCGCTTTTACACGGTTTTTAAAATAACGAATTCAAAATAAAATGGTAAAAATAAATATTTCAGATGAGTACATATTTCTACAATCATTTTAAAACTCCGTTCACTTGGTTATACATATTGGTGATTCCCAGTTTTGTATGCACAATAAAACTTCCTACGTATTCACGTAAATTACTGCAGTAAATTTGTGCCAGTTGAAAAGTGTACATCATTGTGTTTTTACTAATCAGAATTTTTTAAACTTCATATTTACTGGTTAGCGATAAACAATTATTTTTTGTAGCATTTTTACAATTTTTTTTGCAATAAAATTTTAAACCATAGCAGTTTTTAATGGAGCATGAAAAGACCTTTCAAATGAGGTATCACAAGCCCCTACTTCCTATTTAAAATTTTGGGGGTTGAAACTGTCACTCGAAGGGAGTTGAGGTTAGGAATGAAATTTTTACTTTGCTGGATATCATGTCATAAACGGGATTTTTTATAAATATGCACAATAATTGAGATACTGAATTTATTCCATTTGACTGGTTCGCACTGTATATTTGTTATTTTATGAATGAACTGTTATTTTAATTTTTCAAAATATCTTATTAAAAAAAATTACGTTAAATAAATGACGTTGTTTTCGATTTACACGGTTTTGCCTATAAAAAAAAACAATCTTCCGTGTAAATCGGGGGATAGGTGTATATGTATTTTGCATTATATTGTATTGATAAATAAAATTATTTGCTTCTTTTTCACTTATGTAGAACCTAACCCTATACGCCGATTCGATTTGCGCCGGCTTTTGCAAGAACGGAACAGCGGCGTAAACCGAGGGCTACCTGTATTGATTCCTAAGTCGTTGAGTGCCCTTTTGAAACGACTAAATTTAAAAAATCAAAATATATAAAAAACTATTAGAGAAAGGCAGTACTTCTCCATGAGATTTTATGTTTATGTTTGGAATGTGTGAATTTTTTTGATTATGTTAACATTAGAATTTACTTACTTCAACCGCATTTTGATCGTAACTCCATAACTTTACGTAACAGTCAGAAGATGCAGTCAATATTAAATATTTAAGTATCGAAAAGTCAATGCATGTAATTTCCAATTTGTGGGCAACAGTTCGAATCAAAAAGTTCTTATCCAATAAGTCAAAAATACAAATTTCTCCCGACTCGTATCCGATGAAGATCAAATAATTTATGATTTTTAAACTTGTAGGTTTCGAAATCAATCTATCAAACGAATTTATTAGAATCTGTTGGACATTTTTTAATAAATTCATTTTTACCCTTTAACGTCAATTTTGCGCGTAATTTTGAATTCTTTCGATTTCATCTTCCAAAAATACATCTCTTTCCCGGAGCTAGTTACTAAGCAATCATCAAAACCTTCCAAAAGCGCAATGCTTTCATTGTGGGCGCAAAACCGGTCAACGAGATTAATACCGTAATTTCGTTCATCAAAAGTGAATACCCATACTGTTCCAAAATTAGTTCCGACGCACAAGTGAGTCCCTTTCAAGACGCATGCTCCAATAGCGTAACCTGCAGTTAAATATTTTAAGATATGACGTCATTTAGTGCGCCATAAAAGTTCAGCGCCGGCTTAAGTTGTAAACTAAAGGGAAAATTATTACTCGTATCATCGCCGGCTTCACGACAGGAATGATAGCATTTTATGTCAGTAACTTCTGCGTCATAAATTTGGATTCCAGCCGTTGATGATATTACAAAAATAGTTTCTCCATTTACTCGCAACCATTTAGCCTGTAACGAAAAAACGTAACAATTTTCCTTTATTTGATGGAATACGAACTGTTTTTATTAATCCTTTTCCTCTGTGACCCTTTTGGTGCGATAAGGGAACGTATTTTGAACGACGTGTGAAGTCCAAAACTGGAATGACGTTTACATATCCGTCGTGTACGACAGCAAGTAATTCGGCGTTTAGGTACTCATCTGCGTCTAACAAAGACAAATTCTGATTTAAGGGCGACGCTACAGTTACTAATCCTAAAGTTTTGTCGTACTTGTACATTTTATATACTTGTCAAAATTGATCAACTAAAAATATTGATTACAGACACATAGAAACCAAAAAATCAAAGAGCCATTGATCCTACGTTCAATGGCCCAGTCAAGCCAATAATAAAATCACCAAAACTTCCAACAAATATTTACGATTTTAAATAGTTTTGAGTGGTAAATTTACCCAACCGCAAACAACGCCTGAATGATGTACTACATGGGCAGTTAAAAATCAGACCCTACTATTCCCTAGGGTTATCAGGTGCGGACTAAAAATGAAACAAATACAATGACATTGAAAAGGTGGAAAACAATGCTGACCAAAAAATTTTTCTTAACAGTTACTTCTCATAGATGTATTATTAATATCACATCAATAAGGGTAAAAAAGCACCCAAGTCTACTAGAACTCTAATCGTCTAATAAAATGGGATTTCTCATCATCAGTGACATAAGATAAAACAACAACTTTATTAGCCAGGAAAATATGTAAACAATCAAACAATAACAATACTAAAACATACAAACACAGGCACTGAAACGTTGACAACTAAAATATTGTTTATGAATTGGTCAGCTTACAGATTAGAAATACAACTTGCCTGGTAACGTCGTTTATCTCTTACACCAGCAGGAGATGAACGAAATTTAGATTAAACGACAGTTTAAATTTATACAATCAGTCCTTAAACATCAGTTGGCTTGTGCAAGCTAACTTAACCCATACTATACCAGAGTCCTTTTAAAAGTATCACTACAGAAATCTCTCAATTTACTTGTTAAACTGTCCGGACAGAGTTGTCGCTGTATAGATTCGTTTCTTAAAACTTAAATCCACATGTTTCTGACGTCAAACTTGGTTTGTCCGTTGTTTTTGAAAAATAAACCGGCAATTTGTAGAGTGTCACTTTGAGATGGCGGGAGCGGATAATTGGAGGTAAGAATTGTGACACTATTTTTCAAACTATTGTGTTTATATTGCATGAACTTATTGAAAATAGCACCGGCAATAACCTCAAGATTCAGTTTAGTCAGTATTGTGTCTAATGCCCCTCTAATATTGGTGCCAATGTTGCCGTCCTTTATAAAGTACCATGGTATCTTATGCTGCGGATATATTGTAACGAAGAAGATTTTTCTAAATGCGCAAATAAAGTAATGCGCAGATTTTTCAGAATATTTAAATCACCTCGAAAATGATTGATTAATAGGGTAATAATTTATAGTACTTATTGACTTTGCAAATATCCGATACGTGCTCAACTCCGTTTTGTTTTCATAAGCGGCCGAATACAAAGTACTGTACCGAGAACACAGGAGCTGAACTTTGCTAATTCTTCTAATTGTTTATTATAAATATACGAATCAAGGGCACTACCAAATATGGTCATGAATTCGGATCATGCGATCATTTCAATCGGGTATAAATATCCCAAACAAAGGGCTCTGGAGACAGTAGTTGTAAAGCAGAGTCCAGAGTCAGAGCCAAAGATGAATAATTTGTAAGTCAATTATAATTATATTTTACTATGAAAATAAAAACAAGAACCTTTAATCACAAAAAAATTTTATATAAAATAATATAAAATTACTCACATAGACGCGTTTCGGTGGCTATGCCACCATCTTCAGTACATCTACTAAATCTAATTTTACAAACTAAGCCTTATATACTATTATTTACGCATCGGTGAATTTAACACTTGAGTGAGTTTCACGGATGGTTAGTCAAATCTAGTAATCTATACAATGGGGTATTGGGAATGGGGCCCATATCACTATTTAATAATTTTTTCCTATTCTTATATATAATCAAACTTTCCCTACTATTTAAATTCCTATAATCTGATTCTGCCCTAACCAATTTTAAATTGTCTATACCTATTCTATGGTTGCATTCTAGTACATGCAGGGCAACACTAGATTTCTCTGGTCTATTGTATTTGATATGAGCCATATGCTCTTTGAATCTGGTAATGATAGAACGTCTAGTTTGCCCAATATATACCAAATCACAATCACTACAACTAATCTGGTAAATACCTGACATATCCATATCACTATTTTTGTCCTTCGGATTACCCAACAAACTACTTAATGATCTATTGTTATTACTGTGAACTATTTTAAGGTCAAATTTGTTAAAGATTCCACCAAGGCCATTTGTAACTCTTGGGTCGTAAGGAACTTTAACAAATCTGACCTTAGGATCGGTATCGCTGCTAAAAGTGGTACAATTTTGAATGGACAATTTGAATTGTTTCCTACTTATAATGTTATCTACTATGTTACAATTGAAACCATTACTTGTCGCAATATTCCTAATGGTTGTAAGTTCTTTCCAGTACCTTTGCTTCGTTAAAGGAAAAGATAGCAGTCTATGAACCATAAATTGAAAACTAGCCATTTTATGTTGTTGGCAATGGCTCGAATCTTTGGTTATATAGCGACATGTACTGGTTTCCTTCCTGTATACATCTATTTCTATTTTCTTGTTCTTCCTGATCACCAATGCATCTAAAAACGGTAACTTTCCATCTTTTTCTATTTCATGTGTAAATTTAATAGTTGGATATTGGCTGTTGAGGTCGGCAATGAAATTGATTAGATTATGGTTTTGGCAATCGAAAATAGCGAAGATGTCGTCCACGTACAGCTTGCTCATCAATAAATTGGACTCGACAAGTATGGTGGGTTGCATTGGTTTTCCAAGATTTACATTGCAAGGTAGTCTAAAGCAGGTAACTCTAAACGGAATTCCTTTACGAGAAACGTCGAAATGTGTTCTTTTGTAAGAAATGCATTTATACCTTGAAGGTTTCAGGTAGTTTAAAAATTCGTTCGTCGCTCAATGCATATTGACATATTTTTAAATTTATATCTATTAACCACAATGTTATCGTTTGAGGGAGTTCTTCTAAGACAGTTATTTTAGTCGATATCTAAGGTTTTAATACATTTTAATAAAAGCGTGTTTTGAAGAAAAAAATGTTTTACTATAAATTATTTTATTGGCTTTTTTAGTCTTGGGCAATTTTAATCTTTATTATCTACATTAAATTCATTTAATACAATAGTATATAAAAGTTTTGCTAATGTCTTTGTTTTATGGTGTCTTCCGACTTAAACCGGCGAATTTTAATAATCTTCCCTGACCGAAGGACCGAACAATGGTCCCACACCGTTAGGGGGTGCTCGACCTACAAATCACTATTGTATTAACATAATAGAGATTAAAAGTGATCACTATTTGTAAAAAATTGCGGTTGACAATATGAAAATATCGTATTGTCATATAAACTACTTATGTGTACAAAATTTTTAATTCATCGGACTACTCCAAGTGCGGCAAAATTAATTTTTAAACTATTCAAGTGAAATTGAAATAAATGCTTGTAAAAATATAAACTGTTTGTTTGTATTCCGAATTCGAAATCGGCGTCAGTACGACCAAAAAACATTGAGAGTTTTAATAATGAATTTGCTAAATAATTATGAATTAAAAATAGTTGGATGATTCTTGTATTGTGAAATCCAGTTATAGATTTGTGATCTCTAAAAAACAAGTAAAGTTTTAATTAATTATTTATTTACATTTTTTAAGTCCATTAGTGAGTGATGTTAACATAAGCAATTTTTTTTGTGTATATTCAATGGAGGAAAACAGCAATTTTACTGTTTACAAAACAGTAAATAAAATGCAGTTTTTCTCGTTTTATGTTTAAACACAAAAATTATATGATTAAAAATAAAATAAAATTCATGTATTTTCAAAATGCTATTATTAAACTTCTAAATTCAAAATTGTTTTAAAAAGTAAAATTTACCAGTTTATTTCAAAAATTTCAATTATTCAATTATTAATATCGCCCATTATTGTATGTGTCCTAAAAAGTAACCGAAAGTAACATAATTTATGTTCTTAAATGTTTTAAAATTTAACTTAACAAAAATAATAAAATTATTTACTTACAGAAAGATTAACTTGAGCCATTATTTCTTGAATTGATATACCTTGTTCCCATAATGTTACAATATTTGGTTAAATAGTCGTAAAGAAAGTGGGGAGAACAAAATATAATTTAAGTTTATGACATTCCAATTTTTGCGTACAGAGAACAACACATCCAAAAAAATAATTTACAGATGTAATAGCGGCATCAATAAAATTTACGATACGTTTCTGTTAATAGTAAGACCGCGCCTGGTGCAATTTGCCACTTGGCTTATTAGGAAATGTAAAATCAAACAATGACATTGAACAAACCAAACCATAAAAATTGCAATAAACCAAGTGTCCAGATCTTTTAAAGCTTTTAAAAACAACGCTTAAATATGTCCAAGTATAGATCATGCAATCGATATTTAACGTGTTTTTTATGGCTTGTGAGAATGTCAATTTTGGCCGAGACCATTGGGTCGAGGCAGAAAAGACAGTTACGTTTTTGATATTTGTCCACCCAGCTTATGTTTTGTAATAGATTGTATATTATTTTATTATTTTGTATTATAAATTAAACGCATACTCATTTTTAAATTTATATGTATTTAACCACAATATTATCGTTAAATAAAAAAGATTATTTTAATCAAATTTTTATTTCGACAGAAAACTATTTTATAAATGAAATCAAGATATTTTCGCCCCAAGCTTTTATTTGTAATCATATGATGGAGTTTTGAGGTAATCGCATTTAAGAAAATTAATAGTTGTTTAAGGAATTTACGGATAATAATTGGCAAACTTAATTATTAATTTATGATTGACTTAACAGCACTTACGCTTTTGAAAATTTACACAAAAAATTTAGTTGTTACATTATTGAACTTTGCGCAAAATTTCGTTTTGAGGTCATCTACAAACAGTTTCTATTTTTACAAGTATTTATTTCAATTTCACTTGAATAGTTTAAAAATTAATTTTACCGCACTTGGAGTAGTCCGATGAATTAAAAATTTTGTACACATAAGTAGTTTATATGACAATACGATATTTTCATATTGTCAACCGCAATTTTTTACAAATAGTGATCACTTTTAATCTCTATTATGTTAATACAATAGTGATTTGTAGGTCGAGCACCCCCTAACGGTGTGGGACCATTGTTCGGTCCTTCGGTCAGGGAAGATTATTAAAATTCGCCGGTTTAAGTCGGAAGACACCATAAAACAAAGACATTAGCAAAACTTTTATATACTATTGTATTAAATGAATTTAATGAAGATAATAAAGATTAAAATTGCCCAAGACTAAAAAAGCCAATAAAATAATTTATAGTAAAACATTTTTTTCTTCAAAACACGCTTTTATTAAAATGTATTAAAACCTTAGATATCGACTAAAATAACTGTCTTAGAAGAACTCCCTCAAACGATAACATTGTGGTTAATAGATATAAATTTAAAAATATGTCAATATGCATTGAGCGACGAACGAATTTTTAAACTACCTGAAACCTTCAAGGTATAAATGCATTTCTTACAAAAGAACACATTTCGACGTTTCTCGTAAAGGAATTCCGTTTAGAGTTACCTGCTTTAGACTACCTTGCAATGTAAATCTTGGAAAACCAATGCAACCCACCATACTTGTCGAGTCCAATTTATTGATGAGCAAGCTGTACGTGGACGACATCTTCGCTATTTTCGATTGCCAAAACCATAATCTAATCAATTTCATTGCCGACCTCAACAGCCAATATCCAACTATTAAATTTACACATGAAATAGAAAAAGATGGAAAGTTACCGTTTTTAGATGCATTGGTGATCAGGAAGAACAAGAAAATAGAAATAGATGTATACAGGAAGGAAACCAGTACATGTCGCTATATAACCAAAGATTCGAGCCATTGCCAACAACATAAAATGGCTAGTTTTCAATTTATGGTTCATAGACTGCTATCTTTTCCTTTAACGAAGCAAAGATACTGGAAAGAACTTACAACCATTAGGAATATTGCGACAAGTAATGGTTTCAATTGTAACATAGTAGATAACATTATAAGTAGGAAACAATTCAAATTGTCCATTCAAAATTGTACCACTTTTAGCAGCGATACCGATCCTAAGGTCAGATTTGTTAAAGTTCCTTACGACCCAAGAGTTACAAATGGCCTTGGTGGAATCTTTAACAAATTTGACCTTAAAATAGTTCACAGTAATAACAATAGATCATTAAGTAGTTTGTTGGGTAATCCGAAGGACAAAAATAGTGATATGGATATGTCAGGTATTTACCAGATTAGTTGTAGTGATTGTGATTTGGTATATATTGGGCAAACTAGACGTTCTATCATTACCAGATTCAAAGAGCATATGGCTCATATCAAATACAATAGACCAGAGAAATCTAGTGTTGCCCTGCATGTACTAGAATGCAACCATAGAATAGGTATAGACAATTTAAAATTGGTTAGGGCAGAATCAGATTATAGGAATTTAAATAGTAGGGAAAGTTTGATTATATATAAGAATAGGAAAAAATTATTAAATAGTGATATGGGCCCCATTCCCAATACCCCATTGTATAGATTACTAGATTTGACTAACCATCCGTGAAACTCACTCAAGTGTTAAATTCACGGATGCGTAAATAATAGTATATAAGGCTTAGTTTGTAAAATTAGATTTAGTAGATGTACTGAAGATGGTGGCATAGCCACCGAAACGCGTCTATGTGAGTAATTTTATATTATTTTATATAAAATTTTTTTGTGATTAAAGGTTCTTGTTTTTATTTTCATTATCGACATCACAGGGTCCACTATATATATATTATATTTTACTATGTAGTTTTTGTAACATTTTACTTTATCATGCTATAATTTTATTCAATAAATTAGATTTGTTTATAATGCTCTTTAATCGTAAATGGGTTATAACAATCGATCCTTATGTCACAAATACCTCTAGCAGCGCACCCCATAAATTTTACCGTGACAATATGTTTGCATTGCAATATTGGTTTTTATTTCTTCCTCAGTTATTATAAACGTCCCTTACAACTTCATGAACTATTGGAAGAGTTCGACACTTTAGACAATGATTCTGACATGCCAGATGGTATAGTAATGCTTTCACCCGAAAATGCGACTGCCGAATTTACCGACGAAGATTCAGGAAGCGAAAATGAAGTCACTCTCAACAACTTACCTGGTAGTCAACTTAGAGGTGAAGCTGAAATTATGCGTGTAAATGATGAGGACTCAGATTTTGAGGAAAAAGATCATATTCCCCTATCGTCCTTTGTGAATCATACTGCTTCTACAGGAGTTAAGAAAATGAAGAATTATTTGTGGAGAAAAACGGACATAGGTACATTCAGATAATTTTCCTGATTTTGAAAAACCGATTGGTCCCAAAAACAACCTGTCACCTGTTGATCAGTTTACCCAATTTTTTGATATTGAAGCTGTAAATATGCTAACAAGATATACAAATTTATATGCTTCACAAAAAGGACGTGTGGCAGATACAACATACGACGAAATGATGTGCTTTATTGGTGTCTTATTAGTCAGTGGGTACAATATAATGTCCAGAAGAGCGATGTATTGGGAAAATTCACCGGATTCGGGCAATGAACTAATTTACACTGCAATCTCTAGGAACAGGTTTTCCTATATAATGCAAAATTTACATTGCGCTGACAATTTAAATTTGGACCAAAATGGCAAGTTTTCAAAACTTAGGCCTCTCTTTAGTTATCTCAATGAAAAATTTATTGAATTGGCACCATCTGAGGAATTTCACAGTGTCGATGAATCTATGGTGCCCTATTTCGGACGACACGGAGCAAAACAATTTATTAGAGGAAAACCCATTAGATGGGGATATAAATTGTGGGCAGGAACAACCAGATTAGGATACATCGAATGGTTTGAGGCTTATCAGGGTTCTTCAACGGTCCTGGATCCAAAATATAAACACCTTGGTTTAGGAGCAAATGTTGTTTTAAATTTTTGCGATATTTTGACGCAAAGGAAGAGCAACTTGAATTTTCACATATTTTTCGACAATTTTTTATGTCGGTTCCACTTCTCACCGAACTGAGTAGCCGAGGACTAAAGGGCACAGGAACTGTCAGAGAGAATAGGGTTTCCAACTGTCCAATAAGCCATAGTAAAATGTTGAAGAAAAAAGAAAGAGGGTGTTTTGAATATGCGTCTGTCGAAGATGAAAATATTCTGATTTGTAAATGGCACGACAATAGCGTCGTAACTATGGCTTCAAACAATAGCTCCATACATCCACTTGTAAAGTTAGAAAGATATTCACGAAAAGAAAAAAAGAAGATAACCATAGATCAACCAAGACTAATCAAGCTTTATTTCGAAAAGGAAAAAAAATATAAACAAATAGTATTAATAAAGTTTGTTTTAAATGTAATTTTACCGGTAAAAATGTCACCATATTTAATTTTAGGTGAAAAAAAAGTTTTGGTAACATATGGGTTAAATATAAGTTGGTCACGATACTACCTATAATGATTTTTGGCAAGGACTGGAGTGACGTAAACGCGTGATTACACGATTTGAATTTCTATTGGTTATTTGAGGCGTTAATCACCCTCGACAACTACCGTTGGTACTGTAATAATAATTGTAAATCGGCTTTATAATAATTTTTTAAACGAAAATATTTAGTTTTCTTTTCCATGGATAATAAAGTGATAATGTGCCACGTAGGTTACTTTATTAATTTTATTTATTAGAAAACCTTATGTTAAATGTTGAGTTTTTAGTAAAGGGGTCAATAATAGTTATTCGTGAAGGAAGTTTCGTTTTATTTACATTTTTTTATATATATATATTTACAAGGAGTTGAAATTATGAAATATAAGAGCACTTGTTTTAAGTACTAAATTTACATAATAAAATATGGCATTTTATTTTAAAAATTTCTCTTAACAGTTACGTGTCATAGATATATTATTAATATCACATTAATAAGGGTAAAAAACACCCAAGTCTACTAAAACTCTCAATAACAAAATCGTCTAATAAACTGGGGTTTCCTTCTTACATGAAACAAAAAAAAATACTGCAATCAAGTAACATAACATATTCAAACAATAGAAATAAATTGATATGGCAACATGTTTGTAGGGCTAATCAAAAAACGATCCTACAAATCCCATCACGCTAATGCCCAAGATTAAAGCAGACAACTGCTTTAACGATTCGTGTGGATCCTCTTCTTTTAACAAATCTGGTAATACGGTTACTAGCGCAATGTGCAAAAACGTGCCAGAGGTAAATGGAAGTATCCACGAAGTTCTCGCATCTGAAGATGAGAAAAAATTAAAACAGTGATTGGTTATTCTTCGAAATTTAGTACCCATTGTGTTCGAGGTTCCACTGAAACTAATTGCCGCAAGTGATCCGACTAAACCGCCTGCAGCCGTAATAATCTGCCCTTTGGTTGCGTCCCACCTTGAGAAACCAGATTTGAGCAATATCGCAAAATCACCGACTTCATGAGGTATTTCATGAATTAATATAGCAAATGTTGTGAAACATCCTAGTCGAAAAGAAACAATGAAAGCACCACCGATTGATAGACCATGAGTAAAATTATCGAACGCATTTGCCAGAAGATTTAAATATCCAGTTATCTGCAAGAGCAAAAACTTTATCAAACGAATAACAAGCAAAATTGAAAACTCACTTGTTTGTTATTGTTATTTGCAGTGTCAGTCTTTTCTTCCGGGGCATCATAGCCTTTCGTGTTGTTGTTAAGTTTTAAAGGTGCAACGTCCTCGGTTTCACAACTGCAAAATTGAGTTATTGTTGAAAAAAACTTCTCCGCCGCTACGAAAACCATCAAACCAGCCAATACTAGAAGCCCGCTGTATTTTGATGCGTGCCCAGAATTTCCTGCAACTTTAAAATAGTTCAACGAACTTGTCATTGATTTGTGACAATAAAATAATGGAAGATTATCGGACGGTCTTATCGAATGAGATCAATCAATTAGGCCAATAGATTTAAAAGGAAGTATTTTCACCTGTTGTTCTCGTCCGTTACGTAATGATATAAATCATAGGTTTGCGACCTGTAAAGGACATTGAGTAGACGCACTCCCACATTTTAATATTAAATTATCGTTGGTGTTATTCAAGGCTATAAGTTAACGCATGTGATTTCGTGACAAATAGTTTCTCTTTTAAAAATGTTGATATTTGTTTTAATTAAATAACTTAAATCGTGCAATGCTCTTGAAATAATCAGAACCTTCAGTCCGCAATCTGGTGGTGATTTCATTAGATGTTCCAATTGAATAATTGTTATCGCCAGCAATGAAACAGATGTGTTTGAAATACAATTTTATCGCGGTAACGGAAATCTGTGGGGAAATTGATGACTACGATTTGAAAAACAGATGAGCAAATTGTTTTGTTACAGTTATTATGACAAACGATATCAATGTAAAGTACAGTCCCGTTTTGTTATTACAAAGTAATATAAAGTATGATTAACAAAAACTCACCATTTTTAACGACATCGTTTGCCCATATTTCCGGCAAAGAATGTAGGAAAACATCCCCTAAAAGTCCTCCGACTGCAAAACTCAACAGAGTTTTTAAAGTATTGGCACCTGCTGCAATGAAAAAAAAAAAAAAATTGGTAAATAAAACAACTTGTCAATATTTTCTATACTATTTATAAGATTCTATTAAAAGGTTGGAAAATGTTAAGTGCGCATATTTATTTATGAATCTAAAAATCAATTCTCACTGAAGCTATTGCATACTTATCATATAATTGTTTACTTTTAGTAGGTACACAGAGAAATTTTTCATTTTGATTAGCGACATTCTCAAACAATATTTTTTAAATTGGCAATTTTTTCAACTTCGAAGAAACTTATCGTAAATAACTTGTATTTCGCACAATTACCCCATTGTATATAAATTAACCGTTATTGTTGCACTTCAATAGCATTGCTATTCTTGTGGTCAAAATAGGAAGTTGTTATATGAAGACGTTACAGTTAACAAGCTTGTTTAAATTCTATAAAACGTCGTCAAATTTTAATTTTAGTTAATTTAATTTTCTGCGTGGGAACATGTGGAAATATTACACATAACATAATTCACACAATATTTTCCAGCTTTAACTTAAAGTTTGGTATTTTTGTGGACAACCAAAAAAAAAACAACAAACTGTCCATATCTAATTTGAACGGCATCAAAAAGTAGTTAACCCTAGAGTGAGCGCGTGAATTACTTATGCAATCCAGTGTTCTTATTTTCAGTGCAATTTTTGTTTCGTTTATGACACATCAACAATTTTTTCAGGGCTTTCCTAAAAAGGACTATTTGTAGAATAGTTCTTATACCAATTAAACCGGCGGGCACAATCGCGCAGAAGAAAACGAAATTGAAAAAAATGAAAATAAAAATTGAATACATATAGATACATAATGTCATGATGCTTCCTTGCACCTGGTCGGTCATGAGCCACAGCCCGTAATGGTCATAAAAATATATTTTAAAAAGCCCAAGAACATAGAAACCAACAAGGGTGGAAGTCAGGTAGAGCGTTTCCATAAATAACCGGGAATGCCACAGCTTACTTATTTTATTACAATCATTTCATTTGTTATATTGTTATATTTATGTATTATCAATGACTATGGTAATGTTATATGATAATAAAATTGCTACAAACTATATATCATTTGTGAAATATGGGTTACAATAAATCGTTTCCCAGTAATGTGACTTGCAGAATACGTGATAATTTATATGTATATACAGGTTGTATTATATTAAGTGTTCACCATTGGTAACTTTGTTGTTATTGGAGTTGCAAAGTCGGTTAAATTACCAAAGAATTAATGTTTTTTCTGCTGATTACCATTATGAAACCAAAAAAACAATCGAACGTCAACTGTTCGAGATATTCACGAAAATAACATTTTTTTAAATGGAATGCCCTATCATTTTTTGCATATTTTGAAAGAATGTTTAATTTTGAGTGAAAAAGTCTTAATGCACTATTACGATTAAATTAACTACCGAGAAGTTACAAGCAATTGAAGTTTTTATTTCAATTAATTACAAAAATCACGTAGGCACTGAAACAATTTAATTTAATCGTAATAGTGCATTAAGACTTTTTCACTCAAAATTAAACATTCTTCCAAAATATGCAAAAAAGGATACGGCATTCCATTTAAAAAAATGTTATTTTCGTGAATATCTCGAACAGTTGACGTTCGATTGTTTTTTTGGTTTCATAATGGTAATTAGCGGAAAAAACACTAGTTCTTTGCTAATTTAACCGACTTTGCAACTCCAATAATAACAAAGTTACCAATGGTGAACACTTAATATAATACAACCTGTATACAGAACAACAAAGTATTTACGTCGCTTTAGTACCTATTCCTAGAAAATAAATGTATACAACAAAAAAAAACTGCAAAATCTACAGATCCGTCATAAGTACCGCACCATAGAATACATTGGCAGATTAAAGGCGGTAATGTTTAACTTCACCCTCAGGCGACTAAAAAAGAAAAAGCGGTTCAGTGTGGTGGACAGGGAAGTTTGACATCCGCTTTTTCCGCCACTGAGTTAGTTTGTTTTTTTATGTAGCAATTAATTTTGTTTGGCCCGCCATACTTATATCCGATAGTTACAATAAGGTCAGCTAGTGGCACGTATAATAGTTCATTTTTTAATTAGGAGGAGCGAAATTGAAAGAACAAACGACACTGGAATATTTCTAGCAGTAGTTTTTTTTGGCGGCAAATTTGTATTGTATTGTATTATTGAAATTAGGTCTTTTTGAATAATTTTAAAACAAAATATAATTCATGTGCATTATTAGTTTGTTTCACATAAAATGTTGTCTATCAAAATAGTGAAAAATATGTGAATACGCATGACCTTAGATAAGTCGCAATAACAGACAAATCAATTGGAAAATAAAATGGCAGATCATCAAATTTTATCTGCATCCTTGGCATCTTTCCAAGAATTTAACGACACTTTGAATAAATACAATATAATTATTTTGCAAAAATGAATTACATATTCAAAAAAAGGTATCTACTATTTAGGTAATTTTTTTGGTTCAGAAGGATAATGAACCTGAAACATGTGTAACCGACCAATCAGAACACAAATTGCATCCTTGCCAAAAATTTTCTTTGTATTACAAAATTAACTCAGTCATGTTTAAACAACGTGTTGTTGTTTCGATAATTTTTATTTAAAAGTAAACACTAATATGACGATTACATTCCATTCTGATTTTTTGTAGACATTTTGGGTGAACAAACTATTGTTTGTTTTGAATGTAAATTAATTCAATTTTGCAATATTAAAAATTCAATTATTTCATAAAAACACAGCATTATTTACAGCAGCAAGAAACAAATATTGTTGTTATTAGTTCATAATTTACCTACAAGTATGACAAAAATACGTATATTTAACCAAACGGTACTTACATTGTAAAAAGCGAGTTCTGTACAGTAGAATCTTGAAACCGTGACAATAACGCGCTCCCATGAACAAAAATTTTTACATTGTGTACCCTACAACTTGAATACATTTGCTGGATCGGTTTCTGTTATTGCAATCATTTTTGTTGAGAAATATTAAAGGAGCACTTAGAAAATATGTAAATAACTCAATAACCTACAGAAAATTATATGTTTTTAAATGTGTAATTACCAAACCTTACTAGTGTGAATGCATGTGGTAGGATCAACAACCCTAATTTCGAGATTCTACTGCATTAATATATAATCGGAGAGTTTAGAAAACTAAAGAAATGCAATGGTCTTCCTCATCGTTGCGTGACGAAGTGAATTTAAAGTTTATGTTCGTGTCATGGAAAGAAGAGGATATTGAATAATGCATTAGTATCATACGTTGAAGCAAAGAAAATTTTAGAATTTTGTCAATTTTCATTTGTTGTAATAACTAATAAAAAAGTATTCTAATTCTGATCATTGTAAACTTTACACATTATTTTTAGTTGATGTGTGGCAAATACAACTTCGATTAAAGAAAATTAACGTATACAATTAACAACCAATTATTTCACAACCATAACAAGTTTGTAATGCATTTTTATCATACGACGTAACCAGTTCAAAAAATGTAAAATAGAAATAAAAAGTAGATAAATTTATTACCGATCCAACAGTATCATTGTATCAAGATCAATACTTATATATAACCCTTTTTTATTAAGTAAATATATTTATATTTTATGATTATTCAATCAATTCAATTTCGCTTTACATTCAATATTGGAATAGTGGTACAGTATACTCGCGTTAGTGCGAACACCAAAACTTTTAACCTGTTTTCAAAGGCGAAATATTCTCACTATAGAGACTATACACAATAATCTCACTATTGTACAGAATCTTGAATTACTACAACTCTGAAGTGTTTTCATTCATTTAATATAGATGCATGCATTTAGAAAATAATGTAAAAAATATATTAACCATTTAAAATCAAGTTAGCATGCACTCATGTTTTTACACAACTGTAAATGAATGTACATAAATAAATTAAATTTCCTCTATAATTATATTGTACATTAAAAATGTTCTTCTCATATAGGTGTTGTTCGTTCACATTACAGAATCGTCAATGCGTACATTTCGTAATAGGTCATATAAGTGATGTTCGCAATAACATGAGTCTACTGTAAAACTTTTTTTAATTTTTTATAATCCATTTTACATATCAAACAATTCTGTTAAAAACTTGTTGTTTTTAAATTATTAACAACGACCTCTGTAAAATACAAAAAAACGCAACACAAACACAATGAATTTTGTATTGTTTTCTTGGAACAGTTTCATTTATGGATTAAATATGTAGGTCATTCAGCAGCAACGAGACAACAAAAAATAAACAATTCAATCATACACGAATTCACTACAATATTATAAAAATTTGTGAGACACTAAAGATAACAGCTACTTAAAAACATATTTATTGCGTATCCTTGACCAATTAAACATAATTCATGAAAACATTTCTTATCAGCCTCTTAGTTAAACGCGACCAACAATTTATTATAACAATGTTGTTCAACCATTTACATAAAAGTATTAGGAACAATTTATACCAAAACTAACCAGCAAAAACTTTCCTACAAAAATTGTAAATCTTTAAACAAAGTATTTGTTGCTACGTGGCACGTTAAAAAATAATTGCTTTTCTCGAGGTTACTTGCGAATGAACAGACTTTCATTATTAGGGATCCTATCTATTTTTTGATCATTTACAAGTATCTCAGTAAAGAAACAACATTGAATGACAAATACAAATATTAAACACGAAAAAATAAATACCGAAATTCGTGTAACATCAAGTGGCAATCCGTGCGTAAATTATCTATCTTACAAGTACCAATTGAAAATCTAATCATTGCGACACGTAACTTAGATCAGCTGCAGATTTCAAGTGGATTGTCTTAAATCGATTGAAAATAGGGCGATAACGTTTAATTGAGCGGAACTATTGTTAGCGTCGTTATATAATAATTTCGTAAACAAATGATTTCATTTGTGACCACAACTTTTTTGGGGCGATTGTCTGGAGAAAATAACGCTTTCAACCAGTAACCATGCTGCAAAGGCAGATAAGTGATAAGATTAACTAGCTTTACTTAATTAACAATGTGATTGATCGACGTTATTGTTTGTTCAGATAAACCGGCAATCACAACAAAATTACCGGTATTACTGATACTCATACGAAGCATTTAATGCAAATTTTCTTTTATTCACAATGAGTGATATTCAATTTCAGCGTCTGCAGTGTATAGCGAACATATTTCATAGTGCTTAAGGCATTATTCAATAATATGAGTTCGTTGAACTGAGATATCCACCTTACAGTCCCGATTTAGCATTTTCAGAGTTTCTTATTGTTTGAAAATGCTTTGATGTCAAAGATTGAACAGAGTTTTATCTTAATTTGAGTCGTTTATAACGGTTCTGCGGTTCTTAGGAATATTTGCACTACTCTATTTATGAACAGCATGTATTTACGATTCGTTTGCAACAAGTCTGCAGAAGGGCGGAGCTAACAGGGCCTGATTCACACAGCTTCACTCTCAGCGTTGAGTGAAAAGTTGCTGGGAGATGATGTTTGTTTTGATAGAGTTTGACTAAAAATATTCTGCGTTTATGACTTTAAACCGCAATCAACTTTTAGTGATGATAATGAGGGTTCACTGCAGGGTGCGACACATCTGGTTGCTTTGAAAAATATTTTTGTAGATACTTCAGAACCGTACTTAAATATTTCAACTTTAGTTAAGTTCAGAACAAATAATCAAATACAAGTCATAGAATTCATCAAGTATTTAAGTTAATCAATAACCCCACATACCTACCTAATTATTAGAAGAGGTTTAATGTTAACTCATATTTATATCTAAGCATCAAGAAATTTATAAACATTTACCAAATACAGCCCTGGCCACTTCTGTCCATGCTGATTATTACGGCTTACCTACTTTTATGGCCGGATCACTTATAGTATTGTAAAAGGCACAGTCATAAACGCAGAATAAGTTTAGACAAACTCTATGATACCAGTTACAGGTGTCTTGAAAAAGACTTGGTTGATTTAATCTGTGTGAATGCACCATTCGAAGCATACTATTGTGCCATAGTAAACTTGGCCGCTGTGCCGTCTAAACCAACCACGAAAGGGAATTTCTGACTCTTGACAGGTATCGCTGCAGTTTTGTTACAAACGAATTGTAATAGAACGTAATATTTAGACGCTACAGCGTTGGCGGACAGATTTTTACAGGAAATAAGCCAAAATCGTGTATGTCACCAACGTGCATTGTACTTTCTATTAAATTTATCTCGAGAGCGCAGAAAGCAAGTCAATGAAGAGTGAAATTGGATAATTTCAAAATGACAAAATCACTGACGCAACTGACTGAAAAATTCCATAAACTCGCATTTGAAACGGTTCTTAATTTGTTGATTTAACGCCGCGAGGCATTTCAAAACATCAACTCCTATTACATTATGCGCGATATCATCAGTCACAGTCAAGGTAACAAATTAAACCGTGGATTAAGATTTGAAATACAAGTTTTCGGTGCGGGCATTATTTCCGCGTTGTTCCATTGTTTGAAAAATTCATTTCTACGTATTGGCAAGAACTTGTTAAAACTGGTTGGTGTGACACCGCCACGATAATGCGGAGAGAAGGAACAAAGTAAGTACAAAAGTACAATCAAGAAGTATTCCACTAATGAATATTTATTAAATAACAGACTTTTAAATGGCAATGTTTCAATCGACCTTTTTATGTTTCTCCTTTTGTGTTAATTGGATGGGCAAATTGTTATGAATGCCACATCAAGGTCTTTCACGAGGAAAAAATTTAAATTTAACCTCATGCAAAACTTTTGCATTCTTATCGGTTTATTGATGTTATTTTCATATTGTCAACACCAACAACAACAAAAAAATGTTTTGCGACTTGTTTATTTTTATTTGGTTGATGTGAATGTAAATTTACTAATCCGAAACGATTTGATTAATGAATTATTTACATATCAAGGAAGAATGGCCAAAATAAAAACATTCATGACATTCAGTGTTTGATAATTTGCGATGCAGTTTATTTTAGATATGACGCTTTAGTGCCGGTGCCGATTAACGCGCGTCCAACGCGCGTCCACCGCGCGTCCAACGCCTAGCGTTCTGAAGTACTAGGAATCAAATCGGTCGGTGCACATAACTTGCGTCACCGCTGCGTCGACGCGGCAGTGACGCTGCGTCCCTTTTGCAACGCTCTTCCCGTGGAAAACGCGCGTCCAACGCAAGTGGCCGCGCGTTTTCATAGTACATTGAATCAAATGAGTTGGTGCACATAACCGCTGCGTTAACGCAGAATTTTATAAGAATAATGTACCCGACTACCCCAATATTATATTTTTAGATTCGTGGGATGGCCTACTCGTAGGGATTACGTACTGTTAGATGTTCTAACAGGTGGTTTTATTTAAAAAAATAATTCAGGCCCCTCTTGTGACTCTATTTACAGATGCAATTTGAGCATTTGCGAATTTGCATAAAGGTAATTCAAGCATTCTGGCTTATGATAAAACATTAACTTATAAATTCTTTTCCTTTTGTGGGCTTATCATAAATTATTAGTAGAAATCAACTTACAATTACTCGTTAATTGATTCCTTCATCCAGGTGTTTTCCCTTTTCCACAAATTCTTTTATATTTCTTATTTATTTAACATTTTATTTTACATTACATAAAAAATCCTAATGTAAAATAAAATGTTAAATAAACAAGAAATATAAAAGAATTTGTGGAAAGTGAAAACACCTGGATGAAGGAATCAATTAACGAGTAATTGTAAGTTGATTTCTACTAATAATTTATGATAAAACAGTTTATAACACTGATTGATAAGTTTCGTTTGACGAATATCGATATATTTTAAATAATCTTCTTAACCGACGATTTCGCCTATTGCTTTTTTTACAAAATGTTTAGCAGCGAGTCGTTTCTCGAATTCGCTGAAATATTTTTCAATGAGAGTGATTCCACTGAGATATTTTCCTACAGAACAGCGGAATTGCATTTTCGAATGTTGTAGGAACAGTTTTCAGTGGAATACATTCAGTTGTTCATAGATTCACATGAATTTACCGAATTAGCCAATCCGATGTTTACGTTTAAATTTAAATATGGCCTACCTATTGCAAAATTCTCAAAAACACTCAAAACTTAATCAAAATTTCATGTGTTAGTAATAAAAAATATTCCAAAACGCAGCTCGAAACAAGTTAACCTTAGTTACTTACCGAAAATAATTAATTATTGTCATTAAAGAGAAAATTTATTTTCAAATATAGAACAGTCACTACCGTTACCAAATACACACAGTGGCGAAAACTATTCCACTGAGAACGCATCATGTGAATGTTTTGCGGTGGAAAAATTCTAACAACACAATTCGCCACTTTCATAAGAAAATAAAATTCCATAGAATTCGAGAATCGACCCCCTGGTAATTCATCTTGAAATTATAATGTGACTTGTAGCAAATTGATAACCTTGATTTGCACCGTTACAACTCTGACTTGAAATCGGCCCCTAAATAAGCAAGAACAACACGATTTTTTAAGCAGTACTTACTACATCCATTTTTGATGGCAGAAAAAACGTACTGTTTCTACGCTTATCAGAAGCCACGTGCCCAACCGCGCGTTTGACGCTCGTTTGGTGCACATAACCGCGGGATGGACGCGCGTTGGACGTGCGTTGGACGCGCGTTAATCGGCACCGGCCCTTAACCCTTGCGTGGCCGGGCGGGGTATTTCAGTTACCCCAGACACGCAAGAGTTAATGATGAGATGATAATCATCGCAGCTAATTGCAGTAGTCAAAACTTAAAATAGCCACGGGTTCACCGTACTAATGAATTTACTTATTTTACAGTTTCGTTATTTATAAACAAAATTTTTCCGTATTTAATTGTAATTTGGATTCATTATGTATTCATAATCCATTTCTAAGAAAACTAATATTTATTTTCAAAAACCAAAAAACAAAGTTGACATGATAAAAGATAGTGCTGAATTTCTGCTGATTTGAAACTTGAAAACATAATAATATGCATTAAGTAAGTAAGATTTCGTTTGAGTGGCTAATAGAGGGAAGGGAGAATCGGTTAAATCCGATGTTCCTACAAATAGCATCTACTAATTGTAAGTAGCTACAAGTACTACATGAAAAAAGAAATTGTATTATGTTGAAGCATATGATGTACAGTCAAACCTACATAAGACGATACTGCACGAGACTGGAAAAAACAACCATCGTAGCCAGGCTTCCGGCTAAGACAGTGTTTAAATTGAGACTGAAAAAATGTTCCTTCGTGGACAGATTCCAGCTTATACAGGTTTTTGTTTTTTCAATTTTGTTGTATTGCAATTTCATATACAGGTTCACAAGGTGAGGCATGGATATGCAGTACACTCGTGTTAGTGCGAACACGAAAATTTTTAGGCTGTTTGTATAAGCGAAATTGTCGCACCATCGAGAGTATACACAATAATCTCAATGTTGTACAGAATTTATACATACTACAATCCTGAAGTGTTTTAATTAATTTATTATTGCCGTATACACATTGCACTATGTGAATTTACATAAAATATAATCTTAACATGAAGCGTTTAAATTAAAGTTTGCATGCACTGACGTTTGCACAAAATTTCACTTGAACTGCAAATTAGAACTAGCAAATTGAATTACATCTGTACATAAAAACGTTCTTCCCCTCACAAACGTTATTTGCATGTCTAAGCAAGTTTTATAAATCAAATTACTACTGTTCGCAATATAGGCGTCGTTCGTTCGTACTGCACAATAGTTAATGCATATGTTGTACTCAATTGGCGAAAACGGCCACTGCCCGAAATTTATACCCACAACGCGATGTGGATCTCACGAATTTTTCACATCGCGTTGCGGGTACATTTGATATACCCAAAACGTGTTGTGGGTAAATTAGAAAGACCTACTATTTGATTCCATATAAAGTTTATTTAAACCATCTTCGAATTCCTTTTTAAGATTTTTGATTGATTCACTCATTTTTAATGAAATTTCACTTAAAACTTGGAGCAACCGGGTACAAACAAGTAAACAAAACAAACAACTGTTGACTGGTAATTGAATTAAGTAAGGTTATGTATTTTCGCGTTGTGGGTATTTATTATTACCCATAACACGAAAACCGTCGTGTGTCTTCGATGATAATCGTGATTTCGCGTCGTGGATCTTTCTAATTTGCCCACAACGCGTTTTGGGTATATCAAATGTGGGTATAAATTTCGGGCAGTGGCCGTTTTCCCCAATTGAGTACAACACATACATTTCAAAGTATGTATTATTGACTGGTTCATATAAGTAACGTTCGCACTAACGCGAGTCTACTGTATTACAAAACTATACCCAGGTCATAAATCTACATTTCAATTCTCATGAAATTCTTTACTTTAAATTTTACTTACGTTCAATATTATTCAGTGTGTCATACCGAATAAATATTCGAGTTCCTGAATTTTAAAAGCAGCGAAGTACCGGTATTGCAACATAAAATACAATACAATACATCCGTTGCTGCGTATTTTTGACTATTAACGTAGTGTTCTACGACTTTTCTCGTTCTTTATCTTCGTCCTCTTATACCATTAAGGTATAAGTATTGGTTGAACAATAAAAGTTCACTGTATAGTCGTATCTTCTTGGCGCTCGTTTGTATTGTGGTTAAAGAAAATTTTTAATTTTATCCTAATGACGGGTGGTACCGACCTCCTATGACTTTTCCCTAGTATCGTCAAGTTATGTAAAAAATACGGCAACGATCAGAGTTCAAAAAGTATTTGTAACAGATAAGAGTAAAGTCTACGATAGTCACAATTCAATGAAGCACAATCAACCTTGTTACTCATTAAAATTAAACGGAAATATTTAATAATTAACACAAAAAGTTAAAATTAGATCTAAAAAGAGGCAACTGTGATTAACAAGGATCACGAAATTTTATGTAAACCTGTTCTCTTCTGTTCCCATTAAATATGTGATAAATGTAGTTTGTTTACGTTTTTAACTAATATTTAGAGGCGAAACGATTCTAGATGAATAAGGTAAAAAATTACCTAACTAACCATTATTTCTGACATTTGATAAAAGCATGGAATATCGCACACGTGCTACTAAACAAATTTAAGCTAATCACAATATTCTAACAATCTATTCCAAATATAGCCGTTGATCATTAATTAATGAGTGGCTATTGGCCCTCAAAATTGGCAAGTACTCCAAGTAAGCATCTTCGTAGTTCAAATGCGTCATGATCTTGCGTACAAATAAACTACTAATTAACACACATTGCAGAATTCCGTATTGTTTCTGTCTGAGAAAAAATAAATCTAAACTCACGTCTGTAATCTCTACATCTGAGTACTTTGATTACGACACTAATTAAATAACAATAACAATCAAACAAGATTATTGTTTTCAATGCGATAATTCTCCGATATCTAATTTTATTAATTTGCAACACACAAATAATAAAAAATAAATCATCGAACCTCCTTGTTTCAAGTTGTCACTTTCATCAATAGGTATGACAAGGAGGGGTAGAACACCACTGAGGCCAATAAGGACAGAACCAATGAGGGCCCATATCCAAGGAAGATATTCCAAATTGTCGGTTGAATAAATCCATCCCGGTACAAGTTCCAGCATAACGTCTCTATATAAACCCGCGTACCCTTCGCTAATGTTACTGTTACTACAGTTAAGCGCATTGATACACACTGACATAATAAAATGAGAATTATTTACGGGAGAGAGAGAGTGTGAGAGGTTAACAACAGCACAATAGTGCTCGATTTGCCAAACGATAACACAAGTATTAATTTTTTATTTGATGGTTCTTTTTTGCCGACTAATCTTCTCTGAGATTGAGCCAGCTACACTTTTGGTTAAAAGTAAACCGTTCTTGGTTATACACTCGTCATCATCACTGCCGAGTACATGTTCGAACTGCTGCTTTGTGCGTATCAGCCATAAAACGTTGAATCCCCCTCTTGTTGGAGTTTTCCCCTTCGCGGTTGTTCATCGAGAAACGTAGCTGCGCAACTCGACAGAATCTTCGATTTTGATATTTGAATGTCGAGCTAAAACTAAAAAAACTAAATTTTTGCAAACGTTTTAAGTCGACTCGAAATAAATTTAAGAATAAATTTAAATGTTGATCGCATTTCATATTAGTAATATGGTATGAATTTTACATTAATGCGCAGTAACGAAATTGCGTTTTAGTGAATAGATATGGAGTTTTCTACAAAAAATCTAACTATAGACATAACTAGCACTGATAAGAGCATGATATACAAAATGGAATGCAGCGTCGTTTTCCTGCTATAGCTTATGATTTAACCCTGCATTGCCAATGTGGGGTATGGTAAACCCACGCAAATTTATTTCATTGAACTGTTCGCTTGTTCATTCTTTGTGCTCTTGTATACTGTTGCATACTTATCTACATAACAGTTACTTACAGACATTTTGTGGTACTGCGATAATTCCCTTTTAAATCTTGGGTTCAGAATATCTCAACATCCCCTACTGTCACGTATTATAATAAGTTCCGAGAAACATAAAAAAGGAAATCGAATCGCTCCTTTGTATAAACTCACATTACACCCTACAAAAACCAAAAAGGGCAAAGCGAGTCAGTCCAAATCGATTCTTAACCCTTCGGAGCCCGCGCATCGGCAAATAGCCGCAAATTGAACTTTTGGACTTGTATTGTAGTTATGGATATTTCCGGTTGTTTAGAAGACGGTCGTATTTGCGATGTATTGCCGCGATTTAGTTTTCTTTAGTCATAAATTATTATAAGATACGACTCAAATGGACTAACGTTATTTAGCTCTCAACACTTCACCTAAATTTGTAAGGGCTTGTGTTATCAGTTACCACTGGCTAAATGATCTACTAAATGCGTTGTTTGTCAATTATCACTAAAATTTATTCTCCTCAATAATTTATAATGGACTACAGTTATTCAGCTCTCATCACATCCCCTATTCAGGGTTGCTGTTATCAGTTCCCATCTTCTATATGAACTGCTAAATGAATCGTTTATCAATTATCACCATTATGGTACGGTTCTTTATAAGAAATCCAGAACTCCAAGTCATTTTACTAGTGTCGGTGAAGGTGTCTAAACGTTTTTTTGGTTCTTGACAATACAAGTTGTATAAATAATTGTGTGATTTGTACAATTAGGTTTATGTCAATAAACTTTGTACAATCAAACAAGCTTATCAGTAATCCCAACGCTAAAATGTAAGTATATTTCATGATTCGATAATTATGATAAGTGTGTGAGGGTGTGGATTGAAGTTACAAGGTTCTATATGTTTTGGCTTTTTTGAGGTTTCGAAAAGTCTTGAAAAGATTGCAAGGAGTTTGGAGGAAGTGTTGAAGGAATCAGAAGAGGAAGAGGAAGAAGAACCTGATGACAATGATTCAGAAATAGATGAGGAGATTGTTGAAACCGATAATTATAACAGTGACTCTGAGCAATCAGCAGTTGATGTTGACGGAAATGAAGAGGATCAAAAAGACCAAGCTGATGACCGCTTTGTTCTAGGCGAAGACTAGGAAACCCTTTGGCAAACTAAACCTATTTCTTCTGGTAAAACAGCAACAAAGAATATAATAAACATTTTACCGGGTCTAAAAGCAAGTGCCAGAAATGTACAGAAAGAAATTAATAGACTCATTCCATTTGTTTGTAACTGATCAAATGATTGATGTTATTGTGACCAATACGTCACTGTGGATTCGTGCAGTATATTCCTAACAAGCCAGCAAAATATGGCATCAAGATGTATGCACATTGTGATGCCAAAACCTTCTACACGCTGAACTTTGAAGTTTATGGCTGGAAGCAAGTACCAAAGCCATTCTTAAAATCAAGTAAGGCTACCGATGTTGTCAAACGATTAGTTACCCCGATCGAAAAGTCGAAGAGAAACGTTACGACCGACAACTACTACAGTATTTATCCATTGGCAGAAGATCTATTGAAAAAAGGATTAACTTTCTTGGGAACTATGAAGAAAAAGAAGAAAGAGATACCTCCCGAATTCCAGGCGAACAAATCAAGAGAAATTACGTCCAGTATTTTTGGTTTTCAATATGAGTTTTGTCTCGTTTCCACTGTTCCTAAGAAGAACAAAGCTGCAATTTTTTTCTCCACAATGCACAGCACAGCTGATGTAGACGTAGACAGTAAGAAATCATTAAGTAATTTAGATTGCAATGTCACAAAGGGAGATGTCGATACTGTAGATCAGATGTGCGCATCCTACAGCACTTCGAGGATCACAAGAAGATGGCCCCTTGCTTTATTTTATAGAAACCTGAATATTGCCGGAATTAATGCACATATAATTATTAAATTCAACAATCGTGAAAACAAAGATAGAAGACGGTGTTTTTTAAAAAACCTTGCTCTACCTCTGATGGAAGAATATCTAAAAGAAAGCGCTCTAATTCGATCGCGCAATATAAGGACAACGATGAGGCTGCAGCAGCCGCAACAAAACCTGGAATTTGTTTTATGTGTGGCAGTCATAAGAACAATAGAACCAAATTATGCTGTCAAGAATGTGGTAGAAATGTGTGCAAAAAACATAGCAAGATAAAATGCTTTCAATGCGACGTTGTGCAACAAATGGAAGTCGATTGAATTTTTAAAAAAATATTGTCCATATGGTCGAATTGTTTTTAATTTGTTTAATAAAATGTGTTCAAAGAATTAAGATTATGTTTATTTTATTATTTGATTTCCGTTGATTACTTATTTAACGATTACTCGCGGGAGTCTCGAAGGCGCGGTTTCCGCAGGGTTAAACCAACAAACCTCAACTACCATTTTCACAAGCTCATTACAACTAATTTTCTAACAAGAAATAAATGTAAAGAAGAAAGAAGGAAACAACATGGAGAAAGAATGAAAGAGCACTGTAAGAGAAGAAAGAAAGTAGGAAAATAATCATGCCTAATGAGGTTAAACAATTTTCGTTTTGCATGCAAGGTCTAACAAGTCTCATTTTCCGTATCCATTATTGTGCGATCGCAGAAAGCACGCACTTGCTATTGAAAAAAAAAAGAAAACAAAATCCTTTTACATCATTAGCCATTATTAGTTTTGTAATTTTCGATTATTAGAGCTGGATGCATTTTTCAGTAAGAACACTTTGCCCTAACTGTACTTACACTCGGTTATCTCTAAGTTTACAGCTAAAGGAACAATGAATAGCATACATAAAACTTCTGGGGTGGACGACTGAAACGCAGGCGGGTGCGACTGCAAATCATTGCATATTTCAATTAGTCGATCGCCACATTGTTTAGCATGCAGTTCCCTAATTCAGCGAGTGTGCCTTTGTGCGTAAAGTTGGAAACTGAAAAATTTATTCGCGAAATGGAGAAGCATCCAGCCCTATATAATTGGAGATTACCGGAGTACAGTAGTACGGACATAAAAGCAGAAATGTGGGAACAAGTGGGAATGCGCATGTACGGAAATTGGCCTGCATTCAGAAATGAAGACAAAAGAAGACTAGGTAAATATATACTACAGTGGAACTTCAATTTTACGTCTCCGGAATGCACGATTTCCGTATTTTAAACTATTAAAAATTTAATTAAACTTATGTAAATTAAAAATTTGAGTTATTGCAACACATCAAAAGCATGGCAACCATTGAAATGTTCAATAGAGACGTATGCTATCTTATGTTGTGTAACTTGTATTTATTTCTAGAGAGAGAAATGCAAGCAAGGTGGAATTCTCTACGGGATGAGTTCAAAAAAGCACTGTTTGCTGTTAAATCAACGGAAAGCGGAGGAAGTGCAGCAAATCAGAAAAAGTTTTTGTATTTCGACCAGCTACTCTTTCTAACTCCTTTATTGGAGGCAAGGGGGGGTGTTGTTTTTAAACCAAGGGGTAATGTTTTCAAACCTAGGGACAACGATGTAGATAAACCGTTTGAACAGATTATCTCAATAGCAAAACCATTAAAAACAAATGAATCGCCAGAAAGATCCACGTCACCATTACCAAACCCAAATGTATCCAACGGAAGAAAAAGACGCGCAGACTCAGCAGAGGTACAAGCATTCAAGGCAATGACTAATATTTTATCTGAAAGTTTGGCTGTTGAAAAAGAAAGAAGCAGTGACAAAATGGGAAATAAAGCATTTGCGATGTCACTTGTACCCATCCTGGATGAACTGTCGAAAGATATTTCAATCGATGCGAGACTTAGAATTTTGCAAGTTTTACAACAATGTCGTCTACAGGATTTTTGCCAACGTCATATCAGTGTACAACCAGCGGTATCACATTCTAGTGCACCTCAACCAATCCCATCACCGTATACTTCACCGTTGAATATTCCGCAATATTCTGGAGATAGCGCATAGTCTTTTTTCACATTTTTTTTTCATTTTTACCGTTTATGTATGGAAGCAGGCAGCGACGGTTCGGTGGGAACCAGTCCCAACTTAACATAAAAAAAAATTAAAAAAATTATGGGTCACTATTTCACCCTGCTGCGATTGGTTACACCGCCTGTAAAAAATACTATGTGCACCCATGTTCTCTAGTTACGATTACTATATTACTTTGTACACGTTTTCGTTTATTATAAATGCTTTTTCCAATGGAAAAACCCTTTAAGTGAATAAAACTATATTTAGGCAATCATTTTACTTTTTCTTTTAATCTTATGTGCTACAAATACTTTTCTCATAATGTATTAACAGGGGAACGTATATCAACCTGCACCCGAAAACTGCCACTGAACAAAAAAAATGCTCAAAACGCATTATGGCATATTGAAAACGACCCCACGCGTAATTCGGGTTCTAATTTGTTCAATAATCGCACAGAACCCGTTATAGTAAACGATTAAATTTATGGAGGGGCGAGAGGCCGTGACAATCGGGATCAACATTTTCTTTTTTGACTCCAAGCAGTTCTGTCTTATACAGGATGGACTGTATTTATATGTATGTACTGTATTTATATGTATGTAGCAAGGCGCCTTTCCTTCGTATTTAGAATATTCTGGTGGCATCAGCATTTTTTTTTTATGGAACGAGGTTCATAACGTTACAAAAAATTTCAAAGATCCACTTTTACATGTAATATTATGCTGATTCAATTTAGTTACTATTGTATAATTATTTTATTTCCTGCGTAAGATTCAAGGGTACGCAAAATTTATATTAAACATGTCATTGCCCTCTATTTACAGGTATTCAAAGTTAACGTGTCAGGGACAATAAATTCTATAAATTAGTGTGTAAGTAATCTTTTATGCATTCATTTATCTCATATCTCTTTCAATTCTGCTTGTATAAGTTTCATTGCCACTTTCATTTGTCTATCATTTTTTCGTACATTATTTAATTTTCCCTGTAATTTGTTCTTTTCTCCCAATTATTATTTATTTTGCTTCAAAATATATTGGCATCAAAACATACCCGTGTTAATTTATGCGAATAATTTCATGATTCAAAATTTCTGATTATGTTTAGGTTCGTTCAACATATAATTCAGGGATCATAGTGAGGTCACTATTTAGTGATTTGTCACTATTTTAGCTTTTAGGTCACTATTGGTCACTGTATTTAAAAATTGGTTACTAAAGTCACTTTTTTCACTATTTGGGTGCGAAATTTTTCGACCGTCGCGTCATCTCGAAATAAAAAGCCTGCAATATTCACATTGTTCACCATTCCTTTTTAAAAGGATTACAAAAGTTTTCAAGTGTAGTAAGTGGTTTTATCATTGCTCTGTATCATTTCCTTGATGGTTGGTCATTACGATTAGAAGACTGATTGTGAGAAAATTCAGAGTGATCTGAAGTTATCTTCACACAAATTTATAAAACATGTTTGTGCCAGATGGTTAACGTTGGATTCAGCTATCAGCCGTGTTTTAGAACAGTATTCACCAATAAAGAAATATTTTTTGGAGTTTATTCCAAAGTACAGAAATTCTTTAATCAAAATTAAATCTTATAAAGATATTATTATATTTTTAAAAAATACAACTTTTATAGTGGATCTTTATTTTATAGAATATGTTTCGCACATTTTTACAAAATTTACCGAATTTCTTCAAACTGATGAACCGTTAATTCAGAATTAAAAGAGTTAACTAAGACCAAACAACGTATCCCAAAATTCGCGGAACAGCTCCACACTACGGTTTTAAGTAACGATAAAGGAACGCGGAATAAATATTTAAAAAATTCCAGGTTGTTTATTCCAGAAGATATCGGCCTTTTTCTAAAGGTAAATGTGGCAACACATTGAGTTCATCCTAATAAGGTATTTGAGTTGTCTGTTCCCATGGAAATCAGAGAGAACAATGAAATATTTTTTTATTATAACGTCACCAACAAATACGATTAAAGTCAAATGTGTCACCGAGATGAAATTAAAATAATAATTTTATAATAAATGTTCAAAGTTTTGTCCGTGTTGATCTCGACACATTTCCACTCTCATAATTATATTTCCCTGCACTCTTTCTAGCATTTCCTCATCTATCGAACGAGCTGGTTCAAATATTCGGTTAACTAAATCTGCTTCATTTAAAACTGATGTTCTTTACACCAAATACTTAATGTAACTCCAGAAGAAAAAGTCCAAAGGAGTGAGGTCCGGAGATCTAGCTGGCCAACGGTACGGTCCACCTCGTCCTATCCGCCTTTCAGGAAATTGTTCATTTAACCAGTTTCTCACTGGTGCTGTATGATGAGCGGGAGCACCATCCATTTGCAGCCACATATTATTGATTACCGCTAGTGGAAGTTTATCGACTAAATTTAGAAAACCATTTGTCAAGAATTCTAAAAAATTGGCCCCAGCCAGTCTATTAAGTATAATGACTGGCCCAATTAACCGATTTCCGATAATGCCTCCCCAAACATTTACACTGAATCTATGCTGGTAGTTAGCTGGTCTGAATACGTGAGGATTTTACAAAGCATAAAAATGTGAATTTCTTTGATTGCAAAATCCATCCCGTGAAAAATTAGCTTCGTTAGTCCACAAGATTTTTCTGTGAAACACAGGATCTCTTTGTATTTGTGCTAAAAACCAGTTACAAAAATTTTCACGACGTGGAAAGTCTTCAGGTACTAAAACTTGAACTTTTCTGTAATAATAAGGGTGAAACCGTCATTCTTAATTATTCGGCCAACTGAACTGTGTGATATGTCCAGCATATTGGCGATTTCACGTGTTGATGTTGTTGGATTGTCTTCTAATAAATTTAAAACAGCATCCTCTATTTGAGGGGTTCTTGTAGTTCTTGGATGACCTCTATCCCGATAAAAAGCACCCGTTGGTGCTACGCTTCCTGTTTCTCTTATCCTTCGGTCTAATCGTCTAAAGACATTACTGCTAGGATGTCTTCTCAGAGGATATCTGTCGCAGCAGCATTATTTTCGCATGCTCCCAGCACCAAATGCATGTCTGCATATTCGTTGTTTGAAAACATTTTAAAATGACAGGACAAATTGACAACGGTTTTTTTCTAGTCACGATGACATTTATAAGCCATGCTGATTTGATATTTTTCTTATGATAAAGTGGTTTAAAAGTAAATTCAGAGCAATGTTGTCGTGTGTTTTTTCATATACAATATCATAAGTGTGATTATTTTGCCGGCAAAATTTAATTATTATTAAGAAAGTGTATTGCTTGGCAATTTCGCGAATGACAGTGACAGATAAAAACAACGAGCCCTTGGGCGAGTTGTTTTTTGACATTGGCATGAGCGAAATTGCCTAAAGCAATAAACTTGAGTGGAATAATCATTAAATTTTGCCAGGCCAAATTATCTCACGAATGAAATTTGACATGACTATTTCATGAAACCGGTAAGACAAGTCAATTTTATTTTAAATATTTTTCCTGGGCGGTTAATGCTGTTGTATTCCACATTGATTTGACACTAGTTTCTTTGCAGTTTTCTCCGTTCTTTTTTTTTCATGTTAAAAGCCCAATCTTGTAATATTTTTGCGATTTCATCAGGAGTTGTCGAAAATAAATCATAACGCCGCTGTTTACAAAATTCGCTGAACTGCAACCTGCAACCATATTGAATTTTTAGTTTTAACAGTGTTGAGAGGGATAACGTTGGCAGTGAACGCTTTAATATTTGCAATTGATAAATCTCCAAATCTATTTTTATTTTCACACATTTTTATAACTGACGTTTCAAAAATATTATAATAACAGCGACTTGATGAATCGGTTACTATGTTTGTCAAAAACAAAGGAAAATTTGCCGCTGAAAAACAGCTCGGTTGCTTCATTCTAGCTTTCCATTGGTTCAGCAGCACTGGCAAAAATTTTATTTTGAAATTTTGTCGGTGCGAAACAATTTTTTCGTTAAAAAGATGGATTTTGATTGGACGAAATTTGCATGAATGAAATAGTCAGGTAAAACTGGCGTAAAATGCTTTTCTGAAAATGGTATATTTTGAAGAGTGATCGACTACAAACTTGATTATAATTATTCAAAATTATTATGCAAGTGATTATAAACACCAATTTTTAAAAAATATTTTCCAGTAATCTAGTTAAACGGCATCAAATGTACAAACTTTAGATATTTATATCTTCAAAATTAATAGCGATGGAATTTTTTCTATATTTTTCTCATAATACTTAGATCATATACAGTGAGGACGCGTGGGTTGGAATAAATTCATTTAAAATTCATGAGTTTGGTTTTTGGAAAAACGCTCGAACAGGTCGATTTTTGTTTTTAAAGCTGCATCTTTCTTGATATTTATACTTTTACGATCGTCTTTTGTTTTCGCACTATGACGTCATCAATAGTTTTTTTAAATTGTACTCTATATTTTTGTTCACGAATTTGGATGCAGCGCATTTTTCTGAGTACAGAAATGTCAAGTTCGTATGACCTTGAAGAGGAAAGTTTTCGAAATAATCAGTCCTAAAGTTTCTAAAATTTATGATAAAATTATTAGAGTAGACCACTAATAATATCATCAAGGAAGCGCTGGAAATCGAGCAAAACATTCAATTGTGTGTTTATTTTGTTTTTTTGATTGTTGACACTTGTCAAGTACAGTTTCAAAGCTTGAAGAATGGCGCGTTTAACTGAGAAACAACGAATAGAAATGTTGATGATGGTAGGATATGACGATAATGCTCGAACACAAGCTGAAGTTTGCGAATTGTTCAATGATAAGTACCCGGAGAAGCCTATTACACAATCAGTAGTTAGTAAGGTGGAGAAAAAGTTTAGAGACTTTGGCCACGTAAGAGATAATTACAAAACCAACCATGTTACATTTCCAGAAAGCACACAATTGAATGTTTTGCCCGATTTACAAGAAAATCCTCACAAATCAAGTCGACAAGTAGCTGCAGAACACTCACTAAGTAAATCTTCTGTTCTAAAATATTTACACAAGACAAATGGCACCCATGCAAAGTACATTTTGTTGAGGAACTTATTGAAGACGATCTCGACCGCAGAATTTTGCGAAATAATGATGGATAGATGCAATGCCAACCCGGAATTTTTACGTAAGATAGTTTTTTCTGACGAGGCAACATTTTGTTTGAATGGTTCGGTATACAGGCAAAATTTTCGATATTGGGCACCAGAAAACCCAAATTGGAGAATGGAAAGTCATACACAATTCCCTCAGAAAGTAAACGTTTGGGCCGGAATTGTGGATACCTCAATTGTGGGTCCCTTTTTATTGAGGAACACTTAATTCTGAAAAATATTTAGACTTACTACAAAATGACATAATACTCAGTGTAAGTGCACTCTACCTGAATAATGAAAACCCAAATATACCGGCAGATTCAATATGGTTCCAACAGGATGGAGCGCCCTCACACTATTCGAGAACAGTACGAGAATACCTTCATAATATTTTCCCAAATAGATGGATCGGAAGGAGAGGTTTTATCGAATGGCCAGCTAGGTCTTCAGATTTAACCCCATTAAATTTTTATCTATGGGGTTATCTGAAATCTAAAGTCTACTTCAATAAACCGGAAAAATAAACACGCAATTGAATGTTTTTCTCGATTTCCAGCGCTTCCTTGATGATATTATTAGTGGTCTACTCTAATAATTTTATCATACATTTTTGAAACTTTAGGACTGATTATTTCGAAAACTTTCCTCTTCAAGGTCATACGAATTTGACATTTCTGTACTCAGAAAAATGTGCTGCATCCAAATTCGTGAACAAAAATATAGGGTGCAATTTAAAAAAAATATTGATAACGTCATAGTGCGAAAACAAAAGACGATCGTAAAATTATAAATATCAAAAAAGATGCAGTTTTAAAAACAAAAATCGACGTGTCCGAGCGTTTTTCCAAAAACCAAACCCAAGAATTTTAAATGAATTTATTCCAACCCACGCGTCCTCACTGTATAATCATGATCCATCGAGGTGTTCCGCTAATTTTGGGATACGTTGTATACTCAAATTGTTGAAAAATGAAGCAGCTGTTGATTTTGATAATGTTCTTGCGAATACTAAAGATGTTTGTATCGTCACGAATTCTTTTTGTCATTAAAGGCATTAAATTGTGGAGTAAAAATTCAACAAGAACTTGGGAAGCTATCTGAGAAGGAACAATTATTTTTTTTAAAACGTTGTTAACATTTTTATATGGAAGCAGTTTATCATTTAATAAATAAGTCTGCCTTGAAATTAGTGCCTTTGAAATATTTTTCATGGTTATGCCCAAATAATGTTACTGAAGAGCCTAATAGTTACGTGATTAACGTTTGTAATACTCTTCCCATAGACATTGCTGTGGATAAAATATGTGATGAATTCAAATTACTGCAGTTGGTCTTATTAGAGGAGAAGAAAATTTTTGATGGAAATCTAAGAGTAGACGAATTTTAGTTATCTTTCAAACACTATAAAGAATTCTTTCAAATCGTTAAAATGTGTCTATCTTTGGCACATGGAAGTGCATCAGTTGAAAGGGGATTTTTCCTTTCGGGGCAAATTTCAACTCCAAACAAGTCAAACATGAGTCTACGAACATTGAATAACAAGTTACATATTCTTAGTGGTTTAAAAAATATAATAATCAAATAGAATTGGTTCCAATAACACAGGAATTTCTAAATATGGGTCGTAGAACTTATAATTCATATATAAGTTATTTAAAGCTTGAAAAATCGAAAAAAGAACAATCAGAAGTTGAAGAAAATTAAAGAAAGCAAGAGCTTGAAGAAGAGAAACAAAAAATGGAAGAGTTTGGAAAATATTAAAACAATTGATGATTTGGAAAAACAGTTGCAAGACAAAACTAAAGAGTCATATGAACAACTAGTGGTAGCGAAGCTACTGGATGAAAGTCATAGAAAATTGAAATAAGCACTAGAAAAGAATGATATTACGAAGCAGGTGTTGCTCAAGTCTTACTTGAAGGGTTGGTGATGAAGAGAAAAAAAGAAGAAGAGAAAACCAATGAAGTTGACTTATTAAATAAAAATATTCTTAAATGAATGACTGTCATATTAGATAATTTTGTTGAAAAAGGAAATGTAAAAAATAATTTAATTGTCATGGTCAGTTTATTTTGTTTTGTTTATATTTGTTAAGAATATTTAATTTTATTTTGGAGTTTATTATAAATTATTTTTCAATGTAAATGTTTTTACTAAGTATTAAAAATGCGTTAAATTTATTTTCTATATTTCAAAATTTTAAACCAGCAAAAAGTTACTATTTAGTCACTTTTTTTCTTCTGGTAAATCACTAGTCACTATTTTTTGGAATTACAAGTGCTATGATCCCTGATAATTAATTATACGTTTTAACGTAAGAGAATGTTTAATACCTAAATCATGTTTTTGTCTTTAGGCCATTATGATGTAAAGTAAAATTCCTTAAATTCGCAGAAATAAAAATAGGAAGAATATTTTAATGAGAAAATAAAACTTGTTAAGTATTTAGTTTAGTTTCCAGTTCCGATATCTTTTGCAGGTGTGTAGAAATACATGTATATGATGCAACAAGTTGTTATTGTTACTTTCATGCATTTAAAGGCCATGCACTTCTTAAATTAAATAATGACATAAAAAATTCAAACAAAATAGTGTCATTGACAGCAACAGTTTTATATTATTTTAAGTTGATTTGAGTTAGGTATAGTTATTGTTTTACTGCTATTTCGGTAAATTAGGAAAACATTTTCACTTTGAATTCAGTTATGTTTCACTTTATCGCAAATGCTGTTTCCATTTCTCGAAAAAAAAAAACATTGAGAACTCCTTTGGCACAAAATTGACAAGAGGAAGGAGCATTTGAAAAAGTGAAGTACAACTGATGCAAGGTGAAAACCAATCGGATAACCCTGTAATAGGAGCAACATTTTAATAAATTTGTTTATGTTACGCATGCATTTGATAACAATAGTTAGGTCGATTAATAATTGTTGTGACTTTTTCAATTACTTATTTTCTCTATTGATTTCGTAACATGAACCGTCAGGAATCAAATATCAAATACCGATCTGATATTTTCAAACTCGCAAACATGTAATTTTTGGTACCGAATGATTTTTTAAATTTCCCGTCCAGATAGTGATGTCATTAAACAAAACGTGAACGTAACTTAACTATGACGTTGGCTTGTTTGTCTATGGTTGGAAACGTAGTATGTTTACAATTTATTTTTATACTTCAAATCTAGTCAAACAATAAAAAAGAATTTATTTATAACAATTAAAGGGTTTGCTGCAAAAAGGAGGTAGCTCCATCCTATCGCTGTTGGGAGGTAGTTCCAAGAATCATCCACGTACCGTCATCTGGATGATATTTTTTGAACGAAAATACTGTTCTAATATGTAAACACCATAATTGAAAGTAAGCAACAACAATATTTTTACATACCTAACTTAAAATTTGAGTTTATTAAACTTTTTTTTGGTTTCCCAGCAACTGGAAAAATTGGAGCTACTTCCTTTCTGCAGCAAACCCTTCAATTGGCAAAACAATTTACATTAATTGTTGAAAACGTCTAACACAAATTTTACTTTACAATCAGATGAGAACTTATTGGTGAAAAACTTGCACGTATTTGTCTAATTCTCATTTTTAAATCTCGCTATTAGGTATACTGGTTTTCTAAAGAACACCAAAACGAAAAAGGGAGCAGAAAAGAGTTGCGTCAAAACATTCACGGAGAGAGCAAACTTATGCAAAACATTGAGCAAGTTTTTAATCAAAGTTATACGTTCTTTTCTTTCAAAACAGTTGTCGGTGTCTAGGCGAAAAATTTAAAAAATCACCCGGCACAAGGAAAATATTTATCAATTTGGCATCATAAAAGCTGGCAAACGCAGAGTACTGTCCTCGGTGGTAATTTCCGTGATTTTGTACGGCGCCCCTGCCTGGATAAAGGCCCTAAGATTCGAGCGTTATAAAAACATGCTCGATAGGGTCAACAGGAGGTTAGCCATTAGAATAACATCCGCATATAGAACAATATCCACGAAGGCAGTGCAGGTGCTTGCCAGAATGCCTCCTTTGTGGATGAAAGCGAACGTAAGATCGGAAATTTATTTAAGGGGCAAAGATCATACCTCTTTGGCAAACGAATCCTTAATGATAGCTTGGCAAGAACAATGGGACGATTACATAGGTTGGGCAAAAATTTTCGTTAAAGATATTAGAAAATGGTTCAATTGTAAGTGGGTAGAAATGGATTATTTTTTAACATAATCCATGTCCGGACACGGAACTTTCGGAAAATATCCCAATTGGATAAAAAAGGCGGATGTCAAATACTTGCTGGTTTTGCCAGCAGGTAGACACGCTAGAACATACTATATTCATTTGTGACGAATGGGAAAGCACCCGAAGAGATGCTAGGATTAAGATGGGTTGTAATATAGACCAGAATAATATTTCTGAGTTATTATTGGATTCCAAGGAATCTTGGAAAACTGTAACCAACATGATGCGGGGCATTATGGGTGGAAAACAGCAAGAGGAATTTCGTAGGGAGGAACTCCTCGTCAGAGATGATGTGATATCAGATTCTGACGAAGATTGAAGGTTAAAGGTTGTGTGATTGAGAGAATGAATGTATATGAGGTATTTTGAATAATTTTTTCTTTTTTCGATCTGTTTGAAATTTTTTAGAAACGTCAAAATTTACCAATTGAAGATTTTTGTAATTTTTTGCTCGTGAAGCGTTTATAGTAATTATTAGGAGCAAATAAGTTTCATTTAATTTTTGTAAAGTCGCGAAACGGATTCCATCAGTTTATTTGTAAAGTAACGGCGAAAAATGTAAAAATTTTAGAAACATCAAAAAATTATTCAATATACTACTTTGATTTTGATAGTAAAAATTCTAAGCCTCCTAGGTTTAAAATTTTTAATTATTTATTTATTTCTTTTAATTATTTTTGAATCATATTTAACCAATCTTATTGAGTCATTTAGGTTGTAACGAACATCACAATTAAAGATGCAAGTTCATGTGAAGCCTTGACAGCCAGAGGGTCCATTACCAAGGGGAGTCAAGGGATGCCTTCTTCACAATTCAATCTAAGATGACCAAAGAGGGAGAGAGTGATAGAGAGTGTGAATGATAGGTAAAGGAGGAAGAAGATGAAATGAGTAAAAGTGTGTGTGAAAGCAAACTAATAAGAGGCAATTTTTGATGATAGAGGGAGAGAGTGATAGAGAGTGAGAATGATAGGTAAAAGGGAAAGAAAACGAAAGGTGAAAAAGTGTGAGTGAAAGCTTACCAAAAGATGTGATCTAATGATAAGATGTAAATGGAACTAAACAGTCACTCACCTCGAAGTAATACTTGACGTAATGTTAATGTGGTTCCCGTGGTGAGGAAGACGTATGGGGGAGGAAGTTAGTAGTCGCACAGGTTACCTCCTCTTAAAAAAAAAAAAATTTGGCATCATAAATTTTTTATCGATCTAACAATAAGTAATTTCAAGCGCGGTTTACAAATAGCTTCTGATCGTGTTGTTTCAGTTTTAAAATTTAGAATTACCCAAAATGTCAATCTATCTTTATAATAAATTTTATAGCACATTTTACATAAACACAATAACAGAATTTAAAATGCATTGTTTTATATTGTTGTAATAGTAAATTAAACTATAAAACAATTACAAAAAATAAATTATTTATGTTTAAATGATATATAAGTCATTTCTAAACAATTTTGTCATACGACACTACAGAACAAACAAAAATGTTTGCATTGCTGAAATTAACAACCTTCTTATATTCATATTTCATTTTAATATAGTTCTGACTACAAATTTTTTAGTTTACTAAAACCTATTGTTAATGGTGCGTTTAAGAAAAATTAGCAGCGACTCTTTACTGTATCTTATCTAAAGACAACTGTCATTGGCTGTATTTAAAAAATATAAAGAACACAATAAATGTCTGGTTTATAAAAACACCTCATTATTTAATTGAATTGAGAAGAGAAATTGTTAAGTCTGCAGTCCCGGCCAAAGAATGTTCATTGCATGGGGGAATTGTATTCAGTATCTTGGCATGTACCCGGATGGACTATTTTTGCGCATGAAATTTTATTGGGACTTAATTACTGTGTGCTTAGTTGTACTTGAGCAGTGCCTTGGTGAGCTCAGCAAAAAGTGAAACCAAATTTTTTAATGGATTCGTGGGGAGCCCTCAGTGCGGACATAGCGACAGCTATAGTGCGAGATGAACTCTCCAGCAGCTTCAGACGCGCGAAAAAAACGGTAGGTGTAAAAAAAAAAAACGGTGGCCCTCTTTACAGATACCGGTCCTGCGAAATATAAACACAAATCAAAACAAGTGTCCGGATATTATGACGAAAACACACTTTAAGACAATTTTTTTACACGCAACGTGCGTCACTTTCGAGTTATTTTTGGATTATTTTAAAATTGAGTCTGTTCTATTTTCTATCAGTTTGGTAGGCTCCCAGATGTGTTGCACTGAAATTTATTTCGTTGATTTTCAATTAAAGCGTCTTAAAGTGAGTGGTTTAATTTTATCAAAAAATGGATGCAATGCCCGATGTTTGGGGTCAATTGGCCTTGGAAGCCTCTCAAGTTTATCTTACCGATGGAACACAAAGGAGCCCCTTTCCTAGTACGGTATGAACCTTACTTTATTAAAAATTATTGAGTCGATAGAAATAATTAAATTGTTATTACGAATTGTTCCAGACTATTGAAAAATTGCCGGATAAAGTATTGCTTCACATATTCAGTTATTTAAGTCACAAGGAAATATGTCGGATGGCGCGTGTTTGCAAAAAATGGCGAATGATTGCCTACGACACGAAGCTTTGGAAATTTGTTTCATTACGTCCAGAAGTTTCCGGGCTCCATGTCGGCTCGTTAGAGTCCCTCTTGGCTCTCATCAGCATCCGTTTCGGACCATCTTTGAGATGCATAGAACTTCCGATCGAATTGATCACCCACACGGTTCTGCACGAACTGGCAAATAAATGCCCAAATTTGACCCACATGCTCTTGGATTTTTCCACTGCCATGCAGCTTCACGACTTCAGCGAACTTCAAGCCTTTCCAACAAAATTAAGATATTTGTGCATCTGTCTGTCTGAAGTAATCTTCATGGAAGGTTTCATGAGAAAAATTTACAATTTCATAAACGGCCTCGAAATTCTGCATTTAGTGGGAACATACGAAAAAGTTGAAGAGGAGGAAGAGGAGGTCTATGAGGTCGTTAACGTTCACAAGCTAAAATCTGCGACCCCAAATTTGCGAGTGATCAATTTGTACGGAATTAATTTCGTCGACGACAGTCACATAGACGCCTTCAGTTCGAACTGTATTCAAGTGAGTTTTTATTTGTTCAATTAAAAGTTGTTTATTTTGCTCGTTGCAGTTGGAATGTTTGGCGGTGAACTATTGCTCCAAGGTTACTGGTTCAACATTGAAGACCTTGCTTCAAAGGAGTCGACGACTTCGTTGTCTCCTTTTAAATGGAACCAGTACTGCTTTACATCAACAATCGTTCACATGAGATTGAAAATTACGATTTCAGATCTCCAAAGCGAATACCTGCTTCAAGTGGAATGGGAAAAATGTTCATTGCAAGAATTGGACGTAACTGCCACTGATTTGTCAGCCGAAAGCTTGTGTGACATGTTAACACGATTACCCGGATTGAAATTTTTAAGCGCCGGCCAATTAAATGGATTTACTGACAATGTCCTGAAGACTTGGATGGAGCAAGGAAACGTTCGAAATCTTGTAAGTAAACTATATTGTTTATGTCACGACGATATACAGGTTGTATTATATTAAGTGTCCACCATAGGTAACTTTGTTATTATTGGAGTTACAAAGTCAGTTAAATTAGCAAAGAATTAGTGTTTTTTCCGCTGATTACCATAATGAAAGCAAAAAACAATCGAACGTCAACTGTTCGAGATATTCACGAAAATAACATTTTTTTAAATGGAATGGCCTATATTTTTTTTGCATATTTCGCAGAGATGTTTAATTCTGAGTAAAAAAGTTTTAATGCACTAGTACTATTAAATTAACTACTGTGAAGTTACAATCAATTGAAGTTTTTATTTCAGTTAACTACAAAAATCACGTAGGCAATGAAACAGTTGAAAGTGGTATTTATTGAAACATTTCTTTCACCGAAAACTGAGAATGGAAGTTTAGAAAAACAAATTTTATGACCAAGACATTATAATAGATGTTCGAAAATGCCACCCTCTTGGTCTACACATTTTTGGGCTCTTTTTTGAACACTACGCACTGCTTTCAAAATTTTTCTACTATTCAATGTATTAATTATTGTTAAAATTTTATTCTCCAATTCATTAACTGTCGCATATCTCTTCTTAAAAACTAAGTTTTTCAAATAAAAATCCATCCGGATTAAATCTGGCGATCGTGGTGGCCAACGCACGGGCCCATTAGTTCCTATCCATTTATCAATGAATAATTTGTTTAACAAATTGGTTGTTCCTTGATAATTATGGGCCGGTGATCCATCCTGTTGAAAATGGATGTGTAGCTTTGAATTTAAATTCTTTTCATTTCAAAATTGAACACATCAAAAGTAATGAAAAGTGAATATACCACATTATTGTTCGATGAAAATATTAACTGACACATTTATTCAATTGTTTTTGACGTTTTAATAAATACCATTTTCAATTGTTTTAATGCCTACGTGATTTTTGTAGTTAATTGAAATAAAAACTTCAATTCAATAGTACTAGTGTATTAAGACTTTTTTACTCAGAATTAAATATTCCTTCGAAATAGGTAAAAAAGTATAGGGCATTCCATTTAAAAAATGTTATTTTCGTGAATATCTCGAGCAGTTGACGTACGATTGTTTTTTTTTGCTTTCATTGTAGTAATCAGCGAAGAAAACACCAATTCTTTGCTAATTTAACCAACTTTGTGGCTCCAATAATAACAAAGTTACCAATGGTGGACACTTAATATAATACAACCTGTATAGTGGCGTGATCAGCACGTGTAACTTGAAACTTTAAATTCTATTAAATATTAAATAATGTTGTCAACAACGAGTTACTTTGTCTAACTCTTCAGTTTCTCCTTTCTGCATGTTAACACTAATTGTTGTTCTTTTCATTGGCATTTGGATCAGTCTTCTTAGTTTATTGCTTATTCTCAGTTTCTTCAATGCGTTCATCATATTCCTTCTTTTGATGGTTACTATAAATTTGGGGTGTTACTCGCGCTCGCTTACTCGCATGGGCGAAGAGTCCGTGTTCAGCACTTGATTAATAGTCGTGAAATGAAGTATAGAGTTAAGATAGTTTTCTTTTAGGTGGCTTTGGATTTAGATAGTTCCGATAATCTAACAGACGATGCTTTATACAAATTCCTTTCAAAACATGGACATCAACTGCAATCATTATGTTTGTCAGGGATGACCCACATAACTGATTCCCTTTGGCAAAGTGTCCTTCCGATTTTAACAAACGCCAAGTATGTCATAATTTATTGTAATAAAACATTGGCAAAAGAACCGTTTTTAGAATTTTAGTTATGGGCACCCAGGAACGTTTGGGAGTGAATATTTTAGTTGATCAATTGATGGATGGTATAGCGAGCAGCTGTGCCAAATTGGAACGTATTGAATTACGGTGGGATCCTGAAAATCTCAGATTTTCCGACAAAAGCCAAAAAGCAATCGATACGTTGCGAGTTAAGTGTTTGAAATTGAGATGCCTAGTTCTGAGGTAACATGTTTGTTTAGAAAGCGAAGAAAGTAAAGAGTTTTATTTTAGCGACGGACGTTATTACGAAATTGTTAAAGCCAATTTTGAACGAGCTGATCGATTGACGGTGGTAAGAACTTTGACAAATTGTCGCGTGTCTAATTATTATTTGTTGAGTAATTATAAGGACCTTATTTTTAATTAATGTTTATTGTAATATTTTTTAACTTATAACAGAAGAATTAAACGAAAAAATTGTTGCTTGTTGGAATTTGTATGATCTTTAATTAAATGGATGGCAAAAGTGAAACTTTTAATTTAAAATTTCCTACATAAAAATTACAAAAGGTTGTCTTATTTTCACAAATAGTTTTATTGCATTTCTGTTGTAAAAATATTTATTTGGCGAAACATTAACATTTGCAGTCGTAACAAAAAACTTAAGTTTATTGATAATTTGTTTTTTAAAGGTATATTCAAAATTATCTTTATAATTTTCGTGTGTGAAATATATGGTCCATAAAATTTGTATCGAAACCAAAGGACAGATAGTTTCACAATTATTTTACGTTATCTGTTTATTGCTTTATAGATTCTTTAAACAAAGGCATCATATTATTAATAATACTACATTAGTTTCCGCTTAATAGGATCACATTGACGATTAAATTGGGTGTTGATTCAATTAACTTCCCACAAATTACGATTTGAAATAATGGTAAATGATGACCGAATAATATTTATGGGCGAGTTGTAAATCAGACCCCATTGCAACCTGGGGTTATCAGATGTGGACTAGTAATAAAGACTTCTTAGTATTTTTTAACAATTCAGTTAAACATTCTACCTCTGCTTTCACATTAAGTACGCTGTTTTCATATTAATTGTGTCCAGATATTTGAAGCGAACAGCATCCAATGTTTTATCTTGGCCAACAATTGGCATTAACCCTTTTTGTTAACAGATATTATTATGCGCCTTTATAGTTTTCATTAATACGGTTTTCAATTGAATTTATTTGTCGCATTTTTATGCTGACCGAAATTGTGAATAACCTACTTTAATTAGCCATTCTGGTGAATCAACTGGAATAAATCACGCAACCCACAATACGAGTAGGTACTTTTTACATGTTTTAAATTTGATAATTAACAGCTAAAAATGTAATTTTCCTCGAATTTGACTACAAATGCATGATTTTCAACTTGTAGCTATAGGAAAACTCCATTGAATGTGTAAATGACCCGAAATTTACATAAAGTTTGTTGCTTGTAGATATTTGTATATTTGTAGGTATGTATTGATAAATATTTTGTGTACAGTAGAGAATTGCAAATCATTTGATTTAACATTTTTCAGATTAGTTATAAATGTATGTAGGTTGGAATTAGGTATGTATTACAATAGAATATAATTTTTCAAAAAATATTTTAGTTTTTACTTCGTATGGGAATAATATTGTTGAAAATTATTATTACCAAACTGGTTGCAAAATACTTCAACATTTTGAGAACAAATTTAGTGCATAAAAATAGTTTCAACTGTACCACCACAAAAACTTAATTAGTAATAAGTTTGATTCTATTCCTCAGTTATAAAAACAATAAAGATAATTTACATAAGTATTTTAAATTCTATTAATTAACTACAAGGTTATCTACTATTTACTTATAGAGGGTGAGCCAAAATTCGCGACACAGAGAAAACTCTATAAATCGCCATGATACATAGAAAAAAAATCTCGAAGAAAAAATTTTATAGCTGAAACGGTATTCAAGAAAAGAACATTTTGATTCAACCAATCAGTGCGTTTTAGGCCATCCAGGTGTATTTCTCATAATTCTTGTTGCAAAGTAATAAACTTTATTAAGTACCGGTCACCTCTAAAATTCTTGGAAGACGTCACTGAATTATTCAAAACATCAATAGTGTCAATTATTCCTGTGAACTTTTGTCATTATGTTTCACTGCGATTGAAGACGACTGCCCATGAAGGCAACAATGTCTACACCACTGTAGAAGAGAACGTCTTTATTGTGGACAAAATGTGGACAAACCTATTCCCATTCTGTACGTAAACAGCAATACCCATTGCAGTTTCCAAAAAAAAAACTGTTGAAGACACTGCCTGCTGCTACATCATATTAGCAAAGTTCTGGATAAATTTCTGGCTATTGGACTGTTTTCAAAAGGGAAATCATCTGGAGGGTCGTAAATAAACAAAAATATCGTCAAAAATGTAGACTCAGTGACGAAAAATTCTGTAATTTCCCAAATTGTTAGGCTCTTCAAACAAATGTTTTTTTTTAAACTGGTAAATTAATGTAAAAAACGGGAACTAATAACTAATTATTCTACAATAAATGTTCAAAATGTTGTCCATTTTGTTGTAGACAAAGTTGCGCTCTTCGTATAAAGCTTTGCCTACAATTTTGCACCATCTCAGGAGTGACAGAATTCTCTTCATGGGGCATAATCCGTAGGGAGTAGATGTTGAACTCGCATATAATGATAAGCATGCATTTGGGGATCCTGCAAGACTACGAATTGTGGACCGAGAATATGGCAAATGTCTCGCAGCATTTCTGGTACTGCGACTTCTATCTTCCTCAATTGCAGCTAAAATATCTTCCTCGACTTGGGGAGTACAAGTTGTTCGCGGACGACCCGCCACTTCTTTTAGGCTTGGCATGAGATTTCCAGTTGTTTGAGCTCGATGCACCGTACGCAAAATCACTTATGACAGGGATGATGAACGTTATTAGTACATCGACCAGCGTATAACTGAGCCGCCGCTCGTGCATTTTGTCCGCATTCACCATAACAGACAAGCATGTTTGTGTACTCTTGAGCTGTGTATGACATAGCAAAAGATTTATTTATGTACTTTAGGACAAATTATGATGTCAAAACCGCTGTCAAAATGACGTTCGTTTCAGATAGACTGATTTTTATCAGAAGCTTTCATTTAATGTAGCACTTAGCAACGATGGTAGTAATTACTAATTACTAATAATTATCTCACCTGCACGGAAGCTTCTAGGATTGGTCACTTTTGATTCCCCTTTTTTATTTTGTGTAATGTCCAAAAAATTAATTGATGGTGAATTAGTTATCACATTTGTCTACTCATATCAGAATTTTCCGCTGGGTCGCGAATTTTCGCTCACCTATACATATGAGGAGCTAACATTCAATAACCGACATGTCCAAAATCAATTATTTTGGTAAATCGACAAAAACTATACACAAAAAAGTAAGAGATACATTTTAATTTTGCAAAAGCAAAAATGTAGGTGATTGTTTTGTATATGATTATGGTCACTTTTGAAGTATATAGTTTTTAAATTGTACAGCCTAGAGAGAAAAAAATAGACATGTGGGTTTTTGTTTGAACTTGTTATGGACATATCGGCTTTTGAACGAAACAAGGTTGAAACTAATGAGAAGAAAGGTTTTGAACTCAGAAAAACTTTTATTAAACTTAATCATTGTTTTAACATAAGGAAGAAAATTTTGCACAATTTTTTTAAATATGAAGGCCACAGACTTCGTCTAAGCAGTTGCATTCATCTTCATCATCTTCATCATCCACTGCTTCTTCTTCGTCATTTTCATTGTTAATTTCTGGAATTTCTTCCAGTAGTTTTCTATAAAACTCCAGTTCTGGTAGATCTTGCCACTTCACAGTATTATCACGTCGTGTATAATGTTTTTCTAGCAATTCTCTAACATCTTTTAATTTTGCAGGTTTTATTTTATTTTTGGTTTCCAATCTTCTTAATTTCAACGCGGTTTCCTTTTTCCCGTTTTTTACCAAAGGTGCCTGATTTTTGTTTTTCTCTTCAAAATGGTAAAATACGCTGGCAGTAAAATGAATAGTATTGTGTTGTCCTTTTCTAGTTTTTTCTATTTTCTTTAAGAAAATTCTTTTCTGGCTTTGCATGTCTTTGATTTTTCTGTAGATGTTCTGGAGATCTTTGATGTTGTACACATGCCAATCTTCCCCTAATTTTCTCACAACACCTACTGTTTTGTAAATTTCGTCGTATTGGTCCGCTGAAATGATAAAATTTTCTTTTTTAAACTTCTTTTCCACTCTGCCAAAAGCTCTATCTGCCGGCAAATAGCTATGTCCACGTACAGGAAAAACCATTTCTACATTCTTGATATTTTTGGGAGATTCTCGTAACAGCCAGTACGCCAGAATGTGTACGATGTGGCATTTTTTATTTTGTCCCCCACATCCATCGCAAAATAATCTGATTGTTTGAATATTTTCGTCAAAATTAGAAGAACGAAGGTATGTCAGAAGAGCTGAGCCGACTTCAACAGCACCCCGACCTGCTTTGTGCTCGGTCCAAGTGAAAAATATAGGTTGCTTTGAATCCATACCAACGCAGCAAAAAGAATAGTAACTTGTTTGCATTTTATAAAGAGCTTCTCCAATAGGGGTTTTTGGCAGTGGATGTACCTGCTGAAGGTCAAAACAGGCGGTGTGTACAGTAGGTTCTTGTTTTTTTGCTAATTTGTAGAAAGCCCTTGCTCTTAAATTGTGAAGTCGGTGTTGGGCCATCAATGTACTTTTCTTTTGTTGATCATTTGTTTGCTCAATCGAGTGTTTTAAGTTGAGGCAAGTTGAGCAAGTATCACAAGCTGGATACTTAAATCCAATATTAAAATCTTTAACAAACACTCTCCTAAACATGGAAGGGGATGCTTGATATTGTTGTTTTCCCGTTTTGTGGCTCTTTTAACTTTTTTCCGCGAACCCATGTTTATGTCAGAAACTAGGGTATCCATGTTGCTAATTATGAGGTAATGCACACTTTAATTACCACTATCTATTACTTTTCAACAACGGTGTTTACCAAATACTGGACATGTCGTACTTTGATTGCATTTCACCAAGTGGATATCTAAATACTAGTGGACATGTTGTTTTTTGATAAAATTTGCGTACAAAAACCCGTTTGGATGTGTAGGATTTTGAATGAAACTCTTACTTTTGCAATGCTGTAACTTTGGGCATTTGCGATTTTCACTGAATCTGAGTCAACCAATCGACGCAGATGGTGGTTTTTGTTTGAATTTCATGTATAACTCAATTTCGTTGAAAATGGACATATCGGCTTTTGAATGTTAGCTCCTCATATAGTAAAATTAACAATTATTTACAATCTGTTAGGATCATTTTTGGCTTAATAATTTGGAATCATTTTCTACAAATTAGTTCAGGTGAATACACAGTGCAACTTCTCAAGAACCTAAAAGGCAGTAAATAACTTTTTGGTACCTACTTACCGTTGTTTCGGTGGATAAAAACAGGACTTTCCTTGGCATTATGCAAAAAAATAACATGATGCAATTAAAATTTGATTACATATCTGAAATGCATGCAAAAAATCAACCAAAAAATGCAAAAACCATAATTTTTTTCAGCAATAACAAGTTTTTTTTATCAGAAAATAATTTATTACAGTAAATATTATTATACCTTTAGCAACGGCCTGTTAGAGGGACTTGGAGCCCTTGAATTAAGAGGCCCATGTCAAAAGACCCTTGTGACGTCCCCTCTTCCTGGGCCTGCCTTTAGCACATACAAATTAAAACGGTTGTTTTTTAAAGCTTTTATTATTCTTTTGTAACACTGGTGAAATTTCACAATTCATTCTGGCTGATATCATTATGTATAAAAACAAAACAAACACAATTTTATTTTCTCAAAGTCCAATTGTTAATTAATTTAAAGTCCATCAATATTTACTATCACAATATTGTGGAAATAAACGTTTCCATAAAAAGTGCTCCTTGTAAAACAAATTTCAACAAAAAAATATGTTTTACTTCAAAAAGAAAACAGATCTTATAACATTTTGTGTGATTGATCACAAATTATGCAAATCCTTTTGAGTGAAGATGCAATTAAAATGGTTATACAATGTACAATTTACAGCATGATCATTTATTTAATAAATATAATAGGAATTGAAAATTGTTTCCATACGTAACATGGAAATGAAACATACTAAGAAAATATCTATAAAAAGTATACATAGATTCACTAGTTATTTTACAATATGTTTTATTAATTTATAGTACACAGTGCTTAAAAAAAAGAATCCGTAATTTTTAAGTAGTAAAAATAAAATTTATATATCCACTTTCTTCCATTTGAAAAAAAAAACCCAACAACTTAACTGAATATTTGAGTCTCTAATCTCGACATGCTACTAGAGCAAAAAATATTTACAAAACCGAAAAATCACAATTTTAAATTAAATTTATCACCTATTATAGTTTAAATCTTCGTTTTCTAACGGAGGAGGATCATTGTTTTCTTTTTGTTCTTCAAATTCAACACTATGCAATATCTCGTGACACAACGGGCAACGATCTTGGACATACAGCCACTTTCTCAAACAAACTCCGTGGAAGAAGTGTCGACATCGAGTTATTTTGGCCGACTTCATTTCTTGATAGCAAATGGCACACACGTCGTCGAGTCTTCTCAACTGCTCCTCTTCAGCTTCTGGCAAACTTTCTATTTTATGAACTGCCGTCCTTCTCTTCATAAAAACAGACCAGCCGGCTCGCGCATCACACCAAATATTGAAGTAAGCATGAATGCACATCATAACTGCTCTTATGGCACCTCCACTCTCAAACACGAGGATCCACGCTCCGTTAAAGAATAAAAATATTCCAAAGCAAAATTCTACAGTGTTTCCAAAAGCTCTTATGTAATATACATAATCATCTAATTTCTCCCAAAATGTGTCTCTCCTTGCATCCAACAAGAATAAGGAATAGATGGCCAGTGATACGGCAACTTTTACGATAACTTCAATGCTAAATGCAGAAACAGCCAGAAGCCAAGTGGAAGCATCGTGATGCGACCACAGATAATACAACAATAAAATTGGAAATAGAACCAAGAAACCGCAAACTGAGAGCGCTCGTAAGTGCCTCTTGAATGATGGATTGTGGGAAGCACTTAAACTCATCAACAGAGGGTTGACAATATTATGAATAAAATGCAGCAGGGCTGTAAATAGCAAACAAAAATTTCTGTACAGACGAACGAAACGTTTCTCTGGTTCCAAACCGGTAAGGCCAGTTTGCAAAGCTAAAATGTAAAATAAAATAGCTGATACTGTGCCGATGCTCTTATCGTTTTCATCTTCAGTCAATAAAACCCACTGGAAAAACTTGCCAATGTGATGGCAAATGTAAGAAACAATACTCGTTATGCCTAAAACGGCAGTTAAGGTATCACAACCTGACACCATAATTGATTTGATAAGTCTAAAGACGGGAGTGAATTCATCCATTTCGTACCATCGTCCGGAAATGAAGAAAATTCCTGAATGTTCGAGGACCCTCAATATCCAAAAAGTACGAAGCACTTCAGGCACACTGAGTCTCAACCACTCTGCTTCAACTAGGGCAGACATTCCGAAATTCGAAACAAAATTTCTGGCATGCAAGTAGCCATTGTATATGGTTTGTATGACTGTCACCACGGATGCCCATAGAACAAATTTCACGATGGCTAATGGCAGTAAGGCAGCAAAAACAGGGGCATGATTAAGAACTGCCAGTGGAATGGGAAGTAACGCCAAAATGGAAGGCATCAAAAATGATACTGGTAACAATTTTTGAAGGATTGGATACCTTGGTCCCAAGTGAATATTCAGAAAGAAGAATGTTAGGACACATTGGACAAAGAAATTCTGCAAGACCACAGAAGCTGGCCCAGACGGATCTGCTAATTTGTTTAAATTTAAAGAGAGTAAATCGTCCAATATGCTGCTACCTATATCTGCATCGCTCAAAATGGCGATGGCTTTTACTGTACTTAAATTTGTCCAATATGAAATAAAAACTAACCCGACTGACATCACGTACATGTAAACCACCATGAGATGCTTCGTACTTAAGACGAACAGGCATAATGCTACAACACACCCTGAAATGAAAAATGTCACTATGAGGCAATGGTTTCATTATAATTGCATAATTTTCTTACCCAACGTGCTCAATAAAAGTCTCGCTAATGAAATGACTATAAATCTATAAAATGTAGGATCGTAGCGTATAGGAGCTGAATAATTAAACGTGTTATCGTCCAGTTTTTCATAATTATCTTCCAATTCTGATAGGTCATACTCTGTCAGGTCTGACAGGCCAAGTCCAATTTTTAAAATTTCATCTATTATGAACAACGGAGGCACTCGCAGCACTATTTCTACTAACCCTAGTACTTTCGTTCGGAGCGACATTTCATTTCAATCTGTACTGCAACGATTAAACGAAGAATTTTTAATGGCAAATAGAAAAATATTTCAGACGGATGACATTGACATTTCTCGATAAAGCAGTTCACTTATTCGCACTAAATTAACTAAGTTATTTAATTTTTACACCGTTTGTACACTTAATTTCAAATTTATTTGTAAATTGTTACGTTTGGATGGCAATATATTAGTAAAATAAAGCCTTATCAGCAAGAAATGTTGTTTTTGACACCTTGCATGTCAAAATGACAGGCCATCTATGCCTGGCATGCGCAAATCTATTTAAGTAGTTCAGCAACTGTCCAAAGCAGGTAGCGGGTAATGCCGTTTAGCAAATAATTATAACGATTCGTAATATTGGTAATAATTACAAAATTAACTGGCGTGAAAGTTTTACTGTTGATAATAAACGACTGTTTTGTTTTAAGTTGTCAGGTTTGATTTGAAATTTCAAAATTTGCGTTATTAATATTTCTGAGGGTCTTTGATTAGTCTTTTAAAATATGAATGTATGTAATGCGATGGTACAAGTAGAAAGGCTCAAGCCAAGAATAGAGCACACATGTGTTTTACACTAATATGCCATCACCGCTGGGTCATTAGAGTAGTTTAGCTAATAGTTCCTACACCACCGCTTGTCACAATAAAGAATTAATCAACGTTTAAAAAAATTCCTCTGTTTTTTAGTGGTTTTTTTATGAAAACGATAAATTTTGTAACGACTCGGTGTCAATTTTATGGCCATTAAATGATTTCTTTTCGGGTGAGCATACAGTAGCCAGCTAGACACATTACAAATTTAAAAAAATTTAGACAAGTGTCTCAAAAAAAGTTAGTTTATTACGGACTGTGTGCGTATACAGTCATTTTTGTCAAGCTGTCCAAAGAGTTTCAGTTATTTATTAAACGATTTGTAATTTTCGTCCAGACATTTACGAGGTATTTTCGTCTACATCTGTCGGGCTATTATTTTTTTACGCTTAACTCTTTGTTTTTAACGAGTTTCACTTATTGAATCTGTCATAAAGCAACATGTTTTATTTATCTTTCAATTATTTACTTAATGGAATAAACGCTCATTTTAATTACTAATAACCGCTTAACATTGTAAAATTCAACTTTAACCTAACGAGTTCCTGTTTGTACGCTTATTTATTTCTTTAAAATTATTTTGGCGCTATTCCAAAGCGTTTTATTTTACGCATTCATAAGCGCTTTTTAAAATCATTTTACTTGTTAATTTATAGCGATTTTATTGCTACTTAAGTATGCACTTTAAATGAATTAGAACCGCTGCATCCTGCTATTGAAAATTAATATCTCGGTTTGTTCAGTGCCGGCCTTCTTCGTAAAGGGGTCCAGATGCAACAGTTTTATGGGGCCTTTAAAAATCTGAATAAAACAATAACAAACCGAGACTTATTGGAAATGAAACTTTCTGAAAAATATTATTGTAATGTGATAATACGTAGGGGAGAGTAACCACAGTCGGTACAGTGTCTTATAATTAGACATGCCAATTTTACTTTCAAAAAGCACTAATATCGCCATATACAGTGGTGGTCATGAAAATAGAGCCACTACTTTACAAATGCTTTTTGCATCGAATTGAGTACAAAGTTTCCACATATTCTTCCGCCATCGATAATATTAAAAGAACAATAAGTTTAGTATAAGATTCTGTAACTTTTTCTTTCTTTCTTTTTTCACAATACGATTTCCGGCCTTCGTGTCAATTTAGCCTGGTCAGGGAAATAGAGCCAACGTGTTTATCTGAAGTGTTTTTATTTAAGTGAAATCTTTGCCAGCGTTTTTGCAGATTATATTATCAGGTAATAGCGATATTATACATATAAAAATTATCAAATTTAGAATATATGCATGTCAAAATACAGTAAAAATGGGTCGCGGACAACATTGTTCTTTGGAAGAAAGAACAAAAATTTTAACTTTACAGGAAGAAGGAAAATCTCAACGTGAAATGGCTAGAATTGTCGGTTGTTCAAAGAAAATGGTTGAAAATGTATTCAAGCCAAAACCAACTCTGGAAAATCGCGGGGTGAAAACACTTATTACGGCTCAAACTGATCGGTTCATCTCACTCACATCAAAAAAGACCCTTTCAAGTCCACTAAAATCATTAAGAATGAATTAAATCGGTTTGAAGAAGACTTCAAGAAAGTAATTTACATGTAAGAGTTGCCAGAAAAGTTCCTCATTTGTCTACTAAAAATATTAAAAGTCAGCTTAAGGGCGGCCCAAAAATGGTGGGGGTTTGACAATTTTATTCCACAGTCCAAATGTTTCTAAGCTAAGAAAGTGTAATAATTTTTCTGCTTCATAGATGGCCCGACAATATCAAAAGAAACATCAAATCTATTTTTAGAATTTCTGGGATGGGAGACAGGGTATTTGCGTCCTTGTTGCACAGTGACGTTACTCGTAGAACAAATCCAAATACCCATTGAACTGAATTACACATAAAATTGAATTAAATTTGAATGGTTGAATTTTTTTAGAAAAAAATGTATTCCTCTAATCAAAAAAGAATAATCCATATATATAATAATCCATAAGAAGACACCAATTTAGACACACAAATTAAACATTTTAACCCTTTAAGGACGGAATTTATTTTCGGTTACAGATCCCATGGGATGTAGTTAGATTTGTGTCGCAAATGTGCGACATTCGGGAAAACTGCTTCTTTTCTAGTGTGACGCGTATGGGCGACATACGTCTTTAAAGGGTTAAAAAACAAACACAAGCTCAACATTATAAAAGGCTGAAATTTAAGATAATTGAAAATCAACAGAACAGGAAAATTTTAAAATTGTCATTGTTTAAGCAGGTCAGTGGTCCCTAGCAACCAGAATTGACGTACAAATCGTCCCTAGAGCGACGGGCTCCAGCCTTGAATATCGCAAATTTTCTAATTCTTTTGTGCTGCGACAAATTTTATGATGGTTATAAATTTCTTATTTTAAAAGCTTTTAACTGCGTCTTTAGGAACTACATATTTGACACTTTAGTTTGAAAATCGTTTTACATATTTTGTCCCACTTCGTTGATTAAAAATTCAAAACCGGCGCTTGGTATTCTGGCAAAATTTTTAAAATTTCCGTCACACCGCAATTCATCATTAACCCTTTGAGTGACAAGGAGCGCAATCGCGCTCGTCAATACACTGTCCGAAAATGCCAGGAGCGCGATCGCGTTTTTGCTTCCACACTAACTAATACAATCGATCTCTCTTTCATACTTATCGATTCTTGTTTGTTGTTTATTGTTTTTGGAATTGGCAATTTTAGCTAATTCTCTAAAAATCACTTTGGCACTCAAAGGGTTAATTACAAAACGGAACAATGTCGTCGGCTTTTAAATCGTTGATGATGTCGCTGCCCATTACCACTGTATCGCTTTCGAGACCTTAATAATGGGCAAATCCAAAATCTTTTCTTTTCTTTTTTCTGTGCACCACTTAAAATTACATATCCTGCAGCCGCGAGAAGAAAGTCTTTCTGATTTACCATTGCTTTGACTAAATTTTTTTTGTATCAACCGATTATGCAAAACACAGTTTTCCCAGAAGCTTCATGATTTAAGTACTTTATTACCTCCCATAAATAAATGAATTCGAACTTACCTACCTGCGACAGTTGTATTCCAGATGTTTCAAATATCGTTCAACGAAATAAGATTCATCATATTATTTATGGCGTTGAGTGACGTTTATAGATAATATGTCAATATATAAATTAAATTGCAAAAAGGTGCAAAATTTTCTTACCAAATACCACTGGACGTTAAATTAAAATCCGAAAATTTAACCTCTAGTGGCATTACTAGTAGGCCAAGCAATAAAGCATTTTTTCATGCCATAAATACTACCCAGAAACCGACTGTGCGATTACATAAAGGACAGTTAGTAGATCAATTTGGCATAATTTTAGACTCGAGGACCATAATTTTTAATTTGCTATGAACAATTTAGAAGAAAAAATCGTTTTTTTTTTAGTTTTTTGCTTGTAAAATGGAAACTAATGAAGCAATCTTAATGTTGTCAATAGACGAATTGTAGAGAATTAAATTACGAAGAGAATGAGAGGTCGAATGTCCCGATCCAATAATTAGAACCGGAGAGAACCCGGAAAATCCGTAAATTTCAGTGTTTTTTAAAAAAATTCACAATTCCCACATTTTTTTATTTTAAGAACTGACAACGCATTTTGCTAAGTTTATAATGAGAAACTGTTCAATTAAAAGAAATAATATTAAAAAGCTGTATTTTTTATTTAAACATTATAAAATAACCTTTTGAATACCACTTGAGAGTGCGAATTAATTAGAAAATAATTTTCCAGTATTTTCTCTAACTTGTTGCCATCCTCGAGCCCTACGGGCTCTCGTATCTATTCTCTGGCAACAAGTTCTCGAAAATCTGTCGAATTATTTTCAATTTATTCTCACTCTCTTGTGATATTACTGATGAAAATAAGAACACTGGATTACATATGTAAATTCACGCGCCTACTCTAGGGTTAAATACCCGGGAAAGACGTCGAACTGCTAGTAAATTTATAATCGTACCCTCTGGTGGATGGTATCCAAACTTTCTCAGCTAATGCGTCGGCCATGTTTTCACGGAACTGTAAACTTGAATCGAAAAATGTACTTCGAATCGAAAATATTAGGAATTGAACTGGAATATTGAGTAAACTCCGTTGGCGGCAATTTTTTCTATGACCTAACACCTCTATCATTGAATTTGAAGATAACATATAACTGGTTTTTGGTTGTGTTAAAACATCAAATAAACTACTACACGGCCAATGAATTATAATATGAATACCATTCTGACCAAGTTTGACGCATTAATTTACTAATAATATTTCTTTATAAACGATATGTTTGATAAAACGAGTGTAATTTACATTATACGAGGGGTATGCATTTGAACCGTGGTGACATCTATTATTCACTTTAGTGTAATGGCCGGTCTTAAGTTTGCATCGGATCATATGAACTGGGATGGTCTCGATGGAATAAAAAAGTGGAGGAATATCTTATGGACAGATGAAACGAAGATAAATTTATTTGGTTCCGATGGTCGGAATTACGTTAGAAAGCCTTCAAACAAAGAATTCCTTCCACGACACACAAAAAAGACTGTGAAACATGGAGGAGGGAATATTAAACTATGGGGATCGTTTTCTTGGTATGGAATTGGACCAATTTATTGGATCAAAGAAATTATGGATCAACACGAATATGTAAATATACTAGAAAATACTATGCTCCCTTTTAGTGAGGACAATATGCCACTAAAATGGACATTACAACAGGATAACGATTCGAAACACACTTCTCGGTTGGCAAAAAATTCTTTTACGGATCATAAATAAAAGTAAGGATCAAGCTACTAAGTACTGATTAAAATTGAATGATTGGAACAGAAATAGGTGATAAAATTATAGACATAAGATATGTAAAATGAACTGGCTCTATTTCAATGACCACAAAAATTTACTTACTTTTCCTTATTATACTATTTTTGTTTTCAGTGGATTACTTTTGTTATTCTTTCTTTGTTTTATTTATATTTTTTTTCTTTTTTGAACATTATATTAATTTTCACCGACAATTTTGCAACGTTATAAACAATGGCTCTATTTTAATGACCACCACTGTATATACAGGGAGCGCCAGCCAACTGGAGTAAATTCATTATCTCAATTATTGTGCATATTGAAAAAAAATCCAGAAACACGTCATTTTCAATCTATCGCATGATATCCGGTAAAGTTAAAATTTCATCCCTAACCTCAACCCCCTTTGAATGGCAGTTGCAACCCCCAAATTTATAAATGGGAAGAGGGGGCTTGTGATACCTCATTTAAAAGGTCTCTTCATCTCTATACAAAAATGATAAGGTTCAAAAAATTTATTGCAAAAATAAAGAGTAAAAAAAAATTAATCTGTTTAACGAAATTCGTTACGACACACTAAAAAATCAAAAACTATAAGCGTTTGGTTCGTGATAATGAGAAGGCAAGCAGAAACAATTGAAATGTTCAGAAAGTGACATAAAAACTTATCAACAGTGTTAGTTTAGTTTAAAGCGTTGATTGATATATTTTTTATTGTATGTATTACATTACTAAGAACAAAACGCTATTAATTTTTGACTTGTTAATGTGTTGTAGCGAATTTTGTTAAACAGATTAATTTTTTTTTACTCTTCATTTTTGCAATAAATTTTTAAACTATAGCATTTTTGAAGTATGAGATATCACAAGCCCAGCCCCCTTCCTATTTAAAAATTTGGGGGTTGCAACTGTCACTCGAAGAAGGTTGAGGTTAGGGATGAAATTTTCACTTTACAGGATATCATGTGATAGACTAAAAATTACGTGTTTCGGGATTTTTTTAATTGAGGTAATGAATTTATATATATGGCTCTCACTGTATATGTATACAGTGGTGGTCCCAAGAATGCTAACTGAATAATGAAATTTTTACTGAGCGTAATAGATCACATTTTATGCATTATCATGCAGGACTGTTAAACCATATAGAATAGATTATTAATTTAAATATCTTGCAAGAGATTATAGCTGGCTGTAACAGAACATATTTTAATTTCTGTTATCTAACATTGCTGAACCAAATACTACAGGTTGTTAAAAATATATTTGGGATGTAATTTTTAAATATCTTTATTTTGTAAAGATTAGTAACAAATTATAGCTGCATAATATAATTTATATCGTATAAATTTCCTTAAATATAAAAACACAAATTTTAAAAATAACAAGAACATTAAACTAAAATTACATTTATAAAACACAAACTAAAACGAAACACGTAAGTTTTAAAAATTTGAACTTTATACTATAATAACATTACATAACAAATTATAAAACAAAATTTTTTGGGAGGTGATGGTTTCAAAAATCCATAATTTAAAACTGTCTTCGTGTGTCACCGTAGAAGCTGTTGATGTGAAACTACTCTCTGATGGAGTATTACACTGCGTTTTTGACAAAAAAATCAGAATTACATAATTATAGGTAATAGATTATAGCAGCAATATAATTATTTTAGTACAAAACAAATAGCTATGTATACATAGAAAAGTTGTTTTTAGAATAAATACAATTTCAAAATAAATTTAACAATTGAGAAACCCGTCAATTGGAGATCAAGGCACCTTAAAACGTGTATCTAATTAAGTAATTTAAAATGGAAGCGCTCGGCTCTGATATGATTGATACTTTAATTATCAAGGCTCCCTATTCTTAAAAAAAAAATTAATGTGTCAATGATTTTGCTCAAAAAATTTTTATTTTTAATTTTGTTATGATTATAATAGATACCTACTTCTGGTGCGCGTATGAGAACTCAAACTTATGGGAGATTTTTTAAATTTTAATCAAAAGTAATAATAAAAATGTACAACCTACCTGAGCTGCTTTATAGGCGTTGAACTTGTTCACAAATTTTAACCGATCTCCAATTTTAGGAATTAGCTCTTTTAGAGCGTCGTTGTCGAACAGTGAAAAAGCATCGTCATCTATTGCATTATCTGGAATTTGTAAATATTACTAAGATATATACGTGGGCGGTGGAGGGAAATGAATAAGGGAGGTTAAAATAAGATGAACATTTTACCTTCAAATACTTGCACGTAGTGTGCAAACCCCCATTCTTCTAGCAAGTCCTTTAGCAAGTCCTGATTTCGGCACTACACGCAAAACTAAACATGCAGAAATGGTACAAAGCTTGGGCTTATATGAGTCACCAACTCACCAATGAGTTGATAAAATATTATTTAGTTGCAAGAAACATACATCTTGGATATTTCCAAGAACAATCTTGAATTGTTACGTTTCATACACTTATATAGTTTTTGTTGACAGACGAAAATGCGAATAGTAATATAACAGATATTTTAAACAGCCATGCTGTCGTAACAAATATCCATAATAACGAATAAGTACGTGTTATTTCAAAACTAATCATTTTTAAGACAACAATCTTTCATGTTTAAATTCACAATAACTATCTAAATAATAGTTATTTGTATCATTAGGCCAGAAACTGTATTTTTGCGAGTGTGAGTAAGGTTTGAGGGGAGAGGTCGAATGTTTTGAGCCAAGTGGAAAAAGCAACCTTTTATTGCTGCATCGGGAAAGCATTCCCTAATAGCTGTTATAATTGTTTGTTCAAAATCACAATTTACAACGGTTGGTGCTAAATTTGGATCACATGAAACATTCGTCGGTAAGTAGCGCCCTGCTTGTTCGGGAGCAACGCATACACTAGTACTCAATTAAATTTCTTCACCATAATCACAAATACTGAATATATTTGGCGATATTTTGAAGGTACCATCTACATACCAGGTATCTGCAGTGAACAAATGTTGTAGCCAATCTTCTCTTCCAAAAATTAAAATTCTGTCTAATCGAGGGCCCGAATCACAAAGTAAGAAATTAATAACAACGTTGGCGTGTGGCATATATTCTTGATATGACTGTGGTACAATCAGTTCTTGAAGGTTCGCAGGATCAGCTGGAGCGGCATCTATTATGTTCAAAAATTTGTAAAAATAAAAACGGAGCTATCATTTCAAGTATTTATGTTAGAGATTATGTCTGTGTATGTACTATGTAGTTATTAATTTGTTGTAAACAGTTGACGAATCTGAATTATTCTTATCAAATTTTTTTTCTTCTATTTGTAAATTTTGTTAATACATGTATCGCATCTATCGCATTTGCTTTCTGCACATTTAAATGATTTTTAAATGCTTCATGGATTGCGTTGCTCTTTTACTTTCAGAGTATTGGTACAACAAAATCTTGATTTAGAAATTGAGGTTGACATTAATGTGTGTCCGTTAACATGAATTTAATTGAAAATTATTACAACTAAAATACATTTTTTCTAAATTTTGACAATTGGAAATTGTAAACATACAAAACTAATTTCCAACTATAATTGTGAAATATTATCAGGAAACAGAATGAAATTCGCTTGTGAATAGTCAGTTGGTTAGAATGTTATTGTCAATAAATGGTTTAAATTTTTTAACTGGCGGCGAACCGGCTGGCGGCGAAACGGCCGTGGCGAACTGGTCGCGGCGAACCGGCCGCGGCGAACCGGCCGCGGCGAACCGTCCTAGACCCTTCAGACATTACAAGTTGTATTTTGCTTGCTTAAACAACCCCGCACTCATTTTATGGATGTGCTTCGTTGAAACGTCAAATTTCTTTCTTGTCACCAGCTTACTTTGTAAATGGACAATTCTGTTATTTTTTTATGCAATTATCTTCAAAATGCATCTCGGGCATTCCATGTCCTCAGATAATTTTGCATAGATTAATCTTTCATGCATGTTAAGAAGAAAACCGCACTCGTGCTACGCACTCATGCAGTTTTCATACCTAACACGCATTCAAGAGTAACCTAAGCAAATTTATCGATAACATGGAATGCACTCGTTGTATTACTAATGATAAGTGTCGCCTGACTGTGGCTACTGGTGAATTATCGATTTTGTGTTAACGATTTACAGGTTGTCATTTTGACAGCTTTTTCTAAAACGCTTCAAACTGTCGCCAAATATATTTTCCCGAGCTCTTGGTCTTCTGAGGAATGGCATCTTCGTTTATCAACAAGTTCAGGCATTACAAGTTGTATTTTGCTTGCTAAAACAACTGCGCACTCATTTTATGCACTCAGAAAAAAACATTCTTATAGGCAAGAAATTTCGGCCTTAAATTTAAACTTGCGCGTTCTTAATTTTGGCCCAAGAATTAGTCATTCTTGGGTTTTAAGAATGTTCATTCTTCTTGTCAAATTTAAGAATGGATCATTCTTGATTTTAAGAATGTTTATTCTACTTGCCAAATTTAAGAATGGGCAATTCTCGATATCAAGAATGTTGATTCTTTTTATCAAATTTAAGAACGGGTCATTCTTAATTTCAAGAATTTTGATTCTTCTTGACAAATTCAAGAATGCGTCGTTCTAATTTTAAGAACTTTTATTATTTTTACGAATTTTAGAATGAGAAGGAGTTTTAAAATATTATGAAGTTATTTAACATACGTGCTTTTATTAAAAGTAGGCAAATACAGTACTAAAAGTAAAAATTTTACAACGTCACATCACATTCTTTTGTTGAGTAGCTCACTATATTTAATAATAATAAGTTCAATAAAACATGATATTAGAAATAATTGTATAACTACTAAAGTTCACTGTAAAACGCAATAAAAAAATATTTGAGAAATTATTGTATAATTACATACTAAAGTTCACTTTAAAACGATAATAGGTTTTTTCTTCAGACCAAAAGTAAATTGAAATGTGTATCTATTATCTTACTATAAAAATAAACTTATCACAAAAAACTACACAGTCCAATACAGTTTTAATACATTTAGTTGCTAATTATAACAGTCACTTGATCTATCCTTTTTTCTATTTATTGTTGCAAATAAGGATAAGTGTTAAGACGTTGAGTTAATGCTTGGTTTCCAATTTTTTTTGTTGCTTTTCCTACAAATCCTGCACTTTGATTTATTTTCTTTCCATGGGAATAATTGGCCGAAATTTACATCAATCTAAAAAACATTAACAAAATAGTTACATTGTTCTACAGATATCACAAGAATTTACCAAAATTGAACACTTTTAATGTTTCAATAATGACCACTCGTCTATAAGTTGATCAATACTTTTATTTTTATATTCCTTTAGACGATAATTTGTGGTGTCTCTCCATTTTACGCAGATTTCTTCCCAGAAAACGCTCGCATCCGTGTATTTGAGCCACGCTTTTGTTTTGTTACATTCTTCCATCCGCTAAAATGGATGATTTGTAATAAGATAGATACAACACTAAAAGTATAATAGATAATCAAAATTATTTCTTTATCTTCTTCATTACTATGATTTGTTACAGAAGCAACGGGTTTCGCACGTTCCTTCGTTTTTATAAGTCCTTCATTTACCATTTGATGCTTAATATTTCGAAGTTTGTCGTATAATTTTCCCTTCGGATTGCCATCAAATTTACGGGGAACGTAATAAATTTGCTAGAATTAACATTTATGATTATAATTTTTGTTTGTGACAAGTACAATGCATGCGTTTCCACCATGATTCATTATTCAGTGGACATGCGTTTTTCTCGCAAATGATTAACGAAAACGGTGTTGTGTAAAAAAATTAGGTGATAAATAAAAAATAATTTTGAAACTCCACTGTTCACATTTACTTTTTATTCCTTCTCTAATTTTCCGAGAAGATTCAGCAGAACGCAATACTTTTTACAGAATATAAGTAATTTTTATTAATCGTTGGCGAGAAAAATGCATGTCCTATGATAAATAAATTACGGCGTTCCAGATACCCACAAACTTACTTTTCGTTCGGATGGAAATAAACTCTCAATTTGTATCGTTTCTAACGACTGGTCATTCTGTTCATCGACTAATTGCATTGAATTAGTATCATCATCGTGTCACACTAAACCACTTATTACGAAAAATTATCAAAAATTCACTTTACGAAAACAATACCAAACGCACACACCGTAATATGTACTTTGCTATTGCAAGCAGAGCGCATTTCAGCTAACTAAAAGGCTACGGCCCGTTGCCGAAGAATAGTCGGCAATAAAATAATTTACACCCATCGCACCCCGCTATTTTTTGAGATTTTGCTCCCATTGTATGACTGGTCTGTTTTACAAGCCTTGTATAACGCATGCACCCAAACAGTATCTATTAAGTCACACAAAATACGCCTTTAAGTGATATGTGATTTAATACTGTATTGCTCTGAGGGGCCAGATTTATATTCTCCGAACCTTTCCTACAAATTTTTGTTTAGAACCGATAGTTTTATTGCAGGATCGAACTTAACGCTAAACTTTCTAAAGTAACCTTTACAAAACAGCGTATCTAATCTTATTATGTTATGCATGAGATTCTTTGATATTAATATTTACTTTATTAATAAAGCATTTTTTCAAATTTTATTGCGACCATGTTCAAAATGTATCCTTCTAATAACTTCTATAAAGAAACAATATTTCGAAGAGTTATTATAAAAAGTTTTCATAAGTAATATCACAAGAGAGTGAGAATTATTTTCTAATTAATTTGCACTCTCGAGTGGTATTCGGAAGATTGTTTTTTAACGTTTAAATAAAAAATATAGCATAAAAATACAGTTTAATTCATTATAAACTAAAATAAAACTGGCGACAGATGTCAAAACTAGAAAATGTGCTGTCAAGTAACATAAACAAAATACTAGAAATTATTCTCGCGGTAATTTTCTACAGTAGAAAATTCTCACTATGATAATGTTGTGATTGGACAGAATTAAACACGTGTGCCCAAATACTGATAAACGATTGGTGAATGAAATCATTAAAAAATAATCAGTAGTTATATCCCGAGTGCATGCCAAATACGCGAATATTTTTACGAGTGCACGGAGTGCACGAGTAAAAATGTTCAAGGATGGCATGCAGGAGGGATATATTAGGGACTATTTCCCGAAGAAAATTTCACGCAATCTTGATAGTAAGAATTTCCCGATAAAAATAATAAAAAACTAGAAATAATTACTTTTGGATAAATTACGATAAAAAAATCGAGATTGTAAAAGTACCGTAACTATCACATCTCAAATGTAAAGAAAAAAATTGAAAAGACGGGCTAATGTCAATTGTGGAAACATTTTCATCTTAAAAATGTGTTCTGTTCGTTTTGTTCAATCAAGCTCGAGCGACATAGATGAAGAAATTGGCTCATTAATACCTGCAAATACAATAAAGGCGAATGTTGATAAAATGTCCAAAAATATTCACATATGCACATACCCGGGTATTTTCATGGTGCATCGAATACTTGGTGATATTCCTACGTTGCTAGGTGATTTCTGTAAAATGCGTTAATTTGATTGGTTGAAATTTTCTGAGGGAAATAGTCAGTAATATATATTTGTAATTTATTTATTTTCGGCAAAATATTTCCACCGAATGGAAACAAATAATTTCAACGTCGGTTAAAATATAAATAGTTATTTATTATACAAGACAATAAAGTTGAATTTATTCCATCGTTTAACGGCGAAATATACAACTTTAATTAATTACGATTATAAATTTTTTTAGCGATACACTCAGAAAAAAACATTCTTATAGGCAAGAAATTTCGGCCTTAAATTTAAAATTGCGCGTTATTAATTTTGGCCCAAGAATTGGTCATTGTTGATTTCAGAGTGGGTCATGCTCGATTTCAAGAATGTTTATTCTACTTGTTAAATTCATCTATTGTCAGTAAAACTTTAAACGCCCCTTCCAAAAAGAAAATATCGGCCATAAAGCAATTGTAATTTTAAAAAACGTTCCACATCTGGCCGCAAACAATACCTCAGACTAGGGTCGTGAACAAGAATTACCGTGCTAAATGTTAGAAGCAGATTCTTGGGCCATTCTAAGATGACATTTCTTTCAGTGTGGATGTGCTTCGTTGAAACGTCAAATTTTTTTCTTGTTACCAGCTTACTTTGTAAATGGACAATTCTGTTATTTTCTTGTGCAATCATGGCTGTGATTCTGTGTTCCTTCCTCAAATAACGAATTGTGATTGGCTATATTCGCCATGAATAAAATAATCACTAATATCTATTTGTAGCAATCTACTTCTCCCAGTGTATATGAAGTTAGTAAGTATCCTATTCTCAAATCCCATTTCAAATTTTGTTCCATAATCTTAAACGATAGCGTTAGTATTAAATTTGTTCACTTGTTGCGCTGAAAATAAGAAGATTTAGTGCGTAACCAAGTGTTGTTTTTTTACGTTTAAGGTAAGAAATCATTATACCTATGTATGTAAAGCACAAACTATGACTATAGCTGGTAAATTGTGTGCAATATTTTACCCTTGGGGTTGTTTCAATTTTTTACAATACACAAGTAAACAAAGAATGGTATGGTTATCAAAGATGGGACTTCATGTGTTTCCAAAGACGGGACATGCCCCATCTTGGATACATAACTTAAATTAAATAAGTCCAAATGAACGAAGAGCTGCAATGAAGAGGAAAACTGTAGATTCTAGTATTTTAACCCAGTCAAATTTTACCGCCGCTACCATAATACCTATTAAAAATTGAGGGGAAAATATGCAAGTTACATGTTACATTAGTTGAAGTTTACACCTGTGATTAGTGTAACAATTTTTCGAAAAAGTAAAACAAAGTTTTGGGTAAAATTACGATGTTTGGTTTTTTATTTTAAAATTTGTCAAATTATTCGTAGCATTAATATTTGTAATTTGATTTGTAAAAAAACTATTACTTTTTGAGTTAAATCAAATTTAAGATAAAGCACAAAAAATGTTTTTATTTGTGACTTTCTAACAATGGATAATGCGGTTTACCACCCTAACAATAATTTATGATTGACACATCGCACTGGACGAAACAGCTTTTCAGTTGCCGTTAGACCTGCATACTTAAGTTAAGTTTAGTGACCGTCATAAATAAAAAGTCAAGTACCCTACATCAATACCATTGTCCGGTAAATCAGGCTACTTATGTAGTAAATCAATTAAAAAAATACCTTATAATACGAAAATGGCTTTATTTAATAAACGCAAATTAGTAAAATTATTTCAATTACACTAAATTGCGTGAAAATATGTTACTGTTCCTACATCAAAAAAAAACTAATAAATTGAACAACTAGTAATTGAGATAAAGCCAAAATTTGACCTGATTGAAAAACAATTTTTTTCTTGTTTTTATCTTCCTTAATAATATAAAATATTACCACATTTTTGCACACCTTTAACAAATTCATTTTTTGCTACTTCATGTTTTAAATCTATTAAGTGCGAAATATGTTTTGCTCCCCTCTAAAGATAAAAAAAATTAAAACAACCGAAAATATTTATCTAAAGTACCCTAGTCGAAATAATTAGCAGTTAAAAACTTTTTTATGTGACCATAAAAAGAACAACTAAATAAAACACAATCAAGTTTATTAAAAACTGTTTTTCAGTTATTTCGATTATAAAATTATGAAAACGCCGATAATAAATCTTATTTGAGTTGTGTATCGATTTAATTAACTAAAAATATTTTTTTAATTAAACGAATGTGGAAATTAATTAATCGTTTAATTAATGCGGCCATTTTTATCAAACCGTTCAGTCAGCTATCCACGAAACTAATTTCGTGAGCGCAAACATTTTTAATCAAATCAATTGAACCGAATGTAAATTAAAAGGAGAACAAATAATTTTTAAACGCAATCAAACATATAAATTAATCAAAAGGCTCAAGTACTTAAACAATGAGCCCGTTGTAAAGCAGAACAATACCTGAGAAATGGAGTCATGTCAGGTATAACTAGCTGAAGCGAGAAACAGTCCTTGCAACTTCTCCAATTCCCCACCGCATGACATATAATGCGCGAGATAACGGCTTTGTATAATAGTTCTATTGCATAATGGTCGCGACGAAGGCTTATCAGAAAATGACTCATAACAACTGACAGACGCGAACAGGAAATTGGAATAAGAAATTTTGGGGCGTAAAATGAAAGATAGTAGTCTCGTAATTTCCTACCAGCTATACAGACATTCATAGTTTGAAGTTGTTATTGGAAGCTTTAAAGCTCAAGATGCCTCGTTCTCTCATATAACAGGACTGGAAAGTTTATATTCGCTTTTCAGCGCTTGTTGAAGCGATATTCTATTCAGTACACGGTTATTCCCTTTTCTAAAGGATCCTACACTGTTTCCAGAGAAATTTTTCGAAATTAGCCCCCGAATCAATCCTGCGTCGCTGTATTTCAGGTTGCCTCATTGGAAATTAATTGCAGCGCCGTAACGAAAATTTTCAATACGTTCCTACTTTGGCGATAGGGGGCAGGAAATGGCGATGCACTTGCGATTTGCGTTTTAATAAAAAGGACAGGGTAACATCGACGAAGGGGGAATTTTTAGCAGTGTAGATCGTAGCACGAGCGCTTCCAGAGAGTACAGAAGCTTTATCTGCTGTTATTATTACATTATAACAAGTGGCTCGAAAGCGGAAATTACACAAACTATTTTCGAATAGACTCTCAGTCAGTGTTTTAGTACAGCGTGTTACAGATAACAGCGCCATTTCCGTTCGTTTTACACAACCGTTGGAGGTACTAAAACGTTACGTACCACTCTATAAAATAACGTTTTGCGAAATTAGACTTTAATATAGTTACGATCTCGACTTTATTTCGCAAATTTTAATTGATTTTACGTCCCCGGTTTATTCGATTTGGGCGTGTTTCATTTTTAAAACAGTCAAAGCACGTGTTCGGAACGCTTTAGCGTTTGTTCCGACAACACGGTTCGTTAAATGGATTTAATTGTGACACTTGAAGTAAAAATCGCGCTCCCCGAAAACTTGATTAAAGTTTAGAAACTAATTAAAAATTTGTCGACCTCTTTTAATTAAGATTCGAGGTAAGCAGCCGCGGAGTGCTCCCAAATTGAGTTCTTTTCTAACGAGAAAGTTATGCGAGGCATTTGCATACGTGTTTTGAAGTACGTCGACGCATACACACGTGTTTCTGTCTGTCTGTCTTTGCCATGCTAATGACTAATTAATGGGGAGTAGCTAAGCGACCGGCTGACAGAGAACTGTCGCGTTGCGGGAATATATCTCCGCAACGGAACCTAAAGGAAGTCGAATATTATATGACCGTCTGGGTGTCGTTTTTCTCCTTGTTTTTAATTCACTTTTTTATCTCCGCACGGTTCTGTAATTCTTAATTAGTTTGCGATTTATCTTTTTGTGTTGTTAATCAAGTCCTAGCGATTTACGATGCTTTTGCACATTCAATGCTTTAATAAACCCAGGACCGGACACAAGGGAGTGCAGCGACTGCGCCCTCTTCCTCAAAAGTTCCAGTTTTGACTGTCGTTATAATACCATTTTACTATAGGTATTTATCAGGAAAATTTTAAATGATACTTTTTAAGCTGAAATTGAAGTTAATAGTTTATATACATTGTTCATCGCTATTGTCTATATGAAACAATACGAATATGAGGTCAAACAATTACTATAGTAAGGTCAAAACTGACCAAATAGAATTACAATCATTATTGTAATTCTTCAGTTATTCAAAAATAAAGTGCTCACGTTTCATGTGAGCAGAGTGATTGGTTTCATATTGTTAATAAACGTAACGTAACACAGCAACATTTTACGGAAACGAGGGATTAAATCAATAAAATTTTAGCCGTAAAAAAGGTTAGGTTAGGTTATATATTTATTGAACGCTTTACTGTAGGAAAGAATAATTTTGTGGTAGATGCTTTGTTTGTGTTTATCCAAATTGTGTTCCACTCCTCATTCATTATTTTTTTCAAATTTTGTTTTATTGTGTATATCAGGGGTGGCCAACCTGCGGCTCGCGAGCCACATGCGGCTCTTTGAAGGATTATTTGTGGCTCTCGATAAATGTACCCTAGTTCCCTTTTCATTTTTGTGCTATTATACTTATTTTAAAAAATTATTATCGTTCCGTATGTGTATGTATTTAATTGCGGCTCCCGAAAAATTTTAAATTTGGAAAAATGGCTCGGACTATCAAGGAGCTTGGCCACCCCTGGTATATGTATAGTATACATTTATCAAATGAAATGATACCATGATAATTAATTATTAAAGATGATACATTTAACAAATGAATTTTAATTTCATCATTTATTTTTTGAACATGAAATTTTAAAGTGTTTGATGAAGAATTTTTTATTATATGAAGGGATTGCTTGATGTTTTGAATTTGTTGGTTTGTTGAGTACATATACAAGGTGTAAACGAAATAAGTACATTAATTTTAACTGGTAATAGAACTCTTCAAGACCAACAACTTTTCCTAATAACTTTGTTTTGAAAACGTTTTTGTTTTTGAGTTAAAATTATTTTAAAATCTTACACAATTTTCTTACACGCCACTGGAAGCAAAGTTCCCTAATCAACAAGATTACCTTATGAAACGGTTACCATTAGTTGCGACTATTATTGTCGATTTTAAACAATAATCCAATAAACACCAAAAAAAAGTTTTATTTCAAATTTATTTTTAAACATTGACGCGAGAATTGCGCTAACGAAAATAAAGGAAAACGATAATAAAAATTGTTCAAAGTGTCCACCGTTGTTTTGTACACATGCTTGAAGACGCCGACGAAGTAATTCTTCTATCCTTTGTAACATGGCTCTGTTGTTACGAATCATTGCAGCACCAAGTTCCACCCGTTCTTGCAACATTTCGATGGTATCAATTGATATAGAGTTTACTAAATCCTTCGTGTACCCCCACAAAAAGAAGTCGCAAAGGTTCAAGTCCGGTGTTCGGACAGGCCAGGGTACAGGACTGCTTCGTCCTATTCAACGAGCACTTTTCGAACATGATAAGGATACAATTGCTGTTCTTTTAGTATTTTCCAAATTGTAGCATGCGATACTTCATGTGGCAGTGCTAGCCTTCTTGTGCTGAGCCCAGGTCGAACCTCGACACTGTTCAGAACAGCCTCCTCAATGTTTGCAACTTGAGCTGGACGCTGCCGACCGCGATCGTAAGCTGCAGGCTGAAAAGATCCGTGATCTCGAAGATGCTGCACCACATTTACAAATATGCGAACATTCCGAAGACGACGGGTCGGAAATCGGTTCATGTAAATTCTTCGATCTAAGGCTGCATTCCCTTGGCTCTCACCATAGGTTAACACAATATCAGTAAATTCGTTATTGGTAAATCTAGACATTTTCTCAGATTTCACTTGACAGAAGTGACAAATTAATTTTCAATAATAAAAAGTCATTATTTTTCTTTGTTGGAGCATTTCATAGAACGCTCGTCAATTTGTGGGGGGAAAAATGATTTTAAAAAATGCAATTTCGAAAAAATGGTACATAAAAAAAGAGCTTATCTCGACGAGTTCTACTACTGGTAAAAATTAATGTACTTATTTCGTTTACACCTTGTATGTTTTTTAGTTGTTTAATCGTTCCAAAATAATTTAACTATGTATGCTAATTAGTATATGTATAATTCAATTTGAGTGTTTGTGCATAAGTAACGTATTTTATATTGTTTTTTATATTTTATTGTGTTGTTGTAGTATAGTGCGAATAATACCCCCGATGAATGAACTGTTTTGGTAAATGATATGTATAAAAACTGTAATCCGTTGTAATTTCTAACGAAGTTATTATTGTGTTTCTAAAATCTTTTATTTTATCTTTTTATTTCATCTTTTTCTATTTGATTTATGTTTAATTTCATTATATCCAAGTAAGGTGGTACCAGAGGTTTTTTTTTTATGGACTGTATGACCGCTATTTCCTTTATTCTAATCTATATTAGTATAATACCAGCAATAACGTTCAGTGCATCACTTGATACTGTTAGGTTAGATTAAGTTAGGTCAGGCAACGCATCGTCAAGATTCTACGGAACGCGAATGTGAGCGGATACTTGCAGAAAATAGTGCAGGCATACCTGTCAAACAGGTATATCTGCACGTCACATGGGGAAAAAATCAAAGTTACGTGGGGCGTGCCGCAAGGCTCAGTCCTGGGGCCCACACTGTGGAATATTTTCTATAACAAGATACTGGAGCTGGATTTAGGCAAGGACATCACGAGCATTGCGTACGCGGACGACCTAGCATGGGGAAAAGAAAGATCTTAGTCTCTGCCATCACCTCAGTTGTTTTGTATGGCGTTCCAATATGGGGGGAAGTAGTTATATACAAGCACTACACAGCACACTCGTGGAGAGGGTGAACCGGAAGGTAGCAATCCGAATAACATCTGCTTACAGGACTATTTCCAATAGCCCAGTGCAAGCTCTGTCCAATATGCCACCACTAAGACTCCGTATAAAGGAGAGAACAGAGATATATAAATACGGCAGGGGACGTAAGAAGGAAGCCAGGGATAACTTATTAAGGTGGGTTTGGTAGGTCTAGAAGTGAGGTTAGAATTATTGAATTTTCAATCCAAGTTAATTTAAAATGTACAGTGCGGATAAGCTTCAAAAGGTAGAAATCGCAAACCACTGGCATGAAGGTATGATGACATACACTTTTCATAATTTATTATGTTATATTAAAATATTTTCAAGCGATTTTGCTCATTACCAAAATTTCTCAAGTATGTCTCCTCATTCGGTATTAAGTAGGCTACAGTGTAACACTGAGTAAATGTTTCTTAAAGTTGTAATATTTAAATTAACTTGGATTGAAAATTCAATAATTCTAACCTCACTTCTAGACCTAACAAACTCACCTTAAATGAGTGGCAGCAAGAGTGGAACTCATACTACGGTTGGGCAAAAACTTTTGTCAAAGATGTCAGAGCATGGACCAGTAGGGGATGGGGAGAGATAGACCACCACTTAACCCAAGCCAGGGTATCTTTAACAATTATTTAATGAAGATAGGGAATGCCAAGAGCCTGTTCCAGGCTGTGTAGAACTATGAAGGGGTGTGTTTAGTAGGTAGCGACATCAAGGTACTACGTCTTCCTCAAGGAATTTTAACACCTCTATAAAAAAAAAAACAAGGTTAGGTTAAGTTGAAGTGTATGTGATTTTACTGCACGCGATTGTATATGTACTATAACGTTTGTCAGTTAAAATTTACAATAACTTTATACATTTTGAATAAATTCAGATATGCCATACATGAATTAGACATGCAATGTTTTCTAATGAATTTGAAGTCACCGGTCAAGTTTATAATCAGTGTCTGGGTGCGTTGGAATCGGCTTTGGCATAAATATTAAGCTTTATTTTGTGGATACAATTTTCAACTGTTTAGTGTAGTTATTTCATTATGTACTTGCAATAATATTATCTGAACGTTAAGTAGGTACAGAAAAGCATTGTGTGGTGACAAATGTTTTACAGAATTATCATTCAATTTTTTTAAAATTTTAATTATTTTAAGTTTGGGTCTTTTATAACGTTGAGGTTTGTAAGAAATTAGTTAACGTACTTTATTATTGTCTGTTACGGTATCAGATAATTTTCTGCCTTAAAGTGTATATTTGACACTTCTCTGTATAAAGAGTACGAGTTTTTTGGCGTGTTAACATTAACAAATATTATTATTATTATTATTTAAGTCAAGATTACAAAATTTGTATAAGAAGAGAATAACCTGAAAGATGACAACCACATTGTCACTAGGAAATGTGGCGCTACATGCTTATGTAGGGGAGACCGGGGCTAGTTGTCACAAAATTTACATTTGCTTTTTTTTCGCGTTTAACTTTGACATTTTGGGATATCTTTTTTTTTAGATATATACTTACACGTGTCGTGATTTAGATTATGAACAGTTGATTTTGTTATATCTAGTGACGTATGTGCAACAAAATATTTTCTGTCTGCATGTAAAGTGTGACAACATGCCCCGAGGCGGGGCATGTTGTCACAATATATGTGGTATGTTCTCACAGGCCAAAAAAAAAAAATGATAGTGAGTAGAATTTATATTCTATTCAATTGTGGAAACAGAAATGTATTAAAAACTAAACAAAACAAATAAACTGACACAAACAAATGAAAGAGGCGGATTTCTGATCCTAACTTCTCGTGCAGCCCAGATTAAAATATCCGTAGGTGGAGTTGACCGATTTGTTTTTCTTTTGTACGCTCTAACCATTTGAAATGGTACAGAAATATCTTTGATATTGTTTATTACACACCGGGCCAAGTTGTCACTGTGACAAAAAACCGTGTGACAACTAACCCCAAGCAAACTTTTGAGATGAAAACCAAATTATTTATTTTAAGTTTAAAAACTCACATTATAATTTTTACATTAATTTGTAGTTAAAACATGAGGCTTTCATAAAATAAAATTGATACTTACTTTGAATCACGTTTCTACGGTCCAGACGACTCTAAAAGACAGCGATAAAATTTACTTACACTTCTGTCAAACACAAAATCAAGAATAATTTAGGCGCTATCTAAGTGACCATAGTCAAACTTTGTAGGGTAATTAAGATACCTATAATGGTTATCTAGACTGGCCCGACGCACAGTCAAAGTGCTTATCTTGGCTGTTATGGCGACTGTGACAACTTGCCCCTGTGACAACTTGCCCCTGTGACAACTAGCCCCGGTCTCCCCTACTGTAGAGAATAGAAGTTATCGCTTTATGATACATACCTCCAAAAATATTGCGAGCTACCAACGTAAAATTGATTTGGGTTTAGAATCCGATATTAAAATAAAATTTTAAATGTACAGTTAAATTTATTGCGATTGCTTAAGAGCATACTGTGCTTGCGATCTATAAATTATTTGTTGCGATAATCACAGTCAAAGTGGCATGTTAATTAATGAATTACTGATTTAAGTCATTAATTATTGCAGTAAGTTAACTTGCAAATTAGAGTTCTAATCTAAAAGATGAAAAAGCAGCAATGGTGGCATTAAAAGGGATATTAATTGAACTAACTGTTATCATCGATTTGTCTCCCCTAATGGTGTAGTGAACATGAAAAGGTGACGAAGTGACAGTTCGGAGATTAAAACTGGTTATAAAACGGTTGTAAGATGGTGATAGCATTGTAATTATTAGTATTGGGGTTTGTGTATTTATCGCTGCTTTAATAAAAGTTATATGAATTTAATATGCTTATTTTGTTCATTCGACCTAATGTTTAGTCTTTTATGATATGCAGGGTGTTATGTACATTAGCAATAAATTATAGCTTCCCAGTACCTATATTGGGATGATGGAATTGAGAGTGAATTTTTACATAATTTATTTCATGTAACAACAAAAGAGTTTTAAAGTAAATCAAGGAATGAAGAATGGTGATATTCTTTACTGTCAAGTATATTTCCGAATTTTGTATTGACTAATTACTAATACTATCTTAAACCATCACATACAGTAAACTGTCAATGTTATTTGTAATTAGAAAGTTTTCAATGTTACGGGAGATATTACCTGAATAATAGAGAAAATATGAGTGAATGTTTCTGTAAACTATAACTCACTAGTGGTGTTACTAACTAACTAGTATGCAATATTGCCTTTACACTAGGGTTATTGGATAAACCATAATTTGTGGAACTTCTAATATGTAAGGAAAAGTGAGAGAATGGTGCGTCGTTCCTTTTTTATTTGCTGACACCGAATAATAATAAAATAGGCACAAATTTCTTAAGAACACCTGTTCTTATCTTCACGTACATGCGCATGATTACCCGCCGCGTACCATCCCTCCACTTTACCCTACCTATATCTGGTCTGAATAATTTAGCACCGAGTGGTTCTAATTCGAGGACGAAACGTTCCTAAATACTTGGATTTCTTCGTGTAGCTATTATTATTAATTTTTTCTCAACAATTTTTAATTTTTTTGGTACAAACTTCGATCGCTTTATAAGTATTTGAAAGTAATTTGAAGCGAAAACTAGAATAACAAAAGTGTTGATAGCAGTAGAATACAACAAAGTAGTCTTACTGAAAACTGTTACACATGATAGAAACTAAAGAAATAGTTTAAAATGTCGTAGGTAACCTCTAAAATTGTAAAAAGAATTTACATAGATTTTTGTTTTTAAGTTGTTTGATGATATTTTTGTACCTTACACTATTTACTGTATCAAAATCTACGTTAAAGATTTTTGTATCATCACAACAAAGTTCCTTCCCCTTTCGAAAAGAAGATCTTTATTTTCTTGATGTTATTCTGCGACTATTTCGTCTGAATGATGCTATTGTGTCTAAAGTGCTTGTTCCAGAAATTTTACAATGTAAACCCTCCATTAAACAGCAATTTTTGAATGGTGGACCAATTTGAAAGCCAATATTTAGAGTATCATTATGACAAACGTTTCGAAAATCTTAACAAATCAACTTGAAATTTATGTTCCATTTTTGTGACCTCAAATGGGTACCACAATGGATTAAGTTAATATAAATTCTAGCAAAATAAAGATATGTACTCGATTCATTCATCTGTTTCATTCAATAATAATTTCAATAGCTCAGCGAGATAGGAAAAATGTCAAAAATTTCAAATAAATCGATTTTATAGTTTGACCATTGTGCGGGTGGCTGCTCCCGTCCGTACCTTACTACCGTATTAAATCCTATGGGAACGCTAAAAGTACATTAATCTTCATTTGTTGCCAACCACTTCAACTGTGCTTACTCTATTGTAGATTTCGGTAGGTTAATGATGTTGGGATTCAATCGACCGATTTTTTCGTATTCGAAACGGAGACGGAAAATAAAAAGCGCGCACCTCAATTATAGGTATGTATATCTGCAACCAATTTGATCGATCCAATGATATTAAATTCCGTTTAAACTCAAACCTTTATGCCATACCTGTCCTATATACCTGTCCAAACTAATTAGAAAATAAATCAAGGTACTTTTCAAGTACCACTTTTTGATTACAGTACACCTGGTTTGTAATCCTGTTCGATAATCTAAAGATCTTCGCGACTTGAGTTGCTGCATTTCTTGTCTTACGCCAATACCGTATCTGAAAAATGCGAAATTTTGAAAAATTGGACGCAAAAAATTCTTGAGATGTCAAGTGCGACAGTCGATACCTTCTCAAATGGAATCCGCGCGGCTGGTTAATATTTTCAAGCGGAATCCTGTCTCTTTGCATATGTATGAAATTTAGTTGGTGCATCTTGTATCTAGTTACTGTAAATTCAAGTTGGCACAAGTTGTGTAAAGTCAATCTCAACACAGAACGTCAATTTAAATAGGGATTTCGTTATTTATAGGTTTTGCTTTAAAAGTAAAAACAATAGATTTGTCTGAGACATGCCATCGGTTCGTCAAGTCGTGTGTGTATTGCATTTGGCGTGTACTTAGATCGTAATAGCGTTCAAGTAGAATTTCTTGCTTTGAATTTCGATTAAATCCATTGAATGATTAAACCTTAAGAATGCCGAAGTTTTGTTTTGTAGCGCTTCGGCCGGAAGGATACATTGTATGGTTAACCTCGCGAGGTCAAAATATTCAAAACTGAGGGAAGCATTAGGCATAATAAAACAATTACTTTTATAAAATTTATATTAACTTTTGACGTTTATTGTTCGATAACGAGGAAATGGCTAAGTGGAAAAAATTGATGCTTTTTATAAATAACTTTTAGGAATTTTTGAAATGATAAGCGCAATAAACTATTCGAATTTATGACTTTCCATTATGTGATAATGTTCCACATTACAATAGTTCAAATTAAGCTTTTTTCAACTTTATTTGAATAAATTGTTGCTTCCTTTTTTCTCAAATTCTAATTAGTTAAACAACCTAACGCCAGAATTACCATACAAGAAAATTTCAAGATAAAAGATTCGATTTGGTTTATTAAAATGGAATAGTTGTTTGGATTAAGTTTTTTTTTATACTGACATGTTTATAATCACCCATACTTGTTAAATATTTTTTTTTAACTAATGAGATATGAGTCAAAACAGGTTACCCTATATACCTTCCTGAATATAAAATAATTCTAATTGAAATTGTATAAACCGACTATTATATCGCAACTTCTCAAGTTAGAAAAGTAGGTACTTTTTTAAAAGTCTAATTATACAAAATAACTCCTAAATGCTTTCAGGATGCAACGCGATGAAATTTAATACTAGAAAATGTTAACGGACATTTGAATAAATATTTTTCTGAATTTAGAAGTTAGATTTATTTAAATTCGAAGAATATATTATACATCTACATTACACGTTTGAGATTTCCAACATAATATTTTCACTAATTAGAAAAAGAAGTTTGAGATATCATCTCAAAATCATAAATAAATTAGCTGATTGCTGAGTAAGAACATACAACGTAAAACAAACAAGATACAGTGGAAAATACCAAATTCTAGCACACCGAAGAACATGTTACCTAAAACTTTTGACCCATACAATTTATTTCTTTATGATCTCTATCGAAACCACTTTCTGAAACCTTTTGGTGTAATTATTTATGAAGAATTTGGGAACAAATAATCGAAGTAATACATTTCAATTCTCAACAAATAATCAAATTTTTTTACTCACAGTAATTTATACAATTTGTCGGAATTAGAACTGTTTTACTGTAGGTATTCTTCTTCTTAGTGCAATCGTGGTTGCTCTGTAAGTTTACGAATTAGCCATAATTTTTTGATTAAATTCAAGTCACGGCTGTAAGAGTAAGTGATGCAATATATTTATATTAATTTATAATTATTACAACAAACGTATTCATTTTTTGGTTTGTTATTTGATTGATTTCTTACAGTACAGGACTTTATCTTATTTTATTTATGTCATTGATGTGTTTACCAATCAGCATGGTACGCTGGGACATAAATAGTCTTAAACAGTCGACACGTTTTTATTCCGTGAAAACTTTTCAATGATAACAATTGGCAAACATTGTACAAAAACAGGTACAAAATTTTATTTTACTAGAAATTTTTTTCCTGAACAAATAAAAGGTGAATGTGATAAATATTTAAAAGCCTGGTATATCAATAAGACACGGATTAATTGATGGTAAAATGACAAGCTTAACTACACATTAATAGCTCGTGCATTGTGTTAAGTGTCGCCCATTAATATTTGCAGTTCTGATGTAACTTGAGAAAGTTTATCTGAAAACGTAGGTTGGTTACAACACGATTCATCTGAAGAAAAATTGATGATTGTTATATTGATAGAGATGCCAATCGTTTAATGATAGAAAAAGTAAAAACATTTATTGTGATTGTGGATTTAAAACAGAGGAAACCTATTCCGACGCCGTTGTATGTAAATACTTGGAATCCTCTAAAACAGTGGAGTATTCGAAACTATTTAAAGAAGAATTTAAAAAATATGGTTACTTATATAAAATGATTAGTAATTGTGCAATAAAACTGCCCGATTGTTTTTTTGCTTTTTTGATAGATACCTTTTTGAGCTTATTTTGTATAGGGTTTATTGTTATTGTCATCTTATAGATCAACGTTTGCACTCTTATAGACTAAGGTACCTATTTACTTCAAATAAGGCCTGGCATGTTATAAGATCCACTTCTTATATATCAGCTTTTAACAATCTTTAACCAACTTGATAACTATGCATTTAATTCCATCAATCAGTAGAAATAAAGTAAAAATTGAAATTTTAAAACATTGATTTTACTTAAAATTTTAATTGTGATGTAACTGTTATAATTTCGAGAAAACTGACATTATCTAGAATTTGTGTGATATGGTGAGAAGGTTTAATTGAGCCATCCCATGGTATATACTTAAAAATTATATTGTTTATCGCAACTATGTTTTCATCTGATTTTAGGCACAATAGTAAGCTGTAGTTTCGTAATTTTATGTTCGAAATAGCAGTAGACAGTGAACGACCAAGAACTATTTGTAATCATGGAAATGAACATCATTTTAAGGGCCAGTAATCCATTTGCAGAAAGACTGTTAAAAAAGAGAAGAGAGAATCGATTCCTACGTTATACTTTCATTTTTTGCTTGCAATAAAAATTATTTTACAAAATAGATAGATTTTTTATTTTTTCTAATACTTTCCATTATTTTTGTCGTTATCAGTGTAAATCTTTGAGAACTTGTTTTTCCATTTCTTTATGCCATACATGTTAGTGGTTCTTATTGTAAAACGCTGCACAAACGCCATATTAAGTTTTTCTAATAACTCTACTCTCTGCGCTATCGATAATAACATTGATTGTTCGTTTTTGTTTCGTTACTATTATCCACATATTTGCAAGATTTTGTAAGGCGTAATATATTAAGCTCTTTAAATAACTGTTCTGTTAACTGAATACAATAAAATGTTACAGCCATGCTTGCTGAGACTGTTACAATGGTATTATTTCAACTCTGAATTTATGAATATAATATGTAAAACGATTCGGCATTGATCAAAAATGGAGATGTCTTGTTTTACACTGCGCTTGTGTTATTGTACGATTGGTTACATTGTGTATTATTTAATTGGTAGCGGTTTCATTTCATAATACCTACTATCGCCATAATTCATGGTATTAGTTAAATGGCAATCCTCACTGGATTCACGAAACCCATACTCAACACACACAAAAGTTGAATATTTGGATGGGAATCGTAGAAAACAGGCCACTTTTTATAGCTGGAAACCTGAACGGGATAAAATATTTGGATCTATTTAATAACCAACTTATTCCTGCACTTCAACACAATGGGCAGTTAGATCAAAATAATTGGTTTCAAAAAGATGGAACGCCTCCCCATTTTGATAGACGAGTTAGGAATTTTTTGGATGATATTTTTCCAAATCGTTAGATCGGACGTAGAGGATTCATCGAGTGGTGTGCTCGTTCTCCAGACCTTAGATTTTTCCCTTTTTCCTTTGTTAACAGGCTTGCATATTATCAGCAGGTAAACGGCGAGCAATTTAAAGTTTGATAGTTCTAATTTGGTCTTTAATTTGCAATTAATAAAATTAATGGTTCAGAAATTGTGAAGTGCTTTATCTTTTTACTTGTTACAAATAAAGGTACTAAAAAAATAATTTTTATTATAATCTGTACGAATATACAGATTCCATTTAAATAATATAAGTTGAGGATATTTTCGGCTTAACCGTGGCAACAAAAAAACATTCATCAGATGGGTTATGAGTCACTACATCAACCTGCAAAGTTTCATCAATATCGTCTAGTTCCTTTTCAAGATATTTGCTTGGTTCCGTACTTTATACCAACGCTGTATACATATCTCATTGTAACCGTAGGCATGAGATGATGCATTATCATGGTGCAGTACAAACTGCGTCTCTGGAGCTGTAAAATGTGTTTTTCTTGCTACTACTTTTTAATTCTCAATAATTTAATAATTTTTTAATAATTTTAAACAGACCAAATAAAAAAGTGAATAGATTTTGTTTATGTGTCTCCACATAGGTACTTACTTCATAACTTATCAATCGCTAATTGTTACTGATATGCTTCTTTACACTGACGTTATACATACAGCGTGCGTTAAACTTTGCTCCGCTAAACGACGGACGTTGATAAACGACTTTAAAATATCAACTTGTCTCTGATTAGGTACTTATTTCACAAATGACGACTTTTCTCAAGCAATTATTTGTTATTGAATACTCCGATTGTTTCTAAACCCGAACTATAGGTAACACGTGGGAATTCATGAAAGTGTTAAAGGTGAATAAAAATGAATATTCATTATGTCTACGTTGAAGTCAAACTAGAATGTACAATTACCAATTATCACATATTTCTGAAATTTAAATTGAATTTTATCGATTATTAATTAAATGTGCACTACTTTTTGCAACAGGTCAAGGCGAGTATGCCACAATTTGGGTAGACACGTTGCTAATTTGGAAATGCCATTATTGTGTTTGGCGAAAATGAATTTTGCAGTAACTTAATTCTGCGTGATTCTCATCACGTATGATCATCACAGTTATCAGCTTCATTAACTGCAGGCAGCCCCATGAGTGGAAGTTAAAATATTGCGCGCCCAATATTTAATAGTGTAACATTCTCTGTCGGCTACTTTAAAATTCAGCGGCTATTGTTTGTTAAACTTTTGTTATCCGTTACTAATAACCGTCGGTTTTGTCTTTGTAAAATGATACCAATGTAAAAAATTGATTTTTTTGTTTCGAAAATTGCTACACTTGTCACTAAGTTAGAAACGAAAAAGGGAAAAAACAAATTTTTCAGTGAACCAAGCGTTGTTATTGTATTATACACACAGCGCAAGTTTATGGCCACTAGGTGCAGGTCTGCAGAGTTTTGTTGCATTTAAATATGCATATCACTTTTAAATCACGTCCTTTACGGATCAAATTACCGTTAATTATATCCAGGTTGTAATTACCTTCAGAAAATATTTCGAATCGAGAATATTGCTCTAAATTTGTTTCCTCGATGCAACAAAGCAGCAGCGTACAGTAGCATCAGTAATAAATCGGGTTATAAAGACGGCTGTTATCTTTTCAGTCTCGGAGACCAATTGGTTAAAATGCCCCATTAGCGGCTCTGCTGCTACTTACCGGGATCCGTCGATAAAACCTTCACGGATCGATGTTACACACATCACGCCGTTTTCAAACGGTACAGAATTTGACGGTGTCTTAATCTCAAGTCCGAGGCATAAAAGTGCCTCTTGAATTTGTATACAAACTCCTAATTAGGCGTTCGAAGTGATGAGAAACTTGAAATACTTTTCAGATTGAGTCTCTCCGTTTTAACATTTTTCTGCTTCCAATTTAATTTTAAACCATGTCGTTTTTCCTGTCTTAATTTGTGTTTCAAATTAAGAGGAGCGAGGGACGTGTCGGAAAAAAATTCGTGTGTATTTCGAGTAGCTAATAGGATCCAAACTGGCCTCCCAAAAACAAATATCAACAGCTTAAACTGTTAAATATTTCTTCGAGTTATTTTTCGAGACGTAACTCAATTGTACCTCTTTTTTGGTGGATCTAGAATTGAATTCGTGGATCCGTTCGGTTGCGACGTGGTGAACGTATTCGGTCGAAACGGTACCGGTTTATTTAACAAGCATCAGGACCATTGCCTTTCCAAAACACGTAGCTTCACGATTTGGCTAATTGGGACAATAAATTGTTGGTACGGTGTCCACCTTTAATAGGCTGATTGTCTTCGGTCTCATGGCATCTGTTGCTTCATCTGTACAGTTGGCCAGAGCTATCGAAGCCTTCGCAGGCGAAATTTGAAGAAAAAAGGTTTTTTTCCTTTTTTCGTTTGGACCTCTGCAGTTGCTACCGTATCTTCCAGCATTCCTGATGACGACCGATTCGAAAACCGATTTTTTAAATCTCATTTTCGTTTCCTCCCCTGAAAATTCTGATGAAACTCGCCGGGGCGTAAGTGAGATAAAACTAATTAATTAAATTCTCAGAAACATTTCGTGCTTCCCTTTTTATTTATTTTAACTGCATTCGAATTGAAACAATGGCAATTTATAACGAGAAAATCTGTTTAGCGTCGCCCGGGACGATCGTGTGCGATAGAAGAGCACGAAATGCGGCCACGTAAGCGAAAAATTAATTAGAAAGTTGTGTAATTCCAAGAAGTAATTTCACAAATTGCCGTCTACACTTTTAATTTACGTGGAGTTTATTGTGAACTTTTAAGAGAGGAGGATGCCGTTGGTGAGTGCCGTCTTTTTCTGTGTCATTCCGAGATGTTTATTACGTTTGTCTTTTATTGAATGGCTTGTAAAACAGGGTAGGGCAGTAGCTACTTGTAATTATTATTCAATATACACTACGTCTTTTAATTGGCTGTTATCTTACGATGGTTTCCGTCCTTGTTCACATTTCAGCCGTCTCTTTTTACTTTATTTTTCAGCTACATACCCGGTGACGAATTAATTTTACTTTTTTTTTCTTTCTTTGATTTATTGGGACGTGAAAGCGGCCGTTCAATTATTATTTTTTTATGCCGTCGTTTTTAATTGCGAAAAATGATGTTCTCAACGATCGTTACTGTTCAGTTTGCGCAGTTACAGATCATAATAGACGGGACGTGGATCAAAAAAAAAGCGGTACGACCGTATCGGGAAAACGTAAAATACAATTTAGAAAAGCAATTTGTATCATTAATTAACAAATTAACATTTAAATTATTAATAGTCGGCATACCGACCGCGTTATAAATTAGAACCAGTAGCTCCTAGAGAGGTTATGTCAAGCAAACGGCCTTTTTTAATTAATCGCTTTTCTATAAATATTTCGACATTTTTTCCTGTGCGCTGGGAATCGAAAAATTAAAGCAATACATAATTAATTTATTCAATTAAATAATTATTTTGTACAGTTAAATCATAAAAAATTAACAAATTTCTCAATATTTACAAACTTTATGATTGAATTAATAAAACACTCGCTGTATTTTTATGACTACATTTCAGTCTTATGATTTAAATTTCGCACACAAATTTTTATCCCTTTGTACAATTCGAGGCGTTTATCACAAATTTTATTGCGAAATGTTGATCATGGAAATCGTTGAATGGGGGAATCCGCCGAAATGTGGGGGCCTGTGCACCATAGCCGCCAGAAACGGTGACATCGGTGCACCTGGAAACAATCCGAAGGTGGGCGGTAACAGTGGCCTTGCCGCCAACCTCAACTTCTCCAATTCGGCTTCTTGCAACCGCTTCGCTTTCGCTCTTCTGTTTTGAAACCATATTTTGACCTAAAGTGAATTTCGAATAAATTAACTGTTAACTTGTTGTTTCTTATCTAACCAACTGCATATTTATTATAATGGCCAACGTAAAGGGATGAATGCATGCAATTTTCTTGCTTGTTTATAACTACCCATTATCGAAGCTATCAGATTAATTTACAAATGTACGATCTTGAGTCCATATTAAATGGAATTTGTGTACGTATCTCTGGTAATTCAGAGGACCTAAATCGGCGTACAGTAAGTGAAATTCATTCGTTATTTATTGCGAGGTGTGTGCCAAGACTTGATATGCAATTCTGATATAATTACGCCTTATTCTAAAGTATTTGGGTAATTTGAAGAATTTATAATTGAGTAGGGCGTCTTTCATAAATTATGTCGCAGGTTTAGACGGGGGAAAGGGTTAGCGGAATAGTGACAGTTTGTGACAGAGGATAGTTTTTTTTTTTAAACGTTGCATCACAAAGCGTAAATTGGAAAAAAATTAACCGATTGCGATATCGATTTGAAATTTGAAATTTTGATTAACAATAAGTTTATAAAGCTTCCATAATTTTTTTGGTTGAAATACAAAAATTCTTATTTACAGAATTTGAACTCAAAGTTACAATCACTTCTTGAAAGTACAGAAATGGGAAAAAATTTAAGAAAAAATATCAACCGATTGAAATATCGATTTGAAATTTGAATGTTCGATAAGCAATATGTCTATAAAGCTCTCAGAATTTTTTTGTTCAAATACAAAAATAGTGATTTATAGAATTTGAACGCATAGTTACAAACGCTTATCAATAGTACAAATATGGGGGAAAATTCGAAAAAAAATTAACCAATTGAAATATCGATTTGTAATTTGAAATTTGAATTAACAATAAGTTTATAAAGCTTCCATAATTTTTTTGTTGAAATACAAAAATTCTTATTTACAGAATTTGAACTCAAACTTACAATCACTTTTTGAAAGTACAAAAATGGGAAAAAATTTGAAAAAAGATATCAACCGATTGAAATATCGATTTGAAATTTTAATGTTTGATAAACGATATGTTTATAAAGCTCCCAGAATTTTTTTGTTCAAATACAAAAATACTGATTTATAGAATTTGAACGCAAAGTTACAAACCCTTGTCAATAGCACAAATATGGGGGGAAATTCGAGAAAAACCTAACCAATTGAGATATTAATTGGAAATTTGAAATTTTGATTCACAATAAGTTTATAAGGCTTCCAAAATGTTTTTGTTGGAATACAAAAAATTCTATTTACAGAATTTGAACTCAAAGTTACAATCACTTTTTGAAAGTACAATAATGGGAAGAAATTTGAAAAAAATATCAACCGATTGAAATATCGATTTGAAGTTTGAAATTTTGATAAATGATATGTCTTTAAAGCTCCTAGAATTTTTTTGTTCAAATATAAAAATACTGATTTACAGAATTTGAACGCCAAGTTACAAACACTTGTCAAAAGTACAAATATGAGGAATAATTCGAAAAAAACCTAACCAATTGAGATATCGATTTGAAATTTGAAATTTTGATAAACGATATGTCTATAAAGCTCGCGGAATTTTTTTGTTTAAATACAAAAATGCTAATGTAAAGAATTTGCACTCAAAGGTACAATCACTTGTCAAAGGTACACAAATGATGAAAACAATATAATAATATAATATAATATAACAAATAATAGTTTCACAAATCTTCAGTAATTTTTATTTCTGTGCAAAACGAGACTCGATTGTAAATATTCATTTTTCATTGTTCGTGCGATTGTTACACGAATGGGAATCCGCACCTTTCATTAATTGTATTTACCTTTATAGTTGAAAATAATTTGCTTCTGTGACGTGACTCACGTGGAGGAGGGGGGTGCTTGGCACGGTGTGACACCATGTGACATGAGGGTGGAGGTCAAATTTGACAAAAAACCTGCGACATCATTTATGGAAGCCGCCTAGTTCAATTTTAAAAAATAATTGCATCAAACTAGGATACATTGGTTTAATTGATTTTTATTTTGAGAAAGAAAATTAATTTGTTATAATCATGAACACAAAATCTTGAAGATAATTTTGTGTAATTAATTATTATTTCACTATACAGGTATTTCATAATTTTGTTAGAACACTTTGAAGTAATTGTTTAACAGTAAAATTAAGCTCAGGATCTCATGAATCTGTGCAAAACGACAAACTACGCAACCTTAAGGCGTTCGCACTTAACATTTTACTTTTTTACAATTTATGTGATGTTTCCTCCAAGACGGTCAACGTTTTTCGTCTGACTTGCGATTCTCATGCGTTTATTTGTGGCTCTTTTTTTGTCAATCTCGAGGTTACAATTTGAAATCGAAATTTAGCAAAATGGCATTCAATAGGTAATATTTTTATATCTTCTAGTAAAAATTTTAATTTCAATTAGTTCAGTATTGTTAAGGGTGATTTATTATGTACTAATAAAAAATTTACCAATTAAAAAAGTTTGATTAGAACTGTGGTAAGTTCATTTTATACGTTTGCTCCAATTTGTGTTAAAAGTATAAGCAAATCAAAATAAAATACCTAATTATCTGCACTTCGTAACTTCTGCCATCAAATTTTCTTAATAAATGAAAACTAATTCTCTTCTTTAAAGCCAATAATTATTGTTAATGACAAGGATATATTTAGAAATCTTTAGAAGTGGGACGGCCCGACTAACTAGGGTTGTCTTCTCTCCAGCCCTTCACGAACTAAGTAATTAAGTATAATTAACTTTCAACTAAACAAACGTCTTAAACGTCTCGGGTTCTAGGCTACAATTAACTAGAATTACCTTTAATTCTAGCCTTCTATTTAATGTTCAACAGCTCTGTTTTACCTTTATGTGTATTTTCGTTGTTTAAAAATATGTTAGGTAGGCTTTTTCATTATGATATATTACATGTGATATTAACACTGTGTGTTGATAGTATTATGGTCATTTTAATGGACAATATCCAAATACCCGGTATATATCAAATTGTTTTTGAGAACTCTGGAGACGTTTTCAATGCATTTTATACCCCATAACGAATGTTGTAATGTCACTTCACTGAGGTTTGACTGTTTTGGTGCAGCAACTCCGCTGGACGGTACTTACTTGCGTTTCTGTTAATCGCAAAGAGCTGGAGAATTCGGCTCTTTCGGCAATGCTCAAGTATTGCTTGTCACGAAATTTTTTCTCTAAAGCCATTAACTGTTGGGTCGTAAAAGGGGTTCGCGGTTTCCTGTTCGGCTTATGTTTTCGTAGAGCGCATCGTACGACAGGGTTCGGTCCAGGATTCGTCACCGCGTTCGCTAGAAAAATAGAATAAATGTTAATTAAAAAATGATAAGGTTATCGTTGTGACGTTAATTAAATTGAATTTAAAATTTATGGTCTGATGTGTAATTTTTCAGTAGACTATCCTAATTAGATTTGTTATGATGAAATCGATCTTTATTAAATAAATATCCCCATTTTAATGAGACAGCCGAGAGCTTGTGATCGTGTCTGCGTAATTAACTTAACATGCTGTGGAAATCGCTCAAAATAATAACCATGAAATTGCGAAAAAGTAAATCGAACGTCAATCAATTTCAATCACGGCGCGAATTTTTTGCATTCAAAAAATCGCAGAAAGATTTGAAATAAATACATTATCTGGAATTTATGCCTGTAAACGTCGTACCCATCATATTATGATTGGTTACTGGAAAAGGCTTCACAAACCGTCATTTCAAATACTTTTTCCAATAGAGTCATTTTGAAATGTTGCAGGTGGAATACTAAATCGCGCGGCGATTTTTTTAAATTATTTGCTCCTCATTCTAGTAGACCATTACCACGACTCGACTCCAATTAAAAACAGTGCGTAGGCCTGAGTGGAAATATTAATTACTTCATTAGCGCTATAAAAATCCGTTTCTAGGTTCGAATTCCCAACAACGTATTACAAGATTCAGTGGCATTTTAAGCGCACGGAAGTGGATCGCCAAACCTATAATTATTTAAAAAAGAGCGATTAGCTGGAAAGATTTATCGGTCGTTTACAAAACTGCCTCCATTAGCTTTCCAGAACTGTTAGAGTTGTCAGAACAAATGTGATTTGCTCTAAAGTCATTGATTTATTAGATAATTTTGCGTAACAGACTCAAATTAATGTTCTATGCTCCAACTGACGATAATAGTTCAGGGCAAAAATTAAAATTTTGTAGAAAAAGATTTCTTCTATAAAATTTGATTAATTTTAGTTACTACCATCGTTTTCAGAACACAGGCAGAAACACTCGGCTGTGTGTTTTACTACAATCATATTGAATAAAACTTAAAATTTAATGGAATTTAGTTTAATGGAATAATTGAAATTCGTTTTATTGAAATTTACAGTACATTTACAACCTTCCCTTCCGGTATTGCGATTTAGACATAGGTAATCAATTTGGGAGTCATCTGAGGTAAATTAAATTATTACTAAAACTTCATATATGTGTAAGTATAGATTTTCTTTCTTGCGCAATGTTCCACTAATGTTGGAGTGATTGGAAAGTTACACAAATTTTGTTCTAATTGGTCACTTTAAAACATTTATTGGTATTTATGAATAGCGAGCTTAATATGGCTTTAAAATGTTTAATTTGACGGAATCAATTAATTTCCATGATTTACAATCAGTTTCAAAAATTATTTTTAATTGCCACGCTTAACTTAAATTATTTTCACATTGTTATAAAATTAGCGTTTATTAGTTGCATTTAATGTCTTACAGGTCATTTGTACGTTTTAGTTAAAACCAGATACAAAACAAAATGCACTACTTAAACTATTGTGGCACTGGCAGTGATAGTACAGTTTAAAAAAGACTAAAAAATCAAACATAGTCGAGAAAGAAATTGACCAGGCCCAACGCAGAGACGTGGCTGAAGATCTCGACAATCGAAAAAACCAGAAGAGGAATTTCTTCTGAAAGAGTAAATACATCAGGAGGCTAACCACTAAACAGCTTCCCAGTAACAGATTTATCAACGGGGCATTAAATCACTATAGTCCATTTTTAAACCACAAGGAGCATTAGAAGGCTATAAAATTATTGTTTCATTTAATTAAGTTGGCAATAATGACATAATCTGTACAATTTTGTCAGAATCACTTATATATTACACAATATAATATAATCTTAAACCGGCAGATGTAAAATGCCAATGTCAGTGAAATATTACTAACATACAAAGTTTCAAGATCTTTAGAAAAAATGCAATTGCTGTATTAAATAAGACTAAAAGTTTTTGATGACGTTTTGTAATGTTGATAAAAGTCAAACGTTTGGAATTTGGTTTAAAATTATTAATATAAAAAAGTAATTGAATTAGAAACTTGCGAAGCTATTTCAGAAAATTTACGTTGGGTTGGACCAGCACAATCGTCAAGTCAGACGTTACCTATGGCTCACGTTGTATACCCTAGATCGTTAGAAATAAATTGGTGAAATTTTCTTTATGGCAAATATGATCTATAGAGGAAGATTCAATAAAATAAAACTCTAACTAATACTAATTCTGAGCTTCTCTTTTATCCTACGAGACATGAGTTTAATAGCCTTTTCGCATTAAATCTCTTACTAACGCAGATTTTAAAAATTAAGGATTTTGGTAAATATATCTTATTAAGTGTGCCAAATACTTGAAAGAAAATGGCCGTAGGAAATCTAATTATAAAAATAACTCATCAAATTATTGCATCTAAATGGATTTAAAATTTTAGTAGCCAGCGTTCAACCAAATGGAAAAATTTGTAACAATTTATCTACGACTATTTGATAACACATGTATTAAGCATCCAGCTGTCAATGTAAACACCTGCTGATTATTACCCAATGTTGATTGCACTGTTGGCTGAATTATAAAACAGATATAGTGAGGTTCTGATCTATGAGTGAAACGGCAGCGCCAGATTTTTTAAGAGGTTTTAAGAAGTTGTAGGTGAACGTTTTATTAAAAAAATTGTAGCTAAAATATTGTATTGAGCTCATTATTCAAAATACTATTATTACTAATTATTTAGAAAAACATGGAAAATGACGTTTGAAAGTTGACACTAGGCGACGTCAACTAACTGGAATATACATTTACACTGACATAATGTTCAAACAACCGACTTGCTACCGATTTTGTTGAACACTCGTTACCATACGATTGAAAACTTTTATGTGTTCTAGATAGCTATGAAATTATTTATTATTTATGTTGGCACTAAAATTGACATCACGATACTACATTTAACAATTTAAGGTTGTATTAATAACATCACCTTAAATAGGGTATGACTATAACCACTCCATTCTCCAACTTCATGAAAATAACTCTTTATAAAAGAAGAACAATGTGTTAAGAATTAAACATTCTGTCAAAACTGTGTAGGTTGTATTAGGTATTAAGTACGTTTACACATCACTGCCAATATAAATTTACAAAGAAAAGAATTTCATAGCATTCTAAGACAGGTGTACAATTTTCCAATCATACCGTATTTTACACTTTTTATGTATAATTTGTTGATCTTTCTTGATCATATAATATCCAGGTAGATGCTGATTACTATTATTTAGAACCTAATGTATCATGTACCTGACAACCCAGAATTAATTGTTTAAGAAAATTACAATAAAATCGCCGTTTACAAATTTCCCCGTTATGAGTGTAAGCTTATCAAACCTATCGGAAATCCGCCACCGCCAGAACTAAATGCATTGCAAGGCGGCGGATTGAATAAATTGTTGCCGATTTTAAAACAGAATTCCCCATTCATCGTCAACGATACAATTTAAATAAATAAATTTTTAAAACAAATAAATGCAAATAAATAAAGCAAGAATAGCGACTAACTGAACTGAACGTTAACGAACGTTATTTGTTAAATATCATCGGAAATCGATTTAAATTCGGTCTACAGTAAATTAATTTTTTTGAAACTGTAAAATTTTATGGAAAATAATTTGTACCTTTATGCCAACCTGTAAGTCGTTTCCAATTAATTAATAACCGTATAAACGTCAATAGTGTGATTCATAAATTTGTTTGCCTGTCTGGAAAATATTATATTATTCCGGTCAGTTTCTCATATCGATATGAACGAATTTCATTTTAAATTATTCAAATTTCTACTAATATTTCTAGAACGATTTGTTATAATGAACTGGTACAATTTAATGATATTTTATGTACTGTAATCGTTGTTTAACTAAGTTAATTAATTTTACAAACTGACCTTCTGTCAAAAGTATTTTAGCAGCTCTTCAGTCAAATGTCAAAAAGTACAAACGGTGGGATTTTACATGTATAATCATACGATACGCCATCTGCATAATGTCTCTTGACTTTTAAATAAATGATCTACAATTTTTAGAGTTTTTGATGCTGTAAATACAATTTATATATTCACTCATCAGTTTTCCAAAGCACCTTCAAAAAACTTGTGCAAAGGACCAAGAAACTAGATTTAATGTTTATGTTAAGAAATGACATATTCGCAAATAACTGCCGTGCCATGGGAACAAAAAATTATATTGTTTTTTGATATCTTGTAATAAAAAATATTTTAAGTTCAAATATTACTAGTAGGTAGCAGAAAAAATTGTATATACACCACGGTGGGAAGTATTATTTATCATAACCTTCGGGCGCTACATCCTTCGGCGCTGCGCGCCTGAGGATCCAAACGCAGCTCTCAGGTTATAAAAATGCACTTCTCCACCTAAATGTATAATTATCTATTTCTGTCTGCCGGCCGGTAAAAAAGTAACTGCAAGCGTGATGGCTAATAACAACTGTCAAATTTTCTACTCGTTGCCAACCACAAGAAATGTAATTTCTCTACCATCAAAGTATTGAAAATTTAATTTGATTTTTAACAAATTTAATCATTTTCTAACCCAAAAAATCGTGTGTATCACGCAGACAGAAATTATTTTTGAGATTACTCGAATATACAGGACGCGGGTAGCGCCTTGGCCTGCAAACCATATCTACTGGCACTCGCAAAAAGTCACTTTATACAAATAAGTATTTAAAGCTTGTCATAACTTACTGTGTGGAGAAGGTGTCCTAAAAAGAGGCGCGTGATGTCCAACCCACGAAAAGGGCCACTGATGAGGCCCGGACGACGTTAACAGTGACGGAATCGAAGGATGAAGGGGTTGCGGAATAACAACGGAATGTGACGCGTTCGGGCTTCCGCTTTCACGGCTCTCCAATTCGTCATTATCGGTCGTATCGTCGACTTTTATGTGTTCTTCGGTTTCGTCCAAGTTGTCGTCTAAAATTTCGATCCGATCCCTCGAACGGTCGTCGACGTCGACGCGCTCGTCATTTTTGCGCGACGATAGCAGCGATTCGACGCTGAACGAAATTTTTGACTTTATGTTCAATTCAGATTTGGTCGAATCTTCCATTCCCAGACGGATCGATAGTGCGCACCATGAAAGAAGTATCCAAATTTTATGTCATTTTGGCGCCGTCTTCACTCAATTAGTGCTCCATGGTATGGTAATTACGAAGTTGGTCACGTCGCGCATATATAACAAAACACCGGAAACTGTTGTTTTTTTGCGGTGTGGTTTGATACAGTTGTGGTGGTCGACTGAACAGTTGCGCGTTTGTAAGTAGAGGGACCATACCGTTAAGGGCGGAGCGATTGGTATCTTCAGTTTACGCCCTCTCATTACCGACTAAATATTGCTTGGGTCCTCCGTGCGCGCGGATATGTGGCTACGCGTTAACCCTTTATTGTGTGTCTATTTGTCACAATTTTTCCGTAAAATTTCGCGTCGAGGAAGGGTAAAAAAATTCTTTCACCATATGCAACATGCGCCATATAAGCATGTCACGATGGCTTAACAAGGCGAGCAAAAACGTGCTCTTCCAGCTCTTTCTGTTGGCTTAAATCTTCGATAATACCATTTCATGAGTCACTTGAACAGCTGAGCGATAGCATTAAATTGATTTTATTATCCCTTCTCCGTGCATGTTGAACCAATCGTTGCGGGGAAAATGAAAACGTGCGAGGCGGGTATGGCATACCCGAACTGCCAATCACCAGGGTTTGTTTTACAAGGAAGGAAATATGGTATAGTTCCATTCGAAAGTATCCACTTTTATTGAGCACCCTGTAATTGTTATTTTTTGCATTTTTGTCCTTTAAATCTATTCTGTTTGGTGGAAGACTATTTGAAAAATGGGATGATTAAGTTATGACGCTTGAATAATGAAAGGCAAGGCAGTGCATGTGGACCCTGGCTTTGGAATATATTACACGATGACATCTTTAAAATTGAATGTTCGGATAAATGTGAAATCATTGGCTTTGTTGATGATACTGTATTAATTATAAAAGCAGAAACTATAAAGGAAATTGAGCAAATTGCTAACGATACAGTAACACACACATATCTATCTGGCCTACAAATAATAAACTAACATTCAATTAAAACAGAAACCACACTATTTACTAGAAAACTAAAATATGAATTTACCCAAATTTAAGTACTTAGGGATAACTTTCGACTCCAAATTATGATTCCAAGAACATTTTTTATACTTAAAATCCAAAATTAACCCAATTCTAAATTTTTGGTATTAATATATTGGAGCAATAGTTCCCATTCTCACATACGGATGTACAGTATCTATGGAACCATGCTATAAATACTAAATATAATTTTAACATTTTTGAAACTATTCAAAGAAATTTTTGTAAAAGGATTACTAAATCATATAGAACGATATCAAGTGATGTACTGGACATTATTGCTGGTATTAAGCCAATACAGTTTAGAATACCTAAAGGAAATCGCAGTCCATTAAAAAAAAATACAAACAGACCTCTGGTACGACCTTACTTGGATATAATGAAATTAAACATAAATCAAATAGAAAAGGATATAAATTACTACGAAATAAAAGATTTTAGAAAAACAATAATAACTTCGTTAGAAATTACAACGGATTACATTTTTTATATATCGTTTACCAAGACAGTTCATTCATTGGGGGCATTATTCGTACTGCACTACAACACAATAAAATATAAAAAACAATATAAAATACATTACTTATGCACAAACACTCAAATTGAATTATACATAATAAATGAAAATTTAACATACCTACATAATACTTCACATTAAACGATACAATAATCATTCATTTACACGTCGATTTTTGTTTTTAATACTGCATCTTTTTTGATATTTATACTTTTACGATCGTCTTTGTTTTCGCACTATGACGTCATCAATATTTTTTTTAAATTGCACTCTATATTTTTGTTCGCGAATTTGGATGCAGCGCATTTTTCTGAGTACAAAAACGTCAAATTCGTATGACCTTGAAGAGGAAAGTTTTTGACATAATCAGTCTTAAAGTTTCAAAAATTTATGATAAAATTCTTAGAGTAGACCACTAATAATATCATCAAGGAAGCGCTGGAAATCGAGCAAAACATTCAATTGTGTGTTTATTTTGTTTTTTTGATTGTTGATACTTGTCAAGTACAGTTTCAAAGCTTGAAGAATGGCGCGTTTAACTGAGAAACAACGAATAGAAATGTTGATGATGGTAGGATATGACGATAATACTCGAACACAAGCTGAAGTTTGCGAATTTTTCAATGATAAGTACCCGGAGAAGCCTATTACACAATCAGTAGTTAGTAAGATGGAGAAAAAGTTTAGAGACTTTGGCCACGTAAGAGACAATTACAAAACCAACCATGGTACATTTCAAGAAAGTACACAATTGAATGTATCGCTCGATTTACAAGAAAATCGTCACAAATCAAGTCGACAAGTAGCTGCAGAACAGTCACTAACAATAAGTAAATCTTCTGTTCTAAAATATTTACACAAGAACAAATGGCACCCATACAAAGTACATTTTGTTGAGGAATTTATTGAAGACGATCTCGACGGCAGATTAGAATTTTGCGAAATAATGATGGATAGATGCAATGCCAACCCGGAATTTTTACGTAAGATAGTTTTTTCCGACGAGTCAACATTTTGTTTGAATGGTTCGGTAAACAGGCAAAATTTTCGATATTGGGCACAAGAAAACCCACATTGGAGAATGGAAAGTCATACACAAAATGACATAATACCTAGTGTAAGTGCACTCTATCTGAATAATGAAAACCCAAATATACCGGCAGATTCAATATGGTTCCAACAGGATGGAGCTCCCCCACACTATTCGAGAACAATACGAGAATACCTTCATAATATTTTCCCAGATGGATCGGAAGGATAGGTTTTATCGAATGGCCAGCTAGGTCTTCAGATTTAACCCCATTAGATTTTTATCTATGGGGTTATCTGAAATCTAAAGTCTACTTCTATAAACCTGAAAAATAAGCACGCAATTGAATGTTTTGCTCGATTTCCAGCGCTTTCTTGATGATATTATTAGTGGTCTACTCTAATGATTTTTTCATAAATTTTTGAAACTTTAGGACTTATTATTTCGAAAACTTTCCTCTTCAAGGTCATACGAACTTGACATTTCTATACTCAGAAAAATGTGCTGCATCCAAATTCGTGAACAAAAATATGGGGTGCAATTTAAAAAAATTATTGATGACGCCATAGTGCGAAAACAAAAGACGATCGTAAAATTATAAATATCAAAAAAGATGCAGTTTTAAAAACAAAAATCGACGTGTCCGAGCGTTTTTCCAAAAACCAAACCCATGAATTTTAAATGAATTTATTCCAACCCACGCGTCCTCACTGTATAATAAAAAATTCTTCATCGATCACTTTAAACTTTCATATTCAAAAAATAAATGATAAAATTAAAATTCATTTGTTAAATTCATCATCTTTAATAACTAATTCTCATCGTATCAATTCATTTGATAAATATACACTATACAACGTGTCCCAGAAATAATGTCATTAATTTTAACCAGTGATAAAACTCGTCAAATCCAAGAAATTTTTTAAATAACTTTTTGGTGTAAACGTTTTGATTAACAAGTTAAAATAGTTGACAGATTTGACTCTTATTTCGTTACCCGCCTATGGATAATAATGCTGAATGTTAAACACCGATAAGCGTTGAACAAAAAACCAATGCAAGAAAACATTTCCTGCTTTTTAGTTCTGTCGACGCACCAACTCATTAATTTGACCGTTGCTGTTATTGTAAAGTTCTGGAATGCAAATTGAAAAATGCTATGGTAATACATAAATGAAATAATTTGAGTCCTTGTCAAAGTTTTACTACCAAAAATGGTATGTTCAAAATAATTGTTACAAGCATTTACAAGTCACAATAACAAAGACTAGATGTGCGGCGGGTGGTTTAAATAAGTAAGTATAAAAATTATTTATTATAAAACGCACATACCTTGAATATCCCATGAAAGATAATTTTTTATGCAGTCAGCAAAAACTAATATTCACGATCACCGTCAGTGATTTATCAAATCCAGGCGGCTCGTCAATTTCAGGGAGGGTAAAATGCCTAAACAAAATTGCGATTTCGAAAAAATGGTACATAAAAAAAATGTTTGTTTTGAGGAGTTCTATTACGGGTTAAAATAAATGACATTATTTCCGCGACACGTTGTATACAATAAAACAAAAGTTGAAAAAAATAATGAATGAAGGGTGGAACACAATTTGGATAAACACAAACAAAGCATCTACCACAAAATAATTTTTTCCTACAGTTAATCACAGAACACAAAATACTACATTTCAACCAGATTTTTACATAACACAATTCATAGCGGGTCATGGGAAATTAAATGCATACCTCTTTCGATTTAAAATAAAACCAAATCCTCTTTGTGAAATTTGTAGTGTAACTGATGACATCCATCGTAGGATCAACAATTGTGTTAAATGTAATGAACCCCAAAATAAGTTAAACTTTTATAGGGTTTATTATAAATTAATGAATAGCGATAATTTTGAAGCCTTGCAAATCTTTTGTCACGATATTATGAAATAAAATCAAAATTATAATTTATTTTAAAATGTTCTTATAGTTATGTTATTTATAGAATTAAATTAAATGTTAATTTAAATTTAATTTTAAATTACGTTAATTTAAAAAAAAATGTTATTTGTTAATTAAGTTTATGTTTTTATGTTATATTGTTTGTTTTATAATTTAAACTGAGATGGCACCTTTAATAATCCATTCAATCCATTCAATAAATATAATAATTGTTATTTTTGGGCCGAAAAAATTCCTGGAGGGTTTTAAAATTCAATTACCTAACAAGGTTAAATTAACGAGATTAGACCACCCTGGATGGGGCGCGGAGGTACCCTACGGAGGAAACATTGTCAAACAGTTAAGGGATTTACTTGTTGACTGACGTGCTCTGAGGATTGTTTGACAAGAGGATGTGTTAGAATCGATTAGCTTGCAGCAGGTAATCTCTCTTGGGAAAAAAATCGCAGTTAAGATACGGACCGTTTTTATATTACAATTTGCATTTATTATTAGACATTTAAACTAATTTATACTCGCGTTGTGTAAAGTTTAATGGGGTAAAAACATTAAAAAGGCATTCCGTTATTACCTTTTCCTGCTTCGCTAATGTTTTTAAATTTCTCGAATTAAATGTAGCAAAAAGTTCTTTTTATTAAAACTGAAAAAAATCGCGCCGTTATCATCGCTCAGCGTAGTCGATCGTAATTGTATGATTCTATATTCAAATGATGCAATATACGAGTGCAATAATGGAACGACGAGCTTATCGCGCTTTTAACGATGTCATTCACGGTTATCGTCGCGAAATGACTTTTTTTTCGCCGCCTAATTCCCATATATTAACCGGGCGATAGATTACCATCGCATTTTTACATTTTGTAATTCCGTCCCGGCCCACAAAAGGGAACACACACCTAGCCCGTCTCTCGAGACTTCAAACACCTGTCAAAATTAATCTCATAAGGCACGCGCGCCTATTTTTTCCTGAATATACCCGGAGAATAGATTAAATCCTTCTTGACAATTTCAATTTCCCAATTTTGGGGCAAACTTCCAAAGTCCGATTAAATGAAAAATAATTTGAACAATCTTATCATATATTGGTACAGTTTCGTTTTTCAATCCCCAGTGCGCTATTAGAATTCGGCAGTTTATAAGGTGTAATTTAATATTTAAGAATTTCATTTTTGCTACCTGCAAAAATCTCCCAAAATGATTTTGTTAAGTAGATGATAATGGGGAAATCAAAATAGCTGCTGCAATAAATAGGTTGGTGCAGTAAATCTAACATGAGTTTAAAAACGTCAGAGCCAGCACTAATTGAAGGGCTCCGAGCAACAAGGTTATATGCCACATGAAGTTAATTTTGAGATGTTAAAGATTCTATTAAATCCCAAAATAAAATCTGATGATTTTTATGACATTTAATATCATAACAAATTTGTAATGATGATATATTTAACTATGTTGAGTTGGTTTTTAGTATAAATGAAATGAAAAACTGTAATTTTAATTATTTATTACAAAAATTGTGGCTTGTGCCCTTTTTAATAAAAAATAACATTATATTTTTTTATAAATTAGTTTTCATCTTCACTATCGTCTGAAAAATTGTTGTCCAAATTTTCGGGTTCATTATCTGTTACCTCCTGAGTGGCACTTCCTGGTTCAGCTCCAGCAACCCCTATTTCCTGATAATAATAGTGATACACTGAAGGAATGACGGGAATTAGTTGTGCCAGATTTGGATTCAGTGAAATCGAATTATTATACTTACACATTCAATGATGGTAGAGATATACGATATGACCGATGAAATTTACAATAAAATATTTTGAGAAAAACTACACATGCCACATAAAAAGTTTAAATTACCTGTTCAGACTCATCTGATGAATGTTTTTCACTACTTTCGGATTGCATATAATCCTTGTCTAATGGGCGGTTCAGACGTTCAATAATATTGAAGAAACTGGAATATTGACAATATATATTGAACGTCTGAACCGTCCATAACACACAATCATCAGAGTCGAAATCACAATGTTTATTATTGTTTTCAATATTAAAATTTAATTTTCTCTTGACAAAAACATAAGATCACGATGCCGACATCATGAATTTACTTGTGGCTTGTGCTGTTATGACACAAATATTTTTGCATATAGAGGACCTGTAGAACATTACACAGTGGTGTGTAGCATACATAAATCAAATTTACTAAAAGTGTGGCATGTAGCCCTCCAATTAATGCACTGAAAAGTGTAAGAGAAAAACATTATCAAAACTTGCAAAATAGTTATTCGATGAGAGAATGAAGCAGCTAGAAAAACATTAGAAAAATGTTACAAAAGATAGTTACAGTATACAAAAATTAATTTTTCAAAACTCTCAATATTTTCTATGTGGATTACAGACAAATTGCCAGAATTGGTTGTACCTATCATAATGAAAGAAGTGGTTGATGAACAGGCCATAATGCCAAAGAAGATGAAAGAAGAACAAGAAGAAGTAATAATTTATTATTTTGATAACTACTAGCTGGGTATTTTGTATATTTGATTAGAGATCATGTGGAGAGGATAAATAAAGATTGACTAGCGAAACGAATAAAGGCCTAAATTCTCAACACAAAAAGGACAATAAGACGGGCACAACCGATTTCTTAGGTTTCAATTAAGCCTTTGTATCTTCACTTTTATAAATGTTGCTACAGTTTTTCCACAAATTCTGAAAAATCTTAGATGACTACTTGAGTCAGGCCTTTGAATTACTATAGGTGAATTAAAAAAGGTAAAGTAATTAATAAATAAATAGATACAATACAATTTACTTATTCGATTAATTTAATTTCTGAATTCACTTCTAAATTATGATTGTAGATGGGAGCACCTTCTTATTAATATTAATGATATTTACATTTTTTAAAATCATGACGACTGTAAAAACTGTAAGACACAAAATAAGAGTTCACAATTTAATTATGGTTAGATTTAGTAATTATCAAATGTTCCACGAAAACATATATAATCTTTTATGGTTAATTAAAGATATCAGCGCCACAACATACATGTTAAACATGACGACCTACACTTCTTTTTGATTTGATTTAATAAAATTGTTAAATCTAAAACCAAACAACATTTCTTTAATGTTAAATAATTTTCAAAATTAAACAATACCTACAAGATCAATATTATTACTTAGGTAAATATAAATATGGAAGAGAAGAGGAGTGAAAAAGGAAATAAATATTTATACGTGTTGCCGTAAAATCCGATTAAACCTATTGAGGATTCTCGTGTGAGGGAAAACTTGAGTAAATATGTTTTATGTTAAATATGGCCAAATATTTTTTAATGTGTTGCTCATCTTTTTATTATTGTAAATCTAAATTTCGTTAATTTTTATTGTAAAGATTTAATTTGGACCAATGGAGAAAAGCAACCACCACAGGAAGACTTCTTTGAAAATCAAAATTTTAATTTTAGATCGCTTAGCAAAGGAAGAGAGAAAGATTTTCATTTAGGCGAATCTACTGTCAGAGTAATTAGTAAATACCACGGTACGCACGATTCCCCACCGCGCACCATTGCCCCACTCTTCTCTACACACCTATGCAAATAATAAAAGGATTTTTAAAATAATGCCGCTATCGAGGTTTCTAATGATTCTTTAAAATGCCATGTTTAAAATGATTAACTAATAACTAAACAATCCCTACTGTAAATTTAGATAATATAGAGTTGACTATAAATCCTTCTTGATGAAATTTCAGTTTCCCAACTTTATGCCACCACTAACGGTACCCCATTTATTAACAATAACCATAACCATTGGTCCCCCGATAATAATGAAAATCGCGAATCCCATTGGTCCACATTTATTTATACACAATCAATGGCGTATGTGCTAATTTGATATTAAACGCTTCGGAATTGTGGTGCATTTTGAGATGACAGTGCGAAAGCGACCGTGAAGTTTTGTAAAAATTGAAAAGGACCCCGGCAAACTAATGTTGTTACGTTCCGAGTGTTATGTTTGGTCATGAGCCATGACGGCTGGTTAAAGCGAAATCACAACCATCTGCCGGTTTTATTGAGAGTATTCCCTTAATAATGACTCTTAAATGTTGCTAAATAGAGAGGAGTTTATCATTTTGAAACCGTGAAATGCATAACTTATTTATGCGAGTCAAAAGGGTCTGTTATATTCACACACAAGGACCGTCGAAGCCTATTGTCGAGATGTGATTAACTAGAAAGCGACTGCTTTTATTTAGTGGAAAAAAAATTGTGTAGTGTCCCTTCGAAGGGTCTCTTAATAGACTTCAAACCTCGTTTGTAAGGTATTTAATATTGGTAATTGTTCAAATTGTCACATTTGAATTTTATTATTTATCGCGGTAATTACTTTTATTGTAACGTTTTTAAGTCGGAGTAACGTTATGAATGATTTATGTAAGTAATTACATAAAAAGTTTTTTATTCAATTTGATTGTGGTAAGACCTTTAACATATTCTTATGTTAATTAGGTACGCAACCTTACCTGTAGCAACTGACATGGCATTGACAGCAGTACAAATATTTTACATATTAAGTGCATTATGTAATGAAAAAACGTTAATAAAAAAGGTGTGGAGTTTGATTGTAAAAACACACCTTCTAATTGGTTTTATGAAAATGTTGGAATTTGTTGCACCAAAATTCAATTTTAACTTAAATAAAAATTATATTAATTAATCGTAAGAATGCCATAATGGCACCACTTTCCTATTACAATTTTTTGTAATTTCGGATTGAAATAATAATAATATTTAAGTTTGGAAACTCGTTTCCAAATTATACCACTGGACAATTGAATTGATCTTTCTAACAGATGTAGAAGAAGGGTATTGGTAAATAATTACATAGGTGTTATTAAAATTTGTCATAACACAAGAATATAAAAGTACTGTAACAATTGAAGGGCTTGGACCAACACAAATAAATCCCAAAATTAAACCTGATGATTTTTATACCATTTAATGTCAGAAGAAATCTGCCCCAAGCTCTTCAATTATACTTGATTTTCAGATTGGTTTTCTTGGTGTATCGGTTGTTTCACTTTATCTCAAATGGTTTTTTTTTTGTCAAAAGAAAAAACAGGAAATTTCTTGACAAAATATACTAATACAGTGAAACCCCGTTTTTACGTTTTTGAAAGGACCGACAAAAAAAAACGTAAATGAAGGGAAAACGTAAATTAAAGACATTGAAAATTTTTCTTTAAAAAATCATACAAATTAATTTGGTGGAAATTTGTTTCTTGTTTTTATAGGTTTCTTGCAATACTATAATTTCTTCGTACTTTGAAATTCTTTTGTGTATGCGTTTTTTTGCCATGGGACGACATTGTATGACACTTGTTTTAATTGATTCACGATTTTTTATTATTGTAGTCAAAGTGGTATATCTTTCACTTTTTCGAAAATCAATACCGAATGAAATAAAAAATTGTCCACCTAATCACGATCATGAAACTTTGCAAAGTGCAGGCGTGTCTAAAAACTGCTAACATATTCAGTTCAATGATTTCCATAGATTTAATCGAATGTACTAAAATAAATGGAATTTTTAATATTAATAAATTTAGTAACTGCATTTTAAATATTTTCAACGTAAATTGCGGGAAAAATAAACGTAAAACCGGGTATTATCTACATTAAAATGAAACGAGGCTGCAAAAATTAGACGTAAATAACGGGAAAACGTAAAATGCAGGGACGTAAAAACGGGGTTCCACTGTACATGAAGACCAGTCGGAAGAGGCTGTATTATATTCATCATGTGGAATAGAAATAAGTCATGAAATGACAGAATTTTAAATTAAAAAATAGCCCTTGAAAAAATTAAACCATTTGTAGTTATGTATAATTTTGAGAATTTGAAAAAATATGGTGTCGCCAATAAATTTTAGTAGTCAAGCTTTTGCTGTCGTGGGCCAGGAAAATGCTACTTTCGTTAGTGGTATCTGACTTGTTCTGTGCCAAGCTAATTTGGTGACTGAAAAGTTTCAATAATTGATAAAATTACTAACGATTGCAGAAAAAAGTGTTTGTAATAAATTGAAAGTGTTTAATTAAACTGCAGACATTACTGTTAGAAATGCATCAGACTATCTCCTTAAAATTAATTATTTTTATATAAAATAATTATGCTTACGAGCAAAGCAAATCGTTATCCACATTGCATCCATTTTCAAAGAAAATAACAATAAAGTGTTTGAAGGGTGCAGTTGTGTCGTGGAAATATATCCAGATAACACCGTTCTTAAATGTACAGTAATTTAGCTTTATGTTACGAAAGGAATGCGTTTTATGTAGACAATAATTGTACTCTTATTTAATAAATTTTCAGGTTGTCTTTTAAAGCAATTAACTCAGCGAAAGGTATGTTTAATATTAACTTTCCGCGCGATTACCATTCTCTAACTTGCATAGTTAAATTGCATAAAGGGCAGCTATTTAATGTTTTGTTGTGTCATTACACATACTAGAGTAAAGGTCTTTACTCTAACCATTTCTTATTAAAGTTCTGTATATGGAATTGTTTATGTAAATTAAGATTAACTGACCGATTGACAAATAGGGAAATAAGCTTGAGATTGATGAAGTTTCTTCGTTAGCAAATATAAGTATAAGGACCATGTAAAGTGCATTGCAATAAATATACGAATGTAATGTAATAATGTAATTTTCATAATATTTAAATTGTTTCATTTTTGCCACGATAATTTTTAAAATTTGATGTCAAAGTCACATGTTAAAAAAGATAAGCGCCACATTAAAAAATATTTGGTCATATTTAACACTAAAACTTGATTTAAAATTCATTGAAATACTCAAGTTTTCGCTCACACGAGAATCCTTAATGGGTTTAATCGGATTTTACGACAACACGAATAAATATTTATTTTCTTTTTCACTCCTCTTCTCTTCCATATTTATATTTGCCTAAGTAATAATGTTGATCTTATAGGTACAGTTTAATTTTGAAAATTAATTTAAATTAAAGAAATATTGTTTGGTTTCAGATTTAACAATTTTATTAAATCAAAACAAAAAGAAGTGTAGGTCGTCATGTTTTAACATGTATGTTGTGGCGCTGATATCTTTAATTAACCATAAAAGATTATATATGTTTTCGTGACACATTTGATAATTACTAAATCTAACCATAATTATATTATGAACTCTTATTTTTTCTTACAGTTTTTACAGTCGTCATACGTCTAAGAAATCGTTCTAGATACCATTAACATTGACAAGAAGATGCTTCCATCTACAACCATAATTTAGAACTGCATTCAGAAATGAAACTAATCGAATAAATAAATTATATTGTATCTATTTATTTTTTAGTTACTTCACCTTTTTTAATTTATAGTAATTCAAGTCATCTAAGATTTTTCAGTATTTGTGGAAAAACTGTAGCTACATTTGTAAAAATAAAGATGCATAAGCTTAATTGAAACCTACTCAATCGGTTTTCCTATTGTACTTTTTGTGTTGAGATTTTAGGCCTTTATTCGTGTCGCTAGTCAATCTTTATCTATTTTCTCCACATGATCTCTAATCAAATATACAAAATACCCAGCTAGTAGTTATCAAAATAATAAATTATTACTTCTTCTTGTTCTTCTTTCATCTTCTTTGGCATTATGGCCTGTTCATCAACCACTTCTTTCATTATGATAGGTACAACCAATTCTGGCAATTTGCCTGTAATCTACATAGAAAATATTGAGAGTTTTAGAAAATTAATTTTTGTAAACTGTAAACTATCTTTTGTAACATTTTTCTAATGTTTTTGTAGCTGCGTCATTTTCTCATCGAATAATTATAAAGTTGTATTTTAGAATGTTAAAATAAAAAAATCATTTATTGTATCCAAAACATTGTCAAAGTCATTGAATGAATATTTTGAATCTAAATGGGCAGTTTGACAAACACTTTTTATTATAATTGATAGAACATTTTAAGGTAATTATATCTTTGTTTATTTATTGCAATGATTGCGTTTCGTGAAGCGAATAAATTTTTTGGTGATCTTTACGAGATTACTTTAATCGAGCTGAGCAAACTAATGAATTTAAGTTCATAATATAAAACCTATTTCAACAACTATTAATAACGTGTCGTTCAAGAAGTTAATTAATAAGTTGGCTTAAAAAATATTATTACAATTATATTTAATGGATAAATAAGACATAGGAAACTCTTCAAAAATGTATAATGAAAATAAAAGAAGTCGCAGTACAGTGAAAAATTAAAATAAATTAATAAAACTGATTGAACATCTCCACGACACTGCTCTAAATCGTCCATAACGCAAACCATAAATTCGTTTCGTAAAAATAAATTTTAACGTTCTCAAAGCTAACTCATTAAAAACACAATGGCTAAATGACAAGGTACATTAACTTACAAAAAATTCGTAGCTAATTAAAACATTAAAATAAGTTAACGAAACCGACTGGAAATCTTCTTAACGCTTTGCTAAATAACCTGAGGAATAAAATACGGAATTGTGTCAGTGAAGCAAATTCTCCTGGCAATTTTTCAATTTCGCTCATTCTTTTAATAGTACCGCTCAGAAAAGCTGTTTTTAATATCACTTTTGTGTCTTTTTTATAATGTTTGTAAAACTTGTATCAGAAAGTAAAAACGTGAACTTGAATGACTTTTATTATATTGGTAACATAATGGGCTTTATATGGCCCTATTGTGAACTTATCAAACATGATACGGTTTAGAAAAGCACCCAGGCGAAAATTCATAATAGTTGTAGGGTTTTATTGAATTTTTGCCATTCAATATACGCTAGAGAATTTCGGAAATAAGCTTTAGAAACTTCTGCTTGGTTTACATTAAGCTTAATCGTTTTAAATGGGCCTAAATATCTCTAATCGTTGTGTGCGGGTTAGATTTAACGTTTACAAATCGATCGTTCGAAATTTCTGTTCGAAACTGTTTCAAACAATGAATATTTTTTACGAATGAGTCAAAATTAACTTCCTTTTTTGAGTGCATGAAAGTCAAATCGGATAGTCACTTTATTATGGAATTGTCCCGAGTGTCAGATTTTTTAACTTAAATATTCCACCCACTCCTTTCATGCATTTTTTTTGGCAAAATTGTAGTTGAAAGTCAGACAGTTTGAAGACTCTATAAAAGTTTTATTAGTTTCTGTCGAATAGAACACCAAAGTTGGTTGAGTAAATTCAGACACATTTTTTATTTCATTCTTAACACAGAACTGCAATTAGCAATCCTTGATGAAAACACCAGTGTCAATAAACATTTTGATTCGTTGTTCGGTTTTTATGTTTGGAAATATTTTGAAAAAGCATATTCATGTAGCCGATAAAAAACAACTTGTAAAATGCCGGATGAAACGTGCTGTTGTGAATCTCAAGAAGGGTAAATGGTACAGGTAATTAACTTTAAGACTTAATAGAAAGGTTGTTTTTCTTTTTTAAAATTTATGTTTTTTGTACATTTAAACAACCTTTTTATTTGGAAACTACATCCTGAAAGATGATGAAATAAGGTTATCTTCAATATTTTTATTTTTCAAACTACGTTTCAACAGAAACTATTATGATTGAATTATTGCGGTTTTACTCATTAATTATTATTTTTGTTGAAACGTCATAAAGTGCAGATGACTAGCTAACATAACTCTTCTAATTTTTAATGTCATTCGCTGAAATATTTAATAATCAAAATTATTAATTAAATTACATTATTTACAATTTCACTTTGCAATTAATTTTATTTAAAATGTTGTGATTTTTTAATGACGTCTGGATTAGCCAACTGATTAACTATCTGACCTCACACTGAGTAAAATTTTTTATCAAGTTATTTGAAATTAGAATAAATTGCGATGACGAAAAAAAATTATAAAATACATAAATATGTAGTTCTACTTTAATTCGTATTTATTGGGAGATTCTTTTATATGAAGTTTTAGTTTAATATTTACTTAGTGGATATAACCAACACAATATCGAAAGAACATAGTTTTATGTTATAATTTATATTTACTTATATTAATTGTGAATGAAATGAAAAGTGTAAGGGAAAAACATTTTCAAAACTTGCAAAATAATTATTCGGTGAGAGAATGAAGCAGCTAGAAAAACATTAGAAAAATGTTACAAAAGATAGTGTAATCTAATATTTTCTATGTAGGTAAATACAAACAAATTGCCAGAATTCGTTGTACCTATCATAATAAAAGAAGTGGTTGATGAACAGGCCATAATGCCAAAGAAGATGAAAGACAAACAAGAAGAAGTAATAATTTATTATTTTGATAACTACTAGCTGGGTATTTTGTTTATACAATTACAGATCAAGTGGAGAGAATAGATAAAGATTGACTAGAGAAACGAATAAAGGCTTAAAATCTCAACACAAAAAGTACAATAGAGGCAACGGTTCCGATATACGGCCGGTGTCCAGCCTTATTGAGACACCCGGTATAACAAAAAACGAAAGAAAAATGATCACCTCATGGATTACAAGAATAAGCAAACCAATTCGTACCCGAGTAGATACTTACATGAAGTTGTGCCACAAAATAAGCAGTAATATGTGGTTATTTTATAATAGAAAACGGTAAATAATTAAATTAAAAGTTGGATGTTTATTAAAATTTTAGTCCAAAACAGTCACAGGACCATAATAGATATTGCCACGCGTGCGGAACAATTTTCATTTGTGCGCACTTGATAACACGATTAAATGGCTATTAAAAATATTTTATGTAACTTTTTATAGACAGCACTGAATAAATATGTCATTGCTCGTCTGCAATACTTTGTGTGCTTATAGCATTTTTTATTAATGGAGTTATTTTTTATACGCACCAAGATTTCCAGACGTTTTTTAATTAAGAATAAAATTTATTACAGAGCTGACACAGTTTCAAAATTATAAATTGATTTTTATCAACAATAAGAAATAACTCTTGAAATAATAATAATAAATTATGCTTATCTGAAATTAATTTGACCCCTTCGCATATTAACAATTTTCGTAAGTCACAACAAAAAATTATTTTTTAAATTAATTTTTAGTTAAATCAAGGATCACGTCGTGAACTTTGATGTTTTGGGTTTAGGTTTTTTTTTTGTTTTCGTTTACATTTCGCATTAACATGCAAAACATTGTTTATAGATGTGATTAAATTAATAACATTACAATTTAATATAAGAAAACATAATAATAATAATAAGTATTTTATCTAATCGCTGTTTTATGTTGGTGGCCCAGCCATGACATTTTGACTTCTTAATCGCATGAACTATAATTAAAGATTATTAATTGTCAGTGACTAATTTGTGTAACAGTAACGCCACTTCTAAACATTATAAATTAAATCCGTGAAAACGTGTAATTTTACAAATTAAAGGTTATCCGCCTCGTTTTAAAAAACACGATTTTGATATCCTTTCTTTGGAGCGAACAAAACTCCACTTAGTAAAGCAATTAAGTTCCGACACTTTTTGCTAAAAATGAAGACCACATGTCATGTAGCATATGATTAATTACCTATCCATAATATTAAATTACTTCGACTCATTTGTAAATGAATGTTAAAATAAACTTTTTACTTGCAATTAACGTGAATTTATGGCTATATCTTTTCGTCTCGTTTGCTAATTATTGTACGGATAGAAAAATATTTTAAAAATTTTTTCCTCAAAAAGGTAAACACCTATTAAGAAGGCTGTTAACAAAATATTTCGCTTTGTCGCTTTTTAAATGAGGCCACTCCAAAGAAAAATTAAAAACTTTAACCATTTTAATGCCAAGGGAACGAGTTAAAAATTTAAAACGGTTATAATTGTTGCACCCAATTAAAATAATAAAAATTTTAATAACCTTAATTTCACTTGAACGACGTTTTTTTGTCTGTGGCGCTTGGATTTAAACCGTAGCTTGACCTTCTCTGGTAGCGATTGACCCAGACCGTGAAGAAGGCCCAGGCGCCCCGGTGCTCCTCCTTGCAATATGAGACAGCAATTTCGGCTTTGACCATACCGACACAACCGATTCTGTATTGTCCCTCAACCAAAACCTTCAGCTTTTACGCTGTTGCGCTAAATTGTGTCGATTAGTTACACCACATTCGACTGGAAAAATGGTGCGTGCCGTAGTTATTTATCAAAATCAACAGAATTAGAGTTTTAAACTAAACTTAAAATTGAATCAGCACAGTCATACCTTGGCCAACTTATCAAGCTTATCTGCCAGTAACAATAAATAAATTACCATTTGCTGTATGAGGTATTGTGATTCGGTAATTACTGTAGCTAATTGTGTTTTATTGTATATTTCATCGGTCGTATTGCATATCTCTACTATCATTGAATGTGTAAATATAATAATCCGATTTCACTGAATCCACAAAAAAATTAGAAAATCTGGCACAACTGATTCCCCTACATTCCTCCAGTGTATCACTCTTATTATCAAGAAATAGAGGCTGCTATACTGCCGTGCTTAGAAAGAAGGCAGTAACTACAAAAACGTTTTTTTCGCAGGGATGGGTACATGTCATCTTTTTACCTTGCAATAGAAGTCAAAATTAAAAAAGCAGTAGGGTAGAGTATCGTGAGACAGGACACTTTTAGTTTGATATTTTAAACATTTGTTTAGAAAGGCCTTGTTGGACTATTTATTATAAAAGTTATACAAAAATAATGTAAACTTATTTATTAATAATGGGTTAAATAAGAATGTTGGTATGGGTATGCCAAAGACGGGACAACGAGGATCTTGAGATGGGACGGTACCTTAGGCACCATCATCATCACAGGACTGGCAAGTAAAATGCAAGTTATTCAAGAAACCCAAAGGTTGAATGAGCCCATGATGAACAATGAACACATTTGTACCAGTCTTTTTTGGAATCTGGATATTCTTCTTGGCAAACAAAGTATTGTTGATTCCCCATAATATTTTTTTTTCTTTATTTTGTTTTCCAAAAATTGTTTTTGTTACTATTTTCACAGCTAAAGAAGCGGTTTTTGCTTCAAGTTTTGCTCCATGTATATGGTGACTCCGTTAAAATAGTAGAATCTACAGTTTTCCTCTTCTTTGCAGCTCTTCGTTCATTTGCATCTAAAAAACGAAAGAAAATTTGGACTTTTTTTAAATTAAGTTAAGTACCCAAGATGGGACATGTGCAGTCTCTGGAAACACATAAAGTCCCATCTTTGGTAACCATACCATTCTTTGTTTATATGTGTATTGTAAAAAATTGAAGCAATACCAATGGTAAAATATTGCACACAATTAACCAGCTATAGTCATAGTTATATGTGCTGTACATAAATATAATGATTTCTTACCTTAAACGGAAAACAACAACACTTGATTACGCACTAAATCTTCTTATTTTCAGCGCAATAAGTGAACAAATTTAATACTGACGCTATCGTTTACGATTATGGAACAAACTTTGAAATGGAGATTGAGAATAGGATACTAACTTCATATAATGATATATGGCGTAAGTAGTGCTTTTTGAAAGTAAAATTGGCATGTCCCATCTTAGGATCTGTCCCGACTATAGTTACTTTTCCCTAACTGTTTTTGCCTTATAACTTATGTGCGAATAACTTTTACTGCTTTTTTCCACTGTAAAGATCACCCTTAGACGAATCCAATATTATCCATAGTGCCTTCTTTCTAAGCACGGCAGTATAACTGTACCAGGAAATACCACTGAGGAGGTGACAGATAATGAACCAGAAGATTTGAATAATTTTTCAGAGAAAAGTGAAGATGAAACCAATTTGAAAAAGAACATAATGTTATGTTTTTATCAAAAAGGGCACAAGCCACAGTTTTTGTAATAAATAATTAAAATTACAGTTTTTCATTTAATTGACACTAAAAATCAACTCAGCATAGTTAAATATAGTTAAATATATAGTTAAATATATAGTTAAATTTCTTATGACATTAAATGTTAAAAATATTATCAGGTTGATTTTCGAATTTAACCGAATCTTTAATAATTGCCTTGTTGCTCCAAGCCCTTCAGTTGTAATATGGAAGATTAGTAGTGGTTCCACAAATTCATAATTTTTATATCAATGATGTTGGACTACTTTGTAATTAAAGTGACCGGAAATGTAAGAAATTATTACATTAATTGTCGAGTCACGTCAATCAATTAATTCGATTATTTTATCGAATGAATACTTTTCAATCAATGCGGTGAAGTACGAAAATATCAATCAATTATAATTGCATTAGTATTCAATTATTTTTTTTATGTGAAACATGTTTTTTGCCCGTTTCTCCGTATAACAAAACAGTCGTGAACAATAAGTCGAGAAGAATGCAATAAAAGGGAGAATAATTGATTTTTTACAGTGTAGCCTTGTAAACGCATACACACAACAAGTCAAAAGGACCTAATTAAATGTTGTTTTAGTTGAGCTGGTCATTAGTTGGACCGGACCGCAAAGCGCCGATGCCCTGTCGGCGAAGCCACTTTCTAGTTAAAAACGAGAGTGTCTATTGCTTGTGTAAATAGGCATAAAAGTGGGCCCTTTCTGTTTTACTGTCGGAAAAAAATGGCAAAACTTCTAAAGGAATTGATTTCAAGTCGAGAGTTAATTATTCGTAATTAACTTGTCACTATTAATGAGTGTCCTAGTAATTTATTGCCCACTTGCAAGAAGCAATATTTGCTCAGCTTCGAAACCGCTGGCGAAATTTATTGTTTATTTAATTTCCTGAATCGATTTTTTATTTCGGTAATTACATGGTTACAAAACTTGGTGCAATCATATGGCTTGGTGTGCCAAAATAAGGTAATTTTAAGGTAATACCAAGTCATTAGTTCGATTCACGGTTCGCGATCACGAATACACTTATGCGTGATGGGCTAACAAATTGATCGAGAAAGACCGCAGATGATTAACAGCTTTCTTGCTCTTTACTAACTTCATTATAACTGCCACGCCGAACTCTTTGTTTTGTGCGGGGCGATTACCGAGTGTTTTTATTTCTGCTTACAGATGGATTTACACGTGTTAATTAAGGTTATTACCTGTACAATTTCATCAGTTAATAGGCGCGCAGATGGTTTGTTCAGTACCACCTTCCCACCTCTCATTATTCGCCCAGGGTTGGACTATCAGAACGCTGACATGCTATGTATATCCTGGTTCCATCGATTAATTAAAAAAACTAACTGTCCGATGACTTAATTTTTTCGTTTTTACAATTGGAAATCTTCAATAAATTAAATTATAAATGTCAACTTTATGATGTGAATGCACGAAAGACCACCGAATTGTGAACAGCTTCTGGTTTTTAAAATTTCGTCCAATTAAAATATTTATTCTGGTTATAATTAAATATAAATGGTCACGGGCATTTTTGGAATGTTTGGTAATTATTTTTGTTCGTTAACTAATCGACGTTCGCGAATAAATAACAGTGTTTATGTGGAAAAAACTAATGGTAAAATTTTAATTGATTCTTTAGTAGCAGAAAATTCAGACAAATTTAGAATTACGGTCTAATGCAGTAGATGTAAACAACTTCAAGAAGTGATCAGAGATAAAGTTTCTACGAATTTGTTTTTCATAAAATTATTGATCACATAATTTACCATATTTGTTTACAGCATTTAAATCTTCCAAATGTTTTTTTGTGATTTGTTATTTACCAAAATGTAGATAATCAAGTAATTTATTATTTATTTAATTAAATTTCAATTCTTCTATTGTTATAGTATAATTCTGAGAAATATGTTTTTAAAAGGCACAAAAAAACGCTAGTCACTACAAGTAGACTCTTTTCAGATTTATTAATAAGAGACATTTTCTCACAAAATATCCGGAATAATATTATAAACAGGCTGTTAAAATTGATTAAGTGTAAAAATCCTAAACAAAGTGGAAATGCAAAAGATGTTACGCATGTGCTGCATGGCACGTGTTTATTTCTACAACGTGTTATGTGACATGGTGGTTAATTAATTTGGGTGGATATAGGATATTTGTTACAAATATCGCATTTGCAGGCAGAATTCCATAACCCAACTAAAAATATTTGCTTCCAGTGAAATATATTTATGAAAATATTATAACATCCATTGCACCCATGAAGTGAATGTAGAAACAGGCCAAAATATTCTTTAATGACTAATAACACCTAGGAATTTCACTAATCAATCTTTAGGCGAAATCAATTCGATTTTAATTAGATAGTTGTCTCCGTATTCAAAGTTAATGTCTAAATTTCAAACGTATCAATAGAACATAATAATTATCTGCTTGAACAATATTGTTTTAATTACAATACAAATCAATTTATAGCACACGGTTGCTTTAAAGTGTCGAATAAAACGACCGTAAATGAATACAGTACAACTTCTGTAATCCGAATCTTTGGGAATCCGAACATAATTCAAACCTATACCTATAACCTAACCAGTTTCAAGGAGTCTTAATCATTAATTTTTGGGATTTGTTTACCAACCCTTTAAAATTCACGTGGATGGAGTGAAACAAATAACAACTTAAAATTCTTTCTTCTTCTAAATTATATTGTAATATACACCAGTAATTCGAACAAATCACTAATCCGAACACAGCCCGGTTCAGATTAGTTTGGATTAGCAAAGTTGTACTCTATTTATTATTATTGCAGTATTATACACTACAATTTCGAAAATGATACCTTGATATGTGTGTTTTATTGTTAGTTTAAACTAATCTTAACCAAAATATACAACTGCATAAAAAATGTTTTATATTGAACACGGAGTTCTTCGGTTAGTTGACTGTTCCCGAATAAATTTTATAAAAAGTACATCCGTCGTTTTTTATGGTAGACGTGATAACAGCAACATTTAATTATTTAATGGAAAGTTTTAGCAGTTAGTGTCGTAAAGTAGTATAAAGTAAATATAATAGAAAAGTTGTTTGAAAATAAATTCTTGATTAACACTCAAGCTGACAAGTGGAACTTTTAGAACTACTTACTACAGTAAAACCCCTCCATAGTGGACACTCAAGGGACTGGACAAAATTGTCCACTATAGAGGGGTGTCCGTATTCGAGGGGGTCCTAATTATTTTTGTCGAAAATTTACAAAACTACTACAAATTTTAAGCAGTTTATTAAACATTATACGTAAACATGTATTATGTTTATACATATTAGAACATTTTTCTTCTCAAAATGTATTTCCAAATTTGATAAATAATACAGAGCAGGTTCATTGCCTTTATTTAAAATAAACGTTTTTAATGTGTGTCTAATTCAACACAAGTTACAACAGTATTTTTTTTTAAACATGATATAAATTCTCCAAAATGCTTATCAAGTGTCCACAATAGAGGGGGAAATTCCAAGTTCGGGAAGACAACTAGTGTCCAATGTCCGTAATAGAGGGGTGTCCACATTAGATTGGTGTTTGTATAATGTAACCTTATGGAGGAATGCCGGGACTGATAAAAAAGTGTCCATTAAGAGGGGTGTTCGTATTAGAGGGGTGTCCACTATGAGGGGTTTTACTGTACTTCGAAAGGCCGTATAAATTCATTTGATGAACAGTATACACACCTTCACCAACAATAGAAGTTTTGTGCTAGTAAAGTATTGTTTTTGAATTATCAATTTGGATACCCTAATAAACCTAATGTATCACGATATTTAAACAATCTTTACTAGTAAGGTACGCATATCAAAATGTTATTCATTATACTTTAATTTTAATCTAATGATGAACGTTATATTTAATATCAGACACTTCATTTATAAACGTATCCAGATCTTCAAATTAAATTCGGTTCTAAAAAGATCTGGTTATTTTATAATTCACCAGTTGCGTGTTTTTTATCTTCCCAAATGCAGTGAAAAATTTGCTAGTTGAAGGAATATGTAGGTAATTATAATAAGGGCGAAAGTTTTTGTTAAGATCTTGGAAATTTGAAAATTGACCACCTTTCTCTCAATCCTAGTGATCCTGAAAAGTAAAATTTTAAAATTTCTAGCCTCATACCAGAGTCATACGTGAACCAAATAAATAACTTTCAATTAAAGCTCAATTTTGGCGGTGCCCAGAAGTGATGGGACACCCTGTACAGTCGATTAGATCACCTTGCGTTACCGACTCCCGAAACCAATCCCGAGAAATGCTTTTAACACGTTCTAACACTGTAACCATTTAATTCATTAGAAAACAATCAATTCACACAAATGGGAATTTAAGGTCATTTAACAACACATTCGAAATTATTGCAATCAAGTTGTTAAATTGCACGTATTATTCAAGTATACACCTACTAAATAGATTTTATCATTAAATTAATTCGATTTATTTATTTTTTCTTTTCACGCTTTGACAGCTTTGAATACTTATATTATTAGTTGGTGCATTACAAAACCAACATTCCATTTTCAACAATAGTTATCAAATTTTTTCAATATTAATATGTCATATTATTATTTATTGACCAACGCATAATATATTCAATTACAGTAGACGCCCGATTATCCGAACTGTACGGGACCGGGCCTGTTTCGGATAACCGAAATTTCGGTTAAAGCGGAGGTTACAAAAACTGAAAAAAGTTACATAATTTTATATTAACAATAATTGTACATATACATTTTCTACCAACTTAAGTATATTTAACTATTCTATTTGAAAAATGAATCTAATCTTAATTGTTTTGTTCTACAATGGTACAGTTTTTTTAGCTGCAATGACTTTCCATCTTTTAATTAAAAGAACGTCAATTGCAGTAACTCCTGCTTGCTGCTCAATGTATAGTAAGGTTTTCTGTAAACTCTCCACTCTTTCATGATGCAAAATAGTCGTTTCAGATAATCGCGAGATTCAAGCGGTTTCGATTCGGATAACCCGGAGAAATTAATTTCGTCTTTTGTTTCGGATAACCCGAATTTCGGATGATTCGGTTTCGGATAATCGGGCGTCTACTGTACTAATATTTTAAATTGATTATTGCGAAATTGTTAGAATTCTGTACTTTATCCAGTTTGGATTAAAGCATAATAATTTCACGCATTTTGCAGTAATTTTTGCAGTTCTTTGGAACGTATTAGCATGAAATATATACGATTGTATTGTACATGACATATGGTATAGCATTAAATCTTTGAAGGATACGACAGTTTGATGATTTTTATCGTGCAGAATTACAATCGTGAATGGAAAAAAGTGGATGAATTTCAAGGAGGCGTCTCGCAAACAAATGACACTATATGGCCGACAAGAGTAAGAGGTGGAAGAAGCAATTTTTTTGTGATTACATGAAAGAGTTGATTCGAGGTTGAGCTGACCATAAATATAATAAAATAAAAATTAAGCGCCCACACAAGAGACATAAAAGGATACATAATTTAAAAGTCATGTAGGTAATAAATAATCTCGCTATCAAGTTTAATCCTTATACTAATTTTCTGCCTATAAATTCATATTTTCACGCGCACACATACATGCACACAATCAAAATACGAGGTCGTCAGTTATAAGCGGCTCAATTTTTTTTAGAAGCACACAATCAATTAAAAATAACTTTAAGCTTCTAAATAAGCTGAACTCGTGACAGGTTGACCATTCATCACACAACACAAATCCCTTATAATCCGATATTTATTCTCATCATTATAAATAAATTATTCATTTCTATTAAGTGTCGCTCTCCGCGCTTATTAGGACTCTTATTCTTATACAATTACTGCGATGTGTCCGGCCACACAGGTACCAATGGACCCTAATGAACTATAAATATGTTTGCCACAATGTGTGTTATATTACTTATTTATGTGTAACTGTAATATATTAATATGCTTTAAATGCAAATTTTACAGTGGTATCCAAACTTTTTCGGGGTTTCAATTCCGTATCTGTTTCATTTTGAAGAAGGCGAAGATCGATTTTATTTCTGATGAAATATAAGTAATTTTTTTCTTTATTAGGACTGAACCATAAAATGTTTAAGATTGTACCAATTTATTTCAAAATATTTTCGTCAATTAAAAGAACAACCGCAACTGAAGAAGATAATGTCAACTTTATCTAAACATTTTATTAATTTATAACATCTCATTTGGTAAACATAATTGAAGGGCTTGGGGCAATAAGGCTACATGCTACATTAAATTAGTTTTCAGATATTAATTGTTAAAGATTTTTTTCACCCACTTCTTCCTAGATCTACCTATGTTTCTAATGCCTTTTGATTGGTAGTTGTAGACCTTTTTTGATATTCTTGTGTTTTTCATTATATCTACATGTTTTTTCCAATTCTTCGTATATTTTTTCATGTATAGCAGCATAGAGTTTTATTTTAGTGTCTTGTCTTGTCGCACCTCTCTTGCAGAAAACACCATTCTAGATTCTTAATTCTGGATATTTTCAGGATTGGACGCACTTAATGAGAAATGCTACAAATCTTGGAGAGAACATCTAACTTTTGTTGTAGAAAAATCCCCATACCACAACTTGTAGATCCGGGAATAAATTTATTGAAAAAGGAACAATCTTTTCTGGACACGGTGTATTTTAATCTGTATATCTTCATATCCTTCAATTGTTATTTAAAATACATTTATAAAAGAAGATATTGGGGGGGATAATTTTACCCAAAATGTTTGTTGAGACATTAGCCACTACTATTAAAGTTTCATTTTATTAAATTACTGACTAAATAAATTGGATGAAAATCAATTCTGCGGCGTCAACAATTCAGCTGTGAAAATCATTGCGAAGTGAACGTGTTAAATTCCACTTTTCCCAGTTTATCTCTTCCTCCTATATTACTTACCGCGCTGCGATATATTTACTTTGTCATTCATCACTCCATAAATCCAAACTGGCGCAACACACATTTGTCTTTATTATTGAGTTATCCTTGTGACATCTAATTCACACTTATTGTTAGTACTAAGCGTACATTATTTAAATTTTGTCCCTGTAATCGAAAAATTATTTTGAAACTTTCCATGTTTACGGTTTCTAATGGAAGTTAATTTAAAAATTGCAACTAATTGAGCATAATGCAAGATGCATTGTGCTAACCATTTTAATGAGATGTGATAAAAGATTAGATAGCATTTGCAAACAAACGATTGAAATTAGTAAATAAATCTAATCAGCGGAATCACAATGTGAAAGACAGTGAGAGAGCACAGACAATAGAGAATTATAGGCTCTCAAGGGATTGCTTATCTATTTGTGCCGGTGGGAACTAATTGAAAGTTAAGAAATATGTAAAGTAAAATTTGTAGGATTAGTAAGTAATAAATTAAAAAACATTGTGAAATATAACAAATTTGTACGATAACTCAGTATAATTAAGAACCATTTCACCTTGTTTGGCGCCACTGGTCTGCAGTTACACACATCAAGACCTCATAATAAATGAATTTAAAACGTACAATTCATATGAAATTATAGTGAACCGAGAGGTATCATCGCACCGCTATCCTGCAGTGGTTTTAAAAGCTGCCCATATCCCTTCTTTATTCATATAATGTGTGCTTTCATATTAAGCGTAGGAAGTTGTAGTTATCTTACGTTTAGATCAGGCTAAAATTATAGATAATGAGAAAAACATTTTAGACAATTTTAAAAAGGTGTAATAATCTGTACTTAACAGCCAATTTTTGGCTCGGGTTAATGGCTGAAACTGTACAAGATATTTGCTTGCGTTGGTTATTTCACGACTGGTTGATATATCTCAAGTGAATCTTCATTCATTTAATTGCCTTTATACGGTAGTAGCTAATTTGTTTATGTTGTCTTTATCACGTATAAATTATGTTGAGAGTATTGTTTTTATTTGTTTCAGTTGACTTTATGTATTTATGATTTTTAATTTGCAGCTGTGATTTAGAGGAATGAATTCGTGGAGTATTTGTCGCGTTTTAAACTTGCAGTATACGAACTGGTCCAACCTGAAATGTCCAGGTGCGTGAATGAAACTGCTAATGAATGAGAGTATTGTCCGATCGCCGTGAAATGAGCCTCTAATTGCCCAACAATCGTATTGCTGTTTAAATTGGAAATATTTCCGATTTTGAATAGGTCACTGATTGCATTGTGTCTATTACTTACAGTGGTTGCAGTTGGGACCCTCAAAAGTCCTTTCCTTAATTCCATTGTGGCAAAGGTGATTTTTACATATTTCGTCGCGATAAAATCTGTGCAGCGGAAAAATATTTCGGTCCGTTTGATCACGATTCCAATTAATCCATTTGTTTTTGTACAAATGAAAATTAATCGGTCGAATTAAAACTCAGATCACATCAGATTTATAATTGCGTCGCGATTTTTTCCCTTTACGTTTTCAGTTTGCATCTTTGCTGCCGGCGAGAAAAACCGTGCAACGAAAAATACGTGCAGCTAAAAATAGATGAAGCTATGAAGTCGCTCTAGATCGTTAGGTACAGGTATAAGATAACGATCTGTTTTAGGTAAATTGGCTCAGTTATTGGCGAGGATATTTTTAATAGGATAAGTCTTTGAAACCATTGTGTTAGCCTCTCTCTCGTTAGGGTAGAGAATGTAAAAACGCGACGTGAATTTCAACCTTATTTTTCAGCGCCAATAGGGGCCAAATTAGCTGGTCGGGTTTTAAAATTTCCCTACTTATTATCGTATATGTAAATATGAGGATTCATTTCAAAAATAATGAACCTTAAAACCATTGATGTCGCATTTTTATTTTGTAGAGATTGTTATAGGAAGATTTAACAACAAAAACGGCTCTCTTACGTTTTAATAAGGGGGTTATGGTTTCGCATTTAGAGCAGGACCGGTCTTAATCAGTCGGCCGTTATTTTGATCAAAATCGAAATTTTTACCACTTGCCATTGTAAGTCGACCTTTAAATTCGCCCCATTGATGCATTTTGTGGGTAAACTGTTTTGCAGTTAGCTTTTTCTATGGAGGTTTCAAGATGTTGTGCACACCTTTTGTGTACTTGATCGCTTAGTATTCTCGAAATGATAATAGCGCAATTGTGTTTTTGTTGGCTCTGTGGTAGGTATTCGAAAATACCCATAAAAACGACTTTTTTTGTTCGAAATAAGAAGGGTCTATTAAAAGCTAATTTTGGATTGTTTGGCTATTTTATGTGTGCGTTCCTTTTTACTGTTTTTTTCAGAATTAAATGTCCTTTTATTGTTGCTTAATTTATTGTGCCTTTAAAGGTACATCGTAAAGTAAGCGTATGGTTTTTTATCGCTTTTTTGTTGGTTTCTATCAACGCAACAGTTTCTTGTCGGGCGAGATTCGTCGATTAAAGATTGGAACTAGTATGAAATCAGCACCGGAACTAGGGAGCAAATCAAGTGTGAAGAAATAACCTTTTCCACAACTGTCTCGCATCGTTAACCGATTTTATTGTTTATTTCTTAATCTGGGCAATTGAAATAAAACTTTTAACATTTTTTCCAACCCTCGTCCGGATGTGTATCATCAGTAGACTTTTAACGTCTCTCTAGTTAGGAATTCTAAGAGCGTTGCCTCATTAGAAGGAATGCAGCGCTAAACTGACATGTGTTTCTTAAATATTAATCACATTTTTCGGTTGTAATTAAAAACCTTAGTTGGTTGTGTGTGTGTGTTTAATTAGGGGGTGTTTAGTTGTCGCTTTTATGTTAACGATGTTCCATGTAATTTAAAGCAGGAATTTATTCGAACGGACTCGAATCAAAAATTTGTTTTATTGCACTTTCGAGCTGTAAAACTAGAGCAATAAACGCCGGAAAAATTGTCGACCCTGGAAATGATTATGTCGTTTTTAATTAAAATAAAGATATAATTATTTTAAATTGATTCGCTTGTGCATCGATTTATTTCATTATAAGCAAATGGCACGTCGCTATCATTGCCATTGCGGTATTGATTGGCACAATTATGCTAAAAAAAAAATTTGCAGACTTAGTTAATAATGGACTAGTTATAGAATGTGCAACCACAGCATTGAAAATAAGCACTGGCGTTTTCAAACACCAAAACTTTTGATTTTTAAAACTAAACTTCATTGTTTTAAAGAACACACCTCAGTAAGTACTCAATTGCCGTCATTATACCATGTACTCAAGTTCAACTAAACATTGACAATGAAGTAATCATAGACATACCCACTGCCATGCACCGCCTAATTAAATTCAGCTACTTTTTGATATTGGTAGTGGTACATTTTGGGTGGGTCGATGGTAATAGTCAGTGGTACATACGTGAGGAAGTCCCTGACAAGGTTGGTAATTGACTCAGTCACAAAAAAGTTGAAGTGGCCTACACTTGATTTTCTTCAAAAATATTACTGTCAATAGGAAGAAACTATCAAAAAGCGAATAAAGTAAAGTGGAACTTCCATTTAGAAAAATTGTAAAAAATGGGAAAACTAAGTTGTTTTTGTCCTGTTAGGGAAACCAACACCACACACCATCACTAGCGTTTCTGCACCAACTTTGTAATCCGCGTGCGGACCAAGTTGTGAAAATAAAATTTGCTTCTTCACCCTCACAAAGCGGTGAGTTTGAAATACCTGTTTCGGCAAATGCAACTTTTATTAGGTCTTTCTTCGTTCATATCAAAATCTGGAAGTTGTTATTGGCATCTATTTTAGTTCATGTTATGTAAAATATGAAGAATGGGTTTAAGTACTACGAATTATGAAAATAGTCGCTACTTAAGTTTTATGATTTCCAACGGCGCTTTTTATTCCCGTTCAGTTTAATTAAGTAAATGTCTCGTTTAACTTGAATGTCTTTATTATTTCAGAGATTGCCTTAATATTGCAATATTTATCACCAAATTAGAATTTGCTTCAGAAGTTTTTATATATTCGTGTTGTGTTTCAAATGAATGGTACAGTGGAACCTCGCGATTCATCGTAAGAGAATGTTCGATTAGGGAATCAATTTTTCTCATAAGAAACAATGCTCATTGAATTAACCTGTTCCAGGCATTCAGATAATTGCTTGATAAAATATTTATAATAATATTATTCATAAACGTTATAAAATTAATGAAAGTAGGTACTTAAATAATATCAATGACTATTCAATTCACAAAATCATTTTTCAAATATTATCCAATAAAATAGCAATATTTACTTTCGTATCCTAACAACAGAAAATTCCAGCGAATATTTCATTAGTGAAAATATAACTGGATATTCCACTAGTGGTTGCAGTGAATATTTTAAAGTAACTTGATTATTATTTTTATTTAAGAAAATTATTACTTTGTTACAAAATTAACTGAACAATTTGAAAAATGAACATTGTTGCAATTCTGAAAAATTCCTCCTTTGAACGAATGTTCAACATCACAAATTTATGGTACAGTCTATAATTATCCGATATTTATAAATCAATTAAAAAAGGAAGAAACCATGGACTTACCTTATAGGACAAATTTCCGCATTTTCATTGGTTATCAACCATTTACTTTCAGTTAAACGTTTTGCACCGCCTTGAGCAGTTTTGGAAAAAATAGAATTATATTCTACACGCCTTGTAGGAAGACCCTCATTGTTAATTTCTTCCTTAAAGAAGTAAGTTTGACATTGAGCCCCTTCTCCACCTCGCCAAGCTAATTCATAGGAGACAATGAAAAAAAATTTCTTTTGAAGTCCATCGGGGCTATCTTCGTCGAAAACTTCAACAATTTTTTGATATTCTTTTTCAGACAGAGCTACTGCGCTGCTGGTTCTTTTTTCTGGAAGCGCCTGTAATTTTCGTCTAGTAGCATCTCTAGCCTCTCTCGATGTTTTGAATACAGCTTCACTAAATGGGTTAATCTCAATATTTCACTTATTGAAATACATTTCTTGCACCATTTTCGCAGTACTGTTCCATAAATGCTTGACCACACCTTCCTTATATTCCGACCCATCTCTCTTCCTCATATTAACGGCCCAACTCTTCAGAATAATATTTCACTCTGCAGATGTGACAGATGGTGTCAAAGAGTAGTCTTTTTCTTCCAAAAACTGAGAGAACTGACGCCATACCGACTCTCGTGACTTCCGTGTATTTTCCGGCACGTTTCTTCCAATATCTACATTGATTTCTGCATCAGATCTCTCTCCAAATCTCTTGCACACACTTTCCATTACTGTCAGAAAATATTCAACTAACAACTTTTTTTTACCGGTTGCTATGGAAATGAAATCATGTGTAACTCAAATTTTCGAACTAGATTTTGAAATATTTCATTTTAATCATTGATTTGGTGAATTGAATAGTCTGTTGAATATAATTCGTTGTCAAAGATTGTACAATATTTTTATTCATGGTCATTATACGCTTCCGAACACCATTCGTGCTGCGCACTCATGGTGTTCATAAAGCGAATGACCATTCATAAAAATATTCGACAATCTTTGACTACTCGTTGTATTATAACTGATTATTTCCTTTATGCACATAAAAAGTCCCAGTCGTCATGGTTTTCCCGAGTTTTATAGCGATTAAATTTTGACGTTTCAAACGTGTCAAAATTTACCCGATTAAATTTTGACGTCTCAAAGGTGTCAAAATTTACCCGATTAAATTTTGACGTTTAATAGCTTCTGAATTTTTTTTGCAATCACTATCAAAGATTCCTCGACAAGTAAATAAATAATTCGTTGTAAAATCTATTTACTCAAATTAATAATCAGGAAATAATCATGCCGAATACCCCGCGTGCATGAAAATAGCCTGATTAAATGTTTACGTTTTTGTCGCAACGTTTGGCCATAATGAAATATTTTTCGTAAATTTTCCACTCAAAATCCCTCGTGCTGCGCACTCGAGATTTTGTTACGTGGCAAATTTGCTCGACATATTTCTAGGCAAAACATTTTGACAAAAACGTCAAAATTTAATCGGCTATTTTGATGCACTTGTGATATTACTGTTGATTATTTCCTTCATGCGCATAAAAAGTCCCAGTCACCATAGTTTTCCTCAGTTTTATAGCGATTAAATTTCGACGTTTCAAACGTGTCAAAAATTTACCCGATTAAATTTTGACGTCTCAAACGTGTCAAAATTTACCCGATTAAATTTTGACGTTTAATAGCTTCTGAATTTTTTTTTGCAATCATTATCAAAGATTCCTCGACAAGTAAATAAATAATTCGTTGTAAAATCTATTTATTCAAATTAATAATCAGGAAATAATCATGCCGAATACCCCGCGTGCATGAAAATAGTCTGATTAAATTTTTACGTTTTTGTCGCAACGTTTTGCCATAATGAAATATTTCTCGTAAATTTTCCACCCAAAATCTCTCGTGCTGCGCACTCGAGATTTTATTACGTGGCAAATTTGCTCGACATATTTCTAGGTAAAACATTTTGACAGAAACGTCAAAATTTAATCGGTTATTTTAATGCACTTGGGATATTACTGTTGATTATTTTTTAGTGATTTCATTCACCAATCGTTTAGCAGTATTTGGGCACACGTGTTTAATTCTGTCCAATCACAACATTATTATAGTGATAATTGCACACAAACGTCATGTGACGTTTGTCATCCAATAATATTTGTTGAATTTCGGAAAATAAACCAATCGGTGTCTGATTACAGCGATAAGTGTCGCCTGACTGTGGCTACTGGTGAATTATCGATTTTGTGTTATCGATTTACAGGTTGTCATTTTGACAGCTTTTTCTGAAACGCTTCAAACTGTCGCCAAACATATTTTTCCGAGCTCTTGGTCTTCTGAGGAATGGCATCTTCGTTTATCAACCAATTCAGACATTACAAGTTGTATTTTGCTTGCTAAAACAACTGCGCACTCATTTTATGGATGTGCTTCGTTGAATCGTCAAATTTTTTTCTTGTCGCCAGCCAACTTTGTAAATGGACAATTCTGTTATTTTCTTGTGCAATTATCTTCAAAATGCATCTCGGGCATTCCAAGTCCTCAGATAATTTTGCAAAGATTAATCTTTCATGCATGTTAAGAAAACAACCACACTCGTGCTACGCACTCGTGCAGTTTTCATACCAAACACGCATTCAAGATTAACCTAAGCAAAATTATCGATAACATGTAATGCACTCGTTGTATTACTAATGAGAATTTTCTACTGTACATTATTCTCGCGAGAATTATCTGACATCTGTCACCAGTTTTATTTTAGTTGAGTTAAACTGTATTTATTATGTTGCATTTTTGATTCAAACATTAAAAAATAATCTTCCGAATACCACTCGAGAGTGCGAATTAATTAGAAAATAATTCTCCAGTTATTTTTTCAAACTTGTTGCCATTTGGGAATAGCCACTCGACAACAAATTTTCGAAAATCTGTGGAATTATTTTCAATTTATTTTCACTCGTTTGTGATATTACTTATGATAATTTGACTGTACTTTTTTATCTGCACTGACAGTGACAGTTAATGAAAGGTGGAAAACAAAATTTAAAACAGCCCGAATAGCTAAGCATAGACGAATAACTAATACAAAATTCTTAACTAATAGCGGGGCGGACGAATAGGGGGGTTCAACTGTACTACAATTACTATAGAGATGTAGGTATTTAAATGTTTAGACAACTTAATCTTTTGTTTTGATTGATTTCTGTGTCTGCGATATTAATCTGTTGACTCAGACAAATTAATTATCTACGGTTAAGAATATCGTTTGATTAAGAACGTCACTTTTTCTAGTCACGAATTTGAAGTTAACTTTATACCTATGTACTGGGTGAGTCAAGTTTTACCGCCAGTGGCAAAATTGACCTACAAAATAATTTGTGAATTCTCATAAATTGCAAGAGCAATTTTATATCATTAAGGAACATAAAAACAAGAAAAATAATTTTTTTAATCAGGTAAAATTTTGGCTTTATCTCAATTACTAGTTGTTCAATTTATTAGTTTTTTTGATGTACGAACAGTAAAATATTTTCTCACGATTTAGTGTAATTGAAATAATTTAACTAATTTGTGTTTATTAAATAAATCCATTTCCGGATTAGAAGATATTTTGTAAATGATTTACGACATAAGTAGACCAATTTACCGGACAATGGTATTGATGTACGGAATTTGACTAAACTTAACTTAAGAATGCAGGCCTAACGACAATTGAAAAGCTGTCACGTCCAGTTTGATAGGTCGATCATAAACTATAGTTAGGGTGGTAAACCGCATTATCCATTGCTGGAAAGTCTAAATAAAAGCATTTTCTGTGCTTTAATTTAACTTTGATTTAACTCAAAAAGTAATAATTTTTTTACGAATCAAATTGCAAATATTAGTGCTACGAATAATTTGACAAATTTTGAAATAAGAAACCAAACATCGAAATTTTGCCCAAAACTAGCTTAGAGCAAAAAGATGTATACAGTTTAAATGGTATTTACTTATTAAAATGTGATACATGCAAACGGAAATACGTGGGACAAACTGGCAGAAGCTTTTATACAAGGTATAAAGAACATATAAACAAGAGGAATGAAATATCTAATTATACAGAACATCTAATTACGGAAAGACATGCGCATGGTCCTGTACAAAACGTTATGAAAGTTGATAAATTAATACCAAAAGGATCCAAAATGAATATGCTGAAACACTATATACAGTAAAACCCCTCATAGTGGACACCCCTTTAATACGGACACCCCTCTAATACGGACACCCCTCTTAATGGACACTTTTGTATCAGTCACGGCATTCCTCCATAAGATTGCATTATACAAACACCTCGCTAATGTGGACACCCCTCTATTACGGGCATTGGACACTTCTTGTCTTCCCGAACTTGGAATTTCCCCCTCTATAGTGGACACTTGATAAGCATTTTGGATAATTTGTATCATGTTTTCAAAAAAATACTGTTGTAACTTGTGGTAAATTAGACGCACATTAAAAACGTATTAATTATCAAATTTGGAAATACATTTTGAGGAGAAAAATGTTCTAATATGTATAAACATAATAGTACATGTTTACGTACAATGTTTAATAAACTGCTTAAAATTTGTAGTAGTTTTGTAAATTTTCCACAAAACAAATTAGGACCCCCTCGAATACGGACACCCCTCTATAGTGGACAGTTTTGTCCAGCCCCTTGATTGTCCACTATGGAGGGGTTTTACTGTATATATAAAACCAAAAAGAATGAGGAAATATTAAATGAACAAATTTATACAAATAATGATGCGATATTCAAGTTGATATATAAAGTTAAAAATAACTAAATGTAAAAAATCGGATTCCATAAAAGTTTGGGACTGAGTCTCTGTTTTACTTTTTTGGCTTCAAATAAAAATTATTTTTAGCACTAATCGAAAGTGTAAACTTCAACTGTGTAACATGTAAATTGCATACTTTCCTCTCAATTTTTAATAGGTATGATGGCCGCGGCGGTAAAACTTCACGCACCCTGTACAATATAAATGTGGGTGTACTTACTAATTTTGTTTTTCTTTTAAACGGAATGTTAATTTCACCTGGTGATTTCTCGTAGCACAAATCGCATCTCGGTTGCAACGTAAATTTTTTTAAAAATAGTAATTTCGAGAAGTAGCACACTGATAACCTAAACAATTTGGTGTCAAATGATGAATTTTCACAGAAAAAAATAGATTACTTTTTGAATTTACCCTAAACTTGTTATTTTGAGTTGTGTCACTCTTGTAGCGGAAGTGCAAAATTTCTAGTTTTAGAAATTATGTAAACAGTTTGACATTACTTAGAATAATTAATACGTTCTATATGGCACCACAAGTGGGAAGGGCATGAATTCAAGCGGACGATAAGTCGATATTTTTGAAGTAGCATGCTATTCGAATAATTATTATTCATTTGTGAGTTACAAGCAATAATCTTTGTTTCGCGGTATCAAGAATGTTTTCTTAAATAAATACAAAAACATATACCAGAAAAAGTAAAGTAGAATAGAAATAATGCACAGTAAAGATTTAATTAAAGCAGAATAATCATGGCACTGCAATTTTAAATATTTCCGATTTCATTAGCTACGGTTTAAGATTCATGATTGAAAATCCGCGTTGAATTATAAAGGTTCTGGTTTAATTTACTGTCTTTTTGTCGGTTAAATTTGGCAAGAGAAGAACCAAAAATTTGGGCAATGTGATGCATAAACACAATTAACTCAAACGAGAAGACAAAAGATGTTAAAAGCAAAGTATTTTAATTTTCAAGATCACGACTCTCAAAAATGTTGATTGGACCATAAATTAGAGACAACACAGTAATTGATTTAACAATGTTTTACAACACTGTCTCTTTTATAACGAGACTAAAAGACACACACGCACACATCTAAACATCCTGTTTTGAGCTAATATCTTTTCCAGTTTTTCCAAACTGGGTGGTCAATTATTTCTACGTTGGTACACACGCACACACACACACACACTTTTTAGCCTTTACACACCCATTTAAAACAATTCTAGCGTATTATTTGTTTTTCCGTTGTTTTTAAATACATGCAACGCCGTCGCGGTCCGTGAGCGACGCAATTACTTTCTGCTCTCCTGCCATCCTTGTCGCGCGCGCTGCGCGACGTTTTCCAAAAATTAATTTTTTACGACGCGATCGGCCGTCTCCATCTAATCGTCTCTCCATCTCCCGCGCTCACGTCTAATTAAAACATCCAAATTGCAACTGGTTTTAATTACGAAGCCAATTACTGGTAGTTTTTAAGCAGCTTAAACCTGTACATTCTATAATTATACGAGTCGCTTGTGATGTTATCTAGCGGCATATAGATGGGCACATTTGCTCTTTTTGAAAGGGATAAGATGGCCCTTGTTCGATACTCGCTCCCGAGGAAGGGGACGCGCAATTTGTTTTGTTCGTCTCGGGAGTCGTCTGGATCGTAAACTGCGACAGATGCTAATTAGAAATATTAAATTTCTCCTGCTTTAATCGTTGCCATACGTCGCCGCGCTAATTTTAGCGGACGGACAAAAACAAACCCTTTCAAAAGCGGTCCAGTTTTTGCTCGAAACAACACTATTTCAACAAGAGTATATAACAAGATCAATAACTTACAATTAAGCGATCATTATTTCTAATTGCATTGGGTTGGATCGAATCGAAACGGAAAAAAATTGGGTCTTCTTTTTATATCGGACAAGTCCGATCTGATTTTCGATTCGTAACAAGCAATTTGCAAAGCTCGTTAACTCTGCGTTTTGTTGTGTCAAGAAAGAAGATCGCCGGTTGAAAAATTCGTTATTACCGGAATTAGCAGAATTTTAAAATCGATGACTGCAACAAATAATGAACGTTAAGACGGAATAATGATACAAATGGGGGAGATTTATTTAATAATTATGTTTTCTTGTGTGTGTGTGTGTGTGCGAGTCTGTACACATGTCGGTTGGGCGATTTTTATGTTATTTATGTTTAACAATAAGTATGTTGTGCATGGACAACATGAAATTTTAGTCGTGAAGGAATTTCGTGTTTTGTTTATTGTAATTCGTTACAGCGAAATTATTTAAATTTTATTGCGGCAAGAAATTGTTCAAATTTTCACTCGCTACAATGACTTCGAGGAATTTTAGTTTCTTTAAGTAAATTGTAGAGAGTATTTTTAAATTACAAAATAAGCTGTTAAAAGGTTGAACAAACAGCGCGACGATTTGCATCTTAAACAAAAATTTCAAAATTTGTTTGTTTTTTAAGCAACATATTTTTTTGTAATTTTACGTTGCTTTAAATAAACCATTTATGTGTAAAAATATACCCTGCGATCAATAAAAACAGGATAGAGTTAACACTGAAATCTTCAAACGTTAGTCTGTGATAAGATGACGGAAGATGTCACCATGGAAATTGAAAGTACATTGTATGGTTTCCCTCTTGATAAATGGTTCAAAATATTTTTGAAAATTGTGCAGGTTACTTTCTAGCTACAAAAATCTCCCAAAAAATGTATTTTAGGGTGGCTAAAGGAGGACAAATTAACTGATGCTGGAGAACGATTTTGCAAATTAAAATTGTCTAATGTAAAGTATGCAGGTAAGTAATTTCAAAGATGCATAGTGAATTGCAATGTGATTATGATCAAGATATACTGAGAGAAATAGATACAGTCGAACTCCTCTATAGTGATGTTCGAAAAGCCATGAAAAAACATCACTATAGGGAAACTTCACTATATAGAATTTAAGTATAATTTTACAGTTTTGACAGCCACTTTAAAAACCAATCGATAATTAAAAATGAAACAAAAAATTAAGATTTATTATGTTTGAAAAAATATTTGTTTATTTAGAAATAAGGGCAATTGCTAATGTAGGCAATATCCCACAAGAATTAGTGATTACCTAATGTATTATGACAGATTCCAAATAAACTGTTAAATTAAAAAAAAAAATTACAAATACAGAGTTATTAATAAACAATACAGATTTTTATCGTATGTAATTGAATACTTACATAACATGTACTTATTAATGAAAAAATCTGTCCAAAGTTAATTGCACTGCAATACTTTTAAAAATGGAAATGCCCATAAATAATTCGCAAGAAATTCTTCTAAGGATTTTTCAGGTAGTCGAAATTTGGAAAAACAATCAGTTGTTCAATAGATTTATTGTATTTTCTATTATCGAAAATTCCGTTCCCCGAGAATTTTGGTAAACCTTTCTTAAAGAATAATCACTATACATATAGAGGCTTAACATAATAATTTAGAGGTATTTTTATAGGCAAAACGTGCAAAAATGCACATTCTTGACAAAAACATCACTATAGAGAAAAAATCATTATAGAGGAGGTCACTATAGGGGAGTTCGACTGTAATTGAAATTAATATAATTATATTTCATATATGGACAGCAATCTGGAATGTTGAAGGTGCAATATTTATATTTACCTAATATACTACACCGTGATTCACGTAATTTTCCGAGACATACGCCCAATGCACGCAACCCAATATTCAAAAATCACATACTAGATACAAAAAACATAGGTATATTTAAATTTCATATTTTTGAAAACTCCTGACAGAAATAACTGTTAAACTGACAATTTAAATTTGCAAAATGTATTGAAACTGTTTGAATTAGCTAAAAATAAATACAAAAGTTATGAAAACGAAAACTATGTGCAGATAATTCAACGAACTTTTAAGGGCATATCTTGCAAAGTGTTGGTAAAATGTTTTTCAAGAAATTTAAATAAATATTAGTGATCACATTATTTGTAAAAAAATAAGGACCAATAATGTAATCGTCTACTATGTCGCACCACACATTGATTGAAAAGATGTTCTGAAAATGGCTTTGTCGTATCCAGTGTGAATTTTCTAACGCATAATAATGACAGTTGTGACGGTTAGCAACTCCATTATTCGAAAATTTTGTCTCATCACAATCTTAATAAATCCTCCTGGTGATCTACCTTGGTTGGGTGTCTACACTCAGAATAATGATGCACGCATATTCTGACTGCAACAACTGCACTTCATCGTTCATCGTTTGAATAAATTTTGCAAATTTAAATTGTCAGTTTGACGGTTATTTCTGCCATGGGTTTCCAAACATACAAAACATAAATATATGTTTTATGTATCATAGTATGTTGTGATTTTTGAATATTGGGTTGCGTGCATTGGGCGTATGCCTCGTAAAATTACGTGAATCACGGTGTATATTAGGTAAATATAAATATTGCACTTTTAACATTCTGAATTGCTGTTCATATATGAAATATAATTAGGTATATTAATTTCAATTATCTATTTCTCAGTGTAGAGAATTTATTTTTGGTAAAGATATGGAACGAAGAAAATTCCTAAAAACTTGGCATTCCAGCTCACGAAACCCCACTATACTTAACGAACAGCAATCTTCTCTGCCCAGAGATATACAAGTGTATCTTGAAAAACTGAAGGAGAGCTTGCATCAAAGAGGAAGAGATGCCACTGCTGCGAAAAGTCAAAAAATCTGGTAACAACAAGAAAATGTTGACACTGTGAAAAAGGAAAACAATTATTTGCATTAGCTGCGACTAGAGCGTAGTCGATTCTGAATAGGTTAACATCAAATTAAGTATTATTAGATATTACGGTATCAAAAAAAATCTTATTTCTTTGTTATATTCAAATATTTTAGTTGTTTGTTTGTTTATGGGAACATAACAAATAAAAGTACCCATATGCAAAGACAAGCTGTTTTTTTATTAAAAACAGTCAATAATTCAATGTTAGAGGGCGGTGAATTAAGTTCACCACGCGACCCGTAGTGTAACTTTTTGAGGCGCGACCGGTTAAGGGTTAAATGCTTTTCAATTTTTCGGCTCCTAGCTACCCTGTGACAATATTTTCAGTAATGGGTTCGCGGCTTGTCAATAGGTACTTAACTAACTTTGTACAGTTTCGTTGCAACAATTCTGCGCCAATGGGAAAAGTATTATCTACTTGTTTAGAATATTGAACATGGTTTTGTCTTAATTGAAATCGTATATACCGGTCCTGATTGTAAGCATGAGCCGAATTTGGCCAAAACATACACTGCTGGTTTTTACTCTGCTCTATTTATCACGCTATGTGACACATTCATTCCCCTATAATACTTAAAATGGGGAAAAATTCCTCATATCAATATCATAATGAGATTCGGATCTGGAGCCACACAGTTTCAGTAAATACAGCCTCAAAAGGACAAACATTAAAATGTAAACACAGTGAAAAGATTCAAAATTACAAAACTGCACTAATTGTTTTTTGCATAACATTTTTGGGCAACTCAAATGCACTTTACAGTTCTCTAACAAAAGCTCGATGTGAAGTTTTCTTGATTATGAATGTAATTTATTCCAGTGGAGAATGAGTTAACTGAATAAGATTAGTTCAACGATAAATCGAATTAAATTCAACGACGTTTGTAACCGTTCAACCATTCAATATTGATTCCAACATAGGTACATAAATAAATTTAAAATTAACATCCATTATGTTGAGGGGAAAGTATTGTCGGATTTTCAATTGTCATGAATAAATCATATACGAATCTGTAGCTGCTATAAGTAACGCTTGAGTCTCATAGATGCTCTCTTCATATAAATTTTTGGCGCTTTTGAGTAGCGGTTTTAATTTCGTTCAAAATCACCGAAAACTTTTTGGGTAGGAGCAAGCTATAGTCAATTTCTTTTCGACGTAGAGTAATATTTTAAAAGATAATCTGTTTATTAGCAATTGTTAGTGGTATTTTAGATTTATGTTTAGATTTATAAATAAAGCGTCGATTAGTTGCATAGTTCGGGTGCCCATACTAAGTTATTTTAATGCTTTTACAAACGTTTTATTATTTCAAAATTATTTTCTAACAAAAATATAGAAAATCTCAAGGGGGTATTGGGGATTTTTAGTGCAAAATCTATCGTCTAGAACCCTAGTAACTGTCGGTATTCTTTATAAGCGTCATATTTAAAAAAACTCTCTTAAATTTTTTCGGTTTATAAACATTTTTTATTATCTCAAATGGACTATACAAATATAATTCTTGCACAAGTAAATTATGCATTGAAAGTAAATTAACTAAAATATTTTTTTCATTGTTTTAAACAATTAAATTGATTCAGCCATCCATTCATACAAATTTAATGATTGCCTATAATTTTGTTAGTTGCAAAAAAATCAACTTTCAATATTCCTGAAAGCGCGCCCCAAAACATCAACCTTAAAATAAAAATCCGATCTGACGACGTGAAAGCATCAATTATCTTCAATAAAAACGACAAATACTTGTAATTAAAACAATACTAACAATTAACTGCACAAATATGGCGCGCATCAGTATTTTAATTTAAAAATGAAAAAATACCGAACATTGCGGCTTCTCTAATTAAAGTAAAAATCCGGCCAGGTCGGAACGAACGATTTGAGCAGGCGAAAATTTTTTCCCCCTCAAAAGCAGTACATAAAGTAAAAATAAAAAGAGACGACTCTAAAACTTCTTCGCTGTCTTCATAATTAAGTTATAACAATTTGAAAGGCCACTTTAATACTCCCATAAAAGCGTACAAGCACTTAAAGCTGTAGTTATAATGATAACAAAACTGTAAAAAAAAACGGCACAAACAAAATAAACCCGGTGCGCCTTGTGTGCTGGTCCAATTCGTTGGCGGCGGTTTTTTCCCCTTCGAGTTCACCCTCGTTTCGCGATTACTTGATTGCGCGGATGCTTCCCTATTTTAAATTGGTTGCAGCCATTGGTGGAAAGAGCCGTTTGAGTTTCGTGGAGTTGGAGGAGGACTTGGGACGAAGCACGCCTCGAATCCGCCTCCTTTCCCGTGGGCTCCGGGAGATTAAACCGAGTCATTTGGTCAGTTCCACTTAGGTAGTTCTCCTAACTGGACGATCCGGGCTCGAGAGCGAAAAAAATCTATAAAACAGAACGCGTGTGCGCGGCGAAGAATGGTGTGCCTGTGTGCGTGAGAGTTTAGTTAAGCGACAAATTAATTCTACATGTTAAAGAAACATTCAGAGAGTGCCCAAAGTATGACTATCCAAAATATTGAGAGTTTGAAAAACGGGGAAACTATGCAAGGACTTAGTGACAACAAAACCAATCAAAACCAACAGACAGCCAATAAAAACGGACACATTAGTTTTAGTGTAGCCTCACTTTTGGCCGACACGAGGCCGACCAGGTCCACTTCCCCTACGAACTCCTCGAATGTCCCTTCGACGAGTCCGCACCACTCTTCCTCCGACGACTACGACTCCAACCAGGAGGACTCGATCGTCGACGTCGAGGACCTCCACACCGACCAAAAGACCGAAAGTTCCGCCAAAGATGAACACTTTTTATTGCAACAGCGCGAAAGAGACTTCCAGCGGGAAAATAACCTGTTAAATCAAGGTCCGATCAGGCCGACGCCTTTTTCGGCGCTAGCGGCGGCCGTTTACCAGGCGGCCCATCCGAACTGGGCGTCGCAAGGCCTCGTTTCGCCGTTCGGAGGTCCGGGACCGATCTTCCAGGGGCCTGGGCCCTTCGGCGTCCCGAGCTTGAACGCAGGTAACGGATTTCATCTTTTCTTGCCCGGCCAGTTTCTTGTTTTGCTGATTTATTACGTTTTTAATTGGTTGCGGTATGATTAATTGCGCTAATTATGGGTTAAGACGTTTTGAAATTTGACCTGAAGATGCGGTCGCAATTTTTCCTTTTTAATTATGTTATGGTTCTAATTAGCGCAAAATTTGTTGTGTAATTCTTTTTGGGCGCACTCTTTAACGTTCCGCCCGGATGACTTGCTTTTTTATCGAAAAGTTAATATCAGTTTTTGTCCATATTAATCAAAATTGCCCATTAATTTATTATGATTTTTTCTAATTGGGACTTATAAAAGAGTTGGTGCAATGCCCATTAATGTAATATGATTTTTTTCTAATTGAAGTTATAAGAAATTAAGGTACCTAATGGAAGTTTGTGCAATGCCTTACGATTGTTTCTAATTTGAAGTTATAAGAATTGGAGGTAATGGAAGTTAGTGCAATAGCCAAAAAGTTGTTAATACAATTTTCGTTCATATTAATCAAAATTGTTGCCCATTAACTTATTCTGATTTTTTCTAATTTAAAGTTAGAAGAAATGGAGGTAATAGAAATTTGTGTATGCCATTAATTTATTATGATTTTTTCTAATTGGAAGTTATAAGAAATTAAGGCAGTAGAACTTGGTGCAATGCCCATTAATGTATTATGAATTTTTTTTAATTGAAGTTATAAGAAATTAAGGCAATGGAAGTTTGTGCAATGCCTTACGATTATTTCTTGAAGTTACAAGAAATATAGGTAATAGAAATTAGTGCAATGGCCAAAAAAGTTTTTCTGACGTCGTTAATACATTCATACGTTCACATTCATCAAAATTGGTTGCCCATTAACTTATTGTGATTTTTTCTAATTTGAAGTTAGGAAATGGAGGTAATAGAAGTTTGTCTAATGCCCATTAATTTATTATGATTTTTTCTAATTTGATGTTATAAGAAATTAAGGCAGTATAACTTGGTGCAACGCCCATTATTGTATCATGATTTTTTTTTCTAATTGAAGTTATAAGAAATTAAGGCAATGGAAGTTTGTGCAATGCCTTACGATTATTTCTAATTTAAAGTTACAAGAAATGGAGGTAATAGAAGTTTGTGCAATGCGCTATAATTTATTATGATTTTTTCTAATTGGAAGTTATAAGAACTGGAGGCAGTGAAGTTGGTGCAATGCCTATTATTGCATTATGTTTTTTTTTCTAATTTGAAGTTATAAGTAATGAAGGCAATGGAAGTTTGTGCAATGCCTTACGATTGCTTCTAATTTGAAGTTATAAGAATTGGAGGTAATGGAAATTAGTGCAATGGCCAAAAAATTGTTTTAACGTCGTTAATACAATTTTCGTTCATATTAATCAAAATTATTGTGATTTTTTCTAATTTGAAGTTAGAAGAACTGGAGGTAATAGAAATTTGTGTAATGCCATTAATTTATTATGATTTTCTTCTAATTGAGGTTATTTTTGTCTAATTTGAAGTTATAAGAAATGAAGGTAATGGAAGTTTGTGCAATGCTCACTAATGCATTGCGATTGTTTCTAATTTGAAGTCATTGGAGGTAATGGAAGTTGGTACAATGGCCAAAAAAATTGTTCTGACGTCGGCGTGCTTCAGAAGCGCCAATTAGATAAAGAGACGTTTCGCTGTCTGCAATTAAATTTGAGTTATGTTGATTTTTCTAAATTAATTTGAACGTCACCGTTTGCTTTCACCGATAATTTAAATTTCCGTCGGTCGTTCTTTCGCCGTTGCCGTCTGTTTAGCAGTCGTTTATGGAAAGTGCGCGCAGAGACACATAATTGCAGGAGACATAAATTATCCGACCGCAAGAAGATAACGTCATTAAACAAATGAAATTTGAAATTGCACAACCCAACTTTGTTGTGAATGCCGAGTGTGAACGAGCCATAAAATAGATCCACGTTCAGATAAATTAACATTATTTGCAATTAGCAGCGTTGCCGCTAAATTATCCGCACGTATAAATGTGTTTATGCGAAAAGCGTTTTTCTATTCCAACTAATTTATCGGCGTTTGCGACGCGTCGATTTGGTTCGTTAAATTCCTTTTTAAAATTTAAATAACGCACAGATCTTACCCATGTAAGAACTTGAATACATAAATCTGTTACGCTTGTCGTGGATCACTTGAAACAAAAGCGAATCCTGTCAAAGCTTACTGAAATCAAATCTCGGATTCGAATTTAGATCCATCAAGTTTGCGTGGCATTGTTCCATTGTTTCTTCGCTGGAGGATTTTGATGGATACCCGTCGACTTGCGCGTACCTCAATAATTGGATATTTTCGCAGATGTTTTCAATTTTTCCGAAACCAGATGATTCGATTAAACGTCCGATAATTTATTGAGGCGACCGAATGGGGAAAAAAACGGAACGGAGAGCGGCGCCTCAAAAGAATTTTAATAAAGTTATTAACAAGCTAATAACAAAACAGAGCCACCAACGAGAGTCCCAAATCCAATTAAAATAAATTTACCACCTGAAAATTATACGGTCCCGTGTTTGGAAAACCGACGATACGTCTCTATCTTTGTTTTTTACCATCGAAAAATTAGAGATAAACTCGGCTCGGGTATATCTCCAAATTAGGTTAAATTTAATTAAAAGCTTTTATATATTCTCGTGATAGGATTGAATGTGTCGTGACAAAAAACACTTTAGTTGTGCAGGTTTTCTGGTTTATTGTAGGTTGAAAATGGTAGGCAGTGTTTTACTAACTGTAGCCGGACGATTTTTACCGGCAGTGCCACTCTATACCTATACTCCGACTCTACCTACATTGATAGGGTTATTACCTGCTGTTAAGACAGGAAATCATTCAATTTGTGCCACTCAACTGCCATATTATGTAATTTTCGTATTGATTTATGAATTATGCACGCACACTTTGATTCCACTTTTATGCTGCTCTTTTTTAAATGATTAATGGTCTCGAAGGGTATCGAAACCGTTTCCATTTCATGCAAATAAATCAGATGTCTCTTAATTAGCGATCGTTAATGATCTTCAAATTTTCAACGTTGGAACTTTAATCCCGCAATTATTATATTCTATAGTCCACTTATTTTAGTATTCATCTTCTTAAAAATGCCAAGTGATTTTCTTTGTAAGAAGCACTATAAAAAAGTCCGTTACAAAATCGTGTCCACCAAAGAAATTGTTGAAGGTCAAAGGTCGCAAAAATTGGTTTTCTCAAATATCTCGTGAAGTATTGATTTTATTTGAATTTTGATTATTATAAAATTTGTTTATTATCAAAATCTGTACAAAAAAGGTTCTATAGAAAATTATGTGGAACCAATGGTTCTCGGGATATGAGAATGAGAAAACTTGGGCACTGCGATGCATTCGTTTCCACACCACCTTTGAGGTAGAATTGGGAATTCAAATTAGTTTTACCGCGTATCGATAATATAGGTAATTGTCGCATTGTGACGTCATATACAGGATAGACATTTTTAACGCCTGTGCACGTCGTCGGTTAAAGTGACTTTTTGTAAATATGTAGCATTATAAAAATTGGAAAAATTATGGGAAATACTGTTACAAATTTGTTATCTGCCAAAATTGAATTTGAAAGATTAACAACAGCGCAAACTATCTGAAAAATGGGATCACTTTAGGAGACGATGCAACCCCTTTAAAGCTTCTCGACATGAAACTATTTAACGAAAATGTTGCATCATCTTTGTGTAAATGAAATAAAGTATTTTTTTTTTACTAGAAGTAGGATTCGTTTTCATTCAATAAACTTATCATCTGCTCGGATTGGGTTTGAAAAGTTTACAAGTGCACATACCATTACAAAAATATCATCTGCCATTGATACTAGATTGGCTGGTAAGCGATTTGCCAATATTTTAAACGTTTTTATTCTCTGATTAGACCTCTCAATATGGACCAAAGCCGAAGATATTTGAGCAATCTCAATAGCTTCAGCGTGAGAATTTTTTTTAGGTTAGTTTCGGATGTATTCATGGTTAATGTTAACACTGACACTTTAAATCTGGCCTACAACTTGATATCAAACAAACAAATTGCAAATTAGTTCATTTCTTCTTTAGGATTATCGAAAACTAATCAAATTATTACAAAACGCGAACAATAACAAACGCACATGGCACGACGTGACGTCACAACAAGGAGTTCACTTAGTTGAATTTATTTACGCTAGAGTCGCATGCTTAGCTTGAATTGGCTATGCAAGGCGTGCTTCTTTACGTGGTGTTTCCATTAAGCCTATTATGAGTCGATTTCTTCTACTTCTTCGCCTCTGTCTTCTTCTATATCATATACAATTATTTCAGAAGATAACATAGTAAAAAGGTCCATTTCGTCGTCGTTTATTTCATATTCCACTGCCGCATCATCGAACGTAGTATTTAAATATGACTGGCCACGAAAAAAGCCACATATTATTGAACATGGTAATCCTAACTTTGGAGTCGTTTTCATTCGAGGAAGTTGTTTTCGAAATTTTTGGTCCCACGTAAATTTTGTGCAGATTTTGATAATAAACAAATTTTATAATAACCAAAATTCAAATAAAACCAATACTTCACGAGATATTTGATAAAAACTGATTTTCGCGACACAATTATTCAATGAATTTTTTATGCAGTGTTGCTTATAGCGATACAAAGAAAATCCCGAAGGAATTTTTTAGAAGATTGGGTGTTTTTTTTTTGTATAAAATGACTGGACTACTAATAAAATTTAAACGCAAAAGTTTGCATATACCGCCAGTCAAAACAACAAAAAAGGGAATTATTAAAACTGGTCAAGGCGAGATGTGTTGTCTGCACGTTAATAAATTAAACCAGTCAAGATCTCCAGAAGAAGTTAGCTAAAAATGCTTAATCTTGAATACTCATTAAATTAAAGAACGGTGAACAACATGCCACCGACTAGCTAACTTGAAATTTTATGGTTTTCACCAGTTTTTTCATCGTCGTTTGAAATACAATAAAGTCTTCCTAATTTTAATTCATTACTTCAAAATTTTGGCAGTTAGACAGTTATAATTGTTTTAAGTTGCTTCTTCTTATCCGTGCACATCTTATTCGTTCCATTTGATTAAAATAACTGTGAAAAATTATGAAAGATACAATTCGTTCGTTTTTAATCTTCAACGTGTCAACAAAGGAATGTTAATATAGAGGCAGATCCTGAATTTTAAAAAGCCTGCCAACTCTAATTTACATTTTTATTTGCAATTTAACTTTACAGTTTTATTTAATTAATATCCCATGATGACTGCTTAAAAAATTAATTACTTTAAAACATAATTAAGAAATATTATTGTCTTGCATAATAAAATATAAAAAGGTAATGAAAACTGTTTTTTTGAAGAAAGTTGCGGCCATAATCAAAACGTTGAATTATGATTTGCGGCCCTGTTTTGTATAAAATTTTTCAAATGATTCGATTCGACGGGAAGCGGAGAATTTTTTTAAACAAAGTAGATTTTCAGTACCAGGTCCCGGGTTCGATTCTTAGAAACCGTGAGCGTCGATTATAAAGTCGGTTCCTGGTTCAGTCACCATTCGTTGTTGGAAATACAATTTTCCTAAAATTTTGGTACTATTTAATACAGTAATAAGTCTTTTTTCAAGACTTATCTAGAATAACACCGATAGTGTCAGCAAGAATTGCAGCAAGTATTACAACCCACATGCGGGCAAAATTGCACACTGCAAAATATATTGCAAATGCACATTGGTGCAACAAAAACTACAGTGCAATCAAAGTGAAAAGTATGGTAATTCTATGCACTCGTGACTGCACTTTATAAAACTACATCTGAACTACAATTAACTGTATTATTAATTCATGTGACTTTAATAAGCTACACAAATAAAAAATATGTAATTTTACCATTTTATAAATGAAATTGATTGGCGATATTCATTTCATGTTTATTTTTGATCAATTATTTTTATGTATTTACAGGACATTCTTACAACAAAGCTCTTGAAAACATGTGATATAAAAATACATTATATCAGCATCAACAATATTTAAATTGATGAACAGAAAAGTTGACGAATATGTAAACATTGTAACAATGTACGTCGATGTTGGATCAATTTTGATGTAAATACATTGATAAAACGAATTTTTTTCGACACTTAACGGTATAAGAAGAAAATAATAAAAAGCAGGAACAGAACAACTGTGCTGATTTTAAAATAAATAAACTAAGAAGTTGGATCACCAACAATAATTGAAAATATGTATGAAGTTTACTACTTAATATACTTGCATTTCTTTCTTTTCCCCTGTTTCATCCTTTCCTTTGGCATGTCTCTTTCTCTCGGGCTTGAGTTACCTCATCTTGGGTCCTCCTCTTCCCCATTTACCTGTACCGTGGTCCCCCAAAATCTTATGAGTTCCATTTTGACTTTACTATTTTCTTTCTAACGTTTTTTTCGTTTTGCCATTGATCTACTCATTTGTTTTTCTGTCGGTTGATTTTTTTATTATTATATAGAAAAATTTACGGAACAGTTCCATTATGTCAACATTACATCAGACGATAGTTACCTACCAACTAAAAATTAAAATCACACCCTATTATAATTGAGATTTTTATTAAAAGTGAGGTTGTGGGCTCCTTTTATTTTTGGTATGGAGATACAGAAGTGACAAACAAAATTTTTAGACCAAATACACCATTGGTTATACACTTTGGTGGCAGCTACGTGGTGTGGTGTTTCAGTTGAAGATTGTTTTTGGTAAGCTAAATACTTTAGACTTTACTAAAAGCCATTTATCGGGAAATTTTTAAAAATTAAGTGAAACGCCGCTTTAAGTTTAATGATGGGCGATAGGTCTCTGATATGTGCATAAAGAAAAAAAATTGGTCATTACAGTCGAATCTTGATTGCTTAATTTTAATTATTTTCTTTGTTACCTTTTTTGAAATGACTTAGACGTTCATAATATTAAATTATTATTTTCTACCTACCCGAATAAATATGGAACATAATAGAGTCTTCCAAAAGGGGGCGGTAGTATTTCTTTCCATTCTCTCTTAGAAGTAATAAAATATGCTAACAGAATGATTATGGTATAATAAATATGGTATGGGAAACGAGGGTGCTATAACGTACTCTATTCCTGCACTATACAATAGCTATGAGCCAACTTTATTAAGGTTTCATAATTACTGAAATAGTTATTATGCCTTCCCAAGAATACATTGCAATTTCATTCCCGTTTTCTAAAGACTGAAATGGTATATTTCATCCCAAGGGACGAAATACCTATTTTATGGTTTTCTAACACACAAATTTAGTTTGAATAGTTTTTCTTTAAACCAGTTACTATTGTTACGTTAGTTATTTACTTTTTATTTTAAAAATTTCATTTTGAAGCGTGTACAAATAGCTTATACACCACGGGACCGAAGTGTCATTTCACTCCTCGTCTGATTATTATTGAAATAACTAACTTCTGTCCCTCATTATATAATATACATATTATTAATACATATGAACATCAATGGCAGGTAATAAATATTCAGATACAAATTTCTTTCAATTTTTTAAAATAGAATACCTATACCAATTGGTAAATAAGTTTTAAAGTAACCAATCATTATCCTATTAGAGGTCGCCTGCGGTCCGAATAAATTGTAATAAAAGGTGTTCTTGAATTAATAAGTTATAACATGATATTTAGGTATTAAGAATGCAAACTATATCACTAACTGCGTTAAGGTAGTACATCGACCTGTTCAAGCATAACAATTTGAAAAGATGAAATTTGAGCCATAAATTTTATTTACTGTCATTTAATGATATAAGCTTTGCTAAAAATTATTTTTGTTGAATATGTTTTTTGAAAAATTTCCAATTTAAAAATGAACTTGATCCGACAACAAACGAAAAACGGTTTTAAGCGAGAACGGGCAAAAAACGCTCCACAAATATCTCGACACCACATATCAGTGTCGGAAGTTAAAGGGGCAGCTAAACGATCATTACTAGATATTTATTGCTCGCGGCGTTTAGTCAGATTAATAACCATCTATCACTGACGGGACAGGCCGGGACGTCCCCGCTATTTAACATTCCTAAACACTGAAAAATACAACTTATTCCGCTTGAAACTCAAATAAACGGGACTGGGTGGGTGCACTAACGTGGCTACGAAGGGAGAGGCTAATAAAATTTTGCATGCATTTCTAATCGGTGCGGCTCGTGACAATAAATAAAACGCTAACCGCCGGAAATAAATGAAACCAAAAAAAATATGGAAAACACATGCATGAAAGAGACTTTTTAAAATACACCGAGTGAAATTCTAAATATAAACAGGTGAAGTTACAATATTTCAGATGAAATACGAACGTGTAACCATCAGCGTGCGACGGTGACACTGGCGGCATTAGTTTTAGCTAAAAGACCCTTCATCGAATGAATAATGACCCGCCTCTTCTTCGAAAATATTTCAATGCTCCTCTACCACGCATAGCTTTTTAAGAGAGGATCGGACTCGTGGAATTTTCGAAAAATATCCGCGTGACATATGCAATCGCGGCGCTTATTAATATTCATCAGGACGAAAATATAACAGACGTGCAAATAATTAACAAAAAATTTGCATTAACGCAAACCATTGTCGACCACTAAATCGTTCGAATTTAAAATACCCGACAGGTTAATTACTTAGTGTTTCTGGGGCGGTTTGATGTCTGTTAGTTTTCAGAAAATTATAAAAAAATTCGTCCAGACCGTGGGGTGTAACTCCCACATGAATATCGTTTTATTGACACAATCTGTTCTGGCACTTGACCCATCACGTGCACCTACTCCCTGTTGGAACGAATATCGTTGACCCCTTTTTAAAATAACGTTATGAAATGGAAATAAAAACGCCATTAAGACGGTGTTGCATAACGAGACAATCAATGAACCCGTTTCGAAGACACACACATACTTACGTCCAATTTAAATAAAAGCCCCCGAAAAAGTAAAGCAGCAGCACTTTCGAATCGTTTAATGTGAATTTTATTCAAATTAGAATGTGTTAATTAATGGATAAGGAATTGGATAGGAGATTAGTTCAATTAAATTGAATGAGCTCCTGGTTTTGTGCATTCCAGTTGTGTTGTCCACGGCCTCGAGGACACCAATTAGCCTAACTCGGTGCGAATAAATAATCATTTAACTTTGAAACAAGCACCTGTAAATGCTACTTCTCTCCGTTTTAAATTGGCTATCTATAGTCTATTTATTATACCTCCTTATACACACACGTTCTGTTATCCACAAATGATACATTCATTTCAACTTTGTTGTCTTCGTTTTTTCGGTTTTATTTCAAGACAGTTTTATTCGGAGAGGACGTCGATACGTTATCGTATTTAGTTAATTATTATTGCGGTTCGACTGCAAAATAAGAGCATATGCACCTGCTTTTGCTCGATAAAATTAACCGATGATTTAAGTAAACAAATTCAGTTCTTATCCGTTGCATCAATAGTGGCGTAATATGACACCTACACGTTATATATATCGTAATTACCCGATAATTGTAATGTTAACGGAAAAAATCTAGGCACCAAACGAGGAGCAATATGTTACAGCTAAATGAAAATTATTTTTGTCATTGCTCATTCTGCAATAAATATTATAAATTGTCGCCATTTGGATTTCCAATTCTTCACTTGAATTTAATATTTACCACTTGAATGATAAATGACAGGCTTTATGTACAATCGAGCAGTTGTAGACTGTTTTATTTAGTATTGTAAATTAAATTGTTAATAATTATTAACTGACAAAATATTAACTCTACCAGGGAAATGCGTATACAGTTTTATGAATTACTATTGTATTTTATGTACGTATCTAAAAAGTCGGTTGGAAATCTTTCATTGGTTTCATCTTTTCCAATTTTTTGCGAACCTTAGGAATCAAAGTGAATGAGGAGATAATAGAAAAAATTGAAACGATTGTTACTATAGGATTTATGCATCTAATTACTAAATTGTTTACGAGTAGGCACGTCAATGAACCTGGGTATAACTCAAAAGATTTTATAAAATTCGCCAAATTAATTGACCATTAATTACACCTAGCAGCTGTAATTATGCTAATCAGTAATGCTCACAACAGGCCATTGTCAACAATACCTAAGCTCACCGTCAGTTAGATTAGGGTTAGATAAGGTCAGTTCGTTTAATGTCGACAATAGCCAAGTAAGGCCAACATTAGGTTGCGTCAATGGTAACAAATAAAAATTGCATCAACTTTAATAGTCTCTCCATTTTATTTATTATTAGTATTTAAATTTTTGTTTACTTGGAGTAACAAAATTATTTGCTCTTTATTATTCGACCACTAGAAAATATAACAAATTTGCTCGATCAATAATTGTTTGCATTGTTTATGATCAAGCATTATTTTATTAATAAATTATCAAAATCCAATTTATCGATTCCAAATAATAAACTGTGAAATGTAATGAAATGAAAGGCTGAGAAGAGTAAAAATAAGGGACCATAGAGCAAAAGCCAGCTGAAAATTCATAGTAACCAATACAAATGCAAATTTCAAGTTGCACGTGAGTATTACACCAGACGTCACTGCATTTCGTAAATAAATCGAGTATAGAACAGAAACAGAAAATACAAGACTACTCAAGTAAATGAAGGTAAACGGTTAAATTAAAAGAAAAGAAAACGCTATTTTTTTCATCAATAATTTTATATATTTATCACTACATCGATGACATCTTAAATAAAAAGCGGATTTTGACATGAAGGAACCCGATGTATAAAATCTAATTGCAATTGAAAGAAATATTGTATGATTTTATGTGAGGGATAGTTAAGCCATTAGCAAGAATGCAATAAGTAAATTGGTTAAATATTTTCAAACTTTTATTGCCGATTTAATGTCATCAAATGGCTTTTACAAATAATCATAAAAAATGTAGTAAGTAGTAGTAAAATGTAAATTCTAGAAAATTGAAGTGGACATTATTAAATGCTATTTAGATACCAACTTTAATGTGAAATTTCGATAAAAGATAAAGTTTTAGCAGTTAGGAATTTTGTAACTTTCGGTGACCTGTTAAACGATAAGAGCGCTCTTAAAATCTCGTAAAATCAAGAAACAAAAAATATTCAATTATAGCCTTTTTTCTGCTTCTGTTAATTTATTTCAGTCTATAAATTTTATTGCTATTTTTTAGTTGAGTGAGAATTTGTTTCTACATTAACATTTAAAAGAAATTCACCTTTATAGGAATAAATACCTGCTAAATATGGTAATCGCTCTATTAAATGGGATTAACTTAACCTAGAAGAGGTCATACAAGACATTGCTTTTTAAGTCCATTATTGTTCTCGAAAATTCATGATATATTATAAAAATTTCACAGTTACGATGGTTTAGCAAGAAGTTTGATAAGTCGAGGTTATATATTTTCAACCATTCCGGATGAGCTGGTGTCTACTATATCAGCATAAATTTGTGGTAAATATTCGGTAATGAAGCATTACAAATTACAAATTAATTTATGTGAGTAGATCAAGAACAATTATTATAATGCAAAAAAATAAAACTAATGTGAAAGTTGTTGAATGGGTTCTTAAAATTATTTATTGATGTTGCAAAACTTATGTTAGCTATGTTTTGACTAAATATGAATTGGTATTCATGCAGTTAATTGAACTATAAGTCAAACTGAAAAATCCTTATACCTAGTTGTAACCTAATTCATTTTAAAATTTTTAGAAAAGAAATTAAATAATTTTTTCCCGAAATAAATGTTACTAGTCAAATGTCACTAATGAACGTTGTGAGTTAATTTATTATTCATTTGGTTATCATACATTGTCAATGTGGTGATGACTAACGTTGTAGTAGTTGATCAAAAATAGATATTTTCAAAATTTGTTAATTGAAATGTCAAAGTTTATTAGTAAATCAATAATAACAATAGTATTTATTCTTCCTCATAATAATTATTATTAGCCAAACTAAAAAATTAGTAGGTTGAATATAATAGAAATTAGGGTTTCATAAGTAACGGTCTGTTTGAAAGCTACTTCCGCAACGGTTATGTTCTAAAATATTTTCACCCTCAGATATTTGCAAATATAGCAATTTGTTGATGGGAAAACTGGGGAATAAAATGAATTGGGCCATTTTTAGTGCATTATCAGTGATGAATGGTGTCATCAGTATGAATAGAACATTTTCTGTTGGCTAAAGCCGGGTATTTTTCATAATATAACATACATTCGATGAATCTTATTTAGTTTCGCGAGTCGGCTGTTTCACCAAGATTTAAAAACTTATAGGAGAAGATGCCGCTGTCTATCCATTTTGATAAAGTTTTAGCTTAAAGAAGTAACCCATCGCTAGCATATTCGGATAAACATCGACTGATTTGATGTTCTAAATCACCATCCTTTCTATTAATAAACAATTTTAGTTTTTTAAAAACAGTAAATTACTCGCAACGATTATGTTGCTGTTATTCAGTCAGTACAAGCAAAATCCATTTATATACCTGACTTTCGTCGCTTTTCAATCACACTTAAGTGGCTAAGAACATAGATTAATTTTTGTTTAGTCCATTAATTTACTCATTAGGCACAAAATAACCTCGAAAATCTTAGAATTAGTTATTAAACCGTTGAGATAAACTATTCGATAGTTAAGAACATGAGGCAAATGTAACTTGGAGCGAGATCCCGACTGTAGGGAGGATGCTCGACACGCTTCCAACAAAATTCCTTTGTTTATATTGGCAAATTGAAATTGGTCACTTAATTTTCATGAAAGAGCAGTTGTCAACTGTTCTCCTTTCCTCGAAAAGATATTATAATCCGATTGAAACTCATATGGTGTTTTCCCCATCAAATTTTTTAATTCAATCACAAAAATTTTCTAATTTAAAAAAAGCAAATTCACTGAAAATTGTATGTATGACGTCTATGCACATGCCATGTAAAAGAATGTGCATTGTTGGCATATTTACGTTTTTATTTGCAATGATCCGTCTCCCCTTCTGGTCCAACTCTCTTCCCTATACGCTAATCTTGAAGTTTGAAGTTTATTGTAGATTGTTTATATTCTTCTTCTTCTTAAACCTTAAGCCTATCTACTATATGTATATATGGAGTTGAGTTGTCTCTCGTAGGTGCCTTCCATATCTTTCTCCATTTCCTTCTATTTTGTATCATTTTCCCCATCGATTCTCATTTCATTCCTCCTGTGTTCAAAGCTTGCTTAGCTTCGAACACCATTTTTGATAATCTTGTCATGTCCATCCGTTTTCCACGTCCAAACCATCTTATTATTCATATTTAAGTTTCCCCTGTATGATACATTTTTAATGTTGTATTTTTGTGAAGAATCTTTTTGTGCTTTTCTGGTAATATCCAAGTTTCTGTTTGTGTCAGTATTGGGATAGATATTTTTTTGTGTATTTTTACTTTTATCTCTTTCGGATTTCTTTTTTTCCTAAGAAAGTATGTTTGATATTGCTAAATAATCTTGCTCCTTTTGCTATTGTTTCACTGATTTCTTGGTTAATTCTTCCTTTTTGCGTTGTTACAGATCCTAAATATTTGAACCTTTATACCTACTTGATGCTTTTCGGTTTTATAATACCTAATTATATTGTATTGGTTGTTTTCCTATTAACATTGTTTCCATTTCATTTTGATTTATTTTCATTCGAAATTTCTCTGGAATTGTTGTATAATTATGCTCTAAGGTTTTCATTAAAATTTTTTTCATCCCTTGCAAATATCACAATATTTTTATGGCAGTTAGTTTTTGCATAGTCCGATTTCGTAGGATATAACACTAACTTTTAGTTGCTTTATGGCTTCATCCATTATATAGCAGATTGTTATGAATATGGTATTTTTGCATCATTATTTTTTATTCAAGCAAAATCAATCGTCCAATTGTTGCAACGAAAGTCTCTATCCTCTAATATAAAAGAAGCAAATTCACTGAAAGTTGTATAAATTTTGGTAAAACTACAAAATAATCTTGACGTTTAAAACTTATCGTAAATTTGTTATAGGTACTGTTCACTAAATATTTTGTAAACATTGTGTACATTTGAAAATAAATTCGGCCATTTAGTCAAATTTCTCACGCCCTTTATAACAATGCCTTAATTAACAACTTAATAAATTAATTAGAACGGGCAAGCCCAAGTTTCTTATTTTTTTCGAGCAGGAAACATTTCATTCGTATACCTTTGACGCATCAATTAATTTAAATTAAAGGTAGCAAAAATAGTTTGTTTTTTCGATCGGCTTAATTAGCTCAACGTTACAAACGGACCCAATTATCATCTAATTCAGACCAATAAATTACGTTATTACTGGAGCTCAAACGAGAAGCCAAAAACGTTTTCCCAACAGAGAATTTATAGCAATTTCTGGAAATCGATTAACTATAATTGATGATAATGAAAACGATTGGTTTTCAATTGCACGTGTAGTCTGCCATTTTTAGCAGCGTCAATAAAAAACGCTCGTTTTTTATCCGGCAGGAATCTCTATCGGGAAATTTTCAGAAATACTCCAGCTCAATTAATTACGCAGTTCTATTCTTATATAATTAGCAAATTTAATATTAATGTTGCGAAACAAAAAATTAAATATGAACGCGGTAAAAAGTAGACCAATTAGGTTTTAATTATTAGCTTTTAATTGGTGTATGTGCAATTACTACTTCTAATCTTAGATAAGAAACAATTAAGTGTTTTTGTTTGAAATTGTTATGCATGAAAAATGGTCGCAATGAAATGATTCAACTCCAAAACGTTGAGTACCTATTAATAAATCTAATCGCGAAAAATCTGCATATTCAACAGCAGTAGCTAATTTTAAAATTAATAGTACGTTATTAATGTTGTAATTAAAGGGTTTAGATAAATGCGATGATGGTAGGCCGTATATAAATAAAATGGGAAGTGCACACACTCGTGACAATTTATAATGAGAACTTTTTTCGTACTCTCCCAGACAGGATATTGCAATATGAGGGCAATTAGCAGCTCATGAAGCTTGCATTTTATCATTTTCTTTATAATTAACTCGTTTTTTTTTTACTTGCAGGGTCTAACGAAGACGGCCCAAAACTAAAATGCAATCTCAGAAAGCACAAGCCGAATCGAAAACCTCGAACGCCTTTCACTACACAACAGCTACTCGCTCTCGAAAAAAAATTCAGGGACAAGCAGTACCTCAGCATAGCCGAACGAGCGGAATTCTCAAGTTCGCTGCGCCTTACAGAAACTCAGGTGAGACAAAAAAAATAAAACCGAGTCGTTTCCTTAATTAACTGGTTTTGATTGCAGGTCAAAATTTGGTTTCAAAACCGAAGGGCGAAAGCGAAACGTCTGCAAGAAGCGGAATTGGAGAAGTTAAAGATGGCCTCGTTGTCGCGGCACCCTGCGCACCACCTCTATCCACATCCCGCATTACAGGGATACTTTACACCGGGAGCGCATCCGCTGGCATCGTTGTTAGGCGCGAGACCTCCAATGGGACCCTTAGGTATAATACCGCAAGCGCCACCTCCACATTTACCTTCACCTCACAGTTCGATTAGGACGCCTAGTCCGCATATGTCTTAGAAAACGAAGAGTATTAAAAAATGTGATTTGAGCGCAAAGGTCTATCAAGCCGTTATGATGTCATTGCGATTTGTGCCAAATTTGATTAGATTTCAAAATTAAGCGACGCGGTAGGTCTGATGTTTTGATTTTTTTTTGATACGAACGTTATCGCACGCCCAACTTTTTTAATTCTCCCCACACACGGAAATTTTAATATTAAAAAATGTGTAACCTCGTGAACTGCCCGTAATCACTAAACGCACTCTGATCCCCACGCTCTTATTAATCATTACCAACACTACTTACTACCGATTTTGAATTGTGAGTCTCGACTGTATTTAAAAAAAGTCTAAATGATATAATATCCGGATGCTTAAATACACCGTGCCACCCATAAAGTGTTGCCAAAGCAAATAAAAGACATCTCCTTGTAGTTTGCAAACTCAATTATGATTATTATTTATACATCATAAAACGTCCACTTCTTGGCATTATAAACCGAGAAAGTGAAATTAATTATGCGGTTACTTCGCTTTATTAACTTTTTTCAAAGTATGCCGAGAATTTTTCTATAATTATTTTCGACGTTAATATTATCGCGGCAGTTTATCGAGATTTTTTTATTTGAATTTTAATTAGGATTGATGATACGAAAATGAAAAAAAAATTCGTTGCCTCATTGAATTTACGATTCAATGTAATTAAAATTAGCGATGAACTCATTGTAAAACATTTAGTTAATACAAATTTCTATTTTTTTAACGATTTCCCTAATCTAATTAATTAAATTTATCGCGCCGGGTTTATCGGAGAGCAATAAAAAGGTCAGTTTGTGTTATAAACAATTTTGCCTACTGACGTTTATGTCCCGTTAATTTTAATTTACATAATCCCGTTCCTTCCTCCACCAAATTTGGGTTGTGTGATAACAACACGCATACACGACGACAGAAAGATAAAGCGGCATTTACATGGGTTAAATATTATGAATTGCATTTTTCTTTGATCGTTTTGTTGTTTGGATGCAGATTTGTTTGCATGTGTGCGTACGTGAGTGTTGACAGAGAAAACAGCGCTGTGTAAATACATGTAATTAATATGTGTACAAAGTTGTATATAACACTTGTAAAGAAGAAATTTTTCAATGTACATTTAGCATGTCGTTTCAATATTTATGTAAAAAAAATAAAACAATGTATACCTAAAGTGCAAATGTGCGTTGCATAATTTAGCAATACATCAATTCCTGTCGGTTTCTTTTTAATTTCGTTCTGTTCATAAATTAATGTTAAAGCCAAAATCGCTGAAAATAAATTATGTGACACATTGGAAAAAAAAGATATCTTCCTAGGAGTAAACATTTAGGAAATAATTTAAAAATAAAAATACGTACATAAATTTTAAAGACGACTATTTATTGGTAAAAATACCTTATTCCAAATCCCATCAACGTGACGTTACAACCCCGGTGCACCGTAATTTATTGCCAACTATAAGAGCCCTTCAACATAATTCAATATAATATATTTAAACCCATAAAGAAAATAGATAAAAATTATGGCGCGCGACGCCCTAACGTTTACATAGTGGCATATGAGAAAATTCCAAATGTGCCTTGCAAAAAAAATTTAATTTTTTTTTAGAGTATTAATAATTAATTATTAATTTACCCAAATAAGAAATTATAAAAGATTAACTACAAATAATTAAGCTTCAGTTCTTTTAAGTATACAGGATGTTTGTAAAAGTCTGTGCGGGCTAAGAAATAACCCCAAATGCTATTTTGACAAAATTACTTAACTTTTACAATATATTTAACACAAAATTTTCCTTATCTATTACAAGTTATTTTCGTAATGAGATAAACTTGAAAAATAAATGATGGATGAATTCAATACTTACCATGAACAAAGAATTTTGCTTTATATTTTCTTATTTTGCAGTGACTGTAGGTACTAATATAACCTTCAGATGTTAAATGACAATGTCACTTTTATTGCCAACTTAAATTGAATAAATTACTTCGTAGCCGTGTGCACTAAACAATTCTTTATTCGGCAAATTAAATTATTTTATAAGGCACCTTGTAAGTTGGTGTAAAAATATGCGTTGAAAGTTATGTATGAGTTTATTAATATTACACTTTCCTAAGAATTTTAAAGAGTCAAATTAAATGGAATTAGAGTAATTTATATTTGTACGCTTTGTTAAGTACGAGACCTTTTATGCTGTTATTAAATAAAATTAAGTTAATTTTTTTTTAACATAAACGGTTGTCTAACTAACACCTCAATCACAATGGAAAATAGCTTGTAACAAATTATAACTTAATAACTGTTATTCAATAAAAACGACAATTAATCAAATAAGACATGTAGTTCAAGCAATTGAATTTATAACTATTCTTTTACAAAAAAAATTCGAAAACATTAGCACTACCTACGTTTCAAACGTATTAATATACATTAGTTTTATGTTATTTGACTGAAAATATTTACTTTTGATAGAAATACACTTCGTATGATGTTAGACAAAAATATTTCTCTATTCTGATTGTACAGAAAACCCAAACTGTATAAAAAATTGATTGACTTTCTGGAATAAAAAATGAAACAAAAATCAGAAAATTAATTTTTAGTTTCTTGTGCATTCCATTTCAAATCAAAATTGCTTTAACTGTTGCTATTACAGTCCGTTTTCAAACCAGGAAGAGCGCTAGAAAGCTATGAAATATGTATTTCTTGATTTATGTTGGAAGTGACGAGTGAAGGAAAAGTATTTAATAATACTTCCACAATTTCCATGTTACAGAATGTCTAAAATACTGTTGGACACGAAGTCAAGGGCGTCGGATATGAAAATATTGCAAAAAATGCAATTTTTTATTTTTGTATATTACTACATTACTTTTTGAGCAAAAATATTCTATTTCGAGAGTTCTATGATTACTAAAATTGCCCCAAATTTGAGGACAAAATCAACAAAGTCGTGCGATTTACACAAAGCAGTGGGTTAGTTGTTTGCTTCTCCTAAAAAGTAAACTTTTTGCCACTTAGGTACATTTTTCTACAAGACGGATAAAGATAGAGGCTTGGCATTTTTTGTATCGTAAAACATATAGAATAGAATCCGGTTATAACGGCTTCGGTTATAGCGAACCACCGGTTATAACGAATTTTATTCCAAGTCTCGACATTTTTCCCTATGTAACAATGTAAAAATTAATCGGTTATAACGAACTCGGATATAACAAACTATCGGATATAGCGAACCTGAAAAAGCCAAAATCAATAAAATTTCAATCAGCTATAACGAACTTTCCATTGTATATAACGCGTTATAACCTTTGAATCTGATGATAACTGTCATTAAATGAGTGGTTACAAAAAGAGAAACAAAGGGAACGTGAATTTCAGCAATTGGAAAATTAAATTTTTTTCGAAAACTTAAATATGAATGACTACATTAATATGGAAAATTTATTAGTTAAAACAGAATATTTGGGTATTTGCGGTAAACAAAAGTGACCACGAAGAAGCCAATGAGGATGAGCCGGAAGCACCAGCATTACAGATCTTATCTATACAGGAAGCTGTGAGAAGTATTAACAACATTCGTAATTTTTTACAGTTTTATAGTGCGCCGAACTCAATTATTGAATATCTTAGTGATGTTGAAACGTGTGTGAACAATTTATACTCTAAAAATGCGACAGTTCTGTCGAAAATAACAAATTTTTTCAAATAAAATTACTTATTGCATTTTGCTTTGTTTCACTTAAGTTTTGTCCTTATATTTATAATGGTTTTATACATATGCATATTTATATTAGACAATATAGGTCTCATAAAGCACTCTTGCATTTATTTTTTCATTAATGCTTATAATGAACTTTGGATATAACGAATCGATTTTAACGGTCCCTTGAGGTTCGTTATAACCGGATTCTACTGTACTTATATCTGAAGCAACTGAATAAAGGAATTTAAAAAATAATTTTCGTTTTTTCCCCACAACTTTTGAGTATAAAAAATAAAAATCTTTCAGAATCCTTTATTCAATAGTTTAGAAACACTTAAAATTAAATGTGTGTAATTAACTAAACCGATATGCTCGTGTCTCCCCGTGAACAGTCGGTAAAGAAGCTGAATAAAAATTAATTGCTCGAAAAATTAATAAATATTCATTTGGTAATTTTTTCGAAAATAAACGCCGCGTATTAATAAAGCTCGGTATTATAGTGTTAAGTTGAAAATAATATGATGAGATTGAATACAGAGTGAGGTGGTTGTTTGGTGAAACAGCTGCGGTGTAGAGGGGTCCCCCAAGGCTTCGAATGGGGCCTTAATTGGACCCCTGGCGCGTCAGAGACCCCCCGTAATAAACTCGCCGAACAAGAGCTCATATATGTGTGTACATATCAACATTATTGAGGAAAGCGATTTTTTTTTTTAAATTTTATGCGAATGGTCGCCGTTTAATTAGGTACGTTCGGTGATTAATTAATTTCGGCTCCTGTTTTTGCAAAATTTTCGGAATTGAGAGGTAACCGTGCCCAGGTGTGCAACGTCACGACTTTTTGCCGCGCGCATACAAATTACAGCTTTATCGATTGTATCGACGAGTGTACCTCACGTTAAATAAAGGTTTAATAATAATAACATTTAAATATTGTAGGTATGCTGTCAAATCAATGGCAGATTGAAATGTAATGCTCTATTGATCAGTGATTTCAGTGAAAAGCTTTTTGATTAGGATATAGCCGTGGTACAATCACTTATGTCAATTTATTAAATATGAAGGTTAACGCGGCGCGTTTCATTCATAATGGATTGTTACGTACGCAGCTTATTAAGATATTAATTTTATGGTGTGATTATTAATTATAACATTTTAAGCGCTAACGACATTTTTTGCCCCCATTCTATTCCGAATTCTTTTGCAAGAAAGTTCAATCAGCTTTGATCATTTTTTGCCCGTCCTCGCCTTTCCACATTAATATCTTTCAAGTGTTCACAGTTAACGTCAGATTATGATTTCTTTCGTACCATAAAATATAAATTAACGATTTAAAATTTGTTTTAAGTAGGTATAATCTCGTATAATGATACCACTAAAAACGTTATAATATATGGAGCTATATAAACGCTCTTATCTCGTGCATTTAAACTCCAACCAATTATTTAAAACGATTAAAATACTGCTCCGTTACTAACCATTGACTTTTTCAAACGCACCTCCGAGAGGCATTCTAAGTTACTCCGCGGTTAACGGTGCTACGGTACTCCAATTCGATTCTGCTGGGCCCTCGTGCGAAAGTTATCGAGCAAATAATTAAATTTCCTTTTGTTAAATTCAGATTCTTGTAAGATTATAATGTGCAATTTTAAACGATTTTTAAATATATTATTATTGGTCCGTCGGTATGTGAGTGCACGATTTTATTCTTATATTAATTTAAATAAATTGCTTCTTGGATTTATACTTTTAAATCATTCAATTTTGATAAAATTATTAATTTGAAATGATAACTGTTAGCATTAGAGTTTTTATGTTACTGCCATACGTAGTTCAAGTTGATGCTTCTTATCGGGTTTTATAAAGAAAAAAGCTCAATCATAACTGTAAATGTAAATAATATATATTTTATGAAGCTGTTTATTTCATACATTGTAATAAATCAAACAAATTAGTAACAGTAATGGAAAACTCCAATATTAAGAATTTGACCATATTAATAATTGAGAAATATCAATTCTATAACAAAATTAAAGTTTGGTTTAATTGAAACTAAACTGAATGACAAGATAGTAGAAATAGATCAATATGTCTGGTGGTCTCCTTTTAAAGGTCAATCATAAATTTAAATGGTTCCTTGGAATAGTTGAAAGGAAACCTTTATTGTACAAAGACAATCAAAAAGAAAATATTTTGATAGTTTTAGCTTGTCGATAAAATAATCACAGTAGTAGTTATTTAGAAAACAGAATATTAAATGTAGTTACCTGCAAAATTCACTTATTTTAGTTTTGTAATTAACTCAATGTTGTTAGCAATCTATGAATTTGCATTCACTAAGGTAGGGAAATTTATTTGCTGAAAAGGGTATGCTATAAAAGTTTTTCTACATCCTCCAAGTGAGCAATAAAATTTTATTATGTGAATAATTATCGATCACAGTTCTTAGCAAATATTATTGAAAAACATAAATTGCATTGGTAAACGTATTTCTTCAGCTCTTCAAGGTTTCTAACTTTCAACAAAAAAAATATGGTAACTAAAGGTTTTGCTGTACGAAATCAATTAGTGAAACCAACTCTTTCGAAATCTCCGTTCATTATCAACAGAGTGCCACCTGACTTCTAATAGAGCAATTCTTGACATTTAAGTGACGATGAAAACACTTTTGAACATCGATAGCTGAATTCCATTATTACAAAAACTGTTTCACACGAAATATGCACTGTTTTATTTAATTGGTTTAGATTTTTATTTAAAAATAGCTGCAACTCCCGGATTTTCCAAAGTAAACATAGTTACTGTGTGAAGGAACATGCTCAACAGTGACACACGGTTTCTTAAAAATTAAAAAAGATATAATTCATGATTAAAGTACAGATTAAAAATGGATTTTTATTAAAAAAAATGCCAGCGCATATAAAACCAAAGATTATCACATATTTATTTTGAATTTTACTTATAAATATGTATTTTGGTGCTGCCACACTTTTCAGCTGTTCACAATTTATTGAAATTTTTAATTTAGTGTGAATTTAATTCAGTAATGTTTATTTGAATTGTTTGATTGAAAAACCGCCCACAAAAAATTGTCTGGGCACTGTTGACTAATCGACAATTAGTTCATCCGTTTAATAAATTGTGTCTAAAGCGGAACGAAACGAAAAAATGAATCCACCCACTCGTACTTTGTCACTGAAATGTTATTGCTGTAAACTTGACACTTCTAATTTAAACATTCCTCACTTTCGAATAATGACACTTTGAATACGAGGCTGAACCAAATTCAAATTTAATTTAAAACTTATCTATTGTGTTCATTAGAATAAAGAGTGGGTATTATTTTTTGTGAATTAAATCAGCCTACAACGGATCGCGTTTAAAAAGGAAAATTTGCACAGTGAAATTCTTGCAGCGTGTCATATGACACAGAATGATGGACTTATTATAGGTATAATGCACACAAAGAAATCACAGAAAAAGAAAAAAGAGGGGCAACAAAAGGTACTCTATTTCACTGAAACATCGAGTAAATTTAAAAGTCGAGTTCTGAACACCTTTCCTTTTGTTGTTTTTATGAACTCTCGTTCTGGTCGTTTTGTTACTACAATGGGACATTTTTATAACACATAAGAAAAGGTAACTAACAGATTTGTGTTGTTTTGCCAAACCGGAGCAGGTGCGTACGTTCGATATGCGCGAATTTTCTGAGAAAAAAGTTAATCGTTTCGGGAGGTTTTGTATTAATTTTTTAAAGCGATGAAAACCATTAAAAACAACAAAATAACTGTGACGCTAACTGTGGCAATAAAAATAATTACGAATAAATCTGTCATTTCAACAGCTGAATACATAAAAAATTAAAACGTATGGGTTATAACATTTTATTGATAAGGAGTCGTGATAATTTTTAATTAATGTTTAAGATTTTACTAATTTAGATCGAGATAAAACTACACAGTAGCCTCTCTTGTAGTGGCGCATAGAACCAAGACTGGTTTCAAAAACAACTAGAAACATTTAATTTCACTGAAAAAGGTGAAAAGCCTCTCATCAAAACGCTTTTAAACCGCTGTAAATAACCCGCAACATCAACGTTTTCACAAACGGTGCGCGGTACCAATTTCGACTTTTATTCCTCAAAATTTTGAACGGTTCTCATTGATGAAGCGGCGATGAACAACTTCGCAGGCAGTAATTTCACCTCTCGAAACTATTGCTCGTCTTGGCTTTTCAACAACCCGTGACCCGAATGTTCTTCACAATTAACGAAAGACAAGTCTCCACTAAATTTTATCTCTGTTAATTTGGTAATTCTTAAAAATACCCACAGTTTTAAATGAGATACGTCTGTTTTTAATTTTTTATTTCGTTGATTTACTGAAATATGTTCACGTTTAGTAGGTATATTTAGAGATGTTTTTTAAATCTCCAATTAAGACGAAATTAAATTAAAATGGAAAGGACGCTGACAAAATATGCCGTAAGTCTCGGTATCTCTGGATACAAACGAGCAACAATTGCACCTGCATATATCTTCTCGGGGGAATTGTAATACAATAGCTAATCTACGCTCTACGGCATCTAGCAATTACAGGGATAATTACTGGCACCCCTTCCACCTTGAGGACAATTCACAACTCATTAAATTTTCTGCCTGATACGATTCGCGAGATAACTTTTGGAATTTGCGATTTTGCGGTATTCGTCGCGGATTTCCGCGGTAATTCGCCAAATGTTTCACTTCTCAGAAATTGTACTCCAATGTTCTGTTGAGATCTCCAGTATAAATGATTGCTTGTTATCTGATTTAGGTTAAACATTTAATTCGTAACATTAATTTTTAATAATCAAATTAGATACAGTATAGACAGGCATTTTGTTCATTTCATTCACTAATTGTAAGTAGAGCAAGTTCAAAATCTCATGAACCTGCACAAAACCACGAAAATGGCTATTTCCATTCAGAAGTTTAAATTAACCGAATCACATCATTTCAATTTTTTATGTGTATTGTTATTACGGTTCATTTTGTATGCTGCAACTTTGAATTAATTATCAATTTCCAAAGTTTTTTACTTGCATTCAAGGCATTCAGAATTACTCAGTATGTAAATAGGTGACCCCCTATAACAGAAATAAAAAGAGAAATATTTATGATACGCTAATCTAACATAAATAAAAAATGTTCAATTACTTACTCGGTGCTTGCATTTGAAAATTCCTATCACGTGTTAGAGTGACACCATGTTGGAGTATATCGTATTATACGGGGGCCATCTGTATACTAACTTTGTGTAACGCAACGCCTAGAATTTTTTGATTTGGGAAGACTGTTCGCGGTCTCGCTCGAATGGTGCTGGCCACATTAATATATTTCAAACGTTAAAATGGCTGTTCTTCTGGAGGAAATAAACAAATAGAGGATAGTATCGTGAGATGGGATACTTTTGGTTTGATATTTTTTTAAAGAGACAAATTAAACCTTAAAAAATTTCTTGGACTATTTATTAAGTAAAAATATAAAAGTTGTACAAAAATAATGTAAATTTATTTATTAATAATGGGTTAAATAAGAATGTTGCAAATGTCCCATCTTTGGCATACCTACACCAAAGATGGGACAACGAGGATCTTGATATGAGACGGTTCCATAGGCGCCATCATCATCACAGGACTGTCAAGTAAAATGTAAGTTATTCAAAAACCCACATGTTTCATGAGCCCATGATGAATAATGAACACATTTGTACCAGTCTTCTTTGGAATCTTGATATTCTTCTTAGCAAACAAAGCATTGTTGATGATTAATCTTTTCTTTTTGCCCGTTTCCTAATATTTTCTTATTTTGTTTTCCCAAAATTGTTTTTGCTACTGTTTTTACAACTGAAGAAGAGGTTTTTGCCTCAAGTTTTGCTTTATAGGGTAACTCGGTTAAAATAGTAGAATCTAGAGTTTTTTTTTTGTTTAACGACTTACGTTTCAATTATTCCTTTTTCCATATCTTCTTTTTTCTGTTTTTTCGGGATGTTCTTCATTCCTCGTCACTTATTATAATTTCTTAAATTCATTAAAAGAATCTAGAGTCTTCCTCTTCTTTGCAGCATCTAAAAAAGGAAAGAAAATTTGAACATATTTTTGAATTTAAATTAAATAGCCAAGATGGGACATGTTCCGTCTTTGGAAACTCATGAAGTCCCATCTTTGGTAACCCATACCATTCTTTGTTTACATGTGGTTTGTAATGAATTGAAACAATCTCAAAGGTCAAATATTGCGCACAATTAACCAGCTGTAGTCCTAGTTATACATAAACATGATAATTTCTTACCTTAAACGGAAAAAACAACACTTGCTTACGCACTAAATTTTCTTATTTTCTGAGCAATAAGTGAACAAATTTAATACTGACGCAATCGTTTAAGATTTTGGAACAAAATATGAACTGGGGTTTGAGAATAGGATACTAACTTTATATACATATGATGCATGGCGATAGTAGTGCTGTTTGAAAGTAAAATTGGCCTGTTCTATCTTAGGGTACTGTCACGATTGTGGTTACTCTCCCCTATCCTTATAATTGACGCTTGAACTCACTATGGAATGATTCCGACTCAAGTTATCAAAATGAAAAAGAAATTTACAGGCATAGTTTTAGCAAAAAGTTGTAGTAGCAACAAATCAAAAATCGTTGGTGTCACAAAAATATACATACCTATAATATATATATATATATATATATATATATATATATATATATATATAATACATACTTACTATAATATAATCTTATGTGGCTTTCAAAGTTTTGCTACTAAACCGTACGTGGAAAGGAATTACCGTATTGGTTTGAGAAAGTCATAATCAATTGTTGCATGACTTTTAGTAGTAGCAGTTGTTCGCATTATGCTTTGGAACAATGTAGAGTTGTCACATCCAGCGTGACTTATTAGTGTAAAGGTCATACCTACTACAATGTTCAGTGTAAAAGCAAATAAACAATGGCATTACATGCAAGCTCATATTCACCAAAAATTGATTTTATAATTCTACAAATATTTTTTCCAACGACCACTATACAAATTTTACATAAATGACCACGACTTACTTATCACTTTCTTATTTTCACTTGTTATCATTTTGATTTACTGTTATTTTAAAAAAAATTGGTAGGTAGGTACTATTACGGCTACCTAAATGTGCACGATTTTTTTTAGCAACTTGATTTTTGCTTCATATCATAGGCGTCCTTAAAAAATCAGCCAAATGTCAATATTATTTTGTTTATGACAAATATTATTTCACGAAAATCACTGGATAAAGCCAGCTTTAATCTATGGAAAAGTAGGAAAATTTGTGTCAGGTATCGTGCACATTTCGGCGGCCGTAATAGTACAATTGTTTTGTAAGAATACTAAGCAAAACTTAAACGACCATCCATACAGAGATCATAATTCCGTTTTAACATTTTTTTGCTCCAAAAACGACGAAAATTGTCTTGTTGACGGGTGAACTGCGCAACCTAAAAATGTTCACACTTCACATCTTACTTTTCAGCAGTTTGTGTCGTATTAATCAAGCTTAAGCGAGTTATGAAATTTGCCGACATCTTTACATAATACCATAAACCTTGAATAACAACATTTGGCAATTCTCAGTTGATTTCATAACCTTATAAAATTAGCAATTTAACCAGTTTTCAAATTTCTTAATTCTGTATAATGATGGTTAGCATTTTGCATTACCTACTTGTGTCTATTTTTAAATCAGTTAAAATGACTGCTTTTCCAAAATTTATAAGAATATTTTTTAAACGTCCTGTATAGTTAACTGTGCTATAGTTGAAAATTTATTTTAATACAGTTATAGGCAGGTATTCATAATCATAAATCTTGAATTAAACATTCTGAAATTTATTATTTTTAATATCTTTCCAAACTTAAAATTTGCATATAAGTATTTGATTTGAATAGGTAGCGTTATCTCTGCAGTTATTGGCCGTTATTAAATTTGTTATTGGCTGTTGGCCCAATGTTGAGCGCAATAAAGTAGTTGAACAAAACGATTTGTATGTGTAGTTGGAATGTGCGCGAATGTTGTCGAGAAGGTGCGCAACATGAATGAACGTAAAGTAGTGTGGCGAGCACTGTGTCGCCAACCGAATCAAAATCGATTAAATGCGAGGGAGACAGAGGTATATTGTGAACGGGCCTCGGTGTGTAACAATTTAATTTGCACATTAGCGCCCGAAGGAGAAAGGCAGAATTAATTAACACCATTATCGCCTATCATCTGTTTTAATTGCCTCGTGAGGGCGCCATGTTGTTTTTGCGAGAAATTAAAATGGCCGCCCCCTAACAATGGTGTAGTCATTATATACAGAGTATAATCTGAATAGTGAAATGGTAAATTGCCCGAGAGATAACGTAGACCGTTTTACACCGTACAAATAATGCACATGGACCATTTACTTTAATGCCTAATGCGTTTGGTCTGTTTTAAATGAGATGAGAGGGGCGGCTAAATTGCTATTTATGCATTTGATTAAGAGTCTATTTCCGGTTAATGAAACTTAATTTGAACCCGTTTAACCGTGATATGTACGCGTAATGACCCGTCGGCGTCGTTACCGTCCGTGATATATTAATTAAGAAGACCCAACAAATGTTTCAGTTTTTTCGCACAAAATCGTCGGGCGGTTTTTTTTAGTTGTGTAAATGGGATGCGATTTCGCACGTTGCAGAGATAGCCACGAAAATGAAGTAATTAAAACTATAAAGGGTAGGTTAATTGTTTTCCCTACCACCACGTAAATTAAAACAAGCCAATTATGGTCCGCCTTTGTCTGTTTATACGTCCTTTTTTTGTTCTTCTTCCACTTGATTTTCGTCCGAAGATTTTTTTTTGTTGTTTTCATAAAAACGGACGGTTTCGAGGGGTTCCTAATCCCCGCTTAAAATCCCCCGATGCATATCTCTCGTTATTAATAGGGCGTTCGCGAATAAACTGACGGTTATTGACATCAATTGTTCAACAACAACAACAACGAAATTGATCTGAATGGGCGATCTACACACGGGGTGGACACCTACCAGCATTATCTAACCATCCGCACAGAGAGACGAACCTATTTCTTTTTTATAAATTAACGCGAACGTTAAAGGAGAAAAAAATTGAATAGAAGAAGGCAAGGGCGAACTCCCTAGGGTTGTAATTGGTTTATTAGTTTTGCGGTCGTTATGAACTCTAGGGTGGATAAGGCCACAGAATTGAGACATGCGCGCTTGTAGACGCAGGTCCTGATTCGAAAATATTTCCTTCACGTTATTACACTAATTGATTCCCATTAATAAAGAGGAAACGTTTAATTAAGTTATTCATATTCTGCGAAGTCACAGCTTTATTTAAATTCTCCTTGAGTAATTATGCATAACTCAAATAAACTGTACTTAATTATTAATCTTTTTATAAAGTTTTTTATGTTGAAAATTTATATCCACAAAAATTAATGTTTGTAATTAATAATCAATGTAAGAAACGCAGTCAATTTTAGTAAAGAAATACATTATAATCGATAAATATAACTTCAATGAATGCCGTGTTTTTTTAAGTTTACGGTTTTTTTTCTTAATTGGAACAGTTCATTACTTTAATAATAATTATTGGTAGTTAATTGTGTCAATTACAAAAAACGTTAATACAACTTTTTATTAAAATAATAGATAATAATAGTAACATTACCTCACTTCAGTTTTGAACTGTAACAGATTGTGTACAGGGTCCTCCATCATTAATGGTCACCCACAAAAAAACTCAATTAGAATTTGGCTATGTATTCAGTTATTAACAAGCTACGATTTTCAGAATTTTATTATCCGGCATCGCAAAGCTCATTTTTTTTGTAATTTTTCATAGATTTTTGAGCTATTCTTTTCGTAAATCTTCAAAATATTCTTAGTTTTTTATTGAAATTCGCCGATATTTTGGTTGAAAATTCTGTGACGCCGTTGTTTACAACTTTTAAGTCGTAACCAATAAATCAGACAAGTGTTGCAAAATTACTAAGCTTTTTGAAGAAACAAGGTGTCCCGGATATACCAGGTAGAGCAACACGCAGTTCAGTATCAGGGACATATTTATTCTCTAAAATTTCAGACTGACAAAAGGTTACAGGTAGCTTAATTAATCGAACCCTTGTTGAAGAATACTAAAAATTCATTATGAGTAGAAAGTGTTTATTTTTAGTCCGAAGCTGACAACTCCAGGTTCCAGTGGAACCCTTCATAACCCCTCATAAATATCAAGTCAGGTTTATGCAGCTGTTAATTTAATTTAATGTAATGTAATGCAATGTAAAAAAAGTTTAAACCTATGCTTACAATAGAAGTGTTTATGCAGTTTAATTTAATTTAATTTAATGTAATTTAAGGTAAAAGATGACCAACTTTTATCTTAACAAAATGTAAGCATGCGCTCTGTGTCGAAAGTGAACACAACCATGTCAGCTGTATGATCTGTCATCTGTGTCAACTTGTTTACAAGTGATTACATGCATTTTACGTAAAAGGTGGTTAGGTTATGTTTACTTGCATCTAGTTTTCATTTAAATTGAAATAACAAAATAAAAGATTTTATGTTAATTGGAAATGTTTGACAGAAGTGCACGTGACAGAAGCATTAAAACACTATCCTTTGCGCATGCGTAAATAATATTAAACAATCTGCATAAACGTGTACAGTAAAATTAAATTAAATTACATTACATTACATTAAACTAAATTAAATTAACAGCTGCATAAACCCACCTTCATTCGGTGCGGTAACCTATTTAAAATGGTAAATTTTATTGGAAGTTTTGGTGATTTCGTTATTAATCGATTTTCAGGCTCAAACGCTTTACGATTTGCGAGATGAAATTAAACGCTCTGAGTAACTTCCAAAAAAAAATTAGTCTAAATGTTTTACTTTTTGCCAAACAAAATTTGAAGATAATAATTTAACATTTGAGACCAGTTTTGAGGACGACCATTAACATTGGAGGACCCTGTACTTGACTGTTGTTCCATTCAACGTATAGTACGATTTATTTAATTTTTGTAAAAATGATTAGCATACATTTAGATTCTCTTCACGCACATGTTTGATTTTATCTCACGTGATGATCGCAAACTCGTCAAATAGCAATTAAACCAACGATTTATGTTCGTCATAATAATTTTCTAAAATATAAAAATTTCACAAGTACATACTTATTTATTGAAGCAGTTAAACAACCTTTCTAACTTAGCTACATATTTATAATATTACTTCAAACAAATTTCAGACCACAAAATTAATTTCGTTAAATATCACTGAACGCAGAAAAAAATTAAGTTAAGAACGTAACACATAGATATCTGTGAAATGCATTTGTAGGTTGCTGGTATCCTCATTCTTCGAATATGCCTTGTATGTTAGCAGCTGAATTTCGGTTGCGTATGACATTTAATAATAATGGCAGAGTGCGATAAAATCGAAAATGGCAAAAATAAATTGAATGTGATGTTGGAAAGTTTTGCCAACTTTTTTCCAAAGAAATCTATTCTTGTTTCAAGTAAAATGTGCGAATGATGAATATATTCCAATCGAAATCTAAAATTTTATTTGCGACTCAAATTGAGAGAGTAATTGCGGTTTTGTCAATATAAAGCGTTATCGCTAATCTTCAGGACGATCTGATGGTGGTCCAGTTTGTAAGAAATAAAAGCCTTTCACTACACACACGGACAAGCGATTGAAGCGATTTTATACGTTTTAATAATATTGATTCTGGTGTGTGTGAGTGTAGGTATCTTTGTGTATGTCCATTTAGACCATGGTTTTCTGACGCAGGTCGTATAGACCCCTGGAGTCGAAGAAATTTTGATTGAATTAATGAATTTTTGTTGTTATCATTATAAAAACATACTCTTATTTTAAATTGGCAGTACAGAACGTCGAAATTGATATTATTCTGTTGCAAAATATTACTAAACTGCTGGTCAACTAAAGTAGTCTACTAGAAACAATTTTATTTATGTAATTAAAATTTTCTGAACACAAGACAAATCGCAGTATATTTTGGTAGTTAATTAGAAACCACAAAGTCAAATAGTCGCCAATATCCTCAAACCATAACTCGACCAAACTCAAATGGTACAAGATACCACTCTCCAAGTTTTCTCCACACTAAAATTCGAACATCAGAATGATGTAAACAGAATTGGGATTAATTCCTGAAAAGAAATCTGCTCTGTTCAGCAAGTTTCCAAGTTTCAGCCCATCGGCTTCTAGCTATCCTGTATTGCCGTTTAAGGAATGAAAACAGGATTTCTCAATGGGCTCTTAAATCAACTTCGTGCAATTTTATTATAACAGGTTTCTGTGTTAATTCGAAAAGTATAATTTAATTGTTTAGAAGACTGCAAAGAGTTTTGTTTTACATGGAACATGATCATCATCGGAATCTTTTTGGACACTACCATTATGGCCAAAACTCACATTGCTTTTTTTTTTTAAGAGGAGGTAACCTGTGTGACTGCTAACTTCCTCCCCCATACGTCTTCCTCACCACGGGAACCACATTAACAAGTCAAGTCAAGTCAAGTCAAAGTCGAGGTGAGTGACTGTTTAGTTCCATTTACATCTTATCATTAGATCACATCTTTTGGTAAGCTTTCACTAACACTTTTTCACCTTTCGTTTTCTTTCCCTTTTACCTATCATTCTCACTCTCTATCACTCTCTCCCTCTATCATCAAAAATTGCCTCTTATTAGTTTGCTTTCACACACACTTTTACTCATTTCATCTTCTTAAATTGCTAGGAGAGTTGGTTCTTTGGAATTTTTGCACTCCACTATTTATGACACATTCATTCTCCTACAACGTGGTACACGAAAATGGGGTAGAATTGCTCAATACTTAATATTAATACCATCATAGAAAGCATGACAAGAAGATGATGTCGATGTTGAGTGTACATGAACAAATAGTTAACTGAATTTTGTAAATTATAAATGTCTGTAGCACTTGGTTGATTCAATCAATTTAATGACCAAAATTGTTTCCATTAAAAGAAATTAAAAAAAATAAAAAAGTTTGACAGAGAGAAGTAATTATCTAAGCCACATCAAAATATGTGAAAACTGATAACCCATTTAAGTTATTATAAATTAATTAGATATCAGATTAAAATCTGAACTAACTGTAAAATGAAAGAATTGCGGTCCACTAGGATTACCTAGGCGGTTTGGAATGCACATGCAAATGGAATAACTAAACAGACATAACATTGGTAATCTACTATAATAACATAATCTGATTTTAATTGATTAGCGCTGATAAGAAATAGTGAAGGGTTAATTGGATTGGATTAACGGTATTGTAGAATTATTGAATTCAACCTACAACACACCACGTAATTTTCACTCGACTGCAAAAATTTCCTTATACAAATTTATCTTTTACAACGACTCGTTTTAGGTGGTATAAAGATAATGACGCGCCACATAATATCAGGGGCTCAAAATAATTTTGCTCATAAAAAGTTCGTCTCTAGAGATAAAAGAAAAATAAAGCGGCTAGACCAAATAAATAGTCTGGATGATTTTTATTACTCAATAAAAAGGACACAAATAGGTTGGAATACAGTAGTTATTTGGTCGACGGGGGTAGGATTACATGACAGTGCCATATTGGTTTCACAGCTTTTCTATTCATACACAACCACTTTTCCTATGGTGCGGCGCGAGATTTCCGCCCTACCGGATATTGAAAATGCGATATTTATTACACGACGACGGTAACTCTTCGAATCAAATTTTAAAATTTATTTTTGTAGGTCACGGCCTATTTTAAGGAAAACATTGAATGAGTTACGACAAACATTTTTTTCCCGGCGTTGAGTGAAATATAGGACTGAAAGGCCCCTCAATGAGCTTCTAATTTTAGCCGAATCCCATTGTTAAGAAATGTCTATATTAATAAAATTGGTACGAGAAATCAATCACCAAGTCATCACCTTCCTACGCGTTAAATGAAATTAGCAGCAAACTTCCTGTGTATGTCATGAGAGAGTTGTGGTACTGAAGAAACAAAAAGACACAAAAAGAGACCCATCAATCATTTGCTTTTAAACAAACAACTATTACGTCTATTGTTGCGCAAATCGTTTTTTCGGTGATATACAGCAGAGATATAACTCTTGGAGGGCGAAAGAGTGCGATATTCTCTAATCCGTCCACGTGTCCCTTTATCCCTTATCGGGACGCTGTGCGCCGATCCCTTTGCCCGATATAACTCAACACAAATAAGTCAAGTGACAAGGGGCGAGGGTGTGTGTGCGCGCATTTTGTAATTTTCACTGAATCATTCAGATTGGCTACTAAATTGAGTATCTTTTGTTACAGTTGCAAGATAAAAGCGCCGTGTTTGGTTTCAGCCCGATGCAATTTCCGAACGTACAGCGATGGTTTTCAGTTTTACACTATGGATGGGGTTATTTTTAGATTTTTTTATCTTTTTTTACGTTGTTGTGTGATGGCATTCCCGTCATGTTAACACGTGTTTTGTCCTCCCTTTCGTTTTTTTTTCTGCGCGCTCGTTTTTTGATGTGATTTTAAATAGAGGCTGTCTGACTGTCATTCAATGTTGCATTCGCATGTAACCAGCACAATGGGACCATAGATTATTTTACCGGATTTTGATTTTGTTCAAGAACGCTATATTGAAAATTTATGAATTTAATTGAAACTGTGCGAGAAATGGAACAGTCAACTCTCTCCATTTGTAGGCGTTTTATTGATTCGCCTGGAAATTATTTTAACGTAATTTACATGTTGACAAAAAATAAATAATATAAATAATATATCAATATTTAGTTTACTTTTTTAATCATTTTAACTTTTATTGGTAACAGAATAGTATGAAAATTGCCTACAAATTTATATTTTTCATAAAATGTCAATCAAACTGGAAAAGTTTGCACTGATAAGTAATAATCAGTGAATTGTATTTTTTTTTAAATAATGCTTACTACGTTGTATTGCAACAAACCGGCTATTTGATTAATTGAAGAACTAGTCAACTTTATTTCACGATTTATTTCAGTAGTTACAATGTAAATATATACAAGGTCCTCCAACGTGAATGATCACCCCCCAAAAAATCCTCAATTTGACTGTGTATTCCTGTTGCCCATTTATGCCATTTTTCACCGATTTTGTGAGCTTTTCTTTTCACAGATCTTCTATGTTCAATTTTTTGAATATAAAAATATTAAAACCTTATCAGTTTTTTATTGAATTTCGCTGTTATGTCAATTAGAAGCCCCGTGATGTTGTTAGTAAGAAACGCTAGGTTTATCATTAAGAAGAAAAAACAAATACCACCACCATAAAATTTTAAAAAATTGAAAATAATAATTTAATACTTGAGAGCAATTTTCGGGGACCCTGTAATTCTTTAGATCTTTTTTTTGCATTCAAAATTATTATTAGTAGAACCATCGTGAAAATAAACTGCAGTTTATAGATGTTTGATTAACATTTCTGAGCAGCTTGTCTACATATTTATGCAAATTAATTTTTAGCATAAGCTTCAAACCTACGTTTTCGAGGATGTAATAAATACCTGTTATTATCACGATAAAAAAACAATTTTTAAAATAAAAGACAAAAGAATTAAGTACGAATGCACAAAGCACCTGCAATGCAATCGAAATAATCAAAGCTTTCGTTGATTGTTTTGTTTTAGTAGTGTGAGAGAATATATTTCATTCAAATAACACTAATAACAAAATGAATCGTGAAAACAACAATAACGGTAAATCAGTAGGTATTACATTTTAATTACCATATAAACGGCAGTCACATACTAAACAATGTGCATTGCATCATAATATGTATTGTGAATAGCGGTACGATATAAGACAAGAAAAGGTACATGCAAAGCCAATTACAAGTCATGTTCAAATAGAATCAGTTGTAATTAACGATTCGAATAGGTACAGTGAATGTATAGTGAAGTAGCGGCGTGATCAGCTCGTGTAACTTGGAACTTTAATTTCTATTGGTTACTATATATTTCGAGCGTTACTCGCCCTTGCTAACTCGTATTGGTGAAGAAAGGTGGCCGTGAAATAAAGTATAGAGAGGACGGAAGTCAAGAATCCACCAGGAAGACTCAAGGTTACAATATCCTTCACAAATAACATAAGATATGACCTGCCAAACATACAAAGAATGTGACAAGTATTGCTACAAACCAATCGAAAAATTGCAGACTAAGAAGAAGCGCCATTTTAATTTCAAAAGCTTGATTGTGAAGTTTTTTTTTAAATTGAAAGTGAGATTTTCTCGATTTCTGACATTCATGGTGAAGTTGGATTGATTGGATATTTAATTCGATCGTTAGGTCTATTCAATTTTGAAATACTATAGCGTATGCAGAGTGAATACTTATTTTTATCAACAGTATATCGTTGATTAAACATTTTTTTAATATAAAGATCCTGCTACATTGCAAAGACTCGTAGTCAACTAATAAAATTAGTAGTGTTTATCTTTTCCACCCGGTATAGCAATTTTATTTTTATTAAAATAAAAAGTTCATTGGCACATTAACAAAATGTTCCTCCATAATGGTTGTCGCTTTACAAACACTTCTCGGTATAAAAAACGACATGTTTCAGTACTTAAAAAAGTGAAAGAAAGCAATTAATAAATCATAACATATGCAATGTTAGAGTGAGCTTATTGCAAGTTGAAATAGGACTAGTAATCGGAAGTAACTCGCAGAAAATAGCTAAGTTGTCTGACGTTAATTACTGTAGATAGCTGTCAACACTTTGAAAAATATCGGCAATTTAAACATAAATCCACTTATTGAACGCAATTGCGTTTTTTTTTCAACGAAATCATTAAGTTGTATTTTTAAAACTGCCATCTGTTGTGTAATTAATGACGGTAATTTAATGCGACCTTTTGATGCCTACATTTATAGCAACGATCTAAATGAAGTTGTTAGGTTCAGATTTATTAATTTGTTAAGACTCATAAGTCGCTCTATCCATTAAACCGTTGAATGGAGGCAATTTATAAAATGTTTTTAATAAAAGACCGACGAAGACGACGACTCGTGTTGTATTATTAAAAAAAGGCACCAACGGCAACAACAAAACGCCGAGCGCAAATTTATAAAATAAATTCATCTTTCTTAACATCATAAAGTCGCCGTATAATACGAACCGTTCAAATGAGCGTTTCTCTCTCGGTGTCTAAAGGCACTCGTATGTTCGGTTATTTGTCAATGACATCAGATATTTATTAAAGACAAGCCAAGTTAAAGATCTCAATGCCAAACTTAGAATGTGAAGAATCTGTTTTACTGTCCGTGTTAACTTTACGCGAACTTATTACCGCACCATCACAGTATAATGTATAAAATGCCAGGTATGCGCCGCAGATGAATCTATTAAGGTATTTTTATTTATATTTAACTCGGAATATGGTACATGGTAGAAATATTTCTGATTTGTCTGTGTTACCGAAATATTTCTATTGTACTGTAATAAATCGTGATACGACCAGGACGACTCTTCGAATACCTCTCTCCCTAGATAAACTTATAGCTATTCAAATTGATTTTTTTGTTCGACTTTCGATCTTCTGCTTCCTATATCGTTTTCGGTGATTTCTTTTTTCTACCGACAAAACGATAAACAATGCGCAATATCACGATAAATTTCGAACTGAGATTTTATCAAAAGACGGTTATGCGTTTTAAAGGATTGTTTAAACAAGAACATTTTACCTTACTCGGAGTACTAAGTATTGTTTACGTACACGCAAGTTGCTCGTTCCGTTTGACACATTCGCTCAACAAGCCGTCAATTCGCGAGCAACAAATTATATATACAGAGTTCAAATTTAATTTTGAAATGATGGATTCCGTTCAAAATTCTATAAGTGTTTGTTTCGGCTAGACATAATTCCCTACGATTAATTATTTTATTTTCTGCATTTTTATAGACAATTAATAAAATATTAGATAATTTTAAAAATGAAATTTATGCTTTTTAACAACTAAATTTGTTTTATTAAAAATTAGCTGTCTGAATACATGTATTGCATAATTTTTTAAAAAACGCATTGTAACGTTAACAAAAGACACAAATAAAAATTACAATAACAAGAAAAAATAAATTTGGTGTTGCAATTTCAACGCCAGCGTCTATTGCTTTGTCTATTCCCTGTCTTATCTTTGAATAAATTGTCATTTTATTGTTTTCGGCCAAATCAAGTAGTTAATTATTTGTATTACACCATGATTGTTAAACATTGTTTTGAGTGTAATGCAGGCAATTTTTTAAGTTTAGTTATTGGTTCCTGAATATCATTCTATTTCCTTCCATTACAATTACCTAAAGATACTATCTGTACTACTGTGCAATGATTATTTACGCCGGTCATTTTTGATTTTCCAATCTAACATTTTTGTTCAATCGTTACCTCTATGTGATCTGTCTAATTTTATTTGAAGCCTTGATGTATATATTATTAGGTAAACGGCAGATGTTTAATGCTTTTTATAGATACAATTAAAGTTTAATTAAATTATTTTACTTAACTTTATTCTCATTACTGATTCTCTCAATTTAAATTATTTGGTTTCAGTAAGAACAAGTTACTGATTAAGCAAAAGTTGTATCTAATTATATATTATGTCAATTTTTCTTGATCATAAAGTTTCCAATATTTTAAATTAAATTTTATTACTTATTTATTGTAACCATATCCCATATGTTGGAACTGCAAGAATTTTTAATGAGAATGCACATCATAGTTTTAGTATTTAACCGCCAATTAACCTTTGTCATCTGCAGTCTTTATAAAAGCACTAAAAACCAATTACTTTGCTACCTGCAACTTTTAAATGCTGCACAAACAATAAGTTAAAGGTAACACTTTTTATTGAAAAAACTAAAATTTCCAAAGGACCACCCATAGGTACAGTTTGTCAAGTACTTTCTTCTAAAATAAATATTAGTCAAGAGTGACTCGTATGTAATGGAAGTAAAACATTCAAGAAGGTGCATGAAAATGAAACTGTGATTATGCAAATTGGCTTTAAAAATTTATAGTGATACAAGATATTAATTAAAGAATTACAGCATGCTTGAAAGGTGGAATTAATGTCACTTCTAACGTTGTGGTTACAACGTTAAAACTTACATTACGTACGTACGTATAAGTAAGTGCATTATTTATTATAATTATGTACATAATTTTTATTAGCTGTGATAAACATTGTTAATTAATATTTAACAGGAAAATATTACGATTTGTAACGAAATTCTTGAATCAAACTTTTGATTCGATTATAAGACAATTTTATATATTTTTCACTGAATGGTGAAGAAAAGTTTTTAGACAACCAGCAATTTTAACTGTAATTTATTTTTTTAGCCACCAAGTAATGTCTAGTTTCAACATTGTTTACAAGTTCAATTTGTGGAAACATCAAGCTTTTTGATTTATGTGATGGTTTATGCATACCTGTCATTGATTTTCCACTGCAGTATCACATACTAACATTAGCAGAAGTAATTTTAGAAATTGCGTAATAATAACATTTGCTTGATATCATGTATATTTTCCAACTTGCACAAATCGATCATTATTAAAAACTATAAAGTTTGATGAAGGAAATTGTCAGCACGGTATGATGAATCGATTTTCGGTGCGCATAAATTAAACTTGGACGATGTGTATCTACATTTTCTTAATCTTGGCGTTTTATGTGATTAATGCATTGTAACAAACAAAAGATTTTTCAAAGTTTCTTAGACATTTTTGGTGACCTTTATTCGTGTTTTTCTCCTACAGTAATTTCAAATTTGGTGAATGAAACGAAACGAAACGAAAAGCATACATTTATCAACCAGAACACACAGTTTCATAACATTGGAACACATCAAAGTGCATTAGAAATAGTGTAGGGTGAACTGCCCAGTGAATGAACACTTCATTTAGGCTGTCACATTTTCGTCCACAGAATTATTTTCTCCGTCCCCAATATCACTTTTGCTGCTAATAACTTGTTGTATCGGCACAAGTTTTTGGCATCATTTGGAAGACTTGGTACAAATCAATTTATTAAAAGACATTTAAATATAAGATGTATGTACAAAATACCCAGTGGTGAATGAACAGCGACTTCCAGTAAATGAACACCCACTGCGGATAACAATAAATTAACTTCAAACGTATTTGTTGTTACTAAAAATATGTCTCTTTATTAAAAAATAATATTCATATACTGTGTATATTATACTGACCGTCTCCAAAAAGAAAGACGAGTCCATAACTCCCTTATTTATAGGAAAATTTTAATTATCAATTAACAAATAGGCTACAAAATGACCTAATAAAATCATATACAGGGCGATTCCTAAAAAACGTCCCACGCTCTAACTCAGTTATTTATTACCCGATTTCGGAAAAACAATATATAAATGATTAGTCGAGTAAGTACTACAAGAATGTATTAATTTGGATTTCTTCCCACATTAACTTCAATGTGAAGCGACGGTCCACTTTTTTTTTCAAATGGCAATGTATACATTTTTTTATTTATTGTGGTAGAAGATCTTTTTTCTAAATCCAATGATATCTAATAACTTGACCTTGCGATAATATTAAGGCGAAAATTTTTTTTTTTATAAAAATAAGCCGGGCTTCCAGTAAAAAAATTTAGCATGCCTTGGAAAGCAATAAGATCCTCACATGATAAATGTCATTTAAGGGTTAATGTAAGAGTTTTATTTTATTTTTTTCAACTATTTTATGATTCGAATTGCCTTTTGCGGAACTTAATAGACTTTATTTTTACCATCCCCATTGGCTAGAAGTTAAATGTGCTGAAAAATGATTAAGAATATATGGACCAATTCGGTGGTCGGCACATTCGTCAAACCTTACGCCTCTCGATTTTTGGCTTTGGGGTTCAAGACCGAGTTTATCTAACCAATGCAGAAAACGTAGAAATTTTGAGACAGATGATTATCAATGTTTATCCCGAAATTCCTCCTAATTTTATATTGCATGCAATCTATGAATTGAGTAGAAGGTGGAAGTTGTGCATTCAATAAGGTGGTGGTCAATTTGAACAATATTTAGAAGGACATTTTTTTGTTTTGCTTGAACGGGTTTAGTTATTTGAATAAAATATTTCAGTCAGTTCATTATTATTCATGATCACTGTGTTATTTTACATAAAGATTATAAATTCGAATCATAAAATAGCTGAAAATTTGAATGAAACTCGTATATTGACACTTAAATGACATTTATCATGATCATGATCTTATTGTTTTCCAAGACATTCTAATTTTTTTTTATTAGAACCCCGACTTATTTGGATAATAGTATATTATTACATGAGCAAATAAAGAAGGTTTTTATCCATGAAAATGAAGTTTGCTGCACGAGCCGAAGGCGAGTGCATGTAATCATTTGAGTGGATAAAAACCTTTACTTGCGAGTATAATACTATACTTTATCTACGATCATCCATACAAAATAATAAAACAAATTCTTAGTTCAATATTTTTAATTTTTGAACATGACACTACGACAGTTAGTTTGCATTGTCCAAAAAGAAAAGCATGAATACTTTTCTGCAAGCATCACAAATTAACTTAATACAATATTTTCAGAAAAGGAAATAGGGTAAACCCGATAGTTATTGGACACTTAAGAAAATAACTATCTTTGATATTATTTTATTTGACATAATAGGTCATTCCAGAGAATTAAATTAACAAGATGTAATCCTTAAAGTATTAGCCAAAGAATGGTATGATTAATTTTTATAGGATTTATTTATGTTCAAAATTATAATGTTTTTAAACAATTATTACACAAAAGGACAGTTATTGGACACACCTGTAAACCTGTAAAATATTCACCGAGTATTATAATATTGAATAGGTATAGCATAGATGTCGCTTTGAAGGGTAGCAAAAAAGTTTAACCTTTACCGAAAGTTTATTTCTGTAATAAAAAAGTAGCTTGTCCAATAACTAGCATAGTATTTTTCTCTGCTCGCCATTTTAAAAAAAGTTTCATAAACACATTCATATTTGTGCCCTGATTTTTGTGGTAGAAGATTTTCTATTGCGTACAGGACATTTTATTTTCTTCTTCCAACATTTAAAAATTTTCGGTTACGAAAAATTGCTTCACAAATCACGAATTTCACTATTAATACCCTTTGGTACGATTTGTTGTCAATTACTTTAGGTTTGTTTGGTTGTGTTGTTGCAATTAATGCAAACTGTTGCCAACGTGGCAATTTGGTAAAACAAAAATCCCAATATTTTTAATTTTCATTGGTCGAAGTACCGATGGATAAAATTTCTGTCAATTTTACCCATGGCTGGGAACCAATAAGAAGCTCTCTTTAATTTATCGATGGATAAAATGACAATTTAGAGTAGAAGTTTCACATCAATAATGGTTACATTATATCATGATCGTAGATAATAGTATATTATTTAACGAGCACATAATGTAGGCTATTATTAACGAAGATGAAAGTTTGTAAATACGAGTCGAAGACGAGTATTTACAAACATCTGAGTTCATAATAGTCATTATGTGCGAGAAAAATACAGCTGTTTATCTACAATCAAAATTTTATTCGATAAAACTTTGAAATGCTGATAAGTTCCGAAGCAAAATTGACACCGAAATTAAAGCGAAACCAAAACGTGATTTTCATCGAGAAACCTTTGCTTCCAGTTGTCATGGGCGCGAAAAAAATAACAAGGATCTGTCAGTTAGCAAGAAAAATACGAACGTGTTTTTCTTTTCCTTATATGATATTTTGAAAGTGACGACTTAACCAGCCTCAAGTTGTGACACTTCTCCGATTCTCGCGATAGCCGAGGTCTCCCTAATGGATAATAGTGTTTTACTCGTTCCTAATTTTCTTTTTCCCGCAAGGGCGTCGTGCATTGGCACCATCCGATAATTGTTCCGTCCCGTAACAGTTAAGTGCAAATATTCCCTCAGTAATAGAAGAAGGAAGGAGAAGAAGAGATTAGGCAGAATACCTCGGTGTTTTACCATTCCCTCGCGAAGAGACATGGTTCTGATTTTAATACGGTGTTACTGTCGCCCAGAATTGAATCCGAGACATTTGTTTAGGTCAAATGAGGTAGGACAAGCCCACACTTCCTACTTAAAACTTTGGGGGTTGCAACTGTCACTCGATAGGGGTTGAGGTTAGGGATGAAACTTTTACTTTATATAATATTATGTGATAGACTAAAAATTACGTGTGTCAGAATTTTTTCTCAATATGCACCATAATTGAGATACTGAATTTATTCCATTTAGCTGGTGCGCACTGTATGTTCGAATTTAAAAAAAATTAAAAAATTAAATAATTAAATACTGACCATCTACCTAGCAACAACTTACACAAATGTATTTTTCTTTTCCCTTGTACATAGCATAAACAGTTCTCATGCCATCACAAGAGCATAATGAGCACTGAATTCAATTTTTTTCAGGAGGATATTCATAAAGTTTTTTATATTCTGGACACTTCCACTTTCGTTTCGGCGTCTTCTTCTGCACAGAATTCTTCATTGTTGCCTTTTGATGGTTAGAGTTAAATCTTTTCTTTTCTTCCCTTATTTTAAATTATTCTTCATTTCTTGCCTTTCGGTCTTATTCTTTCAATCTTTGTTATTTCTTTTTCTGCTTTCTCTTTCTCCTTTCTCTCCTGAATTTCTCTCCATTTCGACAACCGAATAATATATTGAACAAAAGTAGTTCATTCACTGGTTAAGAACTGGTAAGGTAAAGACCAGTAAATGAACACCTGTTCGTTTACTGGAATTGTCAATTTTTCCATCCAGTATATGGACACTTAGAAATAACAGAAATTCACAATGTTTTTCTAACGTATTTTAGTATTTTTCTACTACAGAAACACTTTACTAATATAAAAATATAAAAAAGCAAAATTAAGTTAATAAAAGTACTTCAAAATTATGTTCAAAGATACTATGAAATAGCACCTACCTTTAGAATTGACTACAGCTCGCAACCAACTTTATTTGTGCAATGTTCTTTTTCTTGGAATGAACTGATAACAAAAAAAACAATGATTGGATCATATCGGTAGAGACCTAATGGAACTATTTAGAACTCAAGATTGTTCGAAAATACTCCACTGTTCATTTACTGGGTGGTGTTCATTCACTGGACAGTTCACCCTACTACATTCTAGTTGTTTTTTTATTAAATGTTTCTCTTTTCAATTAAAAAAACGCTTCAGTAATCCGGATTATTTACTTATCCGGATCACCAGGGTTTTAATTAATTTTGTTTATCGAGGTTGCACTGTAATTTAAAAGAAAGTTACATTATAATTTTGCCATATCGTTTAACTCATCCTACTTCAACAAAAAAAGATGCGAGTTTTGAAACACCTCTACAGCCATTGTTCACTGATGGGCTGGTTAGAAACAAAGAAAAAAAATTTTCAACTGATTAGCATTAAATCGAACCAGTAGCCTTGACTGACTAATTTTTTTCCCGAGCCAAGGTGTCAGTTCACTGCTGCTTACAATACATGAATGCACGTAAGAGAGACCCCCACAACTTTTGGTATTCCTCTAATAAGTCACGCGAAATTGCCGACATGAAAGAAAAGCAACAACTTAACATTGTAACTTTTCAAATATCTGATTCCCATAAATAATTGTAACAGTACCAAGACGATTTTATTAATAACGCAAATTTAAATAAAATATGGCTTTTTGCTGAAGCAAAACGAAGCAGTTATTAAACAGTGACACGTCATAAATCGGCGTGTGTTGGAGTCGAGAGTTATTTTTATTAACCATCAATCGGTAGGTACATACTGTGTCACGAATCGAAAAAAGAGGAAAGAGAGTCGAGATTGAGACGTCTTAGAATCGTTCGAAGCGAGCAATATGGCGACTAAAAATAATAAAAAGTACAAAAGTCGTCGTCGACACGGCCAAGACATAGCTTCTTGGAGACCAGAAGAGACAGTAGAATGGGATCTAGCCACGATCCAACCATAACAACAATGATAAAGTGTTTATTGTTTAGCGGCCATCTTGGGAAATAATTGAGTGCATGTTGAATTATTGGTCATATAAATACGAACCTCCAGATATGATGTATTCATCTTGAATTACAAGCGGTCTTGTGTTGTTATTCTACCCACCGCGCGGTTATATCAAATAATGAACACAATTTATTATTTCACCGAGAGATATGTGAATGAATGAGATGTTACAACGCTCAATTTTTCATCAGATCGTTTATTATTACTTATGAGGATGTTGAGCCGGTGCGTGTGTGTTTCGCTGCTCAGGGCGCGTTATTATAATGAACCGACTCCCATTCCCTTTTCCTTCTCTTATTAACTCGACCAGTTAACTGAATCGCTAAATTTCATCTGAACGTCTCTATTATCGCATCAACCCTCCTATTTTTACGAGCCCGTTTCAACTCCGCAGTCGAGATGTGGCGAGGGATCGAATCAATTTCAACTTTTGCTCCGATCGCCTGCAAGTGCGAAAACGCCATCGATATGCATATGATGTATGAAGCGATTGCAGACTATGTAGTTGCTTGCGACACCGGGGCAAGTATTAGTGATATATAATAGTCGGGTTCGAACCCCGGCGCGTATAATAGTTTAATACGAAGAGCAAACAGCGATCCCTCCTCTTTCGTCCCCCTTTATAAAACGATTACACGAAGTCACTAATAGTGCGTCTCGGTTAGATTTTTAGACTCGGAAACAACGGGGCCGCGTTTTCGACTCTAATCGAAGTGACATTTTTCCTTTATTGCGAAAGCGGGCTAACTGGTACTTAACCGTTTTGTGTGGAGAGGGGAGAATCGCGCTTATCAGACACACGGGTGTATGAAAAATCATATTACACTCGATTAGGGCTCTGATTTAATGATGTGAATACAATACGGTAGTCCTTTCGCACAGGAGCGGGATAAACGATAGGTCCTGACATGATAACGAGCTGGAACTGATAGCGTTTGCACACGCTTTAACTCGATTATTTTGCTTGTTATTTTTCATTCTTATTGTGATGAGGTCTCTCGCGTTTTATTGTTGGATGTGCCAATAAAACCGGCATCAATTTATATTTAAAAAAATATTCTTTAACCTTTTGAATCAACGGTGTTGTTCGTAACGTGAACTAACAGTGGGGTCATATTGACCCCAAAAAATATCATGGAAAAAATAATGTTTATTAAAATATAATTGTATATAACGAGATTCGAAATTGGATGATATCGACGAGTTGAAATTGAGCAAAACGTGCTGTTGCTCACCTGTTACCACAAGAAAACAATTTGAGTGGAAAAACCAGAAAGGTTCAAGTACCACCCTAGTAGAAACAACGTGTTTAATGATCAGAATTGAACAAGTAAATATTAACACAATCGTTAGCAAATAAATTTTTCCGGTGATCGTTAATTTACGGGTCAATTTAATGAATAGGAAATCATTCATTTATGACCCATTTTAATGAATGATTTCTTATAAATGCATGATTTCGGTATCTAGGTAACAAAATATACGATTAAATTGAAATGGCACGTTATTTAAATGTAAGATAACAAAATGAATGCAAAATATACCAATGAGAAATGCAAATTTAATTAATTACTTACGTTATGTTTATAGTAATACTATTTATATAGAAATTAGCAACCGTACAGCCAGTAAATTTCATAAAAAGTGCAGATGGATTGTCAAACTTTTGACACTTTTTGTAAGTCATGGCACCGTTGGTTTGAATATACAGTAAACCCTCGATAGAACGGACCTCTATTTAACGGACTTTGGATATAACGGACAAAAAATCCGGTCAAATGTAAAAAAATTAAAAACGTCCTGTTAATATTATTCATGCTTAAATTCAAGTGTCGCCGCATGTAAACAATTTGTAGCGGCCATGATAATCACGTCATACGTCTAGCAGTAGAATTTGAGACATAATGCTCGTAGACTGCAGCAACGTCACTTCAGGACGTGTGTCCGAAGACAAGTAAATAGAATTTTGTTTGTGTTTTGTATTTTTTATTTATCTCTAAATACAGTGTATTTAAAAAAAAAAGATTTTTGATTTATTTTAAACCTATTTTTATATAACGGACTTTTGGCTTTAACGGACACCCTCTCCCCCCAATTAGTCCGTTATATCGAGGTTTTACTGTATATTGATTTAAAATGTTTGACATGCTTGATTCGAATATCTATTGGAATTTTTGTCACGGAAAAAAATTACATTTTCTTCAATTTCGTAAGATTCGATCAACGGAAAAATATTGTAACCAACTTTTGCGTTAATCGGCGATTAATAATCTCAACAATATTAACGTGCTCGCTCCGCTCACGCGTTAAACTGTCTCGATTATTAATCGCTCTTATTAACGCGCATGTTGGTTAAATAGCTATTACTTTTTACATCAGCAATAACAAAACATCGAATAGGGTGAATGAACAATGCTCAAATAAGCCGATATGATCCAATCATTGTTTTTTTTTTATCAGCCCATTGCAAAAAAAACATTGCTCAAATGAACAGTTGGTTGCGAGCTGTAATCAAATGTAAAAGTAGATGCTATTTCATAGTTTATCTTTGAACATCATTTCGGAGTACTTTTATTAACTTAATTTTGCTTTTTTACATTTTTATCTTAGTTACGTTAAGAAAACATTGTGAATTTCTGTTATTTCTAAGTGTTCATATAATGGATGAAAAAATTGACAATTCCAGTAAATGAACAGGTCTTCATTTAGTGGTCCTTACCTTACCAGTCCTTAAACAGTGAATGAACTACTTTTGTTCAATATACATTATTCGGTTGTCCGAATGGAGAGAAATTCAGGAGAGAAAGAAGAAAGAGAAAGCAGAAAAAGAAATAACGAATAAGACAGATAAGCAAAAAAAGGGAAGAATAAATGAAAGTAAGGGAAGAAAAGAAAAGAAATAAGCTTAACCATAAAAAAGCAACAATGAAGAATTATGTGCAGAAAAAGGCGGCGAAACGAAAGTGGAAGTGTCCAGAATATAAAAAGATTTCTGAATATCCTTCTGAAGAAGACTGGATTCAGTGTTCCTTATGCTTTTGTAGTGGCATGAGAACTGCTCATGCTACAATGGAAAAGGAGAATACATTTGTGTAAGTTATTGGTAGGTAGATGGTCAGTATTTAATTTTTTTTAAAATTCGAACATAAAGTGCTCACCAGCCAAATGGCATAAATTTAGTATCACAATTATTGTGCATATTGAGAAAAAATTCTGAAACACGTCATTGTTAGTCTATTACGTGAGTAGGTTAGTTACAAACCCGGCCATCTCTATACTAGGTTTTGGTTGGTTTTGTAACTAGACGTTGCAAAATATAGTCGTCTTTCTAAAAACACTAGGGTTTAAAATCGATTTTTACATTACTTCTAGTCGTTTTCGTAACATACTATTTTTGTCATTCCATTCCATGGACGACAAAACATGATACAAAAGGGCACTCATCCTAATTTATGAAAAAATGGTCTTTGGTTGAGTTTGTAACTATCCTACTCACGTGATATGGGGCCGTTGAAGTATTACGTAAGCATCAGTGGGGGGGAGGGGGTTACGTCTTTGCTTATTTTTTATGACAATGGGGCCGTTGGTGTTCGAATGGTGATTACGTCAGTAAAGAAGTGTTTTGGTGTGAGGACAGTTAAATAATCTCAAACATACAGTAGCCGCTTGGTTATATGAACTAATAGAAACCAGAGGTGTTGATAAAATCAAATTGTTCACAGTCCTTTTTATTCGTGCTTTCCACGATTAAAGTGTATTTAAAATATTGTGTTATTTGTGTTCATACTCTCCTTGCAGACAAACGTTTCGGGAATGCTTTTTTCCTGCATTTTTAGAATACCAGTAATTCGTTAAGAATTAAAAATTCATATTTCTTTTGTTCCAAGTTTTCTTCTGATAATGTGAACACTATTCTGTTCTGTATATACATATGTAATATTACGGCCACCGAAATGTACACGATTTTTTTTAGCAACTTGATTTTTGCTTCATATCATAGGCGTTCTAAAAAAATTAGCGAAATGTCAATATTATTTTGTTTATGACAAATATTATTTCACAAAAGTCACTGGATAAAGCCAGCTTTAATCTATGGAAAAATAGGGATATTTGTGTCAGGTATCGTGCACATTTCGGTGGCCGCAATAGTACATTCATGGAAGACGAAATTTTGGGATTAAAACAGGCTATTCACATAATCGAAATTGATCTTGTTCATTCTTTGGAACGTAGTATGCTGTTCACTGTAATGAATAGTTCATATAATGGATGTTCATACAACCAAGTGCCTGTTCTACATATTTTGCAATCTATTAAAAATAAAAAAACTTAATTTACTAGTAAAGTGTTTGTTTCATAGAAGGAGACTCAAATTAATGTCAATAACACTTGTTTATGAATTATCACTAGTATTTGAAAAAATAACTATAGGAAATTATATCAATGCTTACGTAAGCACATGAGAGGTGGTTAGAGCTTTGCTTATTTTTGCTGACAAGGAGGGTGGGTGGTTACAAATAGCTAAAATTCTGCTTACGTAATACTTGAACGGCCCCTATCCTGTAAAGTGAAAATTTCATCCCTAACCTCAACCCCCTTCGAGTGACAGTTAAAACTCCCAAATTTTTAAATAGGAGGGGGGGGCTTGTGATGCTTCATTTGAAAGTTCCCTTCATACTCTATTAATTAATGCTATAATTTAAAATTTTAATCTAAAAATGAAGGGTAAAAAAAATTAATCTGTTTAATGAAATTCGCTACAACACACTAAAAAATCAAAAATTAATAGCGTTTTGAGTGCGGTGATAATACTTACCAAGCTTAACAACTTTATCGGCAACGTAATTCGAACAGAGATTATCCAAGCTGATGTTAATTTCAGCGGTTAATAAACAATAATTTTTCTTATGTAAGCATATACCTACAGTAGAACCCCTCTAATCCGTCACCTTTGAGACTGGGGGTATGGTCGGAACGCAGAAAAGGTCGGATTATCAGAAAAAAGTAAAAACATATACTGTAACGAATACAGAAAAACACTTTTGTAAAACCAACGAACAGTAAGCACTAAGAACTGCACAGTTCAGTACAAAAAACACGCTACGACAGAAACAATACAAGAGATGACGGAGTACTTTAAACAATGGCGCGCGACTGGCAGTGAGTCACCGACGAGTTGGGACAAGTTTCGCGACTCCGACCACGGTCGGATTAACCGGAGCGACGAACTAGCCGAGGGCGGACTGGAGAGGTTCTACTGTACTTGTAATAAAAATTTCTATCAGAATTACTAAAAAAAGTATGCAACGTGTTTTAACCAGTGATAGAACTCGTCAAATCCAAGAACTTTTTTAAATAACTTTTTGGTGTAAACGTTTTAATTAACAAGTTAAAATTGTTGACAGATTTGACTCTTATTTCGTTACGCGCCTATGGATAATAATGCTGAATGTTAAACACCGATAAGCGTTGAACAAAAAACCAATGCAAGAAAACATTCCCTGCTTTTTAGTACTGTCGACGCAGCAACTCATTAATTTGACCGTTGCTGTTATTGTAAAGTTCTGGAATGCAAATTGAAAAATGCTATGGTAATACATAAATGTAATAAATTGAGTGCTTGTCAAAGTTTCACTACCAAAAATGGTATGTTCAAAATAATTGTTACAAGCATTTACAAGTCACAATAACAATGACTAGATGTGCGACGGGTGGTTTAAATAAGTGAGTAAAAAAATTATTTATTATGAAACGCACATACCTTGAATATCCAATGAAAGAAAGGACAATACGAAGTAATCACAATAAATGCTCAAATTGACTGCCGGTATTGTCAAGACAAACTTGAAGACGCCGACGAAAAGATTCTTCCACTCTGGCCAGCATGAGTTTGTTGTTGCGGATTGTTGTGGCAGCATTTTCTACCCGTTCACGTAAAATTTCAATTGTATCAATTGGGGTTGAGTACACCACGCTCTTCATGTACTCCCATAAAAAGAAGGCGCACGGATTTAGGTCTGGCGATCTGGCATGCCACAGGGCATGCTACAGGGTCCGATCGTCCTATTCATCGTTGAGGAAACGTTTCATTTAGTCAATTTTGCACGATGCGTGCATGATGACACGGGGCACCATCATGCAAGTACCACATATTTTCACGAAGTACTAGAGGCAAATTCTCCAATAATTCAAAAAGGTGGTTATTGAAAAAATTTAAGTATTGTTCTCCATTTAGCCGTGGTGGTAGAATGTAAGGTCCGATTAATCGTCCATTTATAATTCCGGCCCAAATATTGAGGGAAAATTGTTGCTGAAAACTGCGGACCCTTACAGCATGAGGATTTTCCTCTGCCTAGACATGTGTGTTATGCATATTGAAAATACCTTCTCTGGTAAATCCAGCCTCATCAGTTGTCAATACAATGGATAAAAAATTGGGTTGCTCGTTTATTTTTGCAAAAACCCATTCGCAAAATCGATGTCTGCGAGGTAAATCATCTCGTTGCAAAAATGGAACTTTTCGTTCATGATACGGATATAATTGTTATTCTTTAAGTATTCTCCAAATCATATTTCGCGATATTGCATGTTGGTGTGCTAGTCTTCGAATACTAGTCCCTGGTCGAGCTTCCACGCTTTCCAAAAGAGCTTCTTCAACATTTTCAATGCGTTCAGGACGTTGTCTGCCACGATCCCAGGCTGTAGCCTTAAAAGATGCTGGACAACCCGTGCAAATGTACGAACACTAGGAATGCGATGATTTGGAAATTGCTGCATGTAAATTATCCGGGCTTGGGCAGCATTTCCGGTGGCTTCACCATACGCTAATACAATATCCGTGTATTCATTATTCGTAAATGCAGCCATTTTCACAAAATGTTCACTTTAATCCGCTAATCAAGATGTACCTACACAAGAACCGCTTGGCGTACACTATAATGCTCTTATCTACATACGGCGGCGACGACAGCAGGACAAGAAACATATTAACAAAACGTAGATAATTTTTTATGCAGTCAACAAAAACTAATATTCACGATCACCGTCAGTGATTTATCAGATCAAGGCGGCTCGTCAATTTCAGGGAGGGTAAAATGCCAAAACAAAATTACGATTTCGAAAAAATGGTACATAGAAAAAATGTTTGTTTTGAGCAGTTCTAATACGAGTTAAAATTAATGACATTATTTCGGGGACACGTTGTATGTTCGAATTTAAAAAAAATAGTTTGACAGTTTAGCCTTATCCTTATACATGATTTTATTAGGTCATTTTGTAGCCTATTTGTAACCATTTAACTTGGGGCATAGATAATTAAAATTGTCCTATAAATAAGGGAGTTTTGGACTCGTCTTTTTTTTGGAGACGGTCTGTATAATATACACAATATATTTATATAATTTTATAATAAAGAAACATATTTTTATTAATTACAAATAGGTACGTTTGAAGTTAATTTATTGTTATCCACATTGGGCGTTCATTTACTTGGTTTTGGTGTTTCCTGGGTATTTTGTACATCTTGTATTTAAATGTCTTTTAATAAATTGATTTGTACCGAGTCTTCCAAATGATATGCAAAAATCTTGTGTTGTAACAAAATGCCTGTCGATAAATTAAGTAATTAGCAACAAAAGTGATATTGGGGACGGAGAAAATAATTGTGTGAACACAAATGTGACAGCCTAAATGTAAAGTGATAATTCACTGGGCAGTTCACCCTATTCGAATTATTTTCAAACTTGAAAGTCTGGCGTAAATAATTATTGTAGCAGTTTGATCACGACCTATTTTAACTTTTCTTTTATTCGATCGCTCAGTATTTAGTAGGATTGTGAGATAAAACCAATTTCATTATTTATAATGTTTCTTCAAAACAAACTTAAGCGCTCAAGAAAAAACACTAAATAATTCTGGTAAACCTGTTGATTATGTTCTAATTTAACTACCTTTAAAATTTGGACGTTTACTATTTAACTTTTTAGGCTTACTAATTACTCAAACCGCGTTATTTAGGTAAAACAAACAAGAAGTAGTGTTTAAAGATACTTCCTTTAAATACCTATTTTACAATCTGTAATGAGAAGAACTGCTTTATGTTCTCGTGAGCTGTGTGAATGCAATATTTCAAATAATTCGAAACCACAATGGTTTACAGTCTAAATATTACCTATAGGTTCATAATCTTGTTCGATTTACAATTCATCTCATAAAAAATAAGAAACGTTGTAAGTAACTGAATTGACTCTCGTGTGCAATAAATACTTAGCACGTTTTGTTCTAACATCCAACGAAATTATATTTCTGAAGGTGCATTCTAATTTTAAAACACCTTGTTTTAAGAATACGTTGAACAAAGAGATCTTTCTTCACGGATTCAATTAACAACCAAGTGTTGATCATGGTGTAACCACGTTCAAGCCTAATGACAACTTCTAAATAACATCCTCAGCGTTGGAAAAATTTCACAGCGAAATTTGATTAACCTCTCGTGTCCGCAGTTGGACCTATACGACCCCAAGCGTTAATATTTTTGCAATAATATTTTAATAAAGAGTTAAATCTTAATTTCCATTATCTAATCTTATTTCGAGTATTAGTTTTTAGTATCGTATTCAAAATATTTATTATCAAATACATCTGACGTTACCATTACCCCACTGTGCACTTTGGGGGATATTACGATTTTTCAGTACAACTGTCACTTTAGAATTTTCTGAATCGCTACCATCAACGAAAGGATGTTTACAGATAGATACAACGAGTGCACTAACTTGATTCACGCACTTTTTAAATACATATCACCTGTCATATAATTTAAACATAGGAAATGGCATGATTATGTACAATGGCCATCGAAATTGTTTTGATGAAAATCACCACTAAGAAGATGAAAAGAAGAGGTCGTTGTACGTGAATGGCAAGAAAAAAATTTGAAGGAAAAAGGTTGAACAGATGGAGACAGTTCACTGAAAAAAAAAAGTAGTAAATAAAACTACAATTGTACAAATTTTTACCACAAATTGTATTAAAAATACGACTAATTACAAATTGTATCATTTTTTTCTAAACAATTGTAGTAACTTGGTTGTAGCTACATTTACAATAATTTGTGGCATATAGTACTAACGTGTATAGCGAGATTTTCGACAAATATAATAGTAAAGTGTACTACACAGTCATTGCAAAATTTACTAAAATAAAGACTAATGTGTTCCAAATCTTTACAGTAAAAAGTATAAGATTTTATACTAAAAATTACTATTTTAGAGATTAAATTTTGCGACAAAAAAGAGAAACAGTTACCATATACACATATCTTTTTCTATTATTATTGCCGTTATTTTTACTACAGGTTTTGCAGCATATTTTGCAACAATTAACAGATTTCTGCGCCTAATTAATGTAGTAAAAAGTAATATGTATATTCGTTGCAAAATACTACATTTTTTATGAATCACAATTTACTACTTTTTTTTGGAATGGAATTAGTGGTAAAATGAACCAGGTAAAATGAAACGCAAGAATTAATTATAACAGGATTGTTTCTTATATATTTTAAACAACATCTACAGTAATAATACAAGTAAATACAAAAAGAGCTTTTACTTACAAATTATGTTCCTTGTTCATAACAATTTTTAAAATTTTTTAACACTTATTACAAATCACAAACATTTTAAAAAACACATTCTTTAAAACATTGTCAAATACACAAATTACATTTTAAAAACATATTTTTTAAAAACATAAGGGAAAAATTTAATAAATTAAATAAACAAAAAGAGCATGGATAATACATAACTTACAATTGTAACACATTTAACAACAATATTTAATAGAAACGAAAGTTTTTTCATTCATTTTCTTTTTTAAGCATGTTATGTAATCATGTAAATCGTTAAATAATATAATTTTATTTGCCACCTTGCTAGTAAATTGGAATTAATTCCTTGAGATCTTCTCGATCAAGATTGAGTAAGGTCTGTTTGTCGACTTCGTTTACTGTAAAACAAATTTCATAATTAATAGTTACTGTCAAATAAAACGCGGTAAAACAATAGAGGTATGTTGCAACGATGGACTTTATGAATACTTTATTAATGAATAGTAAAAACTGTTTCGATAGTACTTACCGTCAAAGCTCACCCTCAACCGGTCTAACAAGCCCCAGCTTTCTAAGGTTGTCTTAACGAAGTCATCCATACCTAACTCACACAAAATCACAACGCAAAACTAATAATTATTAATAAACTTATCGTACTTATAGTCAGTAAGTTAAGACTTTATTAATTTCACTTTACTAACTAATTATAATTAAAAAGATTGATACAAAATTATGCGTATTAAAAAGAAGTTGTTCGTAAGCTCTCGAAAGAATGAATGACCGTTTTTAATCAGTTTGTTTATATTGCGAGGTTGTTTATCACTCCAATTGCTGGAAGGCGCTCTTCACCGGCTCCACCGACCAGCCACAACATCCTCCTTCACGCATATCGACTACACACTGTTTCGGATGTATAATATAAATAAATAAATGCAAAATCAGCAGAAATTCACAACTCTTATCTGTAAACCGCAATATAATCAATATTGATTAAAGCCCAATTTTCCGTGGCATTAACCTATTAACTCCAATGACGGTAGCGTTCTAGTGTTAAAGGCGTATTTTGTGTGACTTAATACTGTTTGGGTCAGAAGTCCAAATATACGTTATACACGGCTTGTAAAACAGACAATGAGAGCAAAATCTCAAAAAATAGTTTTGTTACGATATTTTTCCCTTGTATCATATTTCCTAGCGGGGTGCGATCAGTGTAAATTATTTTATTGTCGGCAATTTTTCGGCAACGGGCCGCGTCCGCAAATCTGTTCCTTCCCTCTCGATCACTTTCAATAAAATACATTCGGCAAGCACGTGCCAACAATTATGAATTTGTATTGGCCAGAAATTTTCGAAAAATATGCAACAATTGTAGTGACGTTAATCCATTTATTTTATAGTAAAACTCACCCAAAATATAATGTAAGTTGCAACAATCTTATAGCAAATATTAAAACAAAAGTAATACCATAATTGTTTTGAAAAAGTAATACACTTTGTAGATAAGATTGCTACAAAGTTTTCACTACAAATGTTTTAAAAATTGTATTACAATTTTAAGTAACAAATGCTCTCTTTGTAGCAAAAATTGTTACAAAATATGTGTTACATTATTGTAGTAATTTGTAACATACGATTTTTTTCAGTGTTGGAGAAAGGATTACAGAAAAAGCCCTATGTGATGTATATGTACCTATATGTGCATGTTAACTAAATGGAAGATATAGTTCAATACAGATTTACCATATTTCTTTAATGTGATTTGCTATAAAATAGAATTTTCTTAAAAGTTGGAACAATTTCTAGCTAAGTACATACCACCAACCTCCAAAACGGTTACTGTCATTACTGTCTTATTGTAACAATTTTTTTTATCCATCTACAGCATCTGGATATTTCCAAAAGCTTGATCGAAGATGGATCTGTGGAAGAGCAGCAATCGGTTAATTTTTCAAAACTTCTACATAATGAGAAATATTTTCTATTTGCACAGCATCCTTCCAATCGCAACAGTCTACTGATAGGCAAGTATACAAATTGAGCGTTTAATAAATAAATAAATCAATAATTTATGAACAGGTTTCATAAGTAGAAATAGTAAAAATTTCAGAAGACGCTGTTACTTCTTACTTAAATCAAAATGATAATTTTGGAAAACTTTCGGTCAGTGGACATGGTGTTTATTGCTTTCAGTTATGACTGGTTTCCATTACGTAGAGACCAATTGCGTAATACAGTAATAATTTAATTATGATAATTTGTTTGTACCAATTACTTTTAAAAGCAGTAGTTAGGAGTACTTAGCGTTTCAATTACTGAAATACTAATCAAATTCATGCACGGCCATTATCTAATACATTAATTAACAGGAAAAAAATTGAGACATGGCACGTTAATTGTTAAAATAAATTCAGCTTTAGACGTTTACAAGCAATTCTCAAATTTCGTGTTTGTACTATTAATTATAGTTAATTAAGTTTTGGATATTTTTTCCTATTGGTGGCTATGAATATTTAGCAGTATGTGGTGGCTCGTTTCGCCTAGCTCGCGTTTCTTTTTATTGCCTAACGTTTACTTGGAAGGTAAGAGAGTCAATATTTAAATGCACGTTCTGTTTATTTTCGAGCACGAGTTCGGTGATTAGGTAATTGATGCACAAAGAAATATTAATTAAAGGAGTTTTTAACGTCGACGCTGGCACGGACGATTTCTGATCATTTTTTTCTGTTAGTGACCGAGTGTTAATTCGGTGTTAATTGAGTTTTGTATTTCCTAGCTGCACGATGCCCTTCGACGTAACTAGGAATTTTTTCAATGCAAAATAAATAATAAATTGACAGTCGTTAAATCGATGTTAACTCACGTTACGTAAATCGAGGCATTAGCGATTTCGTTTATTGTAATAATCAGTAGCGAACGCAAAAATTCCGCTGCGAACATAATTCAGTGGCAATTCGAATATACAATTTCAGAATGCGCAACGTAATTTAATTCGATAATTCTCCGTCGTCATAAAAATGTCGCCTGAAATTTTAATGTGTTTGAATTATAGCGAAAGAAATTAAACTTGGCGCAAAAGCGACGACGACAATTTCATATTCGTGAAACCGCCCGGTTCTTTATTACTCCTCGCTCTTCTGTTATTATTTCCCTTCTTGTTATTACATCTTTTAATATCAAATCTGAATTATGCGAAATGTCCCTTTTGTGTATGTGTGTGTGTGCACGAGTATTTGCTTTAACTTTATGGAAATTCTTTCAGTTAGATAAAATTGAACTATTGAATTACCTCGAAAGAAAAATAAATTTATTTTTACGTTTATTTGTCGTTTTATTGATTTCAAATGAACTACAATTTGGTAATGGGATTATTGCAAAATTTAAAAATGTGTAGGTTCTGAAGTCTCTCAAGAGAATTTTTTGAGTTTATTAAAACTTCTTTACTTATAATAAATTCACATATTCCTGACTTGCAAGCATTATAAAGGTCATGGAATATTTACATGTGATTAACTGTATTTATTACTTATTTTTATTATATCTATAGCTATTATAAATTATCTACCTGCATTTCCAGAATAGACTTGTTGCTAATTATCTTATGATCACATACTGGTAGTGAAATAATAATCAATTAATTAATTAATAGTGAGGATAATAGCGCGAGTATGTTCGCAGGTCTGTACAACGAACGAGTGCTCAAAAAAGCAGTTTCTGTCTGCTGATACAAACTAAATACTTAAATTTGTTTAAAATAAAATAAAATTTCAAAACTTTGATACTACAGAATTTACACTTCTTTTGATTGGAACGAGTAGAAAATTTGACAGACATTTGACGGTTGTTATTAGCCGTCATGCATGCAGTCACGGGTCAGTGGTAATGTCAACTGTTAGTTATTTTTTTGCAGACCGGCGGGCAAAAAAGTGAGGTTTCTGACCCATTTACAAGTAAGCAAAATCTGTAATTTTGAACGTTTCTTGCAGTTAAACTGTTTAAAAATTTTAATTTTTAATAAGTTCTGTATTAAAAGTTTTCTCTTATTGTTACAGCATGATGGAGCCATAACGCATACAGTCGAGACGTTGTTCCTTAAGGAAGTGGCTATTAGTAATTTTCTATGTACATATAATACCTATTTATTAATTGTTTTGCTTCTGTTAAATCATAATGAATAATTAAAGAAGTGTTTATTATTATTTTTTTTACAGATGAGTCAAAAACTAATACTAAAAAACTAATATAACAATGTTACCAATGGTGGACACTTAATATCTAACCTGTATATACCACGCTAGAACAATGTTATTATATCCTTCAGACGCTTGGTGCCTTAGGATCTAAACCATCCCTCAGGATGTATGAAGCACCTTAACATCTAGCACCTTAACATTGACAACAAATAATTATACAAGAGTTATTCAAATAAATAACTTTTAATTAAAGCACAATTTTGAGGATGACTGCTAGTGATGGGACACCCATTACAATAATTGTGCTATAAGAACAGCTAATTAAATCAGTTCCACGGCTAGCATTTTCCCCAAATTCATTTTTGAGACACTGTCACTGCTCAGTATGTACATATTAGACTTGATTTTAGGTATACCAGGATAAGAAATAAAATGTTTTCAACTTTCAATTAATTCAAAAGTATATTAGAAATTATAAATGTGGCTTGTGAAATTAAAAAAAGTCTAATTTGTTAATGCCACAATTTAAATTATAAAAATTTCTGAATTTTGACATCTTTGTCCCAGTTTTTTTATACCCACCGATGGGATGTTGCTAACAATATCAACTACGATCATAATATTCTGAGATAATAATATGGTATAAGTTTCCTGCTACTTTAATCAAAAACGATTATTCAATTAAAAAATCACGACTCAAAGAAAACAGAAAAGTTCTTATTGTCCAGAAAGCTATTAAAGTTAGCTTGTTTATTTTGGTGAAGTTTGTTTTAATGCTGCACATAATAAAGATTAGTACATTAATAAAATATAACTACCCTTTTTTACAACAACTCAGTAAATTACACCAGTATTCCATAATTAGGTCTAATCAGTTCTTGCCATTATTGGCAATCAAAAGTTTTGGTGTAATTTAAGTTTATCAGTTTTTAAGTCATAGTAGCTAAATTTTACTAGTTGCAGCTTCTCAAGTCGCTCAATTTATTCACTTCTTATTGAAACATACAATGTATCGTTTCTAATTTTTAATTTTAGTTATTACTTCTAATCAGTTTGATGACTCGTAAGCTCGGTCGCTCATAAACTTGTATAGACATAAACCCAATGAAATGTTGTGATTAACATATTTTACACGCAACGGAGATAATCTCCAATGTCACTTATCTACAAAGGAACTATATAATTGGTTAATTGAAATAGTTTCCACTAAAAGTGATACAAACGTCTGCATTTGAAATTAATTATTTTATGCGATAAGTTTTAATACTCTTGCTTTAATAAAAACTATGAATATCCCCACAATGAAAACGTGAGCAATTTGACCCATCATTATTAAAACTAATAAACCAACCCCTTGTGTATAATTCATAAGTATAATATTTGCATATAACAGATCCGTATGTAATCTTTCAGGATTTTCATAATGGACCGAATCAATCATCAAATATAGACAGGACACACGCCGACCGATGATGATGAAAACGCCCACGGCTTTTCTTGCTATGAGAACGATACAACAATTCGCTTAAAATTCACCCGCAAACTCATTACTTTTTTATTTAATTGAGGCGAAATTATTGGACGCGCACGGCATTATTTCACGATATTAAGTTACACCCTCTGAAAACAATATAATAAATAAATCGGTAATACAATATGCACCCCGTGCAGAAACCCTCTCTTTATGTGGTTTACACGGGATTAGTACGATTGGATTTTTACCGTCCCATATTGGATCTGTTGTTACGAGGCATTAAACAGTTTTGATTTATAGGAAGCCGAGCGGGCGCGCGCGCGCGCGTTTTTATTTGCAATTCTCACGTCGCTTATAATAAAAAAATTATTCATCGACCGAAATAACAATAAAACGAACGACTTTTAATATTGCGACGTTTTAAATTATATGCGCTCTCTCGGGTGTGGCGCAGCCTCGCTTGATAAAAGACATAAAGGCGGTGCTCTACTCAATTAAAGGAAATTTACTGACTGCAGATTTATCTAGTTTTTCTGTTATTAGGCGGCACCTCCCGCGATCAACGCCGTTCTCCTCAGGAAATTTTACATAAAAGAACATCACGAATATAAATGGCTCATTTCGGACCTTTCGGACACTATTTAGGATCAAAAGATATACAAAATAGCATTTTGATGTCGTCGGAAGGTTTAGATATTAAAATTCCGCCTTATGAAATATGCAGAGGTGAAACAAAGAAATCCTTCTGCGAACGTGGATTTGGTTTATTAATTTTAATATGAATTCCGCGCGCCCGTTATTGAGAAAAATTGCGAACGAAACTCGCGTGATAAAGCTGCTGTCAAAAAACGATAATAGAATCGTTGAATGTCTTTGTTGCCGTTAAATGAGTGTTCTTAAATCAAATACCAATATGGCGGTTAGTGTCGGTGGCTAATCGACTGTAAACTTCAGATTAGGGATGCTTCGACTTCATCCTTTTTACCCCTTTTTCGCATTTTACTCCACACATGTTACCGCCGACTTCTCCTACAACAAATTCGTTTTCCAAATAAAAGGAAAAAAATCGGTTTTATTAGCACACCTGAAGCAAATCAAACAAGAAAATTTTGTCTCCCCTAAATCCTTCCCATTTTAAGATGTACAAATATTAAATTAAATACTTATCTAATCCTGTCAGAAATGATGATAGATTTTCAGCCCTATGTGATAACAAAATAAGCTAAATCGGTCGCTTTTGTAACATAATATTTAGGGTAGTAAGTGGGTAGTCACCCCCTTAATAGTATACTCACAGGGTGTGTTTAAACAACGTAGGGTGACTTTAATCGTTTATGTTTAAAGTTAAACCGCTGTGTTTGGTTTTTAATTATGGTTTGTAGCAACTTTTCATGGGATTTATTAATAGGATTGTGACGTTTGAGATTTTAAAAAATAATACTTGGCCTCTAATTATTTTAATATAATTAGACTGAAGTTGAGGTTTTGACGTATGAATGTGATAACAAAAATAAAATTTGTTGAACAATAAAGTAATTGGTGTAAACTAGTATGAACGGAATATTAGCACATAACGCAAGCAAATATTTCGTTTTCTTATTTCCTTACCTGTAGGTAATAGACCAACATGGGCTCTTGCGTAAGTTCGATTTCAAGGCTCTATTATCAACTTTAGTCGGAAGCAAATTAGCTGTAAAAAATTTTTGGACAAACAACCAATTTTGTTATTAAAACTGTAAACACTCAAAACTAAGGTAAATTATACATCTTTGTGTGAAATGTGGATTATTCTTGTCAAAACGTTTTCAATCCATTAATAATCAGTTAATTTCTGGATAATCTCTTAATTAATAAAATATTACAATAATATTAATTAATCGGACATGTCAGTCTGTTAACTTCATGCAGCCAGTTTGTTAAGAACGTCATTTAGCCTTTTTAATAAGCATATAGGGGTGTTTCGTAATTACAAGGAACCAATTCAAAGGTGAAACATTAAAAAAATAGTAAAACATGGTGATAAAAAATAAGCGCATATGCTTAGCTACATGTTACAGACGATTTCTAACGAAACAAGAATTTGAAAGCCAAAATGGAATTTGTTGTCTCTTCACCAAGTTATAAGCTTTTCTATTCAGACAATAAAAAACTATACGAATAACAACTTTGTAATAATTTTATTCTCACTCTCTATCACTCTCTCCCTCTATCATCAAAAATTGCCTCTTATTAGTTTGCTTTCACACACACTTTTACTCATTTCATCTTCTTCCTCCTTTACCTATTATTCACACTCTCTATCACTCTCTCTCTCTTTGATCATCTTAGAATGAATTGTGAAGAAGGCATCCCTTGACTCCCCTTGGTAATGGACCCTCTGGCTGTCAAGGCTTCACATGAACTTGCATCTTTAATTGTGATGTTCGTTACAACCTAAATGACTCAATAAGATTGGTTAAATATGATTCAAAAATAATTAAACGAAATAAATAAATAATTAAAAATTTTAAACCTAGGAGGCTTAGAATTTTTACTATCAAAATCAAAGTAGTATATTGAATAATTTTTTGACGTTTCTAAAACTTTTACATTTTTCGCCGTAACTTTACAAATAAACCGATGGAATCCGTCTCGCGACTTTAAAAAAATTAAATGAAACTTATTTGCTCCTAATAATTACTATAAACGCTTCACGAGTAAAAAATTACAAAAATCTTCAATTGGTAAATTTTGACGTTTCTAAAAAATTTTAAACAGATCGAAAAAAGAAAAAATTATTCAAAATACCTCATATACATTCATTCTCTCAATCACACAACCTTTAACCTTCAATCTTCGTCAGAATCTGATATCACATCATCTCTGACGAGGAGTTCCTCCCTACGAAATTCCTCTTCCTGTTTTCCACGCATAATGTCCCGCATCATGTTGGTTACTGTTTTCCAAGATTCCTCGGAATCCAATAATAACTCAGAAATATTATTCTGGTCTATATTACAACCCATTTTAATCCTAGCATCTCTTCGGATGCTTTCCCATTCGTCACAAATGAATATAATATGTTCTGGCGTGTCTACCTGCTGGCAAAACCAGCAAGTATCGACATCCGCCTTTTTTATCCAATTGAGATATTTTCCGAAAATTCCGTGTCCGGACATGGATTGTGTTAAAAAATAATCCATATCTACCCACTTACAATTGAACCATTTTCTAATATCTTTAACGAAAATTTTTGCCCAACCTATGTAATCGTCCTATTGTTCTTGCCAAGCTATCATTAAGGATTCGTTTGCCAAAGAGGTATGATCTTTGCCCCTTAAATAAATTTCCGATCTTACGTTCGCTTTCATCCACAAAGGAGGCATTCTGGCAAGCACCTGCACTGCCTTCGTGGATATTGTTCTATATGCGGATGTTATTCTAATGGCTAACCTAGGAGGTTAACCTCCTGTTGACCCTAGGAGGTTAGCCATTGTTAGAGTCTAAATTTGATACAGTTGATGGTGCTTTTAAAAAAAAAGTGTAAAAAATCTATTCAAACTGACTTATTACCGATGGTAGAGTACCGTTTCTTAGCTCCGAGGAAAATTTATCAATGTCGCAACATCACAAATCTCCTAAGAAGTTCTCTTGTCAAATTTGAACGATACAAGTCAAACGTTTTAAAAAGTTTTAAAATGGAATACTACAATTTCAGTGAATATTTTGATATGTTGCTCCAATTGGGTGCAATATATAATAACACATTGGAAACTGCTAGAGAATATGCTAGACTGCATCCACATCGACGTCATCCAGATTGTAACGTAATTAGAAGAGTATAGCAAAGATTAAGAGAAAATGGCCAAATAATGCCGATTTCTGTAAATGTTGGACGACCTCGAGGAGTTCGTACACCAGCGTTGAAGGAAGCAGCTGTAGAAGCGATTGAGACTGCACCAGGACTCTAAGTCACTTTTTCATATTCTGAGATATTTGAGATTTTATGTTTCAATTTGATCTGGAAATCACATTATTTTGATTTTGATTGATTTTTTTACTAAATAACATGGCTAGGGGCCTTTTAAATGGAAATCAGTAAATGCGATCGAAAGTTCATCCATTCTTATCAGAAATAGCGCAAATAGTAGAAAATTTCTATAATGTCACTTAAGGACTTTTTGCATAGAACCCTTAAATTACCTGTTTATTGTGTATTGTTGTGTAATTACATTAAATTCTTTTGAAATAAAAAAAGTTATGTCAAGGTAACAGTGTGACAGTGTTGGTTGCTTAGATACTAGAAGTAAGCCTACCTAAATGTAATTCTTTCGAAAAAGAAATATGTGCAGTATTGCCACGTTGTGCTCTTAGACAAAGTGTTTAAATTTTAAACAGAATCTACTTAGACCACTTTTGTGGCGATTTCCACGATGCTTCAACAGAAAGCATTGTTCCTACATCAACCACATGCGCCTTTTTTTCATCACCCTGTATATAGTTGCAACTAATTTCTCTAGTATATAATATTCAGGTGATTTACACCGTTTTATCTCCCACCTTTAAAATCACCGATTAATTGCAATCAATTTTGGCGTGAAGTAACTGTGGATATTAATTTTAATTGTGACATAAATGAGAATGTCCAAAACAAATCGCTGTTTTGAACAGAGGCTTAAATTTGAGTTATCTGTGCTACACATCAATGTGTGATATTCTACAGGTCTCCTATTTTTGTGAAAACTATTCTTCCAAGAATAAAGCCACTGTCGCCCCATAACGGTATTAATTTTGAAAAATATGCAAAAATATTTGTCTAATAACAGCACAAGCCACAAGTAAATTTACATGTCGGCATCGTGATCACGTGTCTGCCAAGAGAAAATTAGATTTTAATGTAGAAAAGAGCAATGAATATTGTGATTTCGACTCTGATGATTGTGTGTTAGACAAGGATTATGTGCAATCCGAAAGTAGTGAAGAACATTCATCAGATGAGTCTGAACAGGTAATTTAAACTTTTTATGTGGCATGTATCGTTTTTCTCAAAAGATTTTATTGTAAATTTCATCGGTCATATTGCATATCTCTACCATCATTGAATGTGTAAGTGTAATAATCCGATTTCAGTAAATCCAAAAAAAATAGAAAATTTGGCACAACTGATTCCCTACATTTCTTAAGTGCATCACACTTATTATCAAGAAATAGGGGCTGTACCAGGAAATACCAGTGATTAGGTAACAGATAATGAACCCGAAATCATAATAACAACAATAATGAAGATGAAAGCTTATTTGTAAAAAAATATAATGCTGTTTTTTTATCAAAAAGAGTACAAGTCACAATTTTTATAATAAATAATTAAAATTACAGTTTTTTATTTCATTTATACTAAAAATCAACTCAACATAGTTAAATACTCCCTCATTATAAATTTCTTATGACATTAAAATATTATAAAAATCATCAGATTTGATTTTCGGATTTAACCGAATCTTTAACAATTAATATCTCAAAACTAACTTCATGTGGCATGTAGCCTTGTTGCCCCAATATTGAATTAATATTGTTTAAAATAAAACAGTTTAATTTTAAACCCGGTATCTAAGCGGAATTAATTTTTCAAGAAGCGCGTTTGTCATAATATTCAAGAAAAGCTTATTTGTTCACTAACACTATAATTAATAGAGCACTTTCAACAATACAAACTTTTTATCTCACAGAAAAATTAACAAATTAAGCAAAAGTTTAAGTTTTCATTCCTCATCCTTATCGCTTTAATTAAAGTCGACAGTTTCTCATCGGTTAAAATATGTTTAAATATTAATTTAACACAGACATCCGAAAAGTTAATAAGAAATATTACACCGTCAACGGGCACGATTTATTTATTTTACTAAACATTCTTCCGCATTGGATTAACCGTTAAAAGAAAATTTCGAAACACTTCTATTTCAGTTCCATTTGATGTCGTGGAATAAAAATGATTACTGAATTGAATGAAAAGCCACAATTTCCTGTTCTCATAGAATCGAAAAACAGGCTCGTAAACTGTGCTCTAGTTGTGTATACGGTTAGTGAGTGTCTCGTTTTCCAAATAGGCAAAAAATAGCCACAACGGCGAGATAAATATCCCTATAGTTTTAACTGGAATAAAAAAAATCGTTAGCTGCTGTCCATTTAGCTTATTATTCTTGCGATATCTTCATTCAATGTAAAGTGGGGCTTCTAGAGATCGGGCTGGGACCGCAGACTAACAAGGGAGTGTGAGGTGGCGGTGTCACTCAGCAAGTAACGAAGGAGGTGGTTTTACCGCCCGTATAGGTTCCAGGATGCTCGTATGTTAGCGGACAATGTACCATTAACAACTCTGCTTGTTTCGCCGCACAACTGAATTTCAGATTCTGCAAATAAAAGAGATCCGGGCTCCTCTCGAAAACCTTAATTTCGTTAACTTAACTGGTACTCTTGGCGGTGCACACCTTTTCTCATAACCATCAAAAAGTAATAATTTCAATATTCCCCTCTTTACCCGTTTCCATGGCTACGTTTCACCCGCCGCGCGCGCCGTAGACGTTTTATCCTCCCTGCGTCCTTTTTACGACGACTCAATTCCGTCAAGTAAAAAATTCTTAATTTGCCCTCCACGCACTCATGTTCGTTACAGTCAAAATACACTTTAAAAAAGTCATTTTTAAAAGTGTTTGGATTCGGATTATCATCAATTTCCGGCGTAAATACCGTCTCTGTTTCTCTCGAACCTTTGCAAATACAGGTGTAACGCCACGCATCTGTCACCCATCCCAATAAGCACCACTTAAGTTTAAAGTGCCTTAATTACGGTAAAAAAAACCCAAGCAGTGAGATCAGAGGCGTACAAAAAATTAATGTTAATTGATGTAAGATGAGATTCCCTTTTGCGTGTCGCTGCTATCTCCTGCGAGGCAATTTTCACTAAGTGTGTTTATGCCCGGCCAGGAAACGATTTTTTCCGTCAGCAGGAGGCGACACGTTAATTCTTCGAGTACGTTTCGCACGTATTGATTCAAGAAGAAATCGCTTCATATAAAAGCAGAAGCCACTTTATATTTAAATTTCGGGTAATCCAATATTCTGGCAATTTCATTTCTGCTACTCTCCTTACAAACACGGCCCGAAATAAAGTGGCCCCCGTCTCTCTTTTATACATACTGAAACGTTCATCTGAATAGCGAGCAAGAAAAGTGGATGAAAAGTGGAGAAAATTGCTCTGCGAGCAATGGAAATGTATTCATTCACACCGACATTTCTCTCTTTCCTTACACTGTATAAGTAGTTTTTTATTCAAAATACCGAATGGGCGGAGAGAGGTCGCTCTCTTTATTTGAATTCGCAGATTGGCTTCAAGTGAGAATTTACATTTTTAAAAATTGCGAAAGCGAAACCCTCAATTTAATATACTTGGACCGCTTGGAAAAGGTACATTCGTCTCTTTAATTAAAATACTAAACTCTCACCAACAATTTAAAATACCCAGTTGAAAACTTGAAATTGACTATCGAGTACAGTTTAATTACAGAAAAATAGTTTTCTATTTAACCAAGTTTACAATAATTATTATTAATAATTAACAGTTAATTGTTATCAGCATAAAAACAATTTCAAAGCTACTAGCAACTTAAAATCAGAATCTGAAATTAAATCAATTAAAAATAGAGTATTTGCAGCAGTGACGTCAAGGGTCTAAGAACGCCTGACTGATGTGTTAATTGTAAAAATCTTTGCAATAACTGTAAGTATAAAACAGTTACTTCTGAAAATTAAGTCAAACGCAACCCAAACGCAAACGTTGAAGGAGAACTAATGAATTTCGAATTCATTGAATCAAATTTTGAAAGTACAGTAGAGTCTCGATGCAGTGAACATATCGTACTATCTACTGCAGTGGGCAAGAATTGAACCGGATTCTCCCATGGTTCACTATTATCCTCAACCTCGGTAGAAGTTCAGTTCTTCAAGACTTAAGATCTATGTAAGTGGGTTCAAAAGGTTGAAATAAAAAAAATAATAAACTAAACCAACGAGTTATTTCTGTTTAAAAATTCAAAGTATGAAAATTTACTGCTTGAATGTTGTAATGTAGTCAACAATGTTCAGGTTTCACTAGTCTTGGCAATTTTTGTCCAAAAATCTAATTTCTGGGACTGATTTACAATTGTGCCATTGTATTCCGCATTACGGTTCACACCAACATCAGCATTATGAATCGAGTCATCACTTTCCTCTTCCATTTTTTCTGTAGACTGATTCACAATCGTACCATTTTTTTCTGCAAGTGACAATTTCATTTTTTCAAGACCTCATCTAATTTTTTTTAAAGCAACCTGAATTTTAGTTGACTGTTCCTCAATGCTGAAGTTTGAAGGCAAAGCAGAAGCAGCATCTTCTAGTTCACAATAAGGCTTACCTAGATCTTTTGGCAGTGGTGAGCTCTTATGTGTTAAAGAAACAATCTTAGGCAAGATATTATTAAGCATTTCTACCCCTTCGGTGATTGATTTCATATTCGAGATAGATTCATCCCTTAAATTCTGCAATTTTAGGTATGTCTGGCCTCGTAATTCTTTCGGGAACACATTTTGACCAGGTTCATTTTTGCCAGTTAGTCACAGAATTTAAAAGTCATGCCTGCAAAGATTAAAGACAGAGTATTAACGGAAATAAAATGACTATCCGATTTTTTGCAACCTTTAGAGGAAAAATTGTCCCGTACAGTATTGCTAGTGACGTAACTTTTCTGGTACTTAAAGTTAAATTTTTTAAAAGTCTAATTAAATATTAATAACACACATCAACAACACAGTGACATACAAGTGTTAAACGTTCTTGGTGTCGTTTTACTTTCCGTCTTGATTATTTCTTCAATTTGACAAAATTTACTACGAAACATTAAAATTCGATAAGCTATTCAAATTGTTCTGTTGAAGTTATTGTGAATTCGTCAGTTGTACGTTATCGAACAAGCACAAAAACTACTGGGCATTTAAAATTCTCAAACCAATTAAAGAACTGCAAACAAAATTGACTTAACTGACAAAAAAGACTGGAAATATTGCCACCTAATTTGGTAGTCGCCAAAGTGGAACAGGTTCTCAATAACATAGCGAATGTCTCGTACTGAATAATTTCTGTCACAATTAAATTCAATTGTTGATGCGCAAAGATTATTTCGATGTTATTAAATACCAAAACGTCCAAAAAGAAAGACCAATTTAAAGCAAAAAAATAACCGGTAAGTTGAAGTCTATTTTCCGTAGATAGGTGAAATTTAATAACATTTTAGGGCAGCAAATAAACAAATAAAGCAATTTTCCAAACGATCCAAGCGATCAAATAAAAAGGGAAATGCTTACAACCAAATGTAATAAAATCAGAACTTTAATTTTTCTATAGATTCAGTTGGTCGTTTTAAACGGTTTTGACTGTATTTAAAAAAAAAATAAATAAAGCGTTCTACCAATAAATGGTTCTAGACTGCAGCTAACCTTTACTAGAAGGTGGCCAAATGGTTGCCATAAATATGATGAAAAGTTTTGTTATTGAATGTGGAGGTACTTCGAGGGTAATATGAAGATCGAGATCGGGTTTTTGCTTAAATTTAAAAAAGATTAGATTGTTTTCTTTATTGAGAGGATCGCTCATGAAATTTGAATATCTCGTAAGATTTTTTAGTTTGGATCGTAAATTTCACCGATCCAAGTGTTCAGCAGGCGAGAAAATTCAAATAAACACATTTAAACGTTTTGCTTAGCTCGCGAGTTTGCAGAATGTGAATTCGGAGCCCTTAAATGGGTAGAAGCGAATGCACATTCTAAACTTTTTAGATATAAATCGTAACCCCATTTGATTTGCATGGAGGATGTGACGTGTATATAAGTGATTGCCTATGAGGCAATCTCCCTGAAGATTTTATCGAAACGCCGGAAATCTATTGGACGTGAATGCAGTAAGATATTACTACGGAATGGATTGTTTGAATTTAAATTTAAATTTAACTTTGACCCTAATTTCAAGAAGAAATAAAATTGAATGTCGCGCTTTAATAAAAGAAACTCGGTCGCGCGAAGAAAAACGAGATTTCTTAATTAATAACGTCGCAGCTTCCTTTATCGCGACATCTCCAAAGAGTGGAAATATTACCGAGATTGCGATGAAAATTGTTTTGACACATCTTTCGCTAAAAAAGGAACAAATTTCTGAAGTAATTTGTTTCCGATACAAAAGCAAATGTTTAATCTGCAAATATTATGAGAACAAATATTAAACGAATATTGGCGACATTGATTATTCAAGTAAACTCGGACTGTTGTAAACCAATACGAAATTGTTATTACTTCAATTATTTAACTGAATACCTAATAAAGGTAATAAAGTTTATAAAAAACAGGACATTACAATTACAATTCTTGTAAGCCCATTAAATAAAAATTTCTAAATGTTAGCCTTCTTTTAGCTGTGTTTATATTATCTGAATAATTTAGTTACACCACTCACCGGTGCCATTTAGGTTGGATAATCGAAGCTCTACTGTATTTTAATCTAATTTATAAGTAAATATTGCAAGGTGGATGCAGGAGACACCCGACAGAAGTAAATGGAAAAACTTGGGAGAAGTTTAGGTATGCCATCAGTGGACGAGGAAGGAAGAAGAAAAAGAGGAATTGTAAATTTAAAATTTATAATATCTTATTTGAACAAAACATTAGTTAAATGAACAGTGATTTTTTTAAATTTTCAACTTTAAGTCTGGTGACCTAACCCATTAGCTGCAACGACAAAAAATTAAAAAAGGTCGATAATAACTATCCCATAAATATTATAAATCGGCGGCAATCTTCACAGAAAATATAGAACCTACAAACTGAGTTCTATCTTAGAATTAGTCTGACGGTTTAAAGCCTAAAGTATACCATTTCCAATATCAGTTGGGGCGATGTTGTTAGAGATAAGAAATAAATGATTTTATGCTAGTCATCGTAACAAAAGATTGAAATATACCTTAGGTAAAACCGAGAACAGTACCGGACTTACAATCGGTAACTTTAAAATATTTGCTAACAGGTAAATTTACGAATTTAAACGAAACGAACTAAACTTTCAGTTTTGCATAGTGACTAATCCTAAAATAACATATAAATAAATAAAGAAATAAATATAAATAAATAAATAAATATAAAATTTTAAATAATTTCGTACAAATTTTCGAGTATCCAAATTTTTACCAGAATACGTCCCGTAACAATTTACACCTAAATAACAGTTTTATTATTTTAAGCCGTGATAAGTACTTTAACGACATCACCCCAACTGATATTGAAAATGGTATAACTCATAATCGCTGTATTCGTAAGTTGTTAATTTTCACAACCACCCAATCTCCAGTTTTACGAAATCAACAGTTAAATTAATTGCATAATTTACCACAAACTTAACCGAACAAATTCAGAATTTAGAAGTAACGTGCATTCAAGAAAATCTGTGGCCACCGATGAGAGAATTCCAAACGTAGGGAGTACAGCATCATCTGCTAACCTTGTAAACATGACCCTACCTCTAGATGTCAGAAAGATACATAAACGAATTAATAAATGAAATTTACACATTTTGAAATAAATATTAGTTACTGCAGTAAATGCGAAATATGCTCACCAAAATGTATTTAAAAGCATTTCAATGCGTTTTAATGCAATTAACGTTTCAATAATTTTGAACTTCCATTTGTTCACAAATATGTGTAAAATGACGTTAGATGACATCAAATAGCTGCAATATACTGCAACGTTGACATAAACACAAGCCGTCTAGAACACAAGTATTTTTGAATTCATGTTATATTCAAATTGGAACCTCACAAAAGAAAAATAAAGTTAAAGTAATAGTATGATTAGAAAAATAATTATAAAATAACAGTTTAGTCAAATTGAAACAGATTACACATAGTAACATCAAATGGTCAACCAAAACGTAAGAATATAAATTTGAATTTAAAAAAATTATTTTCTAGGGATTTAAAAAATTGTAGTAGTCCAAATAGTACATTTGTGTAAATATACCTATCGCATGTGCACTTTTTAAAATGAATAAAAGTTCATGATGAATATATCCTGTTGCTTATTTCACAGATAACGAATAATACAATTTACATGCATTAAAAGTCATTCAATTTAAATTAGCGTTTTTGTAACCAAAACAAAATCGTAAATTTCGGAGGGCTGTCACAATCAATAATCTTTTTTAACCCAGACCTTATGAGGAACCGAAAAATCTGCATTTTAAAGGTTAAGTCAAGCCGGATATTATGTCGATAGCTTTAACGATTAACGATACCTACTCCACTTCACCCGAATGGATTTGCTTAACATGCAGTTGATTAAAATTTCCTAATATCTGGAAACACTATCGATAATTCTTTTTGAATTATTGCGAATCCCAATTTAATAAATTGTTATTTGGAAAAATGATAATAAATCTAATTGAAATTGAATTGGATTCGGTTAGACAATTCTCGTGTAGGTTGAATAACAAATAGATGGTCACTTGGTCACTTGGTAACCTGTATTGTTTCTGTAATTATTTAAGTTAATGGTAATAAATTCAAATGTTTCTTTATGAAAAATTGTTTCGCTGTGAATAATTAAAATTAGTTCAGCAACGTATTACCTACACACTGAGTAACAAACGGTTCTGAAATTTACGAGCACCATTCAACCACAATTTAAAAATGCAAAAAGGAACAAGCTGCTTTGACGATGATAAATTAATAAAACACGATGTAATAATGTATTAATAGACTTAATCATAATTACTCGCCGTGTTACCTTAATTTTGTTTTATTATCGGTTAAAAAATGACTTAATTACTTTTTAAAATGTAATTAAAATTTCAAACAAATTACCACAGCAACAACAGGATATTATTATAAGAGAGCGGCCGCTCCACATCTTCAAAAAATTAAAAAATTACCATAAACGGTTTCCTTTTCGCTCTCGCGGCGAACGAGCGCGACCGAGAGACGTTACATTAACGTAGCAAAAACGCCGACGATTTAAGCTCCACATTAATTGATGGAACACCTCTAATCGATTAATTTATAACATGAAAATACAACGAAAAACAAAAAGCGCCATAAATTCATCAGCCAGAACAATCGAGACACACCGAACATATAACACAGTCCACTAAATCAAAAGCAATCGGCGTGATTGACGTTTGATCCGAAATGAATTTTTATGCGAATTTACATGCGAGATGTATACGGCTATTTGTTTCGCGACTTAGGAAGGGATGATTAGGGCGCAGGTGGGTGTACCATTATTGTTTTTTCTCGGTTATTGTGTGGTGTGCAGGTGGTTATAAATTTTTATCAGCACCCGAGCAGCCACCAGTTATAAAGTTATTCAAGGGACATTTGTTTTTTATTTTTTGCTTTTCTTTGACTTCGTGTGTACTAGTGTGGTCTGAAATAGAGACGTAGCTGCTATCTGTGCAGCTTAAAATTTAAATTTGAAAATATTTCTTGTTTCTCTTCGCACCAGAACATACTTTTGAGAGTTTTTACTGAAATTGTTTTATTCCATTAGTTATTGACTGCTTACCTAATAATATAACTGATAATCTTCACATTTGAATCTCCAGAAGAAGAATCCAAAAATAAATATAAGTAGGGTAGAGACACCACTTTCAGTCACATTACTTGTATTTATAAGGTTTGCTGTATGTAAAGAACCAAACTTGGTTAGCGTTTTTAAACAAGTCGTCAAAACATTTTTTTTGCCCAACTGTGCGAGAATATATATTCTCACTCTTCTGTTAGAATGACCATTAGCAAAAACATCTCATACCTGTTTTTATTAAAATATAACTCATGAATTAAAAATTGGGGTAATCTTCTTTAGGCGTATTTATCCTTTCATGGATGTAAGGTGTTGTGTGAAGTTGAGTTGTTTTTCGTGGGTGCCTCCATGACTTTGTCCATTCTCTTCTAATTTGTACCATATTCCCTATCTCTTCCCAATTCCTTCGTATTCTGTCTAAAACTTGTTCAGCTCCTTCTGGCCACCTTTTCATCATTCACAATTTTTTTAAACAGGTATTCATTATACTGGATGTCATATTGAGGTCGCTCTAATTCTGCATATTAATAAAACTTATTCGGCAATTGCCCGGTCGATTATATTACGTGATATCAAAAAAAGGTTGCATCACAGCTACTTGAATAACATGAATGATAGTCCTGTTCAAATTGAAATTTAAATAATTACAAAAAAAATGCCCGCAAGAAGATATTATTGAAATTAATTATGCATGAGAAGTTATCGATTGGGTCTTTTCATAAACGATTAATAGAACGAGTTACTCGGCGATATATCTTTGAATTTTTCATAACTCTCTTTGTAATATCCGACTTCGATTTGCATTAATCATTTTGAATTCATGTTATTTAATATCTCGTTTATAAAAATGGCTTAATTACTATTGCTAGGCAAATATTTCTGTAATAGTTCGTAGTAAATATTTGTAATTTATCATGAAAAAATTATATTCGCCTGAACATTCTTGAGATTCAATTCGCTGTCCAAGTTTCCTATATTTTTCAGCTGCGCATATTCACATCTCTAAAAACATTTTTTCTTAATTATTATAATTTGTGGCTTTTTTGGTTTTCTCTGTTATTTTATCAAATGAATTATTGGAAAGTATTTTTTCGTGTTGAAAAACATTTCTCGAAATACGTGTATTGAGGTCACTGCAATCGAAAATTTCTAAAATATGTTTGTCTGTGTTGTTTAACAATTTTGACTGAATTAAAAAAATTATTCAGTAAAACCACAATAAAAACATAATAAACATTGAACAAACAAATAGTACTTAAGATAGAAAACAGTAAAAAAATTAGTAAACAGGTAAAGACGATACCATTACAGAAAGTATAAAATTGCTCGTCAAAATTCAATAAACAACATGTAGCATATTTTGCACGCCAAATAACATCGAAAACACATCAGTGGATTAATATAAAAGAAAAACCAAACTATAATGGCACTTTCAGCAGAACTATGCATCTTGCATATCCGCGATTACATATGCATAAACTGAGAATGTATCTACTTCATTGGATTTTCAAGACTGTACTGAAAATAAACTAAAATGATGAAAACTTTACTGCGAAAGACACTATTTATTAGCCTGAAAGTACAGGGTCGTCCAACGTTAGCAGTCACCTCAATTTTGATAATATCACTATCAAAATTTGGCTATGTAATCAGTTAATCAGTTTTTAGTTTTTATCATTTTACCATTATGGATCTTTTGAGTTTTTCTTTTTCATAATTCATTTATTTATGACTCTTTAATATAAAAATATAAAAATTGAATTTCAATGACAAATCCTGTGGTGTCAGACAAGTGTTGCAACATTACAAAACTTTTCAAAGAAACAAGATGCCCCGGAGATGCCAGGTAGTAACTGCACGCGTTCAGTATCAGGAGCGTATTTAGGCTTTGAAATTTCAGATTAAAAAAATAAAAATATATCTAAAACAATGTTTTATGGTATGGTATTGAATCATATCACAGTCCAGCTTATTCATAAAGCCTCCTGTGACAGGTAAGATATTTCCAAATGTGTGGACGAAACCCCACAATACTTTGTTTACCTGAAGTTCCCGCGAATATTTATTGGTCTCGAGCCTCACCACAGTCTTAGCATAAAGCGATTTGCGTTTTTGTAACAATAGAATTCAACTTTAAATATTTTAAATTTTATTGTTTTCATTGCCATTTTAAAATGTTTTTGCGATGACCCGCAAATAAAGAAAAACAATTTGCGCGCGCGTGCAGATGTCGCACCGGTCCGCACTAAAATCTGCTTTCCATTTACATACAAATCGTACATGTGTGCGTCTGCATGTGTGTAACCTTCTTGTTAGGAAAGCAGTTAGCATTGCATTTAGTAGTTGTTAACGTTACAACAAATATACTGCACTTCATTTAATTTTATAGGAATACCTCCGTACCTTTTAACAACACGTGCTTGTCTTGTCCACCATTATCTCAACCGACTGTGTCTTTTACACGCAGATTTATTCTCGTCGATAAAACACTATTTCTTTCCCGTTTAATTAGTACATTTTGTGCTCAAATTATGCACACGAGGAAACCATCCGTCCGTCTGTCTCTCGACAAGGCGCGATTTTTTGAAAGTAAAGAACGAACCACTAAAGGGTACAACAATCTATCATGATGACATCAAGCGCCAGGACTAATGAACGGCGGCGTCTCTGGATGCACAAAGGAATAAAAAAACGATTCATAAATCCTCTCTGTCTCGAATAAATCACCGACCTGATTGGACAATGCCGTTATTATTAATTTTTAAGTTTCGGCCGATAGTGCGCGCAAAACGCATTTGCATCGCAGCAACGGTAATCCGCATTTTTGCGCCGAAGCTCGCTTGTCATTAACTCATGCACATTTTAGCCGTTACCGCAAGTGTGCACGTTTGTGTGTGTGTGCGTCTAAAGGACGGCACAGACAATACAATAAGGCGATAAATCAAGTTAAAAAGCAACCTGTAAAAAAAGGTACCGAAAACTGACGTATTTATCATGTCGATATGCACACTCACCTCTCCAAAAGCCGTGTACAGATCTTGTGTTTTTGGCCGATATAATATACAGCTCTTGTATTTGGATGTCTTAATCTTAAAAACGTGGCCACCTAAGTAACATTTTTCGATTGCAATTTCGAACCTGCACGCGTTTCATCAAATTTTATTTCCATCCTGCACCGAAAAAAAATGCTACCTAAGAATTTTTTAAAAGCCCACTTCTTACATTAGGAACTGAAAAAAGTCTTGTATTTAGCACGATTCTGCTTGCTATTAGAACGAACAATATTATATCTAGCAAACCACCGTTTTGGATTAAGCACGGGGATTCTCCATTTGTGGTGACCTCACTGAAAGTTTTGTTCGAGATGAACGTTAGTTACAAGGGTTCTAGAATACAATTGTTTAGAATCCTTGCGCTGGGTCCAGCTGGGCGGATACAATTGTACGGAATGTTGTAAATTGCTTTATGCCCTTCTGCAAAGGACTGTTTACTGACAATAGATAAATTACTTTAGAATTTTTTACAAATTTAGTTGAAAAACGTTGTACCAAACTCGGCTTGCAGTAAGAAAATACATATTACGGTGTGCATTTTTTGTATTTTTACTTACATAACTTACATAATTAGTGAATGTTTAATTGTGAAGAAATGGGAAATATTACAAGTGGTTTAATGTGCTGAGATGAAGATGTTGATTCAATGCAATATTAATAAAAGTCGATCAACAAAATGATCAGCTTCAAAGACTATTTCTAATAATGGTACTTAAATTATGGGGATGTTCTGATTCTGTTTGTGATAAATTCGCATGTAAGTAAATTTGTTGTAATTATAATTATTCCCACGCTTCTAGCTTATTGAATGAATTTTGTAATAGTTCTACATGTTTTTTCAATGTAACAGCTATAAAACAAATTGTTTTTTAGTTTATTTCCGTCGGAACGAAAAGTAAGAAACGATAAAAAGAAATGGACATGCAAACCAGTTGCTTCTATAACAATACTAATAGTAACGACGAAGGTAAAAAAATTATTTTGATTTTCTTTTATACATTTAGTGTTATTTATCTATTTTCTAACAAATTTTACTTTTGAGCTGTTTGTAAGAATTTAACAAAACACAAGCGTGACGGAAGTACGCAGATTTGCGGAAAGCAAGTCTGGATAAAGTGAAATGATTATTATTGAAGCATTCCAACTGGTCTATATCGGTAAATTTTTATAATACTATGTCCATGGTACAATGTAAGCATTTTATTTCTTTGTTTTTAGATTGATTTAGATTTTGGCCAATTATTTCTTGAGAGAAAAACAATTTATTTATTTAATTTATTTATTCATTGAGAAGGCTAATAACTTCGATGAACTTCCATTTCTTATACGTACATCTGTTACCAAATGATAATGTGGTTCTTAAACTGAAAATGTATTTTTAAACAGGATGTGATGTGATGTTAAATTTTCACTTACTAATAAAAATATGTATGAGAAATAATTTTATATTCTAAAATTCCTTCAATTTAAGCATTCCACTCTATAATTCATAAAAATTAGAAGAAAAAAAATTGGCAGTTATTGGGGACTGCCGACAGAAGTGAAGACTTAAAACTATGAAATAACACTGGAATAATATTTTGATAAGGAAAATTTTGAGTATTTAGTCCATAATTTGTTATTATTGGCTCATGTAATTGTGGAACATAATTAATTTGAACTTGTGAAGGAATATCATTGTGAATTTCGTCATCATAATCTGAATGTGACTCTGGAATGTATAGTTCATTTCGTGTTGATAGGCTCCCAGTACGAGTATGGGTCTCCAATTTGTAAATTATGAAAATTCTGACATTTAGAAACATGCTTTACAATTGTATTTGAGGATTGATCTGTCGATAAATTAATCAAATTAGTGGTGGTAACTGCGTGACGTAACTAGGGACGAACTCGTAAGTTTTACCCCGTCCAAAAATCGTCTAACGCGCCTAAAGAAGTTTTCACTTCAATTATTGTATTTACAAGTGCTTATTTAATATGATAAAAAGGCCATCTTCATTTCTTAAATAAGAAAACCCATTAATTAAGAACATTCTTAAGTAATTAAATAAAAGTTCTTGAAATCAACATGACCTATTCTTAAATGTAAAATTTATAAAAGTTCTTAAAATTAGAGCGACCCTTTCTTGAATTTGTCACGAAGAATCAACGTTCTTGAAATTGAGAATGTCCCGTTCTTAAATTTGATAAATAGAATAAACATTCTTGAAATCAAGCATGACCCACTCTTAAATTTGTCAACAAAAATGACCATTCTTAAAACTCAAGAATGACCAATTCTTGGGCCAGAATTAAGGAACGCACAAGCCCGAATTTTCTTACCTATAAGAATTTTTTTCTGAGTGTGAGGACCAAGACGTATGGGATGTTTATTTTAATTAAAACTTAATAACATGCGCGTGCGGTTTTTGAAAAATTACCGCAAAAATTTACGACTGTTAGAAAGGTATATTTTTATTGTTCAGCCCGAGGCGGTGGTAAACGAACTTAATAAGCGTACGCGTGAGGAATACATCTTAATTTAGAAAATGATTCTTCATTTGTCAGGGAGCGTATGTGTTTCGTGTCTAGATTATCCCCGTTGTTGTTGTTGTACATTTATACGATTATAAACTGTCGGTGAGCCCGTGATGACTTATTAGCACTATTAAAAAGGAGTCGTAAAGAACTTTAAGATGGGCGCGGTTCGCTTTATAGTTTAACCTTACGAAATACGAAATCGACTCCGTGAATATTATTAACTGATCAATAAAATACGTCCGACTGAAATGGCAAACATTTGTTTGACTAGAAACGTGCAAATTACATTGAAATACGACCTGCTTTAGATTTTTATTGAGCATATTTTACAAAATATATGTTTCGGATAATATTAAATTAGTTTTACAATATTTTTTGACCGAATTATTGGTTGAATGAACCCGCTCATTAAATGTAAACAAATAAATCAGAAAATTAAAAAAATATATAGAAGACTTTTTTTGGCATTCTACCTCGATTCACATTGCTTTTATTTTAGTAGAAAGTCATAGTGTTGGTACGTGATTTTTTTTTCATTGCCGGTAATTACTAAGTTTTGTTCATTTTGATGAAAGTGCTAACTGCAAAATTTAAATTAATTAAAATCTATACAAATTTTGGGTCCACTAAGCCTCCGACCTCAATTAGCTGCTAAATCCTCTTTGTACTGTGATGTTTAGCAATTTTATTGGTTATTATGTCCAATTTATACTTCCTGCACAGTTTGTGCCCTTACTATTCTATTGAAATTTCAATTCCAAACTTTTTCAATTAGAGGCGACAGTTAAATTTGGAATAAAGAAGTCCGATATTTTTTAAATGCGATCTAAGTACTTGAGTTTATATAGAATCACTTGAAAACTTTGCTCGAAATGTAAACAAAAATGATCACCTATCAGATAATTTCAAATTATTACATGAATGATACATATTTACATTTGAAAAACACCTTGCAAATTTCGTCATTCAACCAATAACAATAATCAAGTGCTAGGCACCGGGGCCCCGGCGAAGTTACTTGGTTAATTCATGAAAAAATTAATTAACTAAAGGTCATCTAATGCAATCGTTTGGAATTGCATCGTTTCTTCAAAATAAAATTAAATAACTTAATAAATTAATAGAAAAGCTTCCATAAAAGTATTTATGATTAAGTAATAATAACAAACTAATGAAGATAAATGAGCATTTTTAGTTACGCTTAAATGCTCAATATTTTTTTATATCTATATCTTAATAAATTTTGATGACAGTTCCATGTTTGTCACTTTCTAATTGATCAATTTTATACAGAACGCGATAACTTACTAAATTGTGATTTTCGAATTGAGTTAATAACATTTTTGTGTTGCAGAAACTCGATCATCCTGTTCGTTGTACAACTCACATTGGAATTTGCATTGGACACCCGCAAATAATTTCATTTCAGCAAGCTGAGACTCCAAATGAACCAGAACATACCGGAATGCCATTCTGGTTCCTTACATCCATCGATCTTGCATGACATAATAAATGTAGTAAAATTACTTAAATTTTGGTATGACTTTATAATAAGAATTTTATTTCATGCGATATTTACATTTAATATTACTGATTTCAATAATTGCATCCCTACAGTTTATTTACGAGTAATGTTGAGACAAGCAAGTTCCAACTGTAAACAACAACACACATTTCTTGGATATCTATGAAGTGTGTTAATTTAAAATCTAACTGAGAGGACTTGTTTTCAATACTTACAACTTTTTGAAAATTGTGTCTGCAGGACTGCTTAAAAAACAATATTCTCTATACAGTTTTAAAAGTTTCTCAATTCTCATATATTGCACGAGTCATTTTATATTACTAAGCAAACATAGGAACCAGAAAAAAGATTAAAAAAAAATTAAGTAACACCAACCGACATCACGTGACAATTAGTTTGTCCCTAAATCTAAAAAAATTGACACCAAAATTAAACCGATTGACAAGTAAACCATTGCAACTGGAGATGGATTCTAACTGCATTTAGCTAAAATCTCATCCGACGTTTGTATTGTTCAATATTGAGGCAGCCAACATTACGCCCTGCTTACTAATGAAAATAAAAATGAAGGAGCGTGACATGTGGGTAAGGAGCCTTGTTATACAGGGTGATGAAAAAAAGGTGCCCGTGGTTGATATCGGGACAATGCTTTCTGTTGAAGCATTGTGGAAATCGCAACAAAAGTGGTCCAAGTAGATTCTGTTTAAAATTAAAACAGTTTGTCTAAGACCACAACGTGGCAATACTGCACATATTTTTTTTCTAAAGAATTACTTTCAGGTAGGCCCACTTCTTGTATCTAAGCAACCAACACTGACAGATACTGTCACTTGCGTAAGATAAACAACTGTCACGTTGACAACTTTTTTTTTTCAAAAGAATTTAATGTAATTAAACAAGAATACACAACAAACAGGTAATTGAAGGGCTCTATGCAAAAAGTCCTTAAGTGACGTAGAAATTTTCTACTATTTGCGCTATTTCTGACAAGAATGGACGAACTTTCGATCGCACTTACTGATTTCCGTTTAAAAGACCCCTAACCATGTTATTTAGTAAAAACAGATTAATCAAAATCGAAATAATGTGATTTCCAGATCAAATTGAAACAAAATTTAAATATCTCAAAATACAAAAAAGTGGCTTAAGAGACTTCTTGCATAGAGCCCTTCGTTTGGATTAAATTTTATCGCAACTGCTCGAAATGTCTCCCTTCAACTTCAACGCACAGTATCGTGAACCGTCCAGTGAATGAACACTGCTCAAATAAACTGAATTATTAAGAACAGTGGGGCATTTTCGAACTATCTTGAGTGCGAAATAGTTCCATTAGGTCTCTACAGATATGATCCAATTATTGTTTTTTTCTTATCAGTTTATTCCAAAAAAAGACATTGCTCAAATCAACAGTTGGTTGCGAGTTGCAGTCAAATGTAGAGGCAGGTTCTATTTCATGGTATCTTTGAACATAATTTATAATTTATAACAAAGAAACAAATTTTTCTTTATTACAAATACGTTTGAAGTTAATGTATTGTCATCCATATTGGGTGTTCATTTACTGGACGTCGCTGTTCATTCACTTGGTTTTGGTGTTCATTCACTAGGTATTTTGTACATCTTGTATTTAAATGTCTTTTAATAAATTGATTTGTACCAAGTCTTCCAAATGATGCAATAATCTTGTGCCCTAACAAAATATCTGTCGATACAACAAGTTATTAGCAACAAAAGTGATATTGGGGACTAAGAAAATCATTCTGTGAACGCAAATATGACAGCCTAAATGCAAAGTGTTCATTCACTGGCAAGGTCACCCTATTGCTCTTCGAATTAAGTTTTCCTTTACTCTTTGAAGCATAGGGGCATTTATTGTACCAACCGCTGCGTTTATCCTTAGTCTTAACTCTTCTATGTTGCTTATCGGAGTGGCATATACAAAATTTTTGCACCTTAATGTAGTGATAAGGATGATAATGTTCATCGACGAGTATACTTTGTATTGTTCGATAATCTACTTGAAACTGTCGCGCTAATCCTCGTATACTTTGTCCTGGTTCATTCTCTACCGCTTCCACAACTGCTTCTTCCAACGCTGGTGTACGAACTTCACGAGGTCGTCCACGATTTACAGAAATCGGCAATACTTGTCCATTTTCCCTTAATCTTTGTTCCACTCTTCTAATTACTTTAGCATCTGGATGTCGTCGATATGGATGCAATCTAGCATATTCCCTAGCAGCTTCTGAAGCGTTATTATCGGCTGCACCCAAGCTGAGCAACATGTCTAAATATTCGCTGAAATTGTATTCCATTTTAAGACTTTAGAGCACTTAACTTGTATCGTTCAAATTTGACAAGAGAACTGACATTGAAAAGTAAATTATTGTTGCCAACGTTTCCTAGGAGATTTACGATGTTGCGACATTGATAAATTCTCCTCAGAGCCAAGAAACCGTACTTTTCACATCGGTAATAAAGATGGTTTCAATAGAATTTTTACACTTTTTTTTAAAAGCACCATCAACTGCATCAAATTTAGACCCTAATAATGAAATTATTACAAAATTGTTAATCGTATAGATTTTTATTGTCTGAATAGGAAAGCTTATATCTTGGTGAAGAGACAACAAATTTTGTTTTGGCTTTCAAATTCGTGTTTCGTTAGAAATCGTCTATAACATGTCGCTACGCACGGGCACCTTTATTTCATCACCCTGTACATCCATGGGGCTAGAAGAACAAAGAAAAATAATGACTTTTTATTATTGAAAATTAATTTGTCACTTCTGTCAAGTGAAATCTGAAAAAATGTCTAGATTTACCAATAACGAATTTACTGATATTGTGTTAACCTATGGTGAGAGCCAAGGGAATGCAGCCTTAGCTCGAAGAATTTACATGGACCGATTTCCGAACCGTCGTCTTCTGAATGCTCGCACATTTGTAAATGTGGTGCAGCATATTCGAGATCACGGGTCTTTTCAGCCTGCAGCTTACGATCGTGGTCGACAGCTCAAGTTGCAAACATTGAGGAGGCTGTTCTGAACAGTGTCGAGGTTCGACCTGGGCTCAGCACAAGAAGGCTACCACTGTCACATGGAGTATCGCATGCTACAATTTTGAAAATACTAAAAGAACGGCAATTGTATCCTTATTATGTTCGAAAAGTGCAGTTCTTACAACCACAAGATTTACCTCGCAGACTGCAATTTTGCGAATGGTTCCTAAGAAAAATAAACAGACAGCAAAATTTTTTATCGTTTGTGTTAGCAACTGATGAGGCTGGATTCACACGAGAAGGAATTTTTAATAGTCACAATACTCACATCTGTTAGGGAAAATCACTTTCAACATCAATTTACAATCAATGTTTGGGCTGGAATTATAAACGGACACCTCATTGGACCTCACATAATGTCACCGCGTTTAAACGGAAAAGGATATTTAAATGTTTTAAATAACAGTTTGAACGAGTTACTCGATGAAGTGTCCTTAACAATTCGCGCAAACATGTGGTATCTGCATGATGGTGCTCCCTGTCATTATGCACGCATTGTACGTGATTGGCTGAACGACAATTTTCCTGCTCGTTGGATAGGACGAAGTGGTCCTGTAGCCTGGCCTGGCCTGCCCGATCGCCGGACTTGAACCCTTGCGTTTTTTTTTTTTGTGGGGGTACATGAAGGATATAGTATACTCTGTTAAAATTCATGTACTTATTTCGTTTACACCTTGTATATACAAATTTGATACAGTTCTTTCTTCCTTCAATCAGCTCCTCCATTCCTCTCGATTTTTTCACTGACCTTCCCTTCCCTCCTGTCCAACCGGACTCCATTCTGTTATCATGTTTATCCAGCTATGATCTTCTGCTCTCCTTACATGTCCGTGCCACAACAGTCTCTTTTCTTCAATGTACGTTAGGACATCTTTCTGTACTTTCATTTGGTCTTTTATAACTTCGTTTCGGAGTTTACTCATTAGTGTTAACTGACAACTTCTCCTCCAGTATTCCATTTCAGTGGCGTTTATTTTCCTTTTGCTGTTCTTATTTAAAATCCAATTCTCGCGTTCATTAGTAAGTATGCTTTGGACTATGCTGTTATATGTATATCCTCTGTTTGGTTCTTCTTGTTATTTGCTTATCCTAGAGTACTCTTCTGTCGTTGCTTCCTTAGATACGATAAACCCTCTGTATTTGAATTTGTTTGTTGCTCGTATTTCTATCCCATCTTCTATCTCTGGTTGTTTAGCTTCTCGTCTGTTGTTAAATATTTTATTTCCTTTAGATTCAATTCTAGCCCAGCCTTGTTGTACCCTTCTATTACTTTTCTCATCATAAAGCTCATATCTTCTTCATCTTGCGTTATGATCACTTGATCATCTGCAAAACTGAAAGTATACAAAAACTCGTTGCGAATTGGTATTCCCATCTCTTCGCACTTACGTTTCCATGGTTTCGAGGTATACCTTAAATAAGGTGGGCGAAGCGGGACAACCTTGCAGTAATCCTTTTGTGGTTTTAAAATCATTACTAATTTTTTGCCCAATTTTGACCTTAAGGCGTTTCTATCAAATATAGTTCTACTTGCTTTTATTAGTAGTCGTGGTATTTTCATATTTTCCATGAATTGCCATATCCTCAATCTGGGTTTTGATTCATAGGCTTTCCTTAGGTCAACAAAGGTGAGGTGTGCCGTTCTGTTTTTTGGCTTCCTTTTTTTCCAATTGTTGTATTGTATAAATTTGATCTTGACACCTTCCTGCTGTAAAGCCTGCCTGATCCTCTCCTATTTTTTCCTCTATGCATTTTTCTATTCTATTTCTTATGATCTTTCCATATAGCCTTCCCATTATAGACACCACACTAATCCCTCTATAATTTTCGCAGCAGCTTCCATCTCCTTTTTTAAATATTGATGTAATGTAACCCTCTGTCCATTCTTCTGTGAGTTCTTCCCCGTTTATCGCCCTTTGGAACATTGTTGTTATTAGTCTCATTTATTTTTAATTAAAAAATATTTTTAATTCAGCAGTAGTGACAAAAAGTTAAAAGCATTTTAAATAGCTCATTCACCGCAAATGAGAAACGATTGGAGGAACGAATTTAAATCTTACGATGTCTCACTTAAAACCCTTACAGTTGAAATCGTAAAATCTTGTCGGTAATCTGGTTACAGTCACTGTATCCGTTCCGCAATTAAACATAATCAAACGAAGAACATTGGGTTCATTTTTTATCTCTGAATTTAATTTCAATTAACCCTAGAATGACCTTTGAAAATAAACGTTAATAGCAGTTAAAATTAAATTAGTTTTGTGTTTAGATTATCGATCAACCAAAAAGATTTACGATCGCAGATAACCGATACAATTTGCTTACAATGCAGCTATCATTAAATTAAAAATAACTTGTCATTCCCAAGTCATCCGCGCACTTTTATTTTATCTTTCATTTCACTAAAAAAAATTCTTATTCCGACCCACGCACGAACGCGTGGGAAAATTATAAAAGTCACCTGTTCCGACAGAAATGCGAAATATTTAAAATTTTCACGCGCCATTAAAAACCATCAATCGGCTCAAAGAAAGTCCTCTAAACACCTGAACGAATTAAAAGCTCGAAATTGCTCGTGAAACCACTTGACCTTTTTCCACTCGATTCTTAACGACAATAGCTCAACCTTAAAAAATCTAACGTACCCCAATTTGTTAAGATACAATTTTTTTTCTGAAAAATGATCACACAGTTTTATTATGATATATGTATGGCCGAAACCGTTCAGTAAATCTTACCACTTGAACCTAATTTTCTCATTATGCTGTTCGTGTTGGTTGGGATTATAGAAATTATTGTTAATTGGTGAACGAAATTAAATCGGCGATAATTTCGAAACGCGCTGAAGAAACAAATGTGACATTTTTGAGAGCAAATGCAAACATCCAGAGAACGCCATAAGGTTCATATTGACCACCGCTACCTGTTCAGGTAAGGTAGAAGAAAAGATCTCATCAGAGCGAGGGGTATGTTCCGTTGTTCAGGTAACTAACACGTCCAATAATGGAAACAAGATAATGACTATAAAAACAAAGCGGCTTTTAGCGCTGCTAATTTATGGCTAGTGGTAATTTTGTACAAAAGGAACGCTTTTCTGCTTATTTAGCTGCCAACTCGGCACGCATAAACCTGTAATTGACTCGCTTATAATTAGCAGTAGAGAAGCTCAATTTGCACTTAATTCGCTCGTTTCTAGAATTGTCCCGATCAAAGGGCCGGCCGAAATGAGTTTGAACGTCACATGTGAATTACTTTGGTCGGTGGTAACGGCGCGCGGAATATTTCTCTCAAAATAAAATCAAGTAAACATCTGATTAGCAAAACACTTGCGGAAAGTTAAGCAACTCGCAATTAAGATGTTATCATGGTCGCCTCGATGCGGCTAGCTGTCAACAATTAACGTAATTTATTATGAGGCAACAATGGTAATGTTGTGATATTGTGATTGGGTGGTCTTTGAAACCGCGCCAGTCATCATCATTAGTTACTTATTGAAAAGTACACTCCAAATCAACAGCAAATATGACTGACGTGAATGATCGCGGTCCACGTTGGAATTCGAATCATCCGGGCAACAACGAAAGACCTCTTCATTATCTTATCATAATTATCTATCAATAATATCGTTGTGTTTGGGGGGAATTTGAAATTTATGGCGTCTCCTCTTTTAATATTCGCTGATTATATTGAAGGGGGGTCAGAAACACGGTCCGATTCCTGCTGTGAAGTGGTAAACGATTCTTATAGTCCACGTTCAACATCTCTGTTACAAAGAGAGTCGGTTACTTGTTTTCTCCTCTTTTCCTCTCTTAAAAGGTGGCCCCTGGGGCGCCCTCCCGCTGATTACGGCCCCCGCTAAATAAGCAGGACTTATTTTCTGCTGTCCACAAATTATTATCGCGATCCTTCAAAACAATTTTCATAAAAAATACAAAATTATTTTATGATAAATATTCTTTTAACAATAAATGATTAAATTGAAAAAAATACCTTCTTACAAATTAGAAAACAATTTTTTAAAATCTCGCTGTATTAAAAAAGTTGTTATTGTAGTGACATCTACTATCGGACGCATTATACATTAGTCAAGTATTCTACCATTATCTAAGTGGTTAAAGTTTCCTTGTGAAAACATTTTTTGTTGTACACCGCACTCAAATACTTATGAAGCTATTCCCCTCTAGATGGCAAGAATATGTTGCATTTTATAAATTTTGTAATGGGGAAAGCAGCCTGAATTTGTTTTAGATTGGATTTACAAACGAAAATACAAAAATAATTTAAATTTAATTTGTGAATTTCGTGAAATAGTGTAAACTATTCCAAATAAATATTTATGACCAATGCGATTTTTAATTAGTAATGCTGATTTTTATCTTAAGTGTCTTACATTAGTTAGTTGCTGAAAGAAAAATCAAATGTTTATTGCATTTCTGTAACAAACGTTCGATATCGATAAAACGTATTATACTAAATTGTTTGTATTGAATTGGTTTTAAAATAAAAATGTATACTACAGCTTTTTGTGTATTGTTCTGCTTTGGAATATTCTAATTTTATACAGACTGTCTCCAAATAAAAAGACGAGCCCATAGCTCCCTTATTTATCGGAAGATTTTAGTTATCTATATAAAATTAAATTAAATTAAACAAAAAAAAAATTAAACACTATAAAAATGACACTAGCTTTGGAAACAAATGACGAGCACTAAGTGAGAAGTTATCAAAATGCATTAATTTGGCTAAGAAGATAAGTGACAACCGTCAAGTCGAACTTAAAATATTTCTAAAATGTATAAACAATATTTAGACATGTTGCGCAGTTTGAGCATTGTCGATAGGAGGTTTTCTTACTTTTTGTTCAATTTTTTTTTGTGAGCGTATACAGGCTGGACCATCGTATGGCATTTTGGAGATTTAACCTATTTCTTGTTTGTTAAAAAAATTCAAACTTGCAGGTAACAATCTTCAATTAAAGCACTACACCATGGTAATTTTATTTTTTTGAATTAAGTTTCTAAACAGCGTCGGGACGCTATAAAGTGAAAAAAAACAGAAATCCAATTTTTTTTTTTTTTAATAATTACATTGAAAATATTATGGAGAATGTATTCCCGAAATTTGCAATTTGATAGGAACCTTTGATTTTAAATTAATTGAGATTTTGTGATTTTTGTCGGGAAATTATAAGTGATTTATTGCTGTAACTTCTGTCCGCAAGAAATGTGCGTTCACAATGCCCGCTGTAAACCAACCATAAATCAAAAAAGGTATTTCTGACGAGCCGAGGCTGGTGTTTACTTCAGGACCGGACTTTAATTTTTTTCGTTAATCAGATTTAGATAAAAGAAACAAATAGTTGAATTTTAATTTATTTTATTTTACATTAGATGTTCAAAATGATGACCTTCCTGTTCGATGCAAAGTCGCAAGCGTCTCTGAAAATTTGCGTGAACGGTAGCCGCAACATTCACATCATTAAATTCGCGGAAGGCGGCAATTAGTCTTTCCCTCATGTTATCTCTTGTTGTCGGTCTCTCCCGGAAAACACGTTCTTTGATGGCACCCCATAAGAAAAAATCTGGTGGTGTAAGATCAGGTGATCTCGCTGGCCAAGGTATGGGTCCGCCCCTACCAATCCAATTTTCTCCAAACTGGAGCGTTAATTCTTCCCGGGCTCTTCGACTAAAATGTGGAGGTGCTCCATCTTGTTGGAACCACAACCGAAACCTTTGATTTACTGGGACAATTGCGTCTAACAAATCATTTAGCTCGTCTTGCAAAAAGGTGGTGTATCTCTCACCATTCAATGGACCTTCAAAAAAAAACGGCCCCACAATTCTATTGTTCACAACACCTCCCCAGACATTAAGGGACCAGCGATTTTGGATGTCTTGTTCTCTCATCCAGTGCGGATTTTGTACTGCCCAATAGTGTAAATTGTGTTTATTTACCGCACCATTACTTTTCACACAACATTCGTCGGTAAACACAACTCTTTCAAAAAAATGTTCACCATTCCGGATTTTTTCCTCTGCCCATTCGCAAAAAGCCACTCGATTTGCAAAATCTTCACCATGCAACTCTTGGTGAAGTTCCAGGTGGTACGGGTGATATGCGTGTTTTTTCAAAATTCGAAGCACACTACTTTTGCTGATCCCAGTTTGAGAGCTAATCTCTCTGCTAGCAATGTGGGGATTATTTTCAACTAAATTTAACACCCTGGCTTGGTTGACATCGTGAGTAACAATTGGATTGATAAACGACCTGGTATTTTGTTGAAAAGTTCCTCTTTCACGTAAAGAAGACACTAACGATTTAAAAATTTGATGATTTGGAGAGCGATTTTGCGGAAACCTCGCGGCGTAAGTGTCGGCGGCCAGAGTAGCGTCTCTGCCACATTCGCCAAAAATTAATAACATTTCAGTCTTTTCTTCAAATGAATATTGAAAAGGCATAATTACTGTTCAGAATAGCTTTCAGGTAAACTTAACAAAAACTACACAACTCAAAAGCACGATCAGACTGTTGGAAGTTCAAGACTAAACTAAACATTTGGTTACAATCAGGTGAATTCTTAAAAGAACAGCAGGCAAGCAAATTTTCAAGTAAATCCTATTTCCTAGCACTTAAGAGGGATACCTACCCCCCGGCCGCCGCTACCATTCCGGCCTCCGAAATGTGCACGACACCTGACACAAATTTCCGTATTTTTCCATAGATTAAAGCTGCTTTATCCAGTGTCTTTGGTGAAATAATATTTGTCATAAACAAAATAATATTGACATTTGTCTGATTCTTTTAGGACGCCTATGCTATGAAGCAAAAATCAAGTTGCTAAAAAAAATCGTTTACATTTCGGTGGCCGGAATAGTACACAGTTCGAGTTTTCCTTAAAATTAAACGTAAATATTAACCAATTTTCAATTTTGTATGCCTAAATTAAAGAGAATTTCAATATTTTTTTAAATAATTATTAGCAGCAGAAGTAGGTTAATATTAGGCATTTTGACTTAGCAGTGACTGAGTAACCAAAGCTGTTTTAACAATGAGTCACTTTCAAAAATTAAAAATAGCGAGTTTTACATTCCATAGAAGATTTAAGTACGGGCCTGGATTTTACTACTCACAGCTCGTGTCGATTGTACCTCAGAACCACTTTTACTGAGGACAGTTGTAAATCAGCCTCACACCAGTTAACGAGGGTTGTCATTTAAGAATTCGGTCATAAATAAGAGTGTTTTGCTTTACATTATTTAATATTTCGATTTATTCAATCACTATAACTATCTAAATTCCGCTTTGCATATCATCATAATGTACGCATTACGTAGATGCAGTGAAAGAAAATACAAACTGATAGCTTTAGTAATTTGATAATAAATCACTATCAAAGTCAACTTTCACATCAATTTTGCTTTCTAAAAAATAATTATGCCATGTTGTAGTATCAAAATTGAATATCATTTCCTCCAATTTTCATCTTTTTTTGACCATTATAAATAGGTTAAATTTTAAAAATGCCATACGATGGTCCACCCTGTATTTGAGTAGTCCAGTTGCAAAACCCGACATCTGACAAAAAAAATGAAAAATCGAGTTATTGTTATCGTTGACTCCAGCTCATCATTTATTACAGAACTAGAATGTGTGCAGGTGCAAAACTAGCATTAGATGATTCTTTACAATTTTATACCATGCTACAAAAATTTACTTAAAATCAACATGCCGGGTTTTTGCAACTGGACTACTCACTTGTGGTACATTCTTGTTTTCAGAGTAGCAATCTCTATCAGAATTACTAAAAAAAAGTATATGTTCGACTTTGAAAAAAAATATTTTAACAGTGTAGCCTTAATGCCCTTAGGGTTATACGTGATTTTGTTATGTCATTTTGAGGCCTATTTGCAATCATTTAACTTGATATATAGATAACTAAAATCTTCTAATAAATAAGGGAGCTATAAACTCGTCTTATTTTTTGGAGACAGTCTGTATAAGTAATCTTCAAAGAAAAAGTAAAAAAGTCACATTGAATCACGACAAGAAAAGATAAATAATTCAATTAATTGTTGAAAAAAGTTGTTATACAGAATGGTCCTTCGTATAGCATTACGATTTTTTTGGACATTTCAATCTAAGTAAATGAAACAATAATAATTTTCAAATTTATTACATCTTCGATTGGTGAAATATTCTAATAATTAATTAAAAGATAACACAAAAATATCCAAATTTGTATGAATAAAATATTTTGTTAGAAAAATGGACAGAAACGTGCGTTTTTCAGCATTCTTTTTGAAATTTTAATGCAAACGACATAGTGACATGAACACAGCAGTTTTCCATTTAAATTTTCTGAAAAAATTAAGTAAATTGGTAGTTATTCAAAAACTCGCCATCTGATCGCTTTTCTTCATAATGACATGGTAATCTACCGATGTATATCAATTAAACCATGGGTCGGCAACCTTTTGTTGTAAAAGGGCCAAATATTTTACGTGGGGATTAGTGCGGGCCGCACTTGGGTCACATGTCATTACAGTATACCTACAATATTTGTGTATAAATATTTTAGTTCAGATATCATCCCTCACGTGCGTTGAGGCGAGAATTTTGCGGGCCGCACCAAGACGCCTAAATTTATCAAAATCATTTAAGTATTAACTAATTTGTTGTACTTCATTGAGTTACGGAAGTGTGTCTCTTCCACCCCTCAATTGAAGAGATAGAGAAAAATGTTACTAACAAAAATAGTAGAGAATTTTTCGTAGATAAAGGAAATGTTGTTGAATCCCTATCGTCCTATTTGAATTTAAGAAGAAAATTGAATTTTTGATTTTGATTGTTCTACTGCGCCCCTTTGCGGAGGAAATTCGAAGATAAAAATATTTTTAATGAACTTCTTTGCACCACTTTTGTTATAAAAGTTTTTTTCAAAATTTTAAAGCTAAAGGTTTCCAATATACAACCGGTGTCCAGCCTTATTGAGACACCCGGTATGGGTACGCTTTGCTACGTTCTTACATCAGAAGATAATTTAATTATAAGTAGTTCACTTAAATACAGTGAAGAGATTAACGGGCCATTTTAAAATATTTTATATACAGGGTTGCGATAAAGTATGGAACCAAGCAAATATCTTGAAAACAGACGAGGCGATATTAATGAAATTTTGCAGGTTAATGTAGTCACTGATAGGGCATCTGTTGAATGTTTTTTTGTTGTCACTGTATATCCGGTTTAACCGGAAATATACTCAATTTTTTAAATTTAAATGGAATACCCTGTATCATCGTGCAGATTATAATACACCTTGTTTGTTTGAATTCGTAAGCAAAACTTTTTTGTAAAATAAATATGTACTATCCAGTAGGTAATTGTGTCAGGTGTATTTAATTCACGTTTAATCCAATCGCTATTTGTGCGACTGAAAAAATGATGGATGAGAAATGTTTGTAGTAAATTTATTGATTTAGTGCTTTTCATACTTTGTAATTTGAAACTAGCATTTATTTTTAGATTAATAACAAGTCAAAATTTGCGGACTCCACAAGCAGACTGGACAATTAAATGATACTAGATCAACAAGCTTTGAGAGCTTCAACATGCCTCACTTGTGCTCACCATGTTTGTCAAAAGTGACAAAAACTGAAATGTAGGCAATTTGTTAGATATTTTAAAAACCCTCGTAGACTGTAGTCGAGTCGGCACCTCGGCAATTATCTGCCAAATTATGACACTTTCGCATTAAGTTTAAAAAGACATGTTATGTTGGAGACTGAAATAAATAAAGTTAGGCGCCGTCGCTGAAAGCGTGGACGTCTGATACAAAAAACCCCGCTTCTTCATTATTTTTTTTATAAAACAGCGGTGTACTGTCTTAATTGTGGTGGCTTGTCGACAATTGCGCGCTTTTTAATTTCTTAACAAAAACATCAGTCGTCGCCACACGAGCGCGTTCGATTGAGGTGCGCGTATCCATGTCGGGACGTTGGTCATCTGGTTTATGTAAGCATAGCGCCTCACGGAGGCTGGGAACATACAGCAGGGTCGGGTCTTGGCGCCACCTTGCATGTCATATGTCCGTCTGTACGTTATATTCCTATATCATAATACAGCGCACACAGAACAAAGCAGGTTTTATATTTATCTATTAACGCTTTATTGCTGTTTACAAACGGGGGTTACTTTTAACTGCCTCCTTGTGCCGCACGATTTTAAAGAATTTTTTGATTCGATCCAAAAAAATTAATTCATCGAAAGCGCACTCGGTATTTTTTATTCCCAAGACACTTAACTAAGGAGTTGACAGATATCGTGTACGAAATAGAATTAAAATATTTTCGTTGGAGAAAAGAAATTAAACACAATTTTCTTAATGAGACAGTATAGATGATGGGATGCATATAGGTATGTATACGCATAAACAATATACCGTGGGAAATATGTGGATAAAAACTGTTCAAGAAGATCTTTTTATGGTTGCATGATCAATTTAGATAACTTGACTAGGGCTCTTTAGTGTGTCAAAAAAAGTTTGCCAAGGGATGTTTTAGAATGTTAAGAAATCGGGCCTAACTAATAAAGAGGTATTCAGTTACAGCTAATTTATGTGTAAAAGATTATTTCATTAATTATTACTTGGAATTTTAAAATAGTATGTAATGGGAATTATATCAAATTCTTTTATAAGAAACAGATTACTTCTCATAAGTTTTCATAACCAAGCAAAAACTATACTTACTACCAATTAAGGTTAACCCTTTTGTTAAAGAGTTACTAATGGAGCCATTTATTTATGATTGCGAAATTTATTTAAATAGTATCAATCACTCAACAAGTAAAATAAACATTCAAATAGAAATAGTACCATTTCAGTAAGTAATTAGATTAGTTACAATTCAGGCTATTAAAATATTTTGGAAAACGTTGTAACAGCATTATAATCAAAATTAAACTAGAGGAAAGTGGGGGAATGGTGCACAGTAGGTAATTGTACGCACCGTTGTATTTACAGGGTTAATTCTGTTATTCTAAATATTGCCGATTTATAAACTACTTATGTCACAATTCTAATCATTCGCATACAATGATTCTCTTACCTTAACTTTATCAAAATCCATTTGCACATGGTTACCCGCGGCAGGAAACAAAACTAAAAAAAAAACAAAAATATGAGTGGTCTATGAGCACGAGATTATTTTTTTAACTAACAAGACCTAGACAAGACTAATTTGGGCCCGGACAACACGATTCTGCAAGAATTTATCGATTTGCTCTAAGATTGGCGGAGATGCAAAATTGATAAACGACACAAGCGCCGTAGCTTCGTTAATCAAATAATAATGTGCCACTGCGTTCCCAAGGAAAAGCAATCATTAGAAAAGGGAGCTCCTCTTCCCTTTTCTAATGCCAATTTAACTGCAGGACACAATCGCGCAGCAGGAAACAAAACTGAAGAAATAAAATAAAATATGAGTAGTCTATGAGAACGAGAATTTTTTTATTGTCTAATGCCATAGACTCATTTGGGTCCGGGCAACGCGATTCTGCAAGAATTTATCGAATTCCTCTAAGATTGGTGAAGATAAAAAATTGTAAACGACACACGCCGTAGCTTCGTTAATACTGGAGCACATCAAATTATCGACCGACGCGCCATTGTATTCGCAATTTAACTGCAGCACACAACGAAATTTAAAAAATTGAGTAGCCTATGAACACATTTTGTTTTGGTTACCTAATATTTTTATTTCCACAGTATAGTTGTTATTGTACAGCCAAGATATTATGTATGAATTCTTTATTTGTTTTGAGAAGCTTTACAAAAATTTTGTAAAATTATTTCAACAGTGTAACGCTTAAAAAAATTAAAATGCTATAGGCAATTGGACCTTAGTAGAAAACAAGTTTTTCCGGTGATCGTTGATTTATGAATGATTTCTTATAAATGCACGATTTGGGTATCTAGGCAACGAAATATACCATTAAATTGAAATGTCACTTTATTTAAATGTAATCTGACAAAAAGAATACAAAATATACCAATAAGAACTACAAATTTAATTAATTACTGACGTTATGTTTACAGTAATACTATTTATATAGACGTTAGGAACAGTAGAGGCAGTAAAATTGATAAAAAGTGCAGATGGATTGTCAAACTTTTGACATCATTTGTAATTCATAGCACCATTGGTTTGAGTATCTATTGATTTAAAATACATGGCATGCTTGATTCGAATACGTACCAATTGGAATTTTTGTCAGAAAAAAATTACAGCTATTTCAATTTCGTATGATTTGATGAACGGAAAAATATTATAACCTAGTTTTGCGTTAATCGGCGATTAATAATCTCAACGAAATTATTATTAATCGCTCTCATTAACGCACATGTTATGTTGGTTAAATAACTATAAAAATGTTATTATAAAATGTTTTAACACGAAAAATGTCAAATTCGAAGCGACTTTTAAAAATTAAGTAACATTTGCAATTTCTTGCTAATTTTGTGAAAGCTATACATGATTATTTATAAGTATAAAAATAAAATTATTTATTTGTAAATTAGTTTGAAGAAAGATTTCTGAATTTTGGTTTACTTTTTTAATACCCATTAACAACTTGCATCATCGGTACAACATACCTAGATTATATTTTAAAGAAGGAAGTCCTACTTAGCGTTCGAACCATTCCAGTCTAATATTTACATCATTCTATAAACCAATAGATTTATTTTCTGTTACTTTGTATTTATTATACATTTAGGAATACACACTTAAATCACATAAAAAAGTAATAATTCAATTAAATGAATACTAGGTATAAACAAATTGTGTTCAGTTAAACTTTTTCTTAGCATTTAATCTTTATGGTATTTTGTTTTCAGCCAGTGCAACGTGAAATATTCGATATAAAAATGTAAGTGTTTATTTGGCTATTTCTAATTACACAAACAAAATTTTATTACTGCAAAATCAATTTTTGGCAATCACAATTCTTTAAAAATAAAATTTTAAACATGTTCTTAAATCCATCTGTATCTTTTTTTACTAACGTTGAAAAGAAACAGAATATGATGTCTGTTCATTATCAGCCTAAAAGTATAATAAGATTACAATATGAATCTGTACATATCTCAATGCACGTGTGCATAAATAAAACATGTTTACCTTGTCAAATATTCAATTGACCAGAATCAATTCAACGGTTAAAACTAACCTCTTGAACCTTAAAGGCACTAATTAGGATTTCAGAAAAAAATGTTGTGGAAGGTGCCACAGAAAATGAACTTAAAATTCCCCACAACTACATAATAATAAAAATCAATCATTACAGCATTAAATTACAATCAATCATAATCCCAAATATTAGTATAAGCAGAGCTCTTATTGGTAAACGGGGCGTGTGTATATAAAAATGACGTCATAACAAACTCCTGAAAAACCGACCCTATACTGAAACTATTTTACGCTTTCCAGCATCTCGTTCACAACACATCACTGGTCAGCACGGCTAACCGAAATTCGACTTAACTTGAATCTGACTTAGAGTCGATTCTTCTCAAGGCGAGGGTTTGTACGAAAGCCCGACCAAAAATTAAGGACATTTCTGTGTAGTGTGTGTGTGTGACTCGCTGTAACAAATTTCATGCATAATTTATCTGCCGCGAGCGACAATGTTGGAACAGAGTTTTCAAACTTACGAAAATTGTGATTCGACCACGAACAACGGCCATTGTTTAACGACGCCGTTTTTAGTTAAGGACATCTTAGGATCTGAAAGTGATTACAACGTGCCTACCACAAACTACATAAACGCAGTTAAAGATGAATTCAATTCGCAATTTGAAGAGTACCAATTCAATCAACCGACAAACTACTGGAGTGATAATTTCACAAACTATGAACATTATAATTGTAATTATTACAATAATCAGATCGATAAAATTAACTGTGACTACCCGGTGACTTCACACGTGCAGCAATTAAGTAATTTATGTGCTCCTTTCCAAGAAACTCGTGAAGACGGTTACAACAAAATCGAAAGTCCAAGTAAGTTCCACTTGAACCTCTCGAAGACGGTCTCAATTTAATTGTTTGTTTTGTTGCAGAAAATCAACAGGTGACCAGTTCAAAAACGGAATTGAGAAAATCGGGTCGTCAGCGCACAAAAAGAAAGCCGAGGGTTTTATTCACCCAAGCCCAAGTGTACGATTTGGAACGTCGCTTTAAACAACAGAAGTATTTATCGGCGCCGGAACGGGAACAAATGGCGCAGGGATTAAAACTGACACCCACACAAGTGAAAATTTGGTTCCAGAACCGTCGGTACAAAAGTAAAAGACAGAAATTGGAGAAATGCGAGGGCGAGAAATCCAAAATTCCGGCGAACGGGACAGCCGGTTATTGCGCGACAACATCACACTGCGGGTCTGTTTTGTACAGTTGTAATAATAACAATGCAAATAACTCTTACGATTACAATTTGTATAATGAATTAACGCCACTGATTAGATTTAATGAGTACAATTTTAATTAACTTTTTTTAATAATAAATGTATGAAAAGGTGTTGCTCGTTTTTGTTCTGTCGTACGGGAAGTTTTGTGGTGCCAGAAGGGGTTAAATGATGGTTCTATTGAAGATAAAAAAGTTATCGTTTTCGGTGCCAAAAGCTTTTAGGTTAAAAGGTGATCTGGTGCTGACTACTTGAATTTTTCGCTCGGATATATTAAAGACATAAAACAGTAGTAGAGATTAAACTATAAATATGTGGAATTTAATTTTAAATTTGTTCTTGAAGTACAAAAGACGATAATCAATTCAAAAGTTTTCGTGCAGTTTTGAATGCCATTAAAAACTGTGATTCGATGTCGTGTGCGTTAATGATTCTATTTAAAGAGAGCCCTTAATGCGATCCATTATAAACGTATGATTCTCGTGTTTCTGTTTGCATTGGAAATCGTGTTTAATTTGGCCCTAAATCGTTTTATTATTGTGATGATTCAGATTTATTTCATCTGTAGTTTCAAAACCTCTGTAGATTGATGATAACAATAATTTATTGTTTTTAGATAATTATTTTATTTTTGATTGTGTTACAGATTAATAACATGTTCTTTAAGTTGTTTTCTAATATAATAAAAAAAATTTTTGCTTAACTGACATTGTACTATTTATTTTTAGAAATTATCGCATGAAATTAAAGGTAAGAAGCTTTCAACATTATGGTCTTTTTAGAATCGATTAGAGTAATGTGAAGAAAATTATTGAATGGTATGTAATTTTTTAAGAAGAATAAATCAAAAAATAGTGCCTTCTTTCTAATAAAATCTTTTAAAAATATTTTGTGAAATGTTATTTTAAGTCACTGAACCTGCAATCCTAAATATAATGTAAGTAACAAGTAAAATATAAAATAATTGCGATTCTTAAAACATTTCAATTATTTTATTTTAACTATCCACACCGTTCCAAAAATAAATCACTAAAATTTTGAATAAAAATATAAAATTGTATCATGAACTGATAAACCTAAAAATTAAGATATGATATATTAATATTTTAGAAAACTTTTAGGTATACACTAGAATCAGTTATAACGAACCTTAAGGGATCGTCAAAATCGGTTCGTTATATCCGAAGTTCGCTATAAGCGTTAATGAAAGCATAAATGCAAGAGTATTTTAAGAGCCCTTATTGTCTAATATAAATATGCATAGGGTAAACCCGATAGTTATTGGACACTTAAGAAAATAACTATCTTTAATATTATTTTATTTGATATAATAGGTCATTCCAGAAAATTAAATTAACTAGATGTAATCCATAAAGTATTAGGCAAAGAATGGTATGATTAATTTTTATAGGATTTATTTATGTTCAAAATTATAATGTTTTTAAACAATTATTACACAAAAGGGCAGTTATTGGACACACCTGTAAACCTGTAAAATATTCACCAAGTATTAAAATATTGAATAGAAATAGCATAGATGTCGCTTTGAAGGGTAGCAAAAAAGTTTAACCTTTACAGAAACCTTATTCTTGTAATAAAAAGGTAGCTTGTCCAATAACTAGCGATGTCCAATAATTGTACGGTTTCCCCTATGTATAAAACCATTATAAATATAAGGACAAAACTTAAGTGAAACAATGCAAAATGCAATAAGTAATTTTATTTGAAAAAAATTGTTACTTTCGATTGAACTGTCGCATTTTTAGATTATAAATTATCCACACACGTTTCAACGTCACTAAGATTTTCAGTAATTGAGTTCGGCGCACCATAAAACTGTAAAAAATTACGAATGTTGTTAATACTTCTCACAGCTTCTTGTGTAGATAAAATTTGTAATGCTGGTGCTTCCGGCTCATCCTGATTGGCTTCATATTGGTCACTTTTGTCTACCACAAATACCCAAATATTCTGTTGCAACTAATAAATTGTCTTTATTAATTCATGTTTAAGTTTTCGAAAAAATTTGAATTTTCCAATTGCTGAAATTCACGTTCCCTTTGTTTCTCTTTTTGTAATCACTCATTTAATCACAAGTCATCATCAGATTCAATGGTTATTACGCGTTATATACAATGGAAAGTTCGTTATGGCCGATTGAAATTTTATTAATTTCAGCTTTTTTAGGTTCGCAATATCCAAAAGTTCGTTATATCCGAGTTCGTTATAACCAATTAATTTTTACATTGTTACATATGGGAAAATGTCGGGACTTGGAATAAAGTTTATTATAACCGGTGGTTCGCTAAAACCGAAGCCGTTATAACCGGATTTTATTTTAAATGGCAAACTTTCATAACCAGTGAATTTAAACCTATTTGGAACTGCTAAAAATGAAATAAACGCAAAATATTATTAAGTGCATATACAGAGTGATGAAAAAAGGTGTCCATGATTGGGACAATGCTTTCTGTTGAAGCATTTTGGAAATCGCAACAAAAGTGGTCCAAGTAGATTCTGTTTAAAATTTAAACGGTTTGTTTAAGAACATAACGTGGCAATACTGCACATATTTCTTTTTCTAAAGAATTACTTTCATGTAGGCCTACTTCTTGTATCTAAGCAACCAACACTGACAGATACTGTCACTTTGAAAGGTCTCTTCACGCTCTATACAAAAATCCTATGGTTTTAAAATTTATTGCAAAATGAAGAATTAAAAAAATTAATCTGTTTAACGAAATTCGTTACGACACACTAAAAAAATCAAAAACTAATAGCGATTGCTTCTTGATACTGAGAAGTCAAACAAAAACAATTAAAATGTGCAGAGAGTGACATAAAAACTTATCAACATTTTTCGTTAGTTGACAGTGTTAGTTTGATATATTTTTTATTGTATTATATTACTAAGAACAAAACGCTATTAATTTTTGATTTTTTAATGTGTTGAAGCGAATTTCGTTAAACCAACGCCATCTTTATTTACAAGCCGTGAAGCCATGCTTGGCAACACCGCATTAATGCACAGAAGTAGGCCGGGTATCATTGCACGTCGGTTGCAATCGAAACTTATTAAAAAATAACTAACATGAAATGATCCATACTACATCATTATTCTGATAGTATTAAGAAATAAAACAAAAGTTAGTAAGGGCAGGAAATTTTATTTTGTGGTATTTATTAAACATTAAATAACATTATTTACAAATAACATATTTTTAACGTTTATTCTTCTCTTTTGTTAGCGTAGCTAATTTCCTTTTTTCTCTAAATTTTTAGTGCCATTTGTTTCTTTTGAATATTTTGTGTAGTTATTCAACAGAATATTTGCAAAAACAGAATACAATGTTTTAAACAATCTAGAAACATCGTTGCCACACAGACAATGTAATTCAAATTGTTGAAAAAAGTTATTGGAATTTAAGCTTAACTGTGTCAGTTGAATTAAAATGCCTTTTTGACAGGAAGATTGCAAAAATTTTGTTTCCCACACGCTATTAGCTACAATATATTCTAACAAAGCATACATATGAAAGAAAACACACTTAACATGGTAACTTGGTACACTTAAGCCACCTCGCTGTAAAAAGTCAAAATATTCGTTGCAAACATTACTACCGCGTCCTTCCTCAAATAAAAAAACACAGGCAGTACATTCCAGTTTTTTGCAAACAGATCGTGCTCCATAGCCACAAACATATATGCAGCTTGATTCCTCGATTTCACATAATTCAAGATAATTTGAAGTTATAATGGGGCGAAATTGATCAATGTCAACATTATATAAATTTGATTCAGTACTTTCATTAGCAAAGTTGCTAAAGCATGCTTCTCTTTTATTGATCATTTTCAAAATATGTCTTATTCGTAATTTGTTTTCTGATTCAATTACTTGCCTAACTGATACATTATAGTTTGATCCAGATAGTCGTCTGTACATTCCAAACCTTTTCTCTAACTTGTCTGTTTGAAATTTCCCCAAGAGTACATACGAAACATTAAATTTTGTTAAAGCATCGTTAGCAATTTTACATAACACTTGAGATGCTCTTCTTATTGCTTCAAATGTGTCGGAGCTTAAGCCAGCTTTGTCCTTGAAAGACTGCCATGCTTCTATCCAAGACAAAAAACGTTTCAAAAACAATAACTTTTCATCCTCAATACTACAAACTGGTCCTGCCCATTCATTTCTTTTTATTTTTCCTACGATAGGGTTTTTAGAATTTACAATATCCCACCAGATGCGGAAAATTTGTAAAAAATTTGCAGTATCTGTACATTTTTCTTCCGTTTGTAAAGCAGCAATAGTTGACATATGAAAAACATTATCCACTAACAAAACGTTTTGTCTCTCTAAATTCGAGGGATACAAAGTTTTATAACTCAACTTATATGCTTTTTTAATTAACTTATTTTGCTCGTCCTTGAAAAATAGTCGCAAATGTTCGAAACATGCATACCGTTTTATTGTATAATTTTCAAAATCAGGATATATTAAAGTGTGAAAAGTATCTTTTTTGTTCAACCAGTTATTCCTAACATTTTTAAAAATGTGAACAGTGTCATACGATAGGTAAGTATTAATATCAGGGAAGCATGGATTTGGCATAGATTCGTTTGAAGAAATTAAAGTGAACATATTCTGATTTATTCTATTGTTATCAGTTAGTATCGCAACTATAGGAAAACCACATTTTTGAACAAATTCAATTACCTCATGAACGAGTATCTTTAACTGATCTCCTGTTGTGTTATTCACAGGAACTAGTCGAATAACTTCACTAAAATTACCAAAAGCAGAAGAGATCATAAAAGTTTGAATAGTTTTTGCCAGATCCTTAGCATTATTTTCTGAACTGCCAACAATTCCATTGGCTTTAAAATCTAACTTAGATTTCACATAAATTTCATCAATTTGTAATATTGTATATTTTTCTCGAACAGTCAAGTTTTTGGAAATTTGTTTCAAATAGTGACTTGTATTTGAAAGATTTTTGTCTGGTTTTACATTAAATCTAGAAGATATTTGTTGTAAATATCGTTTACTAGGCAGCAGCAAATGATCTTGTAAGAGCATGTAACAAGACGATGAATATGAATAAGCCATACATGCAAACAAAATAGTTGCTGCGGAATATTTTCGTCTTTTTAACAATATCATGTTTAACTGATCAATTAAAAGTTCCAATTGTTTTTTATGTTGATAGTCTTCCATTTCTTCAGCTTTTTCGTTACACGTAACTAAATTTTCATACGACTTTTGCAAGAAAAATTCAAAAGATCGAGTCCTTAAATTGTGTTGACTTACGTTGGCATACCTAACTAATATATTTTCAAGTTGCGACCATCGAGATAATTTTAAATCACAAGGGAGAATCCAGTTCAAATCGTGAGCAGAAATTTCTCCTTTTCCAATAAAGAGTTTTAATGTTAAATCACTTTTCACAAGAACACTACATAAAATTTCGGCGGCACTTAACTCAGTTTCACTTTCAGAAGAACTATTAGAACACTCAATATTTAATAAATACAGCCAAACACCAAAGTTGCTCTTAATTTTAAAGTTCCACTTTGTTTCACTGTTTATACCTTTAGTTTTGTTTGAAAAGTGTCAAGAAAATTTGTAAAGTCATTTATAATATCAGATTTTACAAATTCTTCAATTTTTCCAGCTTCTTTTGATTGCAACGCTTTCCTTCTTACTTCAGGGTCTTTTCGTCTAACTATTGTTGAAGTTGAAGACAGATAAACTGGAAGATTTTGAAAAATTGTGGGTACAGCGTCTTCCTTTCATTTTGGGTGTGCTAATAGCAACGTAGTAACAGTTGACCCGTTTTTGTATATCTGATCTAATATAACATCATTTTCGTTAAAATGTTTTATACAAACAGATGAATACTTCGTAGGCTGCCAATTTTTCCTCGGGATAGCTCGAAGCCATTTCTTTTTCGTTTCTTCATCTTTTGGAAATGAAAACGTAGTAACTGCAGCTTGCCCCTTTACGGATACACTTTCGTAATTCGATTTGCAGCTTGGGACACAACATTTTCTAGTCATCTAAAAAGTTTTCATGTGAAAAGCATGAACCAAAGGTTAAATGTACTTACTTTCTATATTGTCGAATATCAAATTATTGAGTTAAATATTCTGATAAATACACACAGGTTTGGAAATACCACAACTATCTAACGTTAACTGCACTTTATAACAATATCAACAACAACTCAATGATGCAATGCTGAACTGAAGAACGCAAAATGTCCGCCTAGCAACAATGCTGCCAAATTTCTTAGTTCACGGCTTGTAAAATAAAGATGGCGTTGGTTAAACGGATTAATTGTTTTTTACGCTTCATTTTTGCAATACATTTTTAAACCATAGCATTTTTGAATATACCATGAAGAGACCTTTCAAATGAGGTATTACAAGCCCCCCTTCTCATTTAAAAATTTGGGGGTTGCAACTGTCACTCGAAAGGAGTTGCAGTTAAGGATGAAATTTTCACTTTACAGGACAGCATGTGATAGACTAAAAATTACGTGTTGTTGGAATAAATGGAATAAATTCATTATCTCAATTATTATTCATATTGAGGAAAAATCCCGAAACACGTCATTTTTAGTCGATCACGTAATATCCTGTAAAGTGAAAATTTCATCCCTAACCTCAGCCCCCTTCGAGTGACAGTTGCAACCGCCAAAGTTTTAAATAGGAAGGGGTGGCTTGTGATACCGCATTTGAAAGGTCTCTTCATGCTCTACTCAAAAATGCTATGGTTTAAAAATTTATTGCAAAAATGAAGAGTAAAAAAAAATTAATATGTTTAACAAAATTCGCTACAACACACTAAAAAATCAAAAATTAATAAAGTTTTGTTCTTAGTAATGTAATAAAAAAAATATATATATCAATCATCACTTTAAATTAAACTAACACTGTCAACTAACGAAAAATGTTGATAAGTTTTTATGTCACTTTCTGAACATTTCAATTGTTTTTGTTTGCCTTCTCAGTATCAAGAATCAAACGCTATTAGTTTTTGATTTTTTTAGTGCGTCATAACGAATTTCGTTAAACAGATTAATTTTTTTTTACTCTTCATTTTTGCAATAAATTTTTAAATTATATCATTTCTGTATAGAGCATGAAGAGACCTTCCAAACGAGGTATCACAAGCCCCCTCTTCACATTTATAAATTTGGGGATTGCAACTGTCACTCAAAGGGGGTTGAGGTTAGGGGTGAAATTTTCACTTTACAGGATATTACGTGATCGACTAAAAATGACGTGTTTCGGGATTTTTTTCAATATGCACAATAATTGAGATAATGAATTTGTTCCAGTTGGCTGGCGCTCGCTGTATACAGGGTGATTTTTAAAAAGCGTTTCACGCTCTAACTCAGTTATTTATTGTCCGATTTCAGAAAAAAACAATATAATTGATTAGTCGAGTAAGTACTACAAGAATGTATTAATTTTGATTTTTCCCCCCATTAACTTCAATGTGATGTGACAGTCAACTTGTTTGTGGTAGAAGATTTTTTCTAAATCTAAATATCTAATAACTTGACCTTGCAATAATATTAAGGAGAATTTTTTTTTTAATAAAAATAAGTCGGGTTTCCAGTAAAAAACTTTAGCATGCCTTGGAAAACAATAAGATCCTTACGTCGTTTAAGTGTCAATAGAAAAGTTTTATTCAAATTTTCAACTATTTTATGATTCGAATTGCCTCTTGCGGAACTCAATGGACTTTATTTTCAACACCCCCACACAACGACAGAATTAATACTAATTGGCTAGAAGTTAAAGTTGTTGAAAAATGATTACGAACATATGGACCAATTCGCCAAACTTTACGCCTCTCGATTTTTGGCTTTATCTAAACAATGCAGAAAACCTAGAAATTTTGAGACAGAGGATTATCAATGTTTGTCGCGAAATTCCTCCTAATTTTATATTGAATGCAACCTATGAAGTGAGTAGAAGGTGGCAGTTGTGCATTCAACAAAATGGTGGTCAATTTGAACAATATTTATAAGGACATTTTTTTGTTTTGCTTGAACTGATTTTGTTATTTGAATAAAATATTTCGGTCAATTCATTATTATTCATGATCACTGTGTTATTTCACATCAAAATTATAAATTCGAATCACTAAATAGCTGAAAATTTGAATGAAACCCGTATATTGACACTTAAGTGACATTTATCATGTGATGATCATACTGATTTCCAAAGCACGCTAAAAAAATTTATTAGAACTTATTTTGATAAAATATTTTATTTTTTTCTCCTTAATATTACTTCAAGCTCAAGTTATTAGATATCATTGGATTTAGAAAAAAATCTTATACCACAATAAATAAAAAAATGTATACATATATTGCCATTTGGAAAAGAAAGTTGACTGTCGCTTCGCATTGAAGGTAATGTGGGAAAAAATGCAAATTAATACCTTTTTGTAGTACTTACTCAACTAATTATTTATCTTTTTTTTTCTGAAATCGGACAATAAATAACTGAGTTAGACCGTGAAACATTTTTTAGGAATCACTCTGTATATTTATTAAACGCTTTACATTATTTTAAATTAAAAAATTAAATTAAAACATAAACTTAATTAATAAACAACAATTTCTTTTTAAATTAACATAACTTAAAATTTTATTTAAATTAACATTTAAAACTATAAATAACATAACTATTGTTACCTAAACGGTCTTATGCAGCCACGGCGGCTGCTTGACTGAGCACGGACGTTGTAGCTGGCCATGTTTTACTGTTGCCACGGGCAAATAAAATAAATAGAAACGTCACCTTTTTTACAAAGGGAATGACCAGACGTGTTTTACATTTTATTCCGTATTTTATTTGTGTTTACATGTGAGTTATTATTTAATGTTTCAATGAGTTTGTAACATTTGACGGCCCAACGTGGGGCACAAGGAAAAGGGCTTTTTCACCGAACTTTCACCAACGACTCCGATGCCGCGATGCCGCGACGCCCTTCTGGAGGGGGATCAAATCCTAACATCAGGAACCTCCAGTGGCGCCCGCAACCGATGATCGCTACACGATTCAGCGCTAACAGCTGCAACAGGCGACTCCACTTCCCGGAGCTCCGACGCACAGCGTCGAACTACAAGGGGATCGTCAGCGACCGAACAGCGCCGCGAAGAGCTGCATTCCGCCGCCTTCCCCGCTTTCGGCATGACACGAAAGATGCCTGCGTACTAGACCCGCGTCACTCCATGGGACTATGGATGCCTGCAGCAAAGTATGAACAAGTAGCAAGCAACCACGCAACCGACCACCGCTGTACCGACCCGGTAACAGAGTGCAACTACGCACCACTGCAAGAACCATTATGTTGAGTAGAAACCGGAAATTACGAATATAGGTTGATTTTGCGATGTCGCCAGGTCGCCAAGACCCGCTTTGAGAAACTACGTTCTGACGTTTTGGTTAAACTGGAATTAGTACTCGAAAACAAACACGTGCAATCTCTCGGTGGGCATTTATCCAAATTGATAAAAGGCCTCGCAGAATTGCACAAAAACACTCTTGGACTACTGTCAGTACCTCCGCTATTTCCGATAGAAGTCGATTTGTCAAACAGTGCTTTGCAGTACAAATCGACAACTCCAGTGGTTCAAGATAATGATGAAGAGCATGAAATAGAAAATGGGGAAGTGCAAGAAGTGCCTGAACCGAATTTAATTTGTAACCTGGATGTTTTGGATGACGCCGAACCAGTTGAACTGAGTCATCGATGCCCGATTTCGGAACTATCCAATTAGAATCTGATTATAGTGTTATGGATAATCTTACTCTTTTGATGACCCTGCTTCCCGGAGTCCCAACGCACAGCGTCGAACTACAACGGGATCGTCAGCGACCGAACAGCGCCGCGAAGAGCCGCATTTCGCCGCCTTCCCCGCTTTCGGCATGACATGAAAGATGCCGGCGTACGAGACCCGCGTCACTTCGAGGAACCTGCAGCTAATAGCTAACCATAAACTATTTTCTTTATAATATAAATAATCCAAGGCAACAGCTACTTCCAACACCGTGCTCAGCCTTTAGGGAGGGGCGTGTTACCTAAACGGTCTTATGCAGCCACGGCGGCTGCTTGACTGAGCACGGACGTTGTAGCTGGCCATGTTTTACTGTTGCCACGGGCAAATAAAATAAATAGAAACGTCACCTTTTTTTACAAAGGGAATGACCAGACGTGTTTTACATTTTATTCCGTATTTTATTTGTGTTTACATGTGAGTTATTATTTAATGTTTCAATGAGTTTGTAACACTATATACATGTTACTTTTTACTATATATTATACTAATTATGGATAAATTAAAAAAAAAAAAAAACTATAAGAACATTTGAAAATAAATTATAATTTTGATTTTATTTCATATCGTGATAAAAAATTATCGCTATTTATTAATTTATAACAAACCCCATCAAAGTTTAACTTATTTTGGGGTTTATTATATTTAACACAATTTTTGATCCTATGATGGAAGCCATCAGTTACACTACAAATTTCACAAAGAGGATTTGGTGTTATTTTAAATCGAGGTATGCATTTAATTTCCCATGACCCGTTATGAATTGTGTTATGTAAAAATCTGGTTGAAATGTAGTATTTAGTGTTCTGTGATTAACTGTAGGAAAGAATAATTTTGTGGTAGATGCTTTGTTTGTGTTTATCTCTTCATTCATTATTCTTTCAAATTTTGTTTTATTGTGTATAGTGTACATTTATCAAATGAAATGATATGATGAGAATTAATTATTAAAGATGATAAATTTAATAAATAAATTTTAATTACAGTAGAGCGTCGATTATCCGAACGTCAATCATCCGAATGACGATTTGATTTATCCGAACGTCAATCATCCGATTGACGATTTGATTTATCCGAACGTCAATCATCCGAATGACGATTTGATTTTTCCGAACGTCAATCATCCGAATCGTCGTTAACTTTGCCATTACATTACATTATAATGTGATTGAAATATTATTTGTTGTTCAATATATGTTTATATTCTATCATTTTTAGCGTTTTAGTGCTTTCCCCTCCCGCATAAACTATGACTGTTCGGTCATCCGAATTTTCGATTATACGAACGGTAGTCGGTCCCAATTAGTTCGGATAATCGACGCTCTACTGTACATAATTTATTTTTAGAACATGAAATTTTAAAGTGATTGATGAAGAATTTTTTATTATATAAAGCGAATGCTTGATGTTTTGAATTTGTTGGTTTGTTGATTATATGTTTTTTAGTTGCTTAATCGTTCCAAAATATGTTTTTCTACTTTGGTATCATACCAACACAACCAGTACCTAATCCTAAAAATCTCTAGAATATTTAGAAAGCACAATTTTCAAATTTTCATGAAACTAAGAGCACCAAAGTAGAAAAAATAGTTATTCTACTTTGGTATCATAAGTGAGTTTTTGTGAAACTAAAAGTAGTGTCACAAAGGAACTTTTTGTGAAACCGCTTTTTGTTTTTAATATTTATTACGTTGGTATTGCTTTAATAGTACGCTGGACGACGTCGGGCATCTCTACCGAGCTCCTGTCAAGGTCAAGCCAAGTGTAAAGCTTAATTCTTCCATGACTTATTCACAAAAATATCAAACTCGAGATTTTAAATTTGAAGTTTTAGTTGACATATGACACATGACAAATACCAACACAACCAGTACCTAATCCTAAAAATCTCTAGAATATTTAGAAAGCACAATTTTCAAATTTTCATGAAACTAAGAGCACCAAAGTAGAAAAAATAGTATATTACACTCGTTTTATAAGACGTATTGTCGCACTCGTGACATTATTCGTGCGACAATAGATCGTCTTATAAAACTTGTATAATAATATACTATAATATGATTGTAAATGAATGATGAATGTATCGTTTAATGTGAAGTAATATGTATGTTAAAATTTTATTTAGTATGTATACACAAACAACAAAAGGCGCCAAGCGGCGCATGTATTTGCAAAAATTGTAGCATCAAATTGGACGCTCAAAGACAGAAAATAAGGATTACAAAAATGAGAAGAAACTTAAATATATAGATGTAAAGCTAGTAAAAAGTATTATAATAAATTATGGCTGGGTTGCCCATCAAAAACGGAAAGGGCAGTCCTCTGGGTAGGAGAGTAGTAGTATGATGGCACCAGGGCTTCTTAAAGGTGCAATGAGTGTGTTGCAGGTCAAGTCATCTTTAAAGTGGTACCATCAGCGCTTTCAGGTAGTAGGCAATGTCGCAAGTGGCCGGCAAGTCATTCAATGGCCACCGTAAATGGTCGAAGTAAGGCCGGGTCCACCAGGAACAGGCGTTCCGCTGGCGGGGGCCAAGGTTGGAGTACAACCTGCAGATCAATTCGGGCTTCATTGAAAAGAGGGCAGGTAAAAAGGTGATGGGCTGGGTCGTCCACTTCCGTAGGACACACAGAGCAATTCGGGTGCTCCCATTTTCCAATTCTGTGAAGGTGGACGGCAAAGTTACCATGACCGGAGAGTAGCTGCGTTGTAATAAAGGATAGGTAACGAGCAGCATTTGGTACCAGTGGAAGGAAGCGCTGGGTAATCCGCCCCTTGGTAGAGACATCCCATCGCTCCTGCCACCAGTCTTGAATCCGTAACGTTAAATATTCACTAGCATGAGCGCAGCTAGGGAAGTCGACGCTAAGAAGGACATCGTCCTCAAACGGAGCAGATCCAAATCTGCAAAGACTTCGGAGACAAGTCCTCTTTTGGATCTCCAGGTCCAACGGAGGAATCCCGGCCAAGACACCCGCAGCATCATTGGATAGGGAGCTGTAGCCTTTACATATAGCTCTACAGCAAAGTCCGTAGATGGAATCAATCTTTCGCCGTACCTTCACCATCCGAAGTCTGTGCTGCCACATCTCAGCACCATGACTGGCAATCGGTATAATGGCACATCGATAGATAGTGTGGAGGGAAGCAGAGACGTCCAGATCCCACGAGGTTCTGCACTTACGTTTCAGAGCGCCAATAAACACCCGAATTTTCCTTTGAAGATATCCAGCATGTATTTCGAAAGTTAAGCCACGATCAACCATAACGCCCAGGTACTTTACGCACATAGATTGCCGGATCCGAGAGTTACCAATCATTAGAACCAGGTCACGATGATGAACACGCGGTGGAGAGCGGTTAACCATGAATGTAGATTTAGCAATCGAAATAGTCAACTTTTGAGACTCAGCCCAGCATTGCAGAATGTCCAGACACTGCTTAGAGCGGAGCCGCAGACCAGCTCTGGTATCAGACGTCACAACAAAGGTGAGGTCGTCTGCATATGCAATAACATCACAGCCATCGGGAAGACGCTCCGCAAGTAAGATATCCACAATAAAATTCCAAAGAGTCGGGCCCAATACCGACCCTTGAGGACAGCCTTTAGAACAGGTCTTCATCACAGTGGTATTGGTTGAAGACAGTTCCACCTTCCGGCCATTTAGGTAGCTCACAATAATAGCAATGATTGCCCCAGAGACTCCCTTGTCCCTGAAAGCCTGGACAAGTCCAGGCCACCATAGGTCATTGAAAGCACCTGAAATATCTATAAAAATAGTTAAAATATACAACGGGCCAGCAGCAGTAATTAGCGCCTTATACGCCATCAAGGCGTCAGTAGTCGATCTTCCTTTCACAAAACCGTATTGATTCAATGCATGGAAGGGCTCAGCAGTGTCAACCAGTCGGTTACGAATAATTTTCTCCAAGACTTTTCCATACTCCGGAAGAAGAGTGATTGGCCTATAATTCTTCACAGTAGATGGATCCGCACTTGAATCCTTCAATAGGGCTTTCAGATTACCATGCTTCCACCTGGTGGGAAAATATCGAGCCTTCAGGCAGGCAGACATCAAGAGAGTCAGAAGGGGTCCAATCTCCGGGTATGTATAATTAAATTTGAGTGTTTGTGCATTTTGTTTTTAATATTTTAATGTGTTGTTGTAGTATAATGCTAATAATTCCCCCGAAGAGTGAACTGTCTTGTAAACGATATATAAAAAATGTAATCCGTTGTAATTTCTAACGAAGTTATTATTGTGTTTCTAAAATCTTTCATTTCGTAGTAATTTATATCTTTTTCTATTAGGAGCATATAATTCAATTCATTTGTAATGCAAATTTCAAAAAGGATTCGAAAATACTTATAAAATTTGGTAATAAAATAAGGTATGCAGGGTCGACAATAGTAAACAGGCGAGTCCGCTTAATGGGTACACATTGGGAAATGGCATTTTGCCCCCATTAAGCGGCTGCTCCTCTTTACCGGATTTCAGATTACATTTGAAATTTTTTAATAATAATTTAACCCGCGAGAAGGCGCACCTTAAAATGTTACACGGATAGGCGCACGCGAGCAAAATGCTCACGCTGTTTCAAATGTAATTTGTTGCCTAATTCTACTATACATTGAAAAGAAATGTATAGATATAAGCAAAATAGCAAATATGTAGTATGAAAAAGTAAGTTTTATTAAGTCTTAACTAACACAAATTTGGTTTTTAACACAAATATAAAATATTTTTAAACGTTGGCTTTAATTTTAAGCAGTCTTGGAAAAAAGGCTATATAAAAAAAGAACATAACGTTAATTTAAAAAAATTATTCCGTTCTTGAGTCTGGAAGAATGTGCCTCTCAAAACACATATTGCACATGAACGTCACGTGCTCGGTACAGAGTAATTTTTGGCACAAATAGCATGCTTTTTTTGAACGTCTATTTTTTCTTCTGGGACACATGGCACAGAATCCGCTAGGTCCAGGCTCTGCTTCAGCGTTAGAAACTGATACAAATCGCTTCATGGTAAATTTCAAGTCAAATGATATATTCTGCACGCTACTCCGTCGCAAAATGTGTGGTTTTGCCAGTTCCATAGCCACGTTTTTCAGGAAAACACGTCTCTCAATCAACTGCTGTGCGTTCGCTTTATAAATTATTTACCCGTTATGTTTAAAATGGTAAAAAACAATCGCATTGGCCACCTTGATGTAATTCTTGCAATGGAGTAGTCTTCCTTCATGTGGTCTACGGTGTCCACACCGCCTTTAGTACAATTGTAAAACGTTACAATTTCAGGTTTACCTTCATCCCCTGTCTCTCGATCTATAGCATCATCATCGTGAAGTGAAGACAACATGAGAACAATCTTCTTTGTTTTCTTTTTAGGTACATACGACAAAATCACTTTGTTGTCATCAAAGCCGAAAATGGAACTAGGTTTTGGTCTATCCTTGGTTGACAAAAAAAAAGATGGAATCTCTCTTTTATTTTTTCGAAGTGTCCCCACTGCTGTTGTTCTGTGCACACTTCTCAACTCATCAAATAGCGGTATGGATGTAAAATAATTGTCCATTGTTATATTTCTTCCCGTATTCAATATAGGTCTTGCCATTCTCTTGACAACTTCAGCAGCCGAATTACTCAAATGATAAGGACCTGCTGGTTGTTTCCCGGCATATATTTCTAAATTGCTTGTATAGAGAGTTTTAACATCCACAAGCGCATATATTTTTATACCGTATTTAGCCGGTTTATTAAAGATATGTAAACTCTAAACTTAAAACGTCCTCTGAATCCCTCCAACATTTCGTCTATAGTGCAATACTCGCCAGGTGTATAATTTTGATTACAATGAGCAACAAACTCTTCAAAAATTTCTCTGATAGGTGCAAGGTTATCTGTTTCTTTTCTGACTTTGCGAGTATTTATATTATCAAAACGTAGTAACCGTAATAAAAACAAAAAGCGTTTTATGGACATTGTTGCTTTAAAGAAATCACATACTGTACCGTCATCAAGCCACATTTCTTTTACATTCAAATGGCTTACCTTTTTCAAACCAGCCATATACAACACTCCCACCAGTGCCTTTATTTCAATTGCATCTGTAAATCTACAGTCTCGTTCCCGAGAAAACTTCTCATGCAATTTTTCGATATATATATATATATATATATATATATATATATATATATATATTTGTGTACATAACTATTTTGTCAATCATTCCATTATCCAAAAATAAAGAAACGCATTGTAAGGGTGTATTTGAATTTTTAGCTACACCTTTGACTCCCGGTAAATGGATCACGATATTACAACTCCTCGTACGTACATTACGAGGACCCTTGTACTTGAGCCATTTCGTTGTCCCATCTTTCCCAGTGTAAAATGGAGTTTTACCTCTTGGCTCGTTCAACGGCGGAGAGGTTGAGATATTATCTGCAGATTCGTCTGAAGATTGCTCTGTGCCTGTTTCGTGAAGGCTACAAATATCTGAACAGTCGCTTTCGAGGTCATCTGCACGACCTTGGTTTTCTTCTTCAGGATCTGATGTTAACTCGCCATCGAGAGGTTCTTCTAACCACGAAGCAATTTGAAGGTCTCGAGTATTACGGCTGTCTCCCATTTTACACGTATTTGTTAGCTACAAAACAAAAACTATTTCTATACGGTATGTTTTTTTTTATTGTCAATTGAATTTATGAACATTTTAATGCAAATAAACAAGAATAATCGTAGTAACAATTAAATAAATATAATACATCGCTAAAAAAAATATGCTTACGTGTGTAGTGGACCCGGAAGTACTTGCAGACTTGTTTTGCACTTTGTTTCAATGCAAATGACGAGAGATAATAACAATTTACACTTATTACACTTATTTACACTATAACCACGAAGGTTGCTGGTGAAGTTCTAAAATGAGTCGAAAATTTGTATATACAGTGAGGACGCGTGGGTTGGAATAAATTCATTTAAAATTCATGGGTTTAGTTTTTGGAAAAACGCTCGGACACGTCGATTTTTGTTTTTAAAACTGCATCTTTTTTGATATTTATAATTTTAAGATCGTCTTTTATTTTGGCACTATGACGTCATCAATAATTTTTTAAAATTGCATCATATATTTTTGTTCACGAATTTGGATGCAGCGCATTTTTCTGAGTACAGAAATGTCAAATTCGTATGACCTTGAAGAGGAAAGTTTTCGAAATAATCAGTCCTAAAGTTTCAAAAATTTATGATAAAATTATTAGAATAGACCACTAATAATATCATCAAGGAAGCGCTGGAAATCGAGCAAAACATTCAATTGCGTGTTTATTTTTCCGGTTTATTGAAGTAGACTTTAGATTTCAGATAACCCCATAGATAAAAATCTAATGGGGTTAAATCTGAAGACCTAGATGGCCATTCGATAAAACCTTTCCTTCCGATCCATCTATTTGGGAAAATATTATGAAGGTATTCTCGTACTGTTCTCGAATAGTGTGGGGGCGTTCCATCCTGTTGGAACCATATTAAATCTGCCGGTATATTTGGGTTTTCATTATTCAGATAGAGTGCACTTACACTGGGTATTATGTCATTTTGTAGTAAGTCTAAGTATTTTTCAGAATTAAGTGTTCCCTCAATAAAAAGGGACCCACAATTGAGATACCCACAATTCCGGTCCAAACGTTTACTTTCTGAGGGAATTATGTATGACTTTTCATTCTCTAATGTGAGTTTTCCGGTGCTCAATATCGAAAATTTTGCCTGTATACCGAACCATTCAAACAAAATGTTACCTCGTCGGAAAAAACTATCTTACGTAAAAATTCCGGGTTGGCATTGCATCTATCCATCATTATTTCGCAAAATTTTATTCTGCGGTCGAGATCGTCTTCAATAAGTTCCTCAACAAAATGTACTTTGTATGGGTGCCATTTGTTCTTGTGTAAATATTTTAGAACAGAAGATTTACTTACTGACTGTTTTGCAGCTACTTGTCGACTTGATTTGTGAGGATTTTCTAGTAAATCGAGCAAAACATTCAATTGTGTGCTTTCTGGAAATGTAACATGGTTGGTTTTGTAATTGTCTGTTACGTGGGCAAAGTCTCTAAACTTTTTCTCCATCTTACTAACTACTGATGGTGTAATAGGCTTCTCCGGGTACTTATCATTGAACAATTCGCAAACTTCAGCTTGTGTTCGAGTATTATCGTTATATCCTACCATCATCAACATTTATATTCGTTGTTTCTCAGTTAAACGCGCCATCCTTCAAGTCTTGAAACTGTACTTGACAAGTGGCAACAATTAAAAAAACCAAACAAACACACAATTGAATGTTTTGCTCGATTTCCAGCGCTTCCTTGATGATATTATTAGTGGTCTATTCTAATAATTTTATCATAAATTTTTGAAACTTTAGGACTGATTATTTCTAAAACTTTCCTCTTCAAGGTCATACGAATTTGACATTTCTGTACTCAGAAAAATGCGCTCCATCCAAATTCGTGAACAAAAATATATGATGCAATTTTAAAAAATTATTGATGACGTCATAGTGCCAAAATAAAAGACGATCTTAAAATTATAAATATCAAAAAAGATGCAGTTTTAAAAACAAAAATCGACGTGTCCGAGCGTTTTTCCAAAAACCAAACCCATGAATTTTAAATGAATTTATTCCAACCCACGCGTCCTCACTGTATATACAGTCTATTCACGATAAGCTTGCTGTGGTGCATGCAATTTTTCAAATCAGTTTTACGTAGGACTACCTATCAGTGCTTTGTAAAATGTACCCTTTAAAGTATTGCATTCAATGTTAAAATAAGATATGTTTGAGAACCACTAATTTTGACCAACTTAACAATTATTACTTCGGCTCTTTACTTGCACATGGATTGGCGCGCGATGAGCAAAATGCCGCGTGACAGTGCACGACTCCAAGAAACACCTCATGATGCGGTCGTGTTGACACTAAGCGGCACACAAATTGCATCAATAAAGATAGGATTAACACTTAGAAAGGTACCTAAAGGCTTGAGGCTTTACGATATCGGTAACATAGAAAAATATCACATCATATTTTTGCGTGAGCAAAATGCTCATAGCGCGCCTTCTCGCGGGTTAATAACAAGAAGAACAACTTTTCATTTCTTGACGTCTTGATAAGGGTTAGTATAACGCGCGAAGTCGTATGAGTTATGTCAAAGATTAAAGAAGAAAATCTATGGTTATACCACTAAAAACGCTGACTGTATTTAGATTACGTACGTTATAGCCGAGTTATGAACACTATTTGTCCCGTAACACTAAAAAAACCTGAACTTCTTTAAAAGTAATTATGTTATTATCAATTTTTGTTTTTTAAATAAATTTTTATTTCTTTTTATTGGTGTTCCAAGTTATTGCGAGCCAATAACTATTAAGAGGCGCAATAATTTGAGAACTGGCATGGAAGTCGCTACCGGCATCAGCACCTCATTGCATTTATAAAAACCCTAAATTATTCTACATAAGAGGTTACAATTTTTGTACAGTGATTTTGAGAGTTAAATGACCTATAACGCACAGAAATAGTTAGTTATTTAAAAAGTCTATGATGACATCATTACTGCGATAAAAAATAGCCTGTATATAAAAAAGTTATGTCAAAAAACGTAAAATTAATTTAAAAAATACAATTGCAATTTTTGCTAAACTCAACTGCATAATTAAATCAAACCAATCAACTTGAAGTATAAGTAAGAAACTAAAGCTCGTCAAAGAAATAAAAAATGGAAAAAGAACATTTGTAATGTCGAATTTTCGATAACTCCCCATCGAACTAGACTTATCGAGGTTTGATTGTACACTACCGTGAACCACAAATTAATTAAAACAATGTGGCTAATAAATAATTGCAATATTAATAATTTTAATATGGATATAAAGTATTTTTCTCATTAAATTAATGAAATTAAAGTATACAAGTAAACAAAAAAAGTTAAGTAAAAGTTAATAACAATAAATTTAAATTTTCCCTTTCTAAGTAGGAATAGCTAAAAATGTGATAACAGAATAAAAGTTATAATTTTACAAAAATAAAGTTGCTGTCGAATAAAAAATTGCAATGCAGCAAAGAATAAGAAAAATGGTTGTAAACGTAAGGTTGTAGAAAAATTCGTTTTAGAAATGAATTGTAGGTATAAAATCAATTTGTTGTTGGTTGTTTCTACATGCTATTATAATGTGGGAAAATTGCTATCTGTTAAAGTTTTTTAGATACGCTCATAAAAATGTGTGGCGAGACAGCTTTTTTTTCTTTTTTAACTTTATTTTAGCTTCGATATTTGTTTATTTATTTGATTCATCGGTGCTCTGTTAGGTTTAGTTGTTTTGAGTAATTTTGAATGTTTACTGATAAGAAAATTTATTTGGAAAAATCTGCATCATTATTCTAATCTCTTAATGGCTATTTTTTACTGCATCGTTGACAGCAGGTTTTCTAGCACTTAAGGCTCGAATTGTTTACGAAGTAGTTGATCCTCAAGAAAAAACTGCTTAGACATTCATAAAAAATAATTTTGTTCTAATGAAAGAATCGTGATAGTGGTAGCAGTTCAATACTAATTGTTAATAACATTTCATTATCTGTCTTTTTTCCAAAATTGTTTCCCAATACATTTTGTTACCTCAACATTGAAGGTGCGTTTTTTTCAAGAACGACTGTTTAAGTTAATTAGCATGACTGACCGAACTTCTATTGTCGTCTTCGTGCTCACCCACAATGAACTATGAACCTACTATTGGCAAGTAATCATTAACTAAATGCAAGATAATTATCAAACAAATGAATGGTGATTGTAACACCCGTATTAAGCCAGTAGGCACTTAATGACTTTGATCGTTTTGAGTAAAATAGAACCCACTTATAACGGACCCGCTTCTAACGGAATCTCGTTTTTTGCACTAAAGTTTCCACTAAATAACCGTTTGAACGTATGTAAATAGAATCGGATATTATGGACTCGCTTATAATGAACTTTTTATTTGTAATGGCCTAAAGAATTCGCGAATTTTACCTCAGCAGAAGTTTCTTCTGGAGACAGATTAAATTTACTATTATATCATTGATTAAATCGTAAAAACAGAGCCAGTTTTGATCAAAACCTTCATTTAATATAAAGGCAACGATTACCAGAGGTTCGGATTAACGAGGTTGTTCTGTACTACTGCACACATAGATACTAAAATATTTGTAGTGGTTGGAAAAATATCAAAATATTTTGAAAGAAATATTTGAGATGGAGTAATGACGCACAATACAAAAGCGATTTAATTCACCATTATATAATTGATCAAATCGCAAGAACAGAACCAGTTTTGAGCCAAACCTTCATTTAAATAAAGGTAACGGCGGCGCGGCGTTTAAAAATTTTTTGTTTTTATTATTAGTGTGTTATATCAAAATATTTCTCAAATTTATTGTTATTCTGTGTTGTCTAATTTGCTGTAAAAAATTTGTTTCTTAATAAAAGGCCATCTTTAGAAAGGGAATCAGATTAAACTGAACGATGTAAAACAGAACATTACAGTTTGTCCGTACGAACGACCAACGTTGTAGCTCAGGTTCAGTAGATGGCAGCAACTTGTGTTTTTACAGTTAATTCTAATTTAACAGGATAATTCCTTTTTCTCTTTTTACACGATAAAACAATTCTTTAATTCTTCCTAAATTTTATGTAATAATTTTTGATCGTTGTAAATAATACGATTCAACTTAAGACAATCAAATTTGCCCATTAAGAGTTAAATAAAAATAATTCAATTACCCCACCACAATAATGATAAGTGTACATTACTCTTGTGTTGTTTGTATTGGATAAAAGGCTATTAGGGGTTTTGATTCCCGCAGAGAGCGGTAAACAGCAGTCAATCCATAGACAACTTAAAAGCTGAAAGCTCAAAGAGCCTCATATGTTTACCGATTGTTTAAGTCACTCGCGCTCTTTGACTTTACTAGATTTAAATGCGACTATTATTAGTTGCCAAAATATACACCGGTTTCATTACTCTAATCAATTTGTTTATTTCAACACATTTTTCGCTTTTCCGGTCCCCTCCCACTAAATCACGTTTTTTCTTTAAAATCAACAATTTTAATGTACGAAATAAAAATTTCGCTCTTGAATTTTGATAATTCAGTTTTTTCAGCACATTTGCTTCTGCTCTTCCCACTGTTTACTACAAGTTGTGAAGGGCGGGTACCTCAAGTACACCATCCACTTGGATCGCTTCATCTTTTCTATCCGTTAAAAGAACACTTCTTCACGTCATAAATTTTTAAAAAGGCGGACAACTTCAGTGACAAAAACGTCAACTTTAATTAGACTTTGTATTTATTATTTCGGCAAGATAATTTATGGAAAATTGTAGTAATAAAAAGTTGCATTTTCTCAATTCAATTTTTGTAAGTGGAATGGCCCAAGCTGATCCTGTAATTACAAATAGGTCCACTTGAATATGTGAATCACCGAGGAACGACCAGTTAACATGACAATACGTATTCTAAAGAGAGGTATTGTTAGCAAAATTGTGATTACATACTGGTGCCCGTCCAAGTGTGATAGGTTGCTTATTCTGCAATTCTTCGCCAGGGAGAACGAAAAAATTCACATCTGCTCGAATGATAATATAAAAAAAATTCGGGATTTATACGTAATTATCCATTTTATTGGCCAATCAAAAACTGAAAATTCACTAAGAAAAATAATCAAATAAAACGTTTATATATTATTTTTAACTGCTCTTTCAATGACTATATTGATGTAAACAGCGAGTGACGTTCTTCCGGAGATGTTTAGGCAATCAGCCGGAAAAAGTCTCGTCCCTCTTAAGAAAATACAGACACCCCAAACGAGAGGTTTTTTAATCAAACTGGCGCACGTGTATTGATGAAAAATTAATATTTCTCTCGATTCGGCTCACTCTGATTGTTTATAAAACCGGAAATTTGATTGTCCTGTTTGAAGTAAAAAAAAGATTTTATTGTAATTTGGAAGGATATAATTAAAGTTGAAAGCTTATGGCACGTGTGTACCCCTCCCGGATGTATATAGCGACTTGTGACAACTAATTTCCTTGACATGTAAATAAATAAAATTATGGAATTAATAGCGAAAGGGTAATTCGGTCAAAAAGCACATTTTTTAATACATTTCGTGCTCGACAGTCTTTTAAATCATTTTCGATAAAAAAAGACGGGTCGCGATGTGTTCCTCCTGCTAGAAGAGGACGGGCATACATAGTTTCCAGCCACACTCAGATAGAACATGAGTGGTGTCAGGAACAATTTAGTTGATGAACGTCAGTCCTATCATAGAATTTGTTCAAGACAGTCATAAATATTTAATCTGATTTTTTGGCGCTGTTGATTCAAAGATTCGAAAGCCGAATAAGGAAGTTTTTCATTTTCTGGAAAATTTTGCTTGAAAATTATGGAAGTGGAAGTGACTTCGTCGAAAATTGACAAGAGCCCAAATTCGTCGAATGTAACGCCTTTTTCAATAAACGACATTTTGAATAACAAAAAATTCGATAGAAGTGCCAGTGAAAACAGTGAATTTCAAGAACGTGCTCTGGATATGACGAAAAGCTCGCGCAGTTTAGAAGGTAAATTCGGTTTTTATTTATTAATTCTGAGTGAATATTAAATCACTCAAGTATATTTGGCGCCTCCACCATTTTTATTATACCATAATTACAATTTTCTTTAATCACTCTACATCTTAATAATTTATTAGGAAGCTGCTTTAATTTTTTTTTCTGAAGTATTATGTGTTAAGTTGCCATTAAAAAATTAGAATTACAGTTAAATTGTCATATAACGTAGTGGTAAATCACATTTTTCTTTGCTGCAATAAATTATTTTGTAGTCGCTACATTCAAGTAATTATAATTTAAAAGTCTTCAGCAGTAATTATATAATTTCTTCGCCAGTATTAAAACAATTTAATATGGTATTCTGATCGTTAAAACACAGTAAACATAAATCAGTTTATGATTTAATACGTAAACAACGAAAATATAGTTTCTTATGAAAACTCTAAACATGAATTTTTAGTAAAACATTAAAATGAAGTAAATATGTCCAGTAAGAAGTTTTTACTTAAACAATTTTGTTCATTTCGAAGAATAAATATTGATTATTAAAAATTATCTGTATTTGATTGCTGATATGATTGATTTTTTAATGACTACTTATACAACAATAAATATGTTTAAATATCCCTCAACTTGTTGCAACTACAGATTTTTTGTTGCATTTCTAAAAGCCATTAATGCAGAATTTAAAATTACAAAAGTGTTAGAAAGATTAAAACAATTTCGAAATAAGAAAACTATCTCTATACCCAATTGTTCATAACTAAATTTTAAGGCTTTCATAAAAACAACTCTGCAAGATTACAATCTAAATTGAGTGCTTGTAATAAATCATAAGTTTGATTCAGTGTTAAGTTATTATGTGAATGGTACTTAGCTTGTAATGACACTTTAGTTGCAATTAACAACATGCTTACTCAATTGCGCTAATTATTTTTTGCGTCGGTAAGTTCAATTCGATGAGAAGTACTAACTTCGTGAGTAACGCTCATAAAGGCAATATTCATAAGAAAATATAAAACTGGTAATTTATGAGAAATTTCATTTATTTTTTTATACCGGCTGTCCCAGGAGTCTCTGTTTTTCAGCTAAACATTACTTACATGCCATCAATAACTATGTAATTTTGCAGAACAAATTTGTAGTAATTACTTTGTCTGCTAGAAATATTCTTGTTGTTATGGTTGTTTGATAAATTTCCGAAAGTTTATAACAAATATTGTGACAATAAGAAATTCTTTAAATTTATAATTCAATCACAAATTTGATTCTTTTAGTTTACAAATAAGTACCTGATCAAATGATAATTTGTTGCATAGATAGATTCTTGGGACACGCCATATATTTCCAAATGGCTTGTAATTTTTTAAAGAATTGTTTATGTTCTTCAATAATTAAAGAGTGTTACTACTTAATTTTGATTAACTTGATTTTGGAACTTATAATTATAACGTACCTACAGCAAGTCCAAATTATTTTAACAACACATTAAAGTATTTTGTATGAAAATAAAAATGATTTTAAATTTTGAAACGTTGATGCAGATCTATTTGATGCAAACCACAAATAAATTTATTATTTTATTACCATCAGTAGCAAAACGGAAAATTCTTATTAAAAAAGTTATGCAAACTTTTACATTGCACATTATGTAAAATGAGATTTTATTAAAAAAAAATCTGAACTTTTTTATAGTTATATAACTTCAATCTCAAATATCAAACCATGTAACTGTTACTAATACCCTTTTTATTCGAACCTCTTCAATTTAAAGGCTATAGTCCATTTTTAAACTAGGAAGAGCGTTAGAAGTTTATGAAATTATTGTTTTATTAAATTTATGTTGGCAGTAATGAGTGCTTAACAACATAACGTTTAAAATTTTGACAGAATGACTTAAATGTTACAGAATATTTAATATTATTTCCTTCCACAGAAGAATATCGCGCTACATTTTCAAATTTTGAAGTGACATTGCTATTATAATCTTAAACTCTCAGATGTAAAATGTCAATATCATTCGCACCAACATAAACTAAAAAAAGAAATATTTCATAGCCTTCTAACGCTCCTCCTGGTTTAAAAACTGAATACACAAGTATTGAAGACCAGTTACCATGGATTCATAATTAGTTTTTGTAAATAACATAGTATTATCAATAGATACAAGCGAGTGTGTATTATCACTCATAAATAACAAAGAAATTAATGTTTAATTTTCATTGATCAAAAAAAAAAAAAAAAATTGCTTGTATTATCTAAAAGTTAATAGTTAATGCCTCTAAACTTTAATCTGATAAAAATTGATTTTAATAATTATGACAAGAGTAAGGTTAAACTTTTCAATGATGTATTTTAATAAAAGCTATTCAAATAGTAATAACACAGACAGTTTTAATTCCATTTTATCAAAGATCGATATTACTAAACTGAATTGCGTAGGTAGTAAGAAATTAAAAGAAAAAGTAATAGGGTCGAGCAAAAAATATAGTCGTTAATTTAAGCTTCCATTAAGGGCTAAAATTATTCACAAAAAATTCATTTCCTTGCAATTTTCGTTAATGCGACTTCACAGAAAATGAATTTGTCATAAAGTTGAAAACACTTTGACATGACAATATAACAAATTTTTACAATTTTAATTCGAAAAAAATGGCGCCAGACACGTCCTGGTACCTATACTCAAAACCTTTTAACTTAAAAGCTTTTCGTACTTTGCTTACTTGTCTATTACTTAATTTCAGTAATTGGATATAGTATAATCGCGTTGCCATCATTTAAAATACATTAATGCCACGGTCGTGGTCTGAAAAAATAGCAATTTTTCAACCCTCAAAAAACTGTTCTTCTTGCGTAATTTCAGAGACGTCGCCAGGATTCTCCGGACTTTCCCCAGAATACCCTTCAACAAACCAATCAGAAGAAGTACCTCGTGATTCCAACCAATCGGCACGTAAAAAGCGTTCCAGAGCGGCGTTCACCCACGCGCAAGTCTTCGAACTCGAACGTCGCTTTGCTCAACAAAGATATTTAAGTGGTCCAGAACGAGCCGATTTAGCACACGCTTTGAAATTAACCGAAACGCAGGTGAAAATTTGGTATCAAAACAGGCGATACAAAACCAAACGGAAACAGCTCCAAATGCAGGAGCAGAATTTAATGAATCAAAATGCGAGAAAGGTCGCCGTCAAAGTGCTTGTTAAAGACGACATGCCGCTATTTTTGCAGCAGAAAAGCGGAATCTATCAGAAGCAGCACTTTTACAACGATTCCAAATCGGATTTGTTCCTTTACGATCAATTCAATAAATCGCAGAAGTATTCGCCGAAGAGCCTTCAAGAATCGATGCTAAATTTATGCCAGCAATACAATAATTCTATGCAGTTATTTCCTTATTTTACTTATTACAGTCCTGCCGCTCTCGTCGGGTCGTTGCATAATCAAGAGGAAGACGTTAATATTGATGGGAGAGACCAAAACTAGATAATATTCCTAGTTTTTAGAAGAAAATTGTAAAACTGAATTTAGTTTAACTGTTATATAGTTTCCAAATGACTGTAAATCGTACATTTTTGTACATTTTCACACCAAAGATTATTAATAAAATAGAGTTGTCTCTTTTAAAGTACGCGCGTGTGTATCTGTATTATATTGTAAATAGAGCACTGTAATATTGTTTTTATGTTATGTATTTTAGCACAGAATATTCAAAATAAAATCTAATGAGAATATGACTTTAAGCAATCGATTTTGAAATTAATTTCGCTTGACATAATTTGTAAATGCGATATTACAAGCACTGCCACGTAATGAAAACAATAGAGGAGGGGGGAATTGCAACGTAACAATACTAAAAAAAAACATCCAGCTTGATAATGTTTTTACTTGAATGCACTTTACTATAAAATTATTAGTTACATAAATTACATAAATAATTACATAATTGCATCATTTTAAAACGAAATTCATGACATTTCATGACATATCTATTCCTCCAAATTTTGTTATTGGGCTGACAGAAAAGTTTTGTCATTCAACTTTTATTTGCTCAATTTCCAGTTAATTATTTTTATTGTGTGGGCAATTGATAAATATGACAATATGAAAATGCAATATTTCTGCTTCCTAATGTATCAGTTTTAATTACGTTATGTTACTAAAGAGATTGATTACCAGCTAGAAACAAAATTAAGTATGAATTTCGTCAACGCAAAAGAAGTGAACCCCTTCTACGTCTTAGAAACTGCTAACTGATGAGTTCAACTGTAATCAATTTACAACTTCACTGCAGAGTTATAAGTTTTATCCAACACCTATATGGGACCGCCTCTATGCCAGTGCCGATTTCACCAATTGCAAGGGCAATCTTACACACTTGTGGGTTTTTGTTTGCCACAGCACAAATTAGTGAATTCTCGTTTACAGGAACTTTCACAAATATTATTTTTATTGTTCATATATTTCCAACCATTAAAACTATACAAAATATATTGGAAAATTTGTATTAATAAGTAAACTACAAAATTGAAAAACATAAAATAATAAACTGTAAATCTATCGCAGAAAATTGTTTTGAAATATTTTTAATGTGGGCAATTTTATCTTCAGGCAGATCAGGCGGCAAAAATTGAACTGTATGAATCGTGTGTTTCAAAAAAAGCTTTAGGAGCATTTTGTCTGGCGGAACAGCTTAAAATCGGCACTTCATGTTGATCTGCTGCACAGAAGGATAGCTTATACTTCACAAAATTTGAGTTATTTTTTAAGATGATGTTACCAATTAACAAAGGATCCTATTTTGTGTTAGAATTTTCAAGTTCCAAGAATTGTTTTTTCCAATTTGAACCATTTTGTAGGGTTTCCTTGTTCTGGCATTTTTAATGGCTCTATAAATCGCAAGTGGACTATACAATTCCAATTTATTTAAATTTCTGTCTATGACATTGTGCATGGCATCAACTTCCTAAACATAACTAGGCGACGATATAGTGAACTCATTTTTACTGTTTCTTGAATTCGTTACAACCAGCGTAGACTATAATTTGTATCTAAACCAAAATTATTGTTAGGTTTTCTATTTACATGTTCAGGTGTATAGTCAGTTGATCACTAACTTACACAACAATCATCCTTTCATAACGATATAATTTAGTAGGTTTCCAAAAAACGCTATTCTGAGGTTTGATTGTAGCAGTATTTTAAGTAAGTATTATTTTTTTCATATCGCCGGGCCGGGATCTGGAAATACAGCCGAACTTCCCTCTAACGAATTAATTAATTAATTACAGTAGAAAATTTGTTATGCCGAAATTCTTGTTGACATAAAACAAAATTAAACATTTTTGCTAGCAAATTTTTTTCAAGCTACTTTACTAACAAAACCAGTTCAACACAATCTTTTTTTCTAACATAAGCTAGGGTCTAGATGACTCGCTTCGCACAGCAATACAAGTTTTGTCGCTCAACACCGTGAAGGATTTTTACATCTATAAGTTTTACAAATTATATCCTTATAAAGCACGTAGGTATGTACCGTTGCATCGCGTCGGTACTCTGAATAGTAGTCTTGTCACCCGCGTTAAAAACTTCCAATCCCTCGTATTTACTAAAATAATGCTGGTTGGTGAAATTTCAACGGTATGTTCGCTACAATATATTAAAAATAACAATAAATTAATAAAAAAATAATCTGTTGATAAAAAATCTTACACAAATTAAAAAATATATATAAAATACGTAAAAAGCGTGTTCCGGATGAAGATTCTGCAAAACAATCAATAAAGTTATAGGAAAGTTTGACTGTATTATTTTAATGTAAGTACTTGCTAAAATGAAGGATATATTCTTCACTATCGAAAGACTTCACATGTTGACAACTTCCGTCTGAAAATTATCAGATACCTATTTTTAATAATTGCTAACATCAATTAATCTTATATTTTTGTTACTAAAAGACGGTTAAAGAAAATAATTAATGCACCAATTACCGACAAAAGCAAATGTTTCTGAAAACATGTGTAACATCGAAGGTTATTTCAAATAAATATTAGCAATACTGATGGTTAGTTACATCCTTTGAAATTGTCTTCAATTAAATATGTTGCCATTGTGTTGACTGTGAAAATGATAGTCTTCATACTCTACTTTAGCTGTATTTAAAAATATTATAAATAAACTATTGAAAGTATAAATTACTAATTCATTACGTACTTAATTGAAGAAGCGTTATTTTCAGAATAAAAAATTGTTTCACTAAAAATACAATTGTATGATCGGTCGGACGTTTCAAATTTACGAGAAAATTTTTCATTTAATGTAACGAGTGTGTTTATTTTCATATGATTGCTACAGAGAATCGCATCGAAAGTGGCCATTAAAATATCATGTTTGAAAGTAATTTCGTAGGAAAACAATTGTAAATTTGTTAATCACGTATACATTTGATGCTGAACCAAGTTGTTTACATTTATTATTGCGGTTGTTAAACGCACCAGCCTCAAAAAATTATTGAACACATTTTGCTTTAAATAAGAAGAGCTGCCATTTTCGCATTATCTGCTACCTGTAATTAATTTTCACAAAAATTTATACAAGCCCAGATACTATGCAGTTCATAAAAATTAAATCGTATCTATTTAGCTTTAAATTTTATCGAAGATCTTATTAAGTGTAGTAATTTAAATATATATGTACCTAAATGAAGAATTTGAAAAATAAATTAATGTTCTCAAACCTGAACAATTAAACAATGTCTAAAGATTGCTAGAAAAAAATTAAATTAATGTTTTATAAAGTAATGGTTGTATGTACAGCTTGATTATCAATAAATTGGACTCGACAAGTATGGTGGGTTGCATTGGTTTTCCAAGATTTACATTGCAAGGTAGTCTAAAGCAGGTAACTCTAAACGGAATTCCTTTACGAGAAACGTCGAAATGTGTTCTTTTGTAAGAAATGCATTTATACCTTGAAGGTTTTAGGTAGTTTAAAAATTCGTTCGTCGCTCAATGCATATTGACATATTTTTAAATTTATATCTATTAACCACAATGTTATCGTTTGAGGGAGTTCTTCTAAGACAGTTATTTTAGTCGATATCTAAGGTTTTAATACATTTTAATAAAAGCGTGTTTTGAAGAAAAAAATGTTTTACTATAAATTATTTTATTGGCTTTTTTAGTCTTGGGCAATTTTAATCTTTATTATCTACATTAAATTCATTTAATACAATAGTATATAAAAGTTTCGCTAATGTCTTTGTTTTATGGTGTCTTCCGACTTAAACCGGCGAATTTTAATAATCTTCCCTGACCGAAGGACCGAACAATGGTCCCACACCGTTAGGGGGTTCTCGACCTACAAATCACTATTATATTAACATAATAGAGATTAAAAGTGATCACTATTTGTAAAAAATTGCGGTTGAAAATATGAAAATATCGTATTGTCATATAAACTACTTATGTGTACAAAATTTTTAATTCATCGGACTACTCCAAGTGCGGCAAAATTAATTTTTAAACTATTCAAGTGAAATTGAAATAAATGCTTGTAAAAATAGAAACTGTTTGTTTGTATTCCGAATTCGAAATCGGCGTCAGTACGACCAAAAAACATTGAGAGTTTTAATAATGAATTTGCTAAATAATTATGAATTAAAAATAGTTGGATGATTCTTGTATTGTGAAATCCAGTTATAGATTTGTGATCTCTAAAAAACAAGTAAAGTTTTAATTAATTATTTATTTACATTTTTTAAGTCCATTAGTGAGTGATGTTAACATAAGCAATTTTTTTTGTGTATATTCAATGGAGGAAAACAGCAATTTTACTGTTTACAAAACAGTAAATAAAATGCAGTTTTTCTCGTTTTATGTTTAAACACAAAAATTATATGATTAAAAATAAAATAAAATTCATGTATTTTCAAAATGCTATTATTAAACTTCTAAATTCAAAATTGTTTTAAAAAGTAAAATTTACCAGTTTATTTCAAAAATTTCAAGTAAAAGAATTTGTTCAATATTATTAATATCGCCCATTATTGTATATGTCCTAAAAAGTAACCGAAAGTAACATAATTTATGTTCTTAAATGTTTTAAAATTTAACTTAACAAAAATAATAAAATTATTTACTTACAGAAAGATTAACTTGAGCCATTATTTCTTGAATTGATATACCTTGTTCCCATAATGTTACAATATTTGGTTAAATAGTCGTAAAGAAAGTGGGGAGAACAAAATAGAATTTAAGTTTATGACATTCCAATTTTTGCGTACAGAGAACAACACATCCAAAAAAATAATTTACAGATGTAATAGCGGCATCAATAAAATTTACGATACGTTTCTGTTCATAGTAAGACCGCGCCTGGTGCAATTTGCCACTTGGCTTATTAGGAAATGTAAAATCAAACAATGACATTGAACAAACCAAACCATAAAAATTGCAATAAACCAAGTGTCCAGATCTTTTAAAGCTTTTAAAAACAACGCTTAAATATGTCCAAGTATAGATCATGCAATCGATATTTAACGTGTTTTTTATGGCTTGTGAGAATGTCAATTTTGGCCGAGACCATTAGGTCGAGGCAGAAAAGACAGTTACGTTTTTGATATTTGTCCACCCAGCTTATGTTTTGTAATAGATTGTATATTATTTTATTATTTTGTATTATAAATTAAACGCATACTCATTTTTAAATTTATATGTATTTAACCACAATATTATCGTTAAATAAAAAAGATTATTTTAATCAAATTTTTATTTCGACAGAAAACTATTTTATAAATGAAATCAAGATATTTTCGCCCCAAGCTTTTATTTGTAATCATATGATGGAGTTTTGAGGTAATCGCATTTAAGAAAATTAATAGTTGTTTAAGGAATTTACGGATAATAATTGGCAAACTTAATTATTAATTTATGATTGACTTAACAACACTTACGCTTTTGAAAATTTACACAAAAAATTTAGTTGTTACATTATTGAACTTTGCGCAAAATTTCGTTTTGAGGTCATCTACAAACAGTTTCTATTTTTACAAGCATTTATTTCAATTTCACTTGAATAGTTTAAAAATTAATTTTGCCGCACTTGGAGTAGTCCGATGAATTAAAAATTTTGTACACATAAGTAATTTATATGACAATACGATATTTTCATATTGTCAACCGCAATTTTTTACAAATAGTGATCACTTTTAATCTCTATTATGTTAATACAATAGTGATTTGTAGGTCGAGCACCCCCTAACGGTGTGGGACCATTGTTCGGTCCTTCGGTCAGGGAAGATTATTAAAATTCGCCGGTTTAAGTCGGAAGACACCATAAAACAAAGACATTAGCGAAACTTTTATATACTATTGTATTAAATGAATTTAATGTAGATAATAAAGATTAAAATTGCCCAAGACTAAAAAAGCCAATAAAATAATTTATAGTAAAACATTTTTTTCTTCAAAACACGCTTTTATTAAAATGTATTAAAACCTTAGATATCGACTAAAATAACTGTCTTAGAAGAACTCCCTCAAACGATAACATTGTGGTTAATAGATATAAATTTAAAAATATGTCAATATGCATTGAGCGACGAACGAATTTTTAAACTACCTGAAACCTTCAAGGTATAAATGCATTTCTTACAAAAGAACACATTTCGACGTTTCTCGTAAAGGAATTCCGTTTAGAGTTACCTGCTTTAGACTACCTTGCAATGTAAATCTTGGGAAACCAATGCAACCCACCATACTTGTCGAGTCCAATTTATTGATGAGCAAGCTGTACCAGAACTTTTATATGGAGCATAAAACTAGACTTTCAACAAAATAGAAAGATTACGTGTTGCTAGATTACAGAAGAAGGAAAGTGATATGACCAGAATTGGATATAGTATACATTTCAACTGCCTCATTTAGTCAGTCCTCCATATAGTGGAGGTCCCACTGTAGTAGGAAAAATGGAAGCAAACAAAAATAATTAGATAGAACATAACCGGATGGAATTCTTTATAATACAAGCCACAAGGGAAAGAAAAGCTGGATCAGTAAGGCAACGCTGAATGACTGCGAGACCAGAACAAACCATCTTGATGATCTGTAAATAAACTGAAGAAGTAACACTTTCAAGAAATAAAAGATTTCTAGCAATTTTTATTTAATTGTAGGTACTTGAAGTCAATAACTAACATTTTAAAATAAAATTCGAAAGTACATAAAAACTATAAGTAAATGGTTAAAATAATTTGGTTCTGGTTTGACGAGTTGACCTCCTAACATTTGTTTCAACTGAAAAAACAAATATTAATATTCAAAACAAATTTTCAAACGTATAAATACCTTTTGCACTACTAAATGTAATTAAATCGTTCTCCTTTTCGCTTTCGTCATCAAATGCCACAGACTTCAACGGCGAACATTCAGAGCTGCCTTTTGCACTACTAATTGTAATCAAATCATTCTCCTTTTCACTTTTCTCATCAAATACCACAGACTTCGACAGAGAAGATTCAGAGTTGTGATTCTTTAAAATACTTCTATAAGGTGCCTGAACTTTCTAAAAAATAAAGTGTTTTTAAGTTTAAGGAATACATGAAAACGTTAAATTATACCAACCTGAGGTGTGACAGTTTTCAAATTTTGTGTTGCCACCATGATAATCAATCCTGAACTACGTCTTGGAGCTGTGGTTGAAGTGTTTTGTACATTCATAGTTTGCTTTGCCTTTAAAATTGCGTTTCGAACACATGAAGAACCAGCTTTTGCCTTCGCTGGTTGTCGTTTTGGTCTCTTCGTTGCCTGTGGTTTTGGCAATATTTCTATCCAATTGTTATTTCTTAGTGTAGTTAAATTATCGAAACGTTTTTGCAAATTGTCGACCTAAAATTCAAAATCAGCACTATCTATTGCAAAAGATATTTACACAATGTACCTGAATGAACAACATGTCCCAAAATCCGTGCAGATCTTCACAGGTGATTTTTTCTGTTTGCAATTCACATTGATTGATTAAGATTCGGAATTGCTTAAATTTGTTATTGATTAACAGCTGTGATTGACCGACTGCCACATCAATCATATTGCAAGGTTCATCGACTGTAGTCTCCTCTCGATGAAGTCTCCATTGATCACATAGCTTTTGTATATCGGCAATTGTATTATCCAGAACTTTGGTAAAGTATCGAGCAGCAGCTTTTGGTGTAGTTGAAGACATAACATTTTTCAGTTTTTCTACTGATTTGGGTGAAGGTGTGTCGACACCTGGAAATAAATTTGATTTACACTTTTGTTTGTTTAGAATTACAAAGTTGCATGTGCACTTGAAAAACATGGCAGACTGAATAAGGAGGTAAAAAGAAAAATACGAAGAGCAATCAGCATGGTTTTCTAGGGAGTGTGCAGAAACAAGGAAACCTGATCTACTTCACGTACTATCTGGATACCTAAAGAATGACAACAACCACAGCATTACAGATCAGAATGACAAACTGGTAGTGAAAAACAGTTAGAAAGTTATAAGGCATACTATCAAGAAATTGTTTCGAGTCTGAAATTGAAAATTTTGTGCTTAGAGCAATGTGATTCTAAACAAAACATGGATGAAAACGACTGGAAGAGTTCAAAATATGGGACATATAATTCTAAACGAATATTCTTACCAGTTGTTGACTTTCTTCTGTAAAGATATTCGTTTGTTTGATTATCCTTTCCCCGGCTTAGGGTAATAAATTGACTCATATAAACGGGTGCTGGTGTAGAACAGGAGTTTTCAGCCGTGACCACTTCTTGGTCTGAATCGCTATCTTGTGAAATTTTTTCTTGGGATCTTCTCTGCCCAGGTTTTAACCTTGTTGATGATGAAGTGGAAGGCTCATCGCAAGAGTTTTGTACATACATTTCTTGAGGACTTAATGGCTGTTTCTTTACTGATCTTGTTACTATTGGCCTGCTGGGTAAATTATACAGCTTTTCAGATGCAGCCAATTCTTTGTTTAAATTAATTTCACATAAAGCTTTCGGTTTTAAATGTTCTAGAGGTTTTTGCGTCGTTTTTCCCCTTGATGTTGTGATTACTGATGGTTCTGATGCAGCTACATTGTTTGCAGGTAACTTTATTTTAAGTCGTGATCTTGTTACCGGCCTGTTTATAAACTGTTGTGGCTTAATGTTCTTCGGTGGATTGAACTTATGATTTGTTGGTGCAAAAGTTGCCATTTTGGAATCCTTCACCATTTTGCTTTCGGGCATAGGAATAAAATCGGGTACACGACAGACTTTAAAAGCGGGTTGCTGCTTTCTCCGTTGCTCAGCTCTTTCTTCGTTTCTTTTTTGTTGCCATAATTTTAATTTATTGACCTTTTCTTCGTTTGCAGTATCTTTCTTTGTAAAATTGCAGTTTTCGACACATGGAGAGTCGGGCATTTGTCTTCTCTCATCCAAGAGCGAATTTCTTTGCTGTCGTCGGTGAACTTTCAATTGCTTCAGTCGTAAATGTACAGCACGTGGTTGCAATATTTTGCCAAATTCATTTCCTGGAATTTTATGCTTTCTCGTCAAAAGATCAGAGAGGTCGGTCATTGTAGAAGAACTGCTAAAATTATCATTAAAATTATATTAATTAATTATTAATATATTAATTACATTATTACCTTGTGCAAACACACCTTAAAACTTGACTCTACTAAAAACAACAAAATCCGTTAACAGATATTTTTAAATTTATTACTGGAGAACCAGTTTGTTATCATATAAAAGAAATGTAGAGATTAATTTAAATTTTGTCAATTCTATTTTATGTATTCTTGATTTAACTAATTCTACCAATATAATAAATTACAAACAATTTATGTAATCACAAATTTAATAAAGAAAATAATTTTATTAATCTTTTTTTCTAAATGTAGTTTATTACAAGAATTTGTTTTTCTTTTCTAAGTTTCCTGATATCTAGCAAGCATCTCCATAGTACAGATAAACCTCATAGGTAATTAATTTTAAGAAGATCCGTATAAAATAAATGATGCTCAAAGAACGATTATTACATTCCTACAAATAAGTAGTACGTAATAATGTGCGAATGGTTTTTCATTAATTATTAACTGTAATAGATATGTAGATGTATGAATTTATGTATCAGGTGTGGCTTGTGTTGATTTAATAAATATCTGAAAAACTACATTGTCATATTTATCCGAATTTTTACAAAATTAAGTACATAGTATTAAATTAGAAAGTTCTATATTCGGAATTAGTCACCGAGACACTTCGTTGTCTGGACGTTCGATTGCAATTTTTTCGGAATTTCTATTTCCACCAATTAATTGGTTTGAAAACTATCGTTGGAAAAAATATTTGGAATACAATAATAACAAAGATATCTTATATTTAGATACCGTCGAAAGGTGTTGGCGCTATACCGTCAGAAGATTGATTTTAGATCATTTATTCGAACCATAATAATTATTGTCCTCCTGATCTAAAAACGGACAAAAAATACAGGAACTCATTTCCAAAAACGTTTTAACGGCCAAAAATAGTACTTTCCCTGTATACTTTCTTGAAATCAAGAGCAAGTTTTTCCATCACCACGTATGCTTATTAATGATGTTATAAAATTGACAGATGTTATTAAATCAAAACATTTACTCAGACAGGATGACCACACAACAACCGCTTCCGTCCAAAATGAAAATGTACTTTTGTTCAGTTCGTTACGATACATTTTTTCTGATATGAAATCTTTAAAAACAAAATGCGAGTTACTATCCCAAGCAATGTCGTGTTAGTGTATGTACAACAAGTAAGTATGTCACTGACGTTTGAGTAAGTGTTACATAAATATATCCTCCACTTTTTGAAGTTACGGTCATATATTGACTGGTCAAGATAATAACTGTTTAATTTTTACCCACATGATTTGCTCATTCATCATATTTAGTCTCTGATTTATGAATGTATGAAATTATCTGCTGTTAAAACAGTTATTAAATCAGTTTTTATATTTTTCAAGTTAATGAATGTGGTTGGAACGTTAAAATGATAGATGTATGGAATTAAGTAATAATGGCCGTATTGCAAAAATTCCGGACGAACATTTATGTCATTTTTGCATCTCTTTATTCTTTGACGGCTATTCTCAATATTGATTTTAAGTATTTATCTTAATAATAAATTAATAAACAATTACAAAAGCTATCCATTCTCTGTATTCAGTTGCTAGTGACCTACAATGTGATGTTAAATCCGTTTTCAGTTTTGAGCTTTTCTTTTCATAAATTTTTTATTTATAATTTTTTTAGTCTAAAAATAGTAAAATCTTAGCAGCCTTTTATTGAAATTCGCTGTTATTTCGATTAGAAATCCTGTGATGCCAGTAAGAAATGTTATTTACAACTTTCAAGTCATATACAATAAATCCGGCAAGTGTTGTAAAATTAATAAGCCTTTTGAAGAAACAAGATGTCTCGGAGATGCCAGGTAGTAACGGCACGCTGTTTAAATCCGACCGTTTATAGGGACCGGTTATACAATGAATAAAATCTGAAATAGCGTTTTACAATCACGAATAGAACAGACCCAGGTATAAATATTCCACTCATTTTACTATTCATCTTTTAAAAAAATCCAAGTAAAGATTTTCCTTCGGGATTTTCTTTGTATCGCTATAAGAAACACTGTGTAAAAAGTCCGTTGAAAAATCGTGTCCGCCAAAGAAATGGTTGAAGGTCGAAGGTCGCGGAAATCAATTTTTCTCAGATATCTCGTTAAGTATTGTTTTTACGTGAATTTTGATTATTACAAAATCTGTTTATTATCAAAATCTATATAAAAAAGGTTCTACACAAAATTTATGTAGAACCAATGGTTTTCCGGATATGAGACTGAGAAAACTTGACACTGCGATGCATTCGTTTCCTCACCACCTTTGAGGTGAAATGTCACAGTTACAAAAAAATGGCACGTTTCGGTGATTGTTCGTTAAACAATATTGATGAAAAGATACAAAATCATAAACCGTGTAACACTGTAAAATCTCACAAATATATTTGGACCCAATTTACCGAGTTTTCCGACCCTCGGAATTACATTTTGTCCGAAAAAGTATTAAATTGTTCATTCGTGATATAATCTGACGAATACAATTCGTGGAATCGTGATTATTGATATGAGTGGTATATGATTATACCACTCATAGTGATATTTTTCCTCATCCTAACGACCTCTTAATAAATGATAATCAACACTGGAGAATGATTAACAAGTGATTATTTCCTTCATGCACATAAAAAGTCGCAGTCACCATGGTTTTCCTCCGTTTTATAGCGATTAAATTTTTATGCTTCAAATCTGTAAAATTTACCCGATTATTTTATTCATGGCTAATATAGCCAATCACAGTTCGTTATTTGAGGAAGGAACACGGTTTTACAGCGATAATATTCTGATAAAACTTCGAGTTCCTTTATATTGACGTTGCCTAGTTTCCACCAACAAAAAATTTTCAAACAATTTTATTTGTGTCAAATTTTATACATTCATAAAATAATCTAATTAAATACCATTCAAGCTTTGAATTTCTTCGATTAATTAACTCAAACTTCCTGCGTAGCAACTTTTAGATCGTGTAAATTTGATGATAAAAACGCTCTAGCTTCGCTGTCGCGTTTTTAATACTCATCAAATTTACACTCTTTTAAGTTGCTACGCAACAAGTTATCGTAAATTGATCGTTAAATTCAAAGCTTTTATGGTATTACTAGCGATTAAATTTTGACGTTCCAAATGTGTCAAAATTTACCCGATTAAATTTTGACGTTTAATCGCTTCTGATTTTTTTTTGCAATCACTATCGAAGATTCTTCGACAAGCAAATAAATAATTCGTTCCAAAATCGATTTATTCAGATTAATAATCAGGAAATAATCATGCCGAATACCCCGCGTGCATGAAAACAGCCTGATTAAATTTTTACGTTTTTGTAGCAACGTTTTCCCGTAATGAAATATTTCTCGTAAATTTTCCACCCAAAATCCCTTGTGCTTCACACTCGAGATTTTGTTACGTGACAAATTTACTCGACATATTTTTAGGCAAAACATTTTGACAGAAACGTCAAAATTTATTCGATTATTTTGATGCACTTGTGATATTACTGTTGATAATCTCGCGTGCTGCTCCGCAAATCTAGTGTACCGTGCTGTCACCTGAAATGTCACAGTTAGAGAAAATGGCGCGTTTCGGTAATCCCCCCTTAAAAAGTATTTAAGAAAAAATACAAAACCATAAACCATCTAACACTGTAAAGTCTTACAAGTATATTTGGGTCCAATTTACCGAGTTCTGCAACTCTCGGAATTATATTTTGTCAGAAAAAGTATTAAAATATTCATTTGTGATATAATCTGTAAAATACACCATCAAACTTTCTTAGCCTCATATCTCGAAAATTATTGGTTCCACGTCAATTTTGTATAGCTCCTTTTTTGTGCAGATTTTGATAGTAAACCAATTTTATAATAACCAAAATTCAAATAAAACCAATACTTCACGATATTTGAGAAAAACTGATTTTCGCGACTTTTGACCTTCAATAATTTCTTTGGACTTCAATGGCCTTTTTATAGTTTTGCTTCTTATATCGATACAAAGAAAATCCCCAAAAAAAATATTCACTTGAATTTTTTAGAAGATTGGGTATGTGAATAAAATAACTGAACTAAAACCAAGTAATTTTTATATTATGTGGTCGAACAGATAACTTTTTCTTTGTTATAAATTAGGATAGGATTGTTATTAGGATTATCAGGTCGAAAATTCGTTTATTAGCAAAGCAAGTCTAAAAAGCAATAGTAGCAGAACAAAACTAGTTAAATGACGTCATCTGTAATTTTTTTATCCCTAAACAAAGCTCGTTAACAACCGATTAAATAACTACAAAAGTCCAAATGAGTATCAAAATGTCGCACCAATTCTAGTGTAAAATCAAAATCGTTAACCATTTGCATTTGAAACCGCACACTTAGTATCTTTTCATTTCCAATCAATTCTATTATTCCGGCGCGCAGCGGCCCCGACAAATTTTCACAGCTCGCCAATTAAAAAAATCAAGCAGAATTGAACACAACCTCTGCCACCTAACTCGGGCTCTTTAAGGAAATGCCATTTAATCGCATCGATGGAGCGTGTAAAACTACTAATGAAAATTAGCCGTCATGGAATATACAGAGTGCACCTGAAAAAAATGACTTCCTACATGTTTACGATTTTTTTTAATGTGTCAAGTGTTGTGCACTTGCAGCACATGGTAGCACTCACATTTAGAATATAAACAATATGAAATTTCTAATGTATACAGTAATAGTTTGACTTTTATAAACGAAGAGATAAAGTTACCGTAGCGTCCTAAACGCAAAGATGCCACCCAGGTTTTTTTTCGTCTCGACTTTTTCGAGGTGTAGATCGGGGCTCTTAAGCGAACGTGGTCCCTTTAAATATTCAAATTTCAAGACGTCTTAATTCCTTTTATAAGAATTTCCGCAATATTCTTCGAGGCAATTTGCTCGAAAAGTTCTCGTTCACTTTCATATGCAAATAGGAGGCAATTGCGAAATAGCGCGCGCACGCCGTACATGTGCGTTGATGCGTTTGATCTTTCCTTTTCGGCGATTTTTTGCCGCCCGCAACGATTGTCTTCCCGTGCACATATTTTCGTGACAACGTAAATATTATTGCTGGAGCGTGTTTATATGATTTATAATTTACAATACGTCATTCATTTAGGTAATTTAACGTTGAATTTTTGTGTGATGTAAACGTCCGTCAGTTTTCAATATAATAACCATATGCAAGGGTTACCCACTTCGTTCAAGTGTTCATACTTAGACTAGATATGTTTATATAAACTAAAAACTTAATTTTAGTAACTCATTTATAAAGTGGCGTGTTCCAACTCAATATTTTAAGTGGATTTTGCCTACCGAAAATTGTTACGAATCCACTTATTATCGCGATAAAGTACGATGAATAACGTTTAGTGAGCTTTTAAGATTATTTCATGACGAGTGGGGCCTGCTTTGACGCAAGTTTTTTCAAGTACCTTACGAAACGTTTCAGGGGGTATTTATAAAACGATAATTAATCAGCGCACGATTTTTTTTTAAAGAAATTACCTACGTGAATTGAGAACGGAATCCCTTAATTTAAAAAGATCCTCGAACGAATCTCTTGAATAAAGTATATAGAGAGACAGAATAGCTTCTGATTGGCCAACAAAAAAGTTTGCTGGAGTTGTCAACTAGTCCCCTAAAGCACATCAAGATCGTATTTACCCGATTGAACACGAATTCAGCCCTTTTCTTTATGACGAAAACTGCACTAATACATACCGCTTCGTTTTTTTTTAACATTCAATGTTCAATGTTAAAAAAAAATAATGTAGAAATTTAGAATTTAGAAATGTAAAAGAGAGTACAGTACAATATATTGGTTGATTGACATTATTTTTTTAATATTGAACATTTATATTGTATGTTCAATGTTAAAAAAATACCCGGTAGTTTAAAAACATCCAAAAATTCAAAAATTTATTTATTATTGTACACTATAATTGCTAAGAAAGCAATTAATAAAAAAAATTGTTTGTATATTTACATGTCATTTACTTATATTCGGCTAAAAATAAAAATTTTATTGTTGCACTTTTGCCATCTTATTTGCAACAAACTTTTAATGCCTTTGAAATCTAAATATAATTTTTGAGCAATAAACTTTGTCGGAAAGATGTTTCTACAAATATAATCATTTTTCAAGAATTAAAAATATTTCCTGCTGTTCAAAAATAAGTAAAGTTAAAATATAATACGATCAGAAACTTGTATGCTCTAGAAAGCTATGCATTTTTTTAACAAAATTCTCAGTAAAGATAATTATTGTTAATAACATAACCTATATAGTTTTCATAATCACTCAACTTTTATAGAATGGTAATACTGAACTCGAGGTTTTTCTTGTCGAAATGATATAAATTTGGAAAATGGAGAATGTCACCTTCCTTAGTTATATGAATAGAATAATTTCACGTCATACAACCAAATTTCCCAATGTCATTATTAATACAAACTTACTGATGTCATAATGTCAACATAAATTTGGAAAAAAGTCATTTTGTTGTTCTATGATGTACACGATTTCTTTTAGCAACTAGATTTTTGCTTTAAATCATATGCGTCCTAAGAAAATCAGCCAACTGTCAATATTATTTTGTGTATGACAAATATTATTTCACAAAAGTCAATGTATAAAGGCAGCTTTAATCTATGGAAAAATAAGGAAATTCGTGTCAGGTATCGTGCACATTTCGGTGGCCGTAATAGTACAATAGTTTTCGATCGTATAATACAAGTATCACATTAAAGATTTTTCTTTAACAAAATTACATTATGGTGAAATGAATGAATTATTAAAAAATTTGGCGTTAACTTAAATTTTTTAAATCGTTGAATCAAAATTGCGAAAGTCAAATCTTTTTTTGATGTAAAAATGTGCAGATAAGTTGCGGGAAAGTCAAGAGCTGCTTGATTGAAGCGTTTTTCAAATAAAATCGGTCGCATTCGAGGAGCGGTCTATTAGGGCCTGTTAGAAGCTGTGGTTAGATTAAATTGCTCGTGATTGAAAGGGAAAAATATTAAGTTACTTTTTTCTTTTTTTACACCGACAGTTTCTTTAGCTGTAATCGAGTTAAAGATGGCTGTTTTATATCTATTCAAGATTTTACACAATTTTTAGAACATGAATGATTGCTTTAACCAAAGGGTTTATTGTTGAACCGAATTTCTTAAATTAAAATGTGCAGATACTTTATTTTTTAATTGTGTAGATAATTTTGTATGTTTTCATAAAATAAAAGGTGCCTGGACAACGTCGAAATGCGGGAACACAAAGCTTCGCTTCTTTTAAACGCATAAGCCGCTGGTATTATATTAAAAATAAGAGGCACGTTTCAGCGAAGAGAAAAAAATTAGAATTTATGTTCGTTAATATGTGTAAAAAATTAAATAAACTTATGCGGTCAGCTAGCCGATCAGTATCTCAACAGATCCGAAGCGGATACATAACAACCAGACAGATTTACAAAAATCTTTTAATCTCGAGGTACTGCAAGTCAAATTATTATGACGAAAGGAAGATGTGCGCACAAACCGATAGATAGCACAAAGCAAAGCTTCTTTTTCTCTTTGCCAATTGATCGATGCTTCCGACGCAGCACTTGTAAAATGTCTTTAAAGTGTAGCAGCAAGTCCTCATACATTTTACTCCGAAGGAGGAATTAACTGATAAATTGATGTTCCAACTGCTTGAAGGAAACTAACATATTGATCGTTTTTATTTATGATTTTTTTGCGATTAATAAATAAATTTTCACTCTACTTTTAGATTGGAAATTCCAATAAAAAACCGCAAAGTCGGAATGAATTCAAAAAACGAAGCGCAAAGGAGAGAGCCCCATTTAAAACAATATTACCAGTGGCCACAACACATAAAGCTTTGTTTACACCAGTTCGAATTAAACACCAGATAGAAGAGGGTCTGTTCCCTGAAACCTGAATATAACTCAATACACACACACACACACATATACTCCTGAAACTAAGCTTTTAATGTTTCTTAAACATATAAACAATCCGCTACCAGGACACCTACACTAATAAAATTGAAACGTGCCATTTTCCCAATCTCATGCCACATCCTACAGTAATTCCAAGAAAATGAAATTAAAATGTTGTGCAATCTCGCTGCGGGAAAAAAATATTTTCCGAGTGGACGCTATCGATTAAAACCGCGAAAATAGTGAAAGCGATTGAAGAGGATCTCGAAAACAGTGTACAGTAGCAAACACAGATGACTGACGGATTGTTTTTATTATATTATAAACAAACGATTGCATTACCCGGAGTTTTCCAACATTTATTCGTGTCCCTGTCTGGTGCATGTCTTTTTTCGACGTCGTGTTTCAAAGTTAGTTTGTACAGATCGGGTTAGTCTATATACACTTTAAAACACTGCATAAAATGTATTATTAGTTAGTGTTTAATGGTCTTGAATGTGGATTTGTAAATGACCGCGTATTTGAGAGGGATTGTGTAAACACAACCTACGGATTTCCTTCTCTTTTACTGGTCTTTTAGTTATATTAAAATGGGAACGTTTTTCGGATTTTGTTTTTGTTTTTTTTTGAACTTGAATTTCTTCAATTATATAATTATAACTATAATAAATTAAACGTGTTCGATCAAATTTATATTGTCGAAGCAGTTGTAGATTTCTGTAAGCTAAATAAAAACTGAAATCAAGCAGTTCCTACAGAAAACTGTAGCAGCGTCGCTAGAAAACTGTAACGCTGAAATAAAATGTAATATGTATTATGTATTTCCATAAGGTACCAAAGCAAATAAAAGTAATGTATGGCACTTCTAATATAATCTTCTCGGGCCTTAATGTTGTCATTGTTTTTCAGGTATTCCTGCAAGTAAGTAAATACGAAAATTAAAAGAATTACTATCTATTGATAATTAAATCTGTGCTACTTTTTATTAGTCGACCTACTTAATTTGAAAATAACAATATTTTATGTTATACAGTGTGGACTGAGAAAGAGGAAAAACTGTTTTAAGTTAATATTATTTTTTTCTAAGTTTTTACTTCTTCCAAACCTAATAATTTTTCAAACAAAAACAAAATTATTATTATTCTTAAAAATACAAAATGGCAATTATGTGCAATTCTGTATATCTATAAGCTTTATCTATTAATAACATATGTGCACTTTCCCTTTTAACAGGGGTTAAAGTAACCTTTCTAAACCCAACAGATTAAAAGAAAACATAAAATAAAATTTGATTGTGTTATTTAATTTGCGTATAAATAAATATGATTGTAAAAGTATAAATGATTTGTATTTCAAACTTATTAATAATAATTAACTGCAACAACATAAAGTTTACAATAAAACAACATTCAGCGAATAATGACACTTAACTGCATTGAAGCACGTTTACTTTATTGTATCTTTCAATTACAGCAGACACCGACGACATCTTTCAGCATGAAATTGGTTTTCGTTAGAAGATTCAGAGTTGTACTAAACAAGTCGAAATTTTATTCTCTTTACCATTTACCAGACATAAGATTCTCATATACAGGGTGTTATAAGTTTTACCGGTGCCACGGCAAAATAGCCCTTCAAAATAGTTTTTCAATTCTCATAAATTGCATGAGTAATCTTATACTATAGGGTTTTCCAATAAGAGGTGTTATTTTGAATAGCCCGTTATTTCGGTAGATGTCACTTTTGGAGCTGTAATTTTTTGACATTTGACAAGTAGAAACTACGCCATTAATAAAAATGGAACGATACACGCTTCAACAACGCATTGAAATTATTAAAATTCACTATAAAAATGGTGAAAATTTGGCAGAGACGGTTCGTAAAACTCGAACATTTTTGGGTCGTCGTGAAGCACCTTGTCGGACCGCAATACAGAAATTGGTGGAAAAATTCGAGCTGTTGGGACAAGTTAGTGATGTGAAGAATAAAACCCGTGCACGTCGCTCAAGAACAGCCGAGAATATTGCTGCTGTAGCCGAAAGTGTTGAAGAAAACCCAGGTTTGTCCATTCCTCGTCGTTCTTTGGAATTAGACATTCCAAAAACGTCATTACACCGTATTTTGCATAAAGATTTGGGTCTTAAGGCTTATAAAGTTCAGTTAACACAAGAACTCAAGCCGGCCGATCATCAACAACGTCGTATCTTTGCCGATTGGGTCCTTGAAATGCATGAAAATGATCCGGAATTCCATCGAAAAATCATCTTGAGTGATGAGGCCCATTTCCACCTGGGTGGCTTCGTCAACAAGCAAAATTGTCGCATCTGGGGCTCAGAAAACCCAAGAGTTATTGTTGAAAAGCCTCTCTATCCTCAACGTGTGACTGTTTGGTGCGGTTTATGGTCCGGCGGGGTCATTGGACCCAAAAATGTTCGAGTTTTACGAACCGTCTCTGCCAAATTTTCACCATTTTTATAGTGAATTTTAATAATTTCAATGCGTTGTTGAAGCGTGTATCGTTCCATTTTTATTAATGGCGTAGTTTCTACTTGTCAAATGTCAAAAAATTACAGCTCCAAAAGTGACATCTACCGAAATAACGGGCTATTCAAAATAACACCTCTTATTGGAAAACCCTATACTAGGAACATAGAAACAAGAAAACAAAATATTAAAAAAATCAGAGTAAATTTTGACTTTCTCTCATTTACTATTTAGTCAATTTATTCATTGATCTTCTCGCGGGTGGTGATCCCATCTTGTTAAAATACAACAAGTACAGGGTGCCCCATCACTTGTGGTCACCCACAAAATTGAGCTTTAATTGAAAGTTACTTATTTGAAATTTGGTGCACGCATGCCTCTGGCATAAAGCTAAAAATTTTCAGTTATAAATGTTAATTGTCGGCGTTAGTTTTCGAGAAAAAAAATAAAAACTAATTTTTTATAAAAATAATATCTCCCAATTTCATCAAATTTCACTTTTCAGGATCAGTATGATAGAGACAAAGATATCCAAAGTAAAAGAAAAATTCCAAAAGCTGCAATCAGTCTAGAATTCCTTTATATTGGCATTTCAAGAGTAAACGTATTCATTTATGGCTGTAAATAGTCGTTAGTATATATCCGCAGAAGTAAGTGCGATTGAAATTTATGGCATTGTAAAAATTTCTCCGAAACTGGAAGTAGGTAACTGGTACCTTAAATGGTCTATCCCTTATCCATAACCGCACCGAAAATATTTCAAACGAAAAATGTAATAAGTCTTCTTCGAGTTAAAAATAATGATTCAACATCCTCACTTTAAAGTAACTTCGTATTCATAATCGTAATTTATTAGAGGACTTTCACTTTACATAAATTTTAGAAATCTACAAGAATGTAAAAAGGCTCGACTTAGGTACGCTCCTGTTGTTCATATCGACCGGCTTCCACTCGACATTGACAAATTTTTACAATGCCATAAATTTAAATCGCATTTACCTCGGTGGATATTTACTAACGACTATTTACAGTCATAAATTAATACGTTTACTCTTGAATTGTCAATACAAGGCAATTCTAGACTAATTACAGCTTTTGGATTTTTTTTTACTTTGAATATCTTTGTCTCGATCATACTGATCCTGAAAAGTGAAATTTGACGAAATTGGGAGATAGTATTTTTATAAAAAATCAGTTTATATATTTTTTTCTCGAAAACTAACGACCACAATTAACATTTAAAACTGGACATTTCTAGCCTCATACCAAAGTCATATGTGCACCAAATTTCAAATACATAGCTTTCAATTAAAGCTCATTTTTGGGTATAGCCACACGTGATGGGACACTCTGTACATGGTTACATGGTTTTACAAGTCAGACTGGTGTTCTAATGCTTCGAGGTCTTCCAAGCAGTTTTTCCATTCATATCAATGCAGTTTTTGGCCCGGAGAGAAGACACCATTACTAACGTTTGCCAGATTTTATTTATTTTCTAATCTAAACATATAGAAATCCCACATTTTTATTTTAAAGTGCTCACATATTACCAACATATTACCAATTTGTAAATATCATATTCCTAACATACTCTTAGATTTTTAAAAACATAAAAACATAAAACGAAACAATAAAATTCAAATCTGGTTATAAGTACACATTAACTGTGCAGACACACCTGAATCGTAAGTGAATGTGGCCCACGGAAAAGAACTGTTAAACATCGTCCTTACCATGATTTAATGTAAACACAGATGGCTGTAATAAGAGCGATATAAATTAAGGTGGCCTCAAACAGAGAAACTATTAAATTCAAATGTTCATCAACATTTAGTTCCACTAAATTATTTTGTTGACTTCCAGTAACTACATCTGAAATACGATTTGTAATAAAAGACTTTCGTTGGTTCAAATCATTTGTTAGAATATCAAATACAAAATACATACTTATTTTTTGTTAACAACAAGAAAGTTAATTCGTTGTTCATATTTGCTGTTAATAACAATAAATCAAAATAGTTTCACATTTTTATTCACAAATTCAAAATACTTTCGATATCTCTGCCATCTTATGACAGCGGGCGACATTATTGTGAGCTTTTAGTTAATAAACAAACCAGTTGAAATACAAACCTTACATTAATGTAAATTATTAAAATTATTGAGACTACATAAAAACTATACCGCTAATATTAATAAATTATCAGTAATAATTATTTAACTACAAAATAAAAGTATTTTTTTATATTAACGTTTTCTTCAAGTTCATTTGTAATTAGGTCGGTAAGTAGTGTGACTATTTCTTAGTAGATGGCGAAGTACTAGCTAATATTTTTCAGTAACTGAAAAATTATAATTTGCATATTTTGTACAGTTACAAATTATACAATTCAATGCATTATTTATTTTATTTTATAACTTCTGAGTAAAATTAGCTTAGAAATAGATTAAATTCAAGTAAATAAACAGACGTTTGCAACGGTTTCATAAAGTTTTGAGAAAAAAACTTGTTGGACGATATGTAAAACATCAATCTGCTTATCAAATAACGACGTAAACCGGTAAAAAAAGGCGACATGGCTCAAGGTGATATTTCAAGAAACTAAAACAGTCCATCAAATTCTCAATTATATACGTCAAACACTTACAACACAAGAACGTTCCTTTTCTTTCACATCGCCCTATTTATCCGTAGTTCCTTCTTTGTTTACCACCCAGAAACAAAAGGATCACACCTAACATGGCTTCCTACATAGCAACGCCATTCAGGTGTGCTCGGTGGTGTTTTTTATTGATGCGACTGCCCTCTGCCCACCCAATAAGTGCTCGTTTGAAACGAATGCCGACACCTTGTAGAAAACCAGCACCTTTCACAAACACTCTCTTGCATTTACTTAATCAAGATTTTCGCATCAAGGTCACTTCATTTTGTAACTTTATTAATAATTGAAGATTGAATCCCTGAAAAATTCGATTGAATTTAACAAGTAGCAACTCCAAATAAAATGAAAAATTTTAAATCTTAGAATTCCCTTAAATTAACAGTTAAGGCGCTACGTAACGTAAGATCCGTATTGAACGAGCCTCAATTCGGTTTGTCTTCTTATTGTGTCGGTTGGCGGCAACCGCGGTAATTAGTTGCCGTATATGGCATTACAAAGAGACCGCCGCGCGAGGCCTGATCCCTCTCCTCCTCTCACCTCACCTCGTTCACAAACAGACCGCCTCGATGGTCCAGAGATGCTGGGATTTATTAACGATTATCAAAACTAATTTAGGCTTTGATCTTTGATATAACAATTAGTTTATTGGCGTGCTATCACAATTGATATCAGAAACGATACGGTCACGAAATGGATGAATATCTTATTTTGAAGATTGCAATTAAAAAATGATTAGCAAAAATTGAACTCTTAATGGCTGGCGCAAGTTGAGCGTATTGTGCCATTTGAGGGTAGTGAAATGTGAAACTTTTAGGCTTAATTGTAGGATAATATTGGGGCCCTGTAATTTTGACGCCGTTGATGTTTTAAGGAAAGGGAAGAGTTACGTTCACAAAGTGGCACTACTGAATTTTGGTAAGATTATGTATTTTTGTATTTTTTTTTTAGATCCGCGCGGCAGGTGCTTGAATTTTTCGTGTTTTTTTGGTGCTTAATTAATTAACAATGAGTGGGCTTAAAAAACATTGTCGATTAAAAGATAAAATCAAAGTTAATTAATTTAAAACATTTATCATTAAAAAATAAACATCTGCATTATGACATTATACTTATCCAGTTTGCGTGATTGACTGGAATAGACACTAAAGACCGTTTTGTTACCACCGATTTTGCTTGTTAATGTTTTTATAAACCAGCTGACGTAAGTTTTTTTTTCAGCGGCATTCGAGTTTGAACTCGAATTATTTCGTGCTCCATTGAAATTGTAATTTTTCTCTTAACAAATAATTTGTATAGACACAAGAAGACCAATTTAGTGAAACACCCAAAAAAGTGGTTGCAGCAGATTTTATTCCTGAAAATTGTCCCATAATTTGTCATAACTTAAAAGGCGTCTTCCACAAATGATGTCACAGGTTTTGGGGGCGGAGGGGGTCAGTAGAATTGTGACAGTTCGTGACAGGGGGTTAGGGAGTCGTTGTAAAAACGTGACATCACAAATGACCAAAATAAATTCGCCCAGGGTTTATGTATTACAGTAAAACTCCTGTAAAGCGACCACTTGTGGTTGCTTTAAAGAATGATCTCTTGGAGAAGTGGTCGCTTTAAAGAACTTTTTCTTAAATTAATATAAAGTAAACACCATATTAAGTTTAAAACGTTTTATTATCAATAATAATAATAATAATAGAAATACGAAGCGTCAATTTAGACGCGCACAAGACAAATTAATAATATTAAATAATAGAATATTTAAAAACTAATGCAAATAAAAAAAAATTACGATGTAAAAAATAGCCAACACCAAGAAATAAAGATATACATGCTTAAGGCTTACTACCACAATATTGTTCTAAAACAGTTTGCTTGCAATTTTTAAATTTTTTAATTAGGGAGAATTTCTTTTTTGCGTTTTTTAAAATCTCCTGAATTTGGGTTTTGCCACATTTGTATTTAGAAGCTAGATTTCGTTGCGATAAACCTCTTTCGCTGTCTTTAATAACATTTATGCAAGCTTCCAAATTTAAAACCTCGGGATGGTAACCCCGTTTAGCCATTATTTTCTAAGCTATTCCAGAAGCACAGTGACAACGATTTCTCAACGACTGGCATGCAACTGATACGAATTTTTTGCCTTCATACTATGTACCAGTTTAAATATCCACGCGAGCCCACAAATATCGCATAAAAAAGTTGGAACCGAAGTTGAAGAACTGATTTATAACCGTAACAAATTTATTACCGAAAGATAGGGCATGTGTCAAGCACTTGACGAAGAAAGGTTCTTAATAAATTCTACAGTGTATAATTGACATTTTAAGTTTTACAAACCCGATCTCATAGTGAGACAACTCATAAATCAACAAAAACAAAAATTAAAAGGATTTAGACAAAGTGCGAAGTGATCGCTTTAACCGTAAATTGCCGGCCACGGTTGCGTTAAGGGAGGGTCGCTTTAAAAAAGTAACAATGTATTACTGATATCGTATAAATCTTTCATTCCTAGAAATTATGGTCTGATACAGGAGTGGTCGTTTAAGACGAGCGGTCGGTTGGAGGAGTTTTACTGTAATTGCCAATATTTCAAAAATTGAAAAACGTTTTATTTGTTACTCTTGAAGAACAATTTTGCAATCGTCAGATGTCAAAATAATAAAAAAACTAACATAAACCTTTCTTCGAGGTAAGGCTTCAATGGTATTTTTCTAAATAAATGAAAATAATTTTGCTTCTGTGACGTGACTCACGTCGAGGAGGGGGGTATTTGTTACAGTGTGACACCTTGTGACATGGGCGTCAGATGAGGGCCAAATTTGACGAAAAACCTGTGACATCATTGATGGAAACCGCGTAAGGAAAAGAATAATTATTTTCAACATTTCTTTGTTATTATATTTGCAGCGATTATCTAGTCTTTAATTCTCGTTTAATCATTCTCCCTCCCACTCTTGGTTGACAATCCGAATGGAAAATTAATTTTGGCAACAATTCTGAAATTCAAGGCTTTGTTTGCGGCAGCTCTAGATAGTCGTTTTTGTTGGGAACCACGTTCTATGACGTTGTAACGACAAAATCTATCTTTTGGGGTGGTATTTTTTTTAAGGGTGGCTTACCGTTAGATACCTTTTTGCGCTGTTTGTTTAGGATGTGTTTCTAGAATACAAAAATACTAAACGAAATAGAGATAGGAGAACACACGACCAAGAATAAATAAATTCAATAAATAAGTTGCAAATAAAAATTGAGCAAAGTCGAAGTAACAGATTAGTAGGTAGCAGCATAACGACTAATTTGTGACAGTAGCAGAAGATGGTGTGTGAACTTAAAGGTTCACTTTCAACAGGAAGTATTTATGTTTTCGTGGAAAACTGAACTTGATGTGTAGTGTATTCGTAACATTATTAGTGTTGATGGAGTAGATTTAAAAGTCCTTGAAGGAACGTTTGACTCTTGAAAATAATGACCGATCTAATCGTTCGATGAAAAGTTCGACCGACGCTACTGTGAACTGTTGAAAGAAACGATCGGAGCTGACAAGTAGATAACGATTACCGACCGGTACAGCAGCCATGATTAGGTGTTCTCATAATACATAAAAAACAAGGAACATAATAACTTAACATTGGGAGATTTGTAGAATTGGCAAGGCGAGCAAAACATAATTGTTGAGATTATGTTCAGACATCTACAAAATACAAAATCATTGATTGTTTTACTTTTTAAAATCATTTTTAACGGAACTATTTTCGAATACGATCGAAACTCTTTCAAGAAGTATGTTTTTTGATAATCTCATTCTAGTTTTATTACAAAACTGTTACAAAAATATTTTTTTTCTAATTTTGGTTTTGTAATTGATAATACAGTGAAATTTAGTTCGTGGGCGCTTAAAAAACGTTTGCCGGGCTGCTGCTAGGCGCCGCTAGGTATTGCATAGCTAACAGCTATACTGTCATGTAACCGAATAGACATCCTAATATACAATTAATTAAAAACACTTTTAGTACATTTTTTTTCGTACCAAGAATTCACGTTACGAATGCGTTAAATTTATACTGCATATTTACAGTTTTTTTTAATGATCGCTTACGTTATGGAAATTATACCTGATGATAATTGATTTAACACTTTTAATGCACTCACAAATACTTGAGATGTATGGAATGTCTGCTGGATGCAGGTTACGGTTCAAAACAATCATTCATTTGGTAGAAAGCAAAGGCCATTATTAATTGTCAGTTGCAAAATTGGAAGAAAAAATAAATCGGTGAATTAACTAATTTGCATCCGAGAAATTAGTTTTTATAAAGGTTTATAAAAGATTATAAAGGTTTTATAAAGGCAGTAACTATAAAAATATGAAATTTGAGATATGGATATCATTGGATTCGTCTAGACGTGATCTATGTCTTTACAGCGAAAAAAAAGCATGAAAAGTTATTCGTACGTAATTTATAAAGCAAAAACAGTTACTGCCTTTTCAATTTTGAGTCCTATTACAAGGTAAAAAGGCAGTATCTACAGTCGAGCGCTCAGCTACTGTTTTCTAGCCACCGTAGTACTCGATAAGTTCGTGCAAAAACTGCCTGTAATGGCTACTCCTTTATTATTAATAATATTTTATTAACTATCACCGATTGTGAAATAATATATTGGGATATAAGGTTAGTAAGTGCATTATAACAGAATCTTCCTCGATTCTGTTATAGCACAACGTTTTTAGCACAATCGCTTATACGAAATGGAATAAAGAAATTTAGACTGAAGGCATAATATGTGCCACATGTACCGCATCGGTGTGGTAAGTTCAACTTACATATTCTGTCAACAACAATGGTAAGTACCTAGCTAGTAACAACATGATTGTTCGAAAATGTATTTAAAGGGGCCGGATATAAAAAAAATTGAAGAAATAAATTTTTTAAATTTTTGTATATTTAATAACTGTATTATTTTCTGAGCAAAACTATCTATTCCGAGAGTTTTATGATTACTAAAAGTACTCCAAATTTGAGGACAAAGGCAGCAAAGTCGTGCGACATAGACAGAGCGTCAGTTAATTTTTCGCTTCTCCTGAAAAATAGATTTTTTTCCACTTAGGTACATTTTTCTTCAAAACGGATAAAGCTAGAGCCTTGAAATTTTTTTGTGTCGTAAAAAACGTATATCTGAAGCGATTGAATAGAGGAATTTAAAATAATATTTCCGTAACTTGCTTAAAAAATTCTACAGTGTAATTTTTTCTTTTTTTTTGAATAACGACTTTTGAGTATAAATAATTAAAAAAATTGAGAATCCTTTATTCAATAGTTTAGAAAGACGTAAAATTAAATGTGTGCAAAGTCTGGTTGAAATCTGTTGAACAGTTCTCGAAAAAAGTATACTTATGTAATACGTTGATCCTTATGGAAGCTACGTAGCGTCCCCCTTAAATAATTTTAAAATGATAAACAAAGTTTTTTATCTTATAAATAGATTAACTAGTTGGTTTTATATCTGACAGAAACAAAATCGAAGATATTTAGGTTTATCTAAAGAATTTTATTAAACCACGATTTTCTCGGTATTCATGTTTTTCTAGTTACTGCCTTCTTCCTAAGCACGGCACTATAGTAAGCATTGTAAAACCTGATAAAGTAATCACATAGACAACCAATCAAATGCACAATACATACATTGGTATTTTTAATGATCCAACATAACATTGTGTTTCAAATTCTTTCGATTAATCCCTTTAAATAGAAGCTTTTTAACATTTTTAACCTCAGGAAATTAATGTCACTCCTTCTTCTCCTTCTTCTTCTGCCTTATTTATTCTAGATGTTGGCTATAGTTGTTAGCAATATGTATTTTATTGGCAGCACATTGGGAAAGTTTACTGGATCTTGTTCCAAACCATTTCCTTACGTTTACAACCCAAGAGATTTTTCCTCTCCTTGAGCCTCTGTAGCCCTCCACTTTATTTATTGGAACGATATTTTGTAACAGATCATATTTGTTGTTAATCCTCATGATATGTTCCAGGTATTTCAGTATTCTCCGTTTTACATTAAATGTAATACCAGGCTTGTATTTTATCCTGCGAGGACCTCTTCGTAGGTAATTTTTCTATCGAAAAAATCTTGAGTACTCACATTTCGAATACTTGTATCTTCTGTATCTTTTGACTGTAATGAGTAATGAATTATTAATTAAGCTTAGGTAATCAGTAGAATAGTATAAATAGGAAATAGACTAAAGAGGGGAATTACTTGATGGTTAGTTGCGTATAGTTGCATGGAGTGGCATAGAGTTGTTAGTAGTTGCGAGTAGTTGGTAGAGTAGTAACATGCTAGTGTATGATCAACCGGTGTAATAAAGATTGTTACTTTATTTCTGTATCATAATTCGAACCTGCGATTACCCCATCAATACATGACAATGTTCAAGCCTCTACATCAGTAGAAGAGTGGAGTGTACGTAACAAGGTATTATACGTTTTTTCAGTGTCAGACTAAGTATTGGTTTTATTTGCATGAATGCGCTGCTTCGGCCTTCTCAATTTTACATTTTATTTCCCTTCAATGGTCCCATTGGTCGTTAAGTTGCAGCTCAAACATGTAAAGGTGGTTACTCTTTTGAGACGACTCATATTTTGCAACCAAATTACGATTATGTCCGTTGGACTAAATTGTGGAATATATCAGTTCGGTGATTAAATTATAATGTGTAAAGCACTAATTCCATTAAATAATAGGAGTAGTAATTATTTGGAGCATCGAATCAAACTCAGAAAGTTGTAAAATGTTTATATATTTTTATGTTACTAACTAACAACTTGAAAATCTTTTAATTATTATCAAAAGTTGGTTCACATTATGTGCAAAAGTTATTTATTGCCGTTATCTAAAATAACTGTACAGATAAATATTTCGTAGAAGATACATTCATTCTAATAATAAATTACACATAGATTTCAGTGCTTGTTAATATAAAGATTGGTTCACTGCTCTAATGCGTCTAAAAAAAGAAAATAATCGTCAGAAGGAAAAAAATGTGCATAATTTGAAAACCTGAACCAAAAAGACGAGCAGTAGTTTTAAATTATGTCCAATAAGAAAACGATTAAAATTGCATAAATTAATAACTAATTTCTTATATATTTATTTATTATTAGCAGTTGTCTATCAGGTTTTTTGTTATCAAGCTCTGTCTGTATAAATTAATTGGATATGTTCTTTAATTTATGGGAATTACTGAAGTAGTTACAGTAAGCAAAATAATTTATTGTCATTATACTGTTTTAATTCTTTCAATTCTTTTCAAGCAGCTGTAATTGCTAGTTAGGTACAGGTGCACATCAAGCTTTCAGTAGTTTCGACAATTTTTTTATTACGCATATTGCAACAGCGCCTTTAATTAAATAAGTTTCTTAGAACCTTTGGAGCTACCTACGTGTAATGTAGACCCCAACGAGTTAAATGCAACCAACAACATGCATTTCAGAAGTATCTGCATAGTTGTCATAATTGACAGCATTCAAGGTGTATACAGGGTTGGGATAAAGTATATATTTTGAAAACGGACGAGACGATATTGATGAATGTTTTTTTGGTGTCACTGTATTTCAGATTTGACCAGAAATATCCTCAACTTGTTTTATTTAAATGGAATAACTGTATATTCGTGCAGATTCGTCTGAACAGAGTTTAGCACCTTTATCTGCAACAAGTAAGAAGATAAAGCACCTGACATTTACTGAACCATTAGTTTTATTCATTGCAAATTCAAGACAAAATTAGAACTTAAATAAAATCATTTCCAATGTTTATCTCGTGACAATATGCAAGCATTTCAACAAATCCCTTTGTCTTTGTCTCAACTCCTGCAAATTAGTTGCGTCGCCAGAAAACACCATATTACTTGCAAAATGTTCGCTAGCATTACAAATTTCCTTCATTCTTTCGCAAATAATTTGGTTTCAACGTAATACGGATATAATCGTAATAACCAAAATATTTGGCAATTTCCTTGAAAATCAGGCAGTATTTTATTGTAATAATCTTTATAAATTTTGAAATTTTATCAACATATTTTAATTAAAGTTTAACTAATTTTTCATTGACCGACGAATCGAGAAATCAAGAATATTTTTCAAAGAGCATGCAACAACTAAAATAAACATTTTATTCACCAATCGTTTAACTGAAATTCCCTCGGGCTTACAACGCTCTCAATCCGTCCCTGTTATTAGTTTCAAATTATTCAGTAGCTGAATAATCTTTACCTAACATAATGTGAACATAAATCTTAAATTGGCAGTTACTGATACACATCATAGCACACGAACAGTTTTTTTTTTCTTTTTGTTGTCGCACATTAAAATGTGTAAAAATTCAATTACCCGGCCGAATTAATTTCATTCCATCATGCATTAGTCTCCGCTCTTATGTTAGTGTTGCAATGCGAATTTCACCGTATTCCGACATGATCTTTAACAACACTCACTTAAGCCACACCCTAGCCATCGTTTGGTTGGAAATTCAACCTAAATTCGAATGAAAAAATGTAAATGTATGTAATATGAAAAAAATTACTGCGCGATTAAAATATTTTTTAATTACAGATTCGATCAGTATCGCCATAAACATTTCCTCGTTGTAACTGTACTTTTACAATCAGCAACTGAATAGTCAAACATCATAATACGAATGTCCCTCTAATTACACTAATCTCAGAAAGAGAAGGAGAAACGTATCGGCGACAGTGGATGCATAAGTGCAACTTCCTCGACGTTAGATGAAACGAGACGGAGACCGCAACTATAATATATATCTCTACAGCAGACCATTCAAACAGCACCGTAAATTACATAGCAATGTTTTGTCACGGGAACAATTGGTCTCACACCTAGCAAGGCTTTGATCTCGCCGACACATAAATCTAGCCACTTGCCTAATGAAAGCAACCCTGACGTCAGTTATGCCGCCCGCGAGCCTCGCTAAACTTCTTCACTAACTGATCGCTGATTTATCGATTTAGCAAACGATTGGCCATTAGTGTCTAAGAATATTAGGCAATTGTGCGGTCGTTGTTGTGCGGCGAACACAATTCCATTTTTATGGCTTCGAAATTGTAAGCTTTATAACAATGTATGACGAGCTTTCACGAGGTGATTTTCTTCTTATTTCAATGAATAATTACGGGGATCGGTGTGGAGTCCTCAACAGCGATCGGCCCGTTCTCGGAAATATTTAGTTGAATTTCCTAGTTACACTCGCAGGGGGTATTAATTTGAAGACCGCCGAGATCGGGGTGGGGAGAATATCTATCACGCGCCCCCATTAGGTGCGAAAAGGTTTTTTGTTCGCTTTACGGTTTCCTCCATAAAAATCATTCGATTCCTTTTAATAACTGGTTGATTTACGGCCTTTTTTCGACGTGAATTTCGTAATAAGATGGGAATGTATATGAGAAGTTATTAAGCAGAAGGTTTAACGAACTGAATAATGTTGTAAAATAAAGATTTGAATAAATTATGCTCGGCTTCTGTGTCTTTTTTTAATTAATTTTATTTAAAACTAGTCAACTTAGTACTGATTTATACTGCAGCCTCTTCCTCGGTTGTATTCTAATCGTAATGACCCACAAATATATTAAAAACTTAAGTATCTGCGCGTTTTACGCCGACAAAACGGTTTACTCTTCATTTATATGTAAATTCATTTCCCACATAATTTGCAATAACGTATTTATTTAAACCAGTTTTGCATTTTTTTTTATCTTCATTCGATATACCTATAAGAAAACCGAAACTAATTTTTATATTTTACGAGGGGAAATTAGACTTTTATGGTTTGGAATCTTTTATGGACGGGAAAAAATTAATAATGGTACCGCTTTAAAACGGGAAATTTATAAGCTTATTGCTATTTAAAAGTGCATTCGCGACCGTCTATTCCTATTCGTGATAATTACTTCAATTAAATTTAAAACTTGTTGGCAGTAATCGTAAAACACGTCGACAGGACCGCGTTTCGTTATTTTCGGCCCTGAACGCAATCGAAGATCGGTCCTTCTTTTTTCGAACTAATGGTTAAATTGCAAGGAAATTGCAATGCCAAGAATGGGTGGAAATTGCTAACCAAACTTTGCAGAAATATTTGACGACCAATTAATTTTTGTCTGCTTCTGTTGTTATCCTCCTCAACAAGTTCCACATATGCTCCATTGGATGTAATTCAAGCAAGTCAGGAGATCCACGTTAATATGCACTTCTTGAAAAAAGTTCAAGGAGGCGAGAATTATCTTAATTCTTCAGTCTCTGCAAGAAGGGAAGGGGATGGGATTGTAAACACTTCCCCAATGTCATATTACCTAGGATGAATTTCGAAGGGCACCTATTATCATAAATAATACAGGGTGATGAAAAAAAGGCGCCACAAAAGTGGTCTAAGTAAATTTATTTAGAATGTAAACAGTTCATCTAAGAGCACAACGTGGCAATACTGCACATATTTCTTTTTCTAAAGAATTAAATTCAGGTAGGCCCACTTCTTGTATCTAACAACATTGACAGATACTGTCACTTGCAGACGATAAACAAACAAAAAAAAAATGTATTTCAAAAGAATTTAATGTAATTACACAATAATATACAACAAAAAGGTAATTGAAGAGCTCTATGCAAAAAGTCCTTAAGTGACATTGTAGAGATTTTCTAGTATTTGCTTTATTTCTAATAAAAATGGATGAACTTTCGATCGCACTTACTGATTTCCGTTTAAAAGGCCCCATAACCATGTTATTTAGTAAAAACAGATTAATCAAAATCGAAATAATGTGATTTCCAGATCAAATTGAAACAAAATCTCAAATATCGCAGAATATGAAAAAGTAACTTAGAGTGACTGTCGCGCTAATCCTCGTATGCTTCGCCCTGGTTTAGTTTCAATCGCTTCCACAACTGCTTCCTCCAACGCTGGTATACGAACTTCACGAGGTCGTCCAGGGTTTACAGAAATTGGCATTAATTGGCCATTTTCTCTTGATCTTTGCTCCACTCTTCTAATTACGTTAAAAGCTGGATCGCGTCGACGTGGATACAGTCCAGCATATTCTCTAGCAGCTTCCGATGCATTATTATCTGCTGCACCCAAGCGGAGCAACATGTCTAGATATTCAATGAAATTGTATTCCATTTTAAAACTTTATAGAACATTTGACTTGTATCGTTCAAATTTGACAAGAGAACTGACATTGGAAAGTGAATTGTTGCCACCGTTTTCTAGGAGATTTGCGATGTTGCGACATTAATAAATTTTCCTCGGAGCCAAGAAACGGTACTCTAACATAATAAAGTTGGTTTCAATAGATTTTTTACACTTTTTTTTTAAAAGCACCATCAACTGCATCAAATTTAGACTCTAACAATGACATTGTTACAAAATTGTTAATCTTATAGATTTTAGATTAGAAGAAACATCAAATTCCATTTTGGCTTTTAAATTCGTGTTTCGTTATAACATGTAGCTAAGCAAATGCGTCTATTTTTCATCACCCTGTATAAGACTATACTATAATCCCCACAGTTTAGTCCGCAGGTCCGTCGACTAAGAATCGAAGAATACATAAAGACAACTGAGATTCGTCACTGAGTACCACTCTGCCCCGCTCAATGTGAGTTTTGGCCTGTAGCAAACGTTGCTGTCGATGATGAAGTGTAAAGGATAATATGTACAAGTTGTGGTCGTTACGACATGAAGCTAAAAGACCGGATTCGACGATAAACCGTTCGGAGAATGACGTTTATTACAAAACCACTCGTCAACAATTGGTCTTGTATGTTCCAAAAAATCGAAAACAACGGTTCTGAACCATGTTTATCTGTCTTTGATCTTGATAACATTTTTTAGTGTTGGACTATTCTTAAACATTCATTTTTCCGCTACTGAAAATGTAAGAATGGCTTACATCGATGGCTACAGGGGGTGTAAATGGCTGATAACATTCATGTCTTGACGGCAGCACTTAACAATGTCGCAGGAGTTACTTACAGTTGTTATTCGATAGGTCAATTATAAAAATTCTAAACATAAGACGATTTGTAACTTACAAATAATATTTTCTTGGTCTTTTAAAAGAACTAGTATATAAGGTAACAAACCTCGACTTCTTCTCGGCTCCTATTCGCCTACTTCGAATACGTCAGTCATTTTTATTTTAAAGCGAGTGGGCCTTTTTAGGATAATCGAAACCTCCGACACGCATCCTCAATAGAACCCGCTCCCGAATAGGGTGGTTATTCTCGACTCGAACAAACAAAATAAGAGAAAAGTTGCAGAAAAGTGGGGGGGGGGGGTTCTCTTGAAATAAACGAATCTGTATTCTTGAATATGTGATCATACTCCCTTCATTTACAAATTGTGAGAATCGATTTCGCTTGATATTTTTCAGGAGAAAAACGAATTCCCATGTTTCAATCAATAGAAAAATTATTTGTTTGTTTGAGTTGGAGATCATCTACGGCTGTTATTCTGTGAAAGTTAGTGTGTGTTATTGGTTCGATCAGTTTTATAAGTTTTTATAAGTTTTTAATTAACAGTTTTTAATTAGTAGTAAGTAAAGTGTCATTTTAAAATAATTTATTATTGATTAAATAAATTCAGATGGATGCAGATAAAATTTTATTGGCAAACCATGTATTAAACGACCTCGGCGAAGCCGAACAAGTTGTAGCTGAACCCGGACAAGAAGAGAATTTCATGTTTTTGATCGAATCGATCCATTTCATCGATTACCAGATCATAAATCTCATAAATATTTTAGAGTAACAAAAGAATTTGCCAGAAACTTAGCTGAAATTATTTTATGGAGGAACCTACGAGGCGATCAGCCCTCAGAATAGAGCATAAGGTAAATAATTAGGAATTTATTAAAAACATAATTAAATATTGATTGTATTTTAGGTACTTGTAGCCTTAAAATTTTATGGATTTGGTAGTATAGCTATCAAGAAATTACTTGTACCAACAATTTTTTGTCTGTGAGCCAATCTACTAGTGGAAGCCGTTATAAGTGAAGCTTTGACTCTACCTGAAATTTTTAATCACTGGCTACATTTTCCAAGAAACGTGAATGCATTGCGCCAATTAACGCACATATTAGTTATTAAATAAATTTCATCAATGGCAAAAATGAAATTTAAAAAATTTCAGATTATCTGAAAAATCTCATGTCGCCATTATTCCTCCGAAAAGTAATGGCCCACTATATCCTAATAGTATATTATTACATGAGCAAGTAAAGAAGGTTTTTATCCATGAAAATTAAGTTTGCTGCACGAAGGCGAGTGCATGTAATCATTTGAGTGGATAAAAACCTTTACTTGCGAGTATAATACTATACTTTATCTACGATCATCCATACAAAATAATAAAACAAATTCTTAGTTTAATATTTTTAATTTTTGAACATGACACTACGACAGTTAGTTTACATTGTCCAGAAAGAAAAGCATGAATACTTTTCTGCAAGCATCACAAATTAACTTAATACAATATTTTCAGAAAAGGAAATAGGGTAAACCCGATAGTTATTAGACACTTAAGAAAATAACTATCTTTGATATTATTTTATTTGACATAATAGGTCATTCCAGAGAATTAAATTAACAAGATGTAATCCTTAAAGTATTAGGCAAAGAATGGTATGATTCATTTTTATAGGATTTATTTATGTTCAAAATTATAATGTTTTTAAACAATTATTACACAAAAGGACAGTTATTGGACACACCTGTAAACCTGTAAAATATTCACCGAGTATTAAAATATTGAATAGGTATAGCATAGATGTCGCTTTGAAGGGTAGCAAAAAAGTTTAACCTTTACAGAAATTTTATTTCTGTAATAAAAAAGTAGCTTGTCGAATAACTAGCGATGTCCAATAATTGTACGGTTTCCCCTACGTAGTATTTTTCTCTGCTCGCCATTTTAAAAAAAGTTTCATAAACAAATTCATATTTGTGCCGTGATTTTTGTGGTAGAAGATTTTCTATTGCGTACAGGACATTTCATTTTCTTCTTCCAACATTTAAAAATTTTCGGTTACGAAAAATTGCTTCACAAATCACGAATTTCACTATTAATACCCATTGGTATGATTTGTTGTCAATTACTTTAGGTTTGTTTGGTTATGTTGTTGCAATTAATGCAAACTGTTACCAACGTGGCAATGTTGTAAAATAAAAAACCCAATATTTTTAATTTTCATTGGTCGAAGTACCGATGGATAAAATTTCTGTCAATTTTACCCATGGCTGGGAACCAATAAGAAGCTCTCTTTAATTTATCGATAGATAAAATGACAATTTAGAGTAGAGGTTTCACATCAATAATGGTTATATTATATCATGATCGTAGATAAACATATTTTTCTACTTTAGTATCATAAGTGAGTTTTTGTGAAACTAAAAGTAGTGTCACAAAGGAACTTTTTGTGAAACCGCTTTTTTGATACTTATTATGTTGGTATTGCTGTAATAGCACGCTGGCCGGCGTCGGGCATCTCTACCGAGCTTCTGTCAAGGTCAAGCCAAGTGTACAGCTTAATTCTTCCATGACTTATTCACAAAAATATCAAACTCGAGATTTTAAATTTGAAGTTTTAGTTGACATACACATGACAAATACCAACACAAGCAGTACCTAATCCTAAAAATCTCTAGAATGTTTAGAAAGCACAATTTTCAAATTTTCATGAAACTAAGAGCACCAAAGTAGAAAAATAGTATATTACACTCGTTTTATAAGACGTATTGTCGCACGAGTGCGACAATAGATCGTCTTATAAAACTTGTATAATAATATACTATTATGTTAACTGGAAACAACATCATTCAATTAATGTACAGCTTATAAGATTTTGTGCATGTGCAAAAACAATTTAATAAATAAAAATAAATAAATAAATAACTTTGAATTTTTCGCGGGATATAAATCTTTACTTTTGATTGGATATCTTCTCATACGTACATCTGGCAGCACCGTATAATCGTGCTACTAACATTGTGGGGAATTGCCACTTCATAACATATCGAGAATGCAGCTCAAACCTCATGAGAGAAATTTCATGTGATGTGATCATTGCTACTCATTGGTATGATCGCTCCTTTCCTATGATTTCGAAAATAACCACCCACGAGTGAGAGCAGCCGGGTGGATTTGCAACCCCCTCACATTGACGGTACCATGGCACAGTTTATAATGCAATTTAGTAAGATCAGCACTATTTTGAATTGCAGAATTAATACTCTATCATTGAATTCAACGCCGCACAGCATTCTTCCACTTACCCCTACATGTCAAGACAATGAACGATTAATTTGGTCAAAATTAGGAGGCTGGAAAAAAATTATGTTTTATTCAAAATGGCAAGGGAAAAGCTGTTCCAATTGGTGAGTTCTATACAGGCTAAACACACGTATTTCATGAAACATCCTGTATAACTCTCCAACCAATTTTTACTTGGATGCAGACTTTACAGCAAACGTGATCCTGTTGATCGATACAGTGAAATTGTCGGTTCCGTGTCCAAAAATTTAAGACATCAAAAATATTAAAGGACGTGTTTTATGGAGCGTTAAATCTGTTAACAGAAGCTTTAATTAAGAAATGCATAGTGTCTTTCTTGAGTCAATTGCGACAATATAAAAGTGCTAACTGTATTGAACGATTGCTTGGAATAAAATTTCCGTAATTACTTAATTATGAAAACTTTATTTGCTGTAACAAATTTACGATTGTTCACAAAAGGTTTAATCAAAATTACATGGTTTCTTTTTAGGACAAAGCGAACATCAACTGGTACCAAAAAATAAGTGGTCTGAGTACAGCAGCAAATTCGTTAAAATCATTAACCTTGCCACAGAAGCTACTGCCAAAACCACATTCCTTAACGATTGTCGACAGATTTAGTGCGGAAAAAAAATGATAACAAAAATTAAATCAGAAAAAAATTATACGAAGCAAATTTTTACAAACTTCTCGTAAACTGTTTTAAAATGTGAGAAAGGATTTATTTTATTGGTTTAAATTCTTGTTCATTAAATTTTAATAATTTCAAACAATTTCAGAAATTCTAATTTATTACCAGTAATTTTACAGTTTTATAATTAAAGTAGTGTACACAAGAATAGGTTGTGAAGACCCCAACGTTACAATTTTTTTTTGTTTCAGGCAGTCAATGTTTCTGAGCACCTCATTTGATAAATATTGACGTGTCGGAACTTTATTTTAAAATCGAATTGCAATGTAGTAATTACAACGATTACTATAATACAGGGTGACTAAGAATTTTTAGAGGAATATCGCTACTAGCAGTTCCTTCACCAATTCGTACGCACCTTGTATAATTAAAATAAAAATGAATAAATGAAATAAAAACAAAGAACACGTTCATTAGTATTTTTCAAAGTAAACCATCCGGTATGTTTCGAATCGAACAATGTACAGCACATTTCAGTAATCATCTATTTATCCGATTTCTCATTTCTGAAAATTTCCTAATTACACTCCGTTCGGCCGCTGATGCTTAGTTGAGTACCAAGTAATTTCGTTGTTAACAATATCGAATTATTCTGTGACACGGTAAGTTATTTAAGTGATTATTAATATGTTGCATCGTTAAATATCAATCACTTTCCGAGTGGTTTTGATGCTGGGCATTTTCTCAACTTTCACATTTTATAATATGGACAACGATTTAAAGTTCATAAATCTGCAGAAAACATCCACTGTAATTAATGATTTCATGTCAAGCTTGGCTGCAACAAATGGCAGCATTTTTACGACAGCTGTATGAATTAAGTGAATTATAAAATTGGTTAACTTACCTTGTTATAAAATTTTGTCTGTTTAACTAAAATTGAGTTAATGTATCGTTTGTTGCAATCAAATTAATGTTTTTTTCTTCAAAATTGTTTCTATTAAAAAAGAATCAACTTGTTGTGTATTATGGATAAAATAATTTAAAGGCCCCATTTGATATAAATAATAAATAAAAGAAAACAGAAAAAAAAAAAATACAGTGTGTTCCTAAATAAAATACTTTACTGTTGAAAACTTTCTTGTTTGATTTTACGGGAAAACTAATTCTTGGTATTTTACAAAGTTTTGCTTGTCCTGGAATATCATAGAAAATGGCAAAACTTGTACAGAATTTGATTATAATCAATATCTTTCAGAAAATTGTAGGTAGTAAGTTCAGAGCGACAATAATGTTCGATTTGGTACTAACTGTAAAAATGTTAAAAAGTAAATATTCGGTGGGGCATAATGAATTGCAGAATAGGTCTTTATTTTTTGGATGGAATCTGAATTAAAATTCATATTTTGAAAATTTAAAAGATTTTGTGTTAGCCAAAGAAAAATAATGCACGTTTTATATTTCAAGCTCAACATTCGCTTCCCTGATAAGGGGCCGTTCAAGTATTACGTAAGCATCAGTAGGGGGGGGGTTAGTCTTTGCTTATTTTTGATGACAATGGGTCCGGGGGGTTCGAATGGTGATTACGTCAGCAAAGAAGTGTTTTGGAGTGAGGACAGTTAAATAATTTCAAACATGCAGTAGCCGCTCGTTTATATGAACTAATAGAAACCAGAGGTGTTGATAAAATCAAATTGTTCACAGTCCTTTTTATTAGTGCTTTCCACGAATAAAGTGTATTAAAATATTGTGTTATTTGTGTTTATACTCTCTTTGCAGACAAACGTTTCGGGAATGCTTTTTTCCTGCATTTTTAGAATACCAGTAATTCGTTAAGAATTAAAAATACATATTTCTTTTGTTCCAAGTTTTCTTCTGATAATGTGAACACTATTCTGTTCTGTATATACATATGTACTTTTACGGCCACCGAAATATACAAGATTTTTTTTAGCAACTTGCTTCTTTCATAGGCGTCCTAAAAAAATTAGCGAAATGTCAATATTATTTTGTTTATGACAAATAGATATTATTTCACGAAAGTCACTGGATAAAGCCAGCTTTAATCTATGGAAAAATAGGGATATTTGTGTCAGGCATCGTGCACATTTCGGTGGCCGCAATAGTACATTCACGGAAGACGAAATTTTGGGATTAAAACAGGCTATTGAGATAATCGAAATTGATCTTTTTCATTCTTTGGCACGTAGTATGCTGTTTACTGTAATGAATAGTTCATATAATATATGTTCATACAACCGAGCGCCCGCTGTACATATTTTGCAATCTATTAAAAATAAAAAAAACTTAATTTACTAGTAAAATGTCTGTTTCATAGAAAGAGACTCAAATTAATGTTAATGACACTTGTTTATGAATTATCACTAGTATTTGAAAAAATAGCTATAGGAAATTATATCAATGCTTACGTAAGCGCATGAGGGGGGATTAGAACTTTGCTTATTTTTGCTGACAAGGGGGGGGGTACAAATAGCTAAAATTCTGTTTACGTAATACTTGAACGGCCCCTAAGTGGATTTTCCGCTTGAATCAATAGGGCCTCTGTACATTTGTCTAATCCAAGATTGTTAGATTTCTTGCTAATATGAGGCCATTTGGAACAAAAAGTGTGCCATAACGAGTTAAAAGACAACAAAGGCGAAGAGAAAAATGTATTTTTAGTGAAAATCTACTGGTGATATTTATCGACCAAACTAAGTTTTGAAACAATTCTGTTAAATAAAATTTTTCACAAAAATACAAAATAAGGGTACGTATTTAATATTTTTCGTTACTTGTGAGTTGAAAAGACTCATAAAACTTTATAATTATCAAAACTTCCTTGTCTCACCAAATTAAACATTCGTGAGGTACTACATCTGGGAACACACTGTATATCTATAATGTCCGTTTGTGTTCATATCTATAATTCCGAATTTTTATTTAATACGGTACTTTTGCTTAATTCTTGGTTTTATTCTGCATCATTTTTAAATTACCAGGTGATATAATTTTCGGTTGCATGAAACACATCAGTTAATTTTACTTAAGTAATATTAACGAGGGTTACAATCACTCTGTGTAATTAAAATAATTAAATTTATTCACTTTGGTTGTTGTTTTTTGGGAGTTGTACGGCGTTAAATATTTAATTACCTTTTAATTATTGGGGAAACGAAAATGGGTGCAAAACAAATCTTCTGATGAAAACGTCGCTGCATGAGATAATCGCAGTTTCGTGTAGTGCTTCCAAACACTTAGGCTATCCAGGTTAAATCTTGTTTATTAAAAAAATAGAGACATTAACACGGCACATGTTTAGTTGTCTATTCACATCAGCAAAATGTTTATTAAAAATGTCCCCGAGGAAAAACGTTAAAAAGGAACTAATTTAATTAGTAAACGATCAAAAACAATATTAAAAATAACGGAAGCTTCCGAAATGAGTAGTAATACGGGGGTCTGTTGTAAATTGTTACTCTCCAAAAAGGATAATAATAATATCGTTGAATGCGCGCACCTTTCGTACAAAAAAATTAAATCGTCGTTACGCAATTCTGAAAAATAACCAGAAACACCCAAAAATGATTGTCATTTACGACTAAGTGTCTGTTTTTGAATTTTTTTGTGAATAAGTGCACGTTAAAGGGTGGTCTTTCGTACCTTTGGCGGTACATTATAAATCGCAATTAGAGATGGGAGCCTGTCATTAGTGGAAGATAACGACATAACTAGACAAATGGGGCACGGGTAGACCCATCAAAATTATAGCCCCTAAGGCCGCTCTCTAATTTACTCAGCCGCGAACACCTACCGATGTGTGGCCCGTCATTTTTCGAAGGGGTACTCAAAAATAGATTTTTAATTGCGAAAAATCTCTATCTGCTTAATGTTAGATTTTTTCTCGACACTTTTTATTGTAATAAGTTCCACGAATTTATTATTTTAATACATTTCTGGTAGATGTAACTCTCTTGTATGATGTCTAACTCGTTATATATTTTTACAACGTTTCCGCTTGTCACTCTAAATTATCTTTTTGATAAATACAGACAGTAACAGATTCTGATCGCGTTTTAACAGAAATACGGCTTGACGAGTTATGGATATTTTCGCAATATTTTACGAATTGACGTTTATAATTTACGACTTACTGAAGATCGCCGGTGATTTTTCTTCTTGGAGAGAGAGGAGAATGAAACCACCCGACCAGATTTAAAATTCGTTTATTTCTTGACATGTACGCTAATATTCACAAATTTTATACTAAAGCTTTCACTAAAAATGTACAGTTCTAATAAAATATTGCAAGTACCCGTCAATGAATGACGTCAATAAATAACTAAATTATAATAGTCCAGTCATTTTATACAAAAAAACACCCAATCTTCTAAAAAATTCCAATTGAAGATTTTCCTTCGGGATTTTCTTTGTATCGCTATAAGCAACACTGTATAAAAAGTCCATTGAAAAATCGTGTCCGCCAAAGAAATTATTGAAGGTCGAAAGTCGTGCATTCTACCTCAAAAGTGGTACGGAAACGAATGCATCGCAGTTTCTCAGTCTCACATCCCGAAAACCATTGGTTCCACATAAATTTTACATAGAACATATTTTGTGCAGATTTTGATAATAAATATATTTTGTAATAACCAAAATTCACGTAAAACCAATACTTCACGAGATATTTGTGAAAAACTGATATTCGCGACCTTCGACCTTCAGAAATTTCTTTAGCCGACATGATTTTTCAGCGGACTTTTTACACAGTGTTTCTTATAGCGATACAAAGAAAATCCCAAAGGAAAATCTTCACTTGAAATTTTTTAGAAGATAAATAATAAAATGACTGGACTATAAGTGTAACTAGGACCGTATTGTACATTTTTCATATGGACACATTCTCTCACTCTAAAATTACTTTATTTACACTTTGTACATCGATGTGTCTCTTCTCATCCGCCTCCGCGCAACTCTGAAAAAATTAACAGAATTGTCGTAACGGTAAAACAAAAAGCTATGAAATCTTTCAGGTGCATAACAGTCTAAAGAAAATGTCAATTTATTTATCGGATGATACGACTAAATTTTTCGGACAGTCCTCATCATTCACGACTTTTTTCTTCAAAATTCCCAAATCCTGTACATTTTCCAAAAAACTCTTATGCGCACTCAAAAGTTTCGTACTTTCAACGTCCTTCTTCAGTTCCTCCATGTCGCGCTTCAGTTTGGCCCTTCTGTTCTGAAACCACGTTATCACCTGCGCGTTCGTCAGACCCAAGGAAGAGGCTATCTCGTCGCGATCGGCCGGACTCAGATACTTTTGGTACAAGAATCTTTTTTCTAGCTCGAATATCTGATGATTGGTGAACGCCGTCCGCGATTTTCTTTTCTTCTTCGGCTGTTGACGCGTGTTGAATAGGTTCAAGTGATTCTGGCCATCTGAAAAACGAATAGAATTAGAACTGGGCGTGTAACGACAGCGAGGGGGGCCCGAAAATCGGGACAAGATTGCGGAGTTAAAAACATTAAGTTATAGCAGCTTTGCTGTAGGTGAGACGAGCGTAAGCTTACAGCCAAACAATTCATTAAAAGATGTGCTAATACGTTTAGGCCGTATCGAGTATCGGATTGCTCCGGTGTCGGCGTTTATTCACAAAGACACCGTGTTAGTCACACCTGCCAGGCCGCCACTAGCGTTCAACTAGCGACCGAACATCCAAACACAATGATTTGGCGATATCATTAATAACTTGATTGTATCCAGCACAGGTACTGTTAAAATTATAAGATTATTTGCATTTGGGTGGCTAATTTACCGTAGAAAATGGCTGTTTTCTTTTCAAAATCGACTCGCGATTGTGGCGTTTTGTCCGAAGGGTTTTCACCCCTTGCTTGGCCCGGCGCACGAGCATATGGGTGGCCGAGGCGAGCGGCGAGGTTCCGTAATTTACACTAAAATAAATCGCAATTTAATAGTCGTGGAAGCGTCAAAACGCCGCTATTTTTAACGAGCAACGTCGAGTTGATTTAATATTTTAAATTGGCGTGAGCAGTTGACAGCAGTCTTTAAAACAACATACATTTCTGTTTCATATCTTGATGGTTTTATTACTTTATTTTTAGCGCTCAATCTTGCATTTTTTCCCCGATTTGCGAATCGATATTTCGAGTGGGAGGAACAAAAAATATTCTTTGCAAGTGCTAATTTCTGATTATTCCATAGTCACAGTAGCGGCAATGAACTTAATTTCCGGACTCAAATCTCAATTAATTTCGGCGATTTTTTTTCGAACAATAAGCAAATTAAGTTATTAATTTAATCGGGTACCTAATCTCTGGATGAATTGTGATTTTAATAATAGTTTCAGTTCCCCTCTTAAATTGCAAACGATATAATATTCACACCACATTAGATCAACTTTATTGGCAAATTCCTGTCACATATATCCCCCTAATTTAGATCATTAATACGCATTAGGTCAACATATTGTCGCCCTAAGTGGGTTCTCCGCCCTTAAATCTCTTCCTATTTTTTTTTTGCCGCCCTCAAATTAACTTTAAACGTGTCGTGTTCTGTGTAAGTAATACTGTATTTAAAATTCAGTTGATTGAGCTTGCAATTATAGTGGTAGTCTATTAACAAATAAATCATGAAACAAAATAATTTATTAGCTTTCATAAGTGTATGTTTTATTTTTTTTATCGAACCATATTTTTCTAATCCGAAAATGTAGCAATTTGCTTTAATTTAACGTTTTTATAACAGAAAATAGCTTTTCTGACTTTTCAAAATCAGCTGCATAATAATTTTTCACTTTGTTGTCATCATACCTATAAAAGTTCCAGTGCTAAACTTTCAATTTCCCTAAATTTTTATTAATCACAATTTATTGTATTTTTATTTCAATATTACTTATACCTATCCTAACAAATCAAATTAATAATTTTGTCAGTGTGAACTTGTAATGAACATTCGCTACAAATAGATGGTGAAAAGTTAAAACGTGGCCAAGTTTTATTCTAAGAAGGTATACCTATTCTATAATAACTCCTATAATTCAATGAGCCATATTGAGAGTTATCCTTAAAGGGGCACAATACACAAAAAATAAGTTCGTTTAATTTAAAAGTACGTTTAATTCTAAGAAAAATGATATACAGGTAACCCCCGCTCAACGCGCCTCCGGCGAACGCGAATTCGTTATAACGCGAATTGTTATTTTTTTAAAAATTTGTGTAAAAGGCTGATCTCTTTTAACGGTTGGCAGTTCTAGAATCGGTAGGTTTTTATTAAACAACCTTCCTACAGTTTCACTTTTATTGCAGTATTCTTCGCCCAGACATTTAGTACGTTTTATTTATGTCTTCACGCTTTAAGCAGTGTACACAATAAAAATTGGCTTACGTGCAGATTTTTAAGTAAAGCTACACAATAAATTTAGAATTTCCAGGTACGCACAGCTCCTTGTGATAATAAACAGATTTTAAGCCCAAAATCCATCCCTTAAAAAATACTGTGGGAGTATATACAAATCTTCGTCAGTGTATGTAATATTAGCTGCAGTGTCAAATGCATGCAAATTAAATTGACTACATATTTTTTATCCCTTCGTGAAAACTCGAGTAAGAAAATTCGCAATGTAGTGACTTTAGAAAAGAAACTAAAAATGATAGAAAGTGTAGAAAGTGGTGGTAAATTTACAGCTGTAGGAAGAGATTTCAAATTGCCCGAGTCTACAGTGTCCGACAAAAATACAAAATTAAAAAAGCTGCTGGATTTGTTCGAAGAAAACGACGAAAATTACGAGAGAGTGAGTGCTATAAAACATGGTTGCAAATTTTGCATAATAAACGTAGAGGCCAAACAAGGGAATTTTGATTCATTTTTGCAAAGTAGAACAAAATGAATGAATTATAAATAATTATATTTTGTATGGTATTTATTTCTTTTATTTTGTTATGTATGAGATTTTTTTATATTAATAATATGTATTTATTTTATTAAGTGTTTGTTTTTTTTTTAGAATTTTAATATTATTTTTTATAAATCCCCCATTGAATGCGAAATTTCGCTTCACGCGACCTGGTCCAGAACGTATCTTTCGCGTTAAGCGGGGGTTACCTGTACGTATTTTGTTTCTACTCAGGTTATTTGATAAGTTATAATAAATTTAAAATTCACTGGTCCCTGCTCCTCGCTCGGCCTATTTTACACGTGTAAACAATGCTCCCTTCACACGGCAATTTATTTACCTTTAAACTACATTTTCGAAATTTTGTTACTAGTATTTGGACTATTTTTTTTTTGTACTGAACACGATAGTGCAACCAAAATTTGAATAGTGTCGCTTTTTTAAAAAAATATTATATTTTGTGAGCTACGACCGTTTATAGGCACACTTAAATAACATAGGGACGGAACGCTCAGTCGGCGGTGTTCTTGTTTAATATTTAAAAAAATTAACTAAACCCAGTATTGAAATTCTGATTCTTTTATCGTCTTTGGCACAACCATTCACACAGTCTCATATAAATTAAGCAGTAACAATATAATTTGTAGCTTTTACACGTAAAAAATATGCCGGTCAATTGAGTCGGGGCCAGTGACGCTACACGACAATTCTAAAACAATTTTTTTTACATTGGACTTTTACCAAATAGTTTTTAATACTTCTGACCAACAATTTAACATTAAATAATAATTTAAAAAGATTTTTTTTGTGTATCGTGCTCCTTTAAATTTTAAAAACAGGCACGCAACTGTTGTTAGGATTCAGACCATTGCACGTGAGTTAAAAATAAATCTAACTAGTTTCTAAGCAAGCACTTAGGTTTAAGCAACAACTCTGAATATGGCTCTAAAATTTCGTGTCTGTACTAATAATTCACTAACAATTCCGGGGCTCAATATGGAGGTTCCATATGTTATTGGAAAATATGGAGCCTGTGAAATAGAAGTATGTATCAGCAGTTTTGAATAAATGATTTATTTTATTGCCAAATAAAATCTGTTCTTATTGGAACATTTTGTTATTCAAATCGACAAGAACTTACTGCAATGATTTTTTAAATTTTTTTCACGTTAAACTACAAATTAATACTTAAAATAATAAGTAAGTATTTCAGTCAGAAGTTACAGTTAAAGATATTGTTAATTTATTAAATGTACAGATTAAACAAATATGCAATTTTGAAAATAATTTCCACAATAACATCAACTAACATATACTGGGTGATTATTGTTGATTATTCTTGACGGTCTATAGCGCTAGTGCAACATCTTTATTATTGTTACCCTCATAAGTAGTGATCGTATATTAAAGTGGTCGAATTATTTACTATAGCCAAATTTAATGTCTTGCCATCACTCTTAACTTTTATTCGAAAATTTTACAATTTAGACGTGTTTTTCATTGTCGTAATACTTTATTTATGACTGATTTTTTAAAATTTGTACTGGAAAGAAACTAATCAAAAGAAACGCCACTTTGGGGTGACCCGACTGATAATTAAATAGGAAATTAGGACTGCCATTAAAACTCTGGAGAGGTCACAATTTTCATCAAATTACTATTGAATATAATCGCAAGGGTTGAAAAATTTTTGCAGTTGCAGTTGGAACTACAATGTTTCCCCATTTAAAAGTATAGTAATACTTATAAAACTTTTGAACAGTAGTTTAGTACATTACCAATTAGAATATTTATTTGGGATTTGTGAGTTGCTTTTTCAGTTACATTGCCATTCTGGAGAGCCATCTGGCGATGATGGTGTTCTCCAATAGAGCGCCAAAGGCAGTCAAAATTTATCACCCGGTACCTACATACCACCAAAATATATATTCAATGAAGTTTTAATATATTTCATTTGATGACTTTAAAATAGTTGAAGCCAATTTTACTGAATAGTTGTAAATAGCAAATGTTTAATAATATTTGCAATATAATGTTACAATTAAGTAAGTAGTACAAAAAGCTGTTTAATTCTTCTCGAGAATTACAATAAAAATCCTTTTATTTAAACCTAACGTTTGTTGTTAGTTAGATAGTGGTTCTACAAGTTAAAAAAAAAACAGTCACTAATTATAAAAATCACAAAGTTTACCAGTATTTTTACTGAATGCAACAATAATCACATTTTTGGATAAGATTAAAATGCAGTTAAAAAAAATTTAATGCGCTAAAAATTAAGCAGCACTCAACTTTTATGGTGGCTATTTTATGAGTCTTGTTTGGCTCTGTAGATCTACGACAAATTTATTGTAAAATTAATCGCTTCGAGTTAAAGAAAGGTCAAAATATTTTGACCTTTCAATTCAATTATTTTCATTTTATTTATTTAGAACTTAGAAGGAACTTAATTTGTACATTTAAGAAAAGTGCATTGCAGAAATCATTTTCTGTAAGCAAATCCACTTGAAAATTATAAAGTTTCAACAATGTGTTAACTTGGTGATTTATTTAGTCTGTAATTGATTAATAACATGATTTAATTGAATTTTACAGTCACAGTTGATTTATCGTTCCAATGTAATGTAACTTTAACTAAATTAGTTTTGATAACAATCAGACTGTTCCATCTTTTCTGTGCGAGCAACATAAATTGAATAATTAAATTAAATAATGACATGTCTAAACTTACCCCAACCATAGAGGAATTAGTGTCAGCACTAATGTTTTCATAAAAAATGAAACAACAGAGAAAGTTAGAAAATTAATGTTTGATTAAAAAGAGTAGAATATTATAGCAAATTTGTATTGAATTCGTGGTTATTCATTTACAGTTAAAGATGAAAATTGCTTGGGGTTACAGAAAAATATAAATCGGGGAAGAACGTTTCTTGCGCCAGATTGACTCCGCGTTTTGTTCCCTCTCGAAAAACTGTAATTTGCTAACCTCGTGTCGTCAAGTCAATATAACTAAATCACCAATTACAAGCGAAGTGTTCTTTCCTTTTGTCAAGAAGCCATTTTGTATCGCGAACAACAAAAATCCACTTTCACACTTCAACTATTTTATTATTACGGCGTTTACGAGCCTGTTTGTGAGTGCAAGAGAATTTATTTTTTCGCGCCCCTTACGCCACGACTTTTACCCGTCACAATTCGATCAGTTAGCATTTATTGTCAGGTGTTGAAACAATTTACGTGGGGACGCCGCAGGCAATTAAATTTATCGCACTGCTCGAGGAAACCCATAAACCTCATTTCCGCTCACTTACAACTAAAAACAATCGATTCGAGGCACTTTTTTCATTTTCCTACCAGCGAAACACTTCGCCGAGTGTACAGAGCGAATTTATGACGTCACACACAGAGTTTTCGCACCCATGGCTGGCCGGAATGCTCATTTTCTCATCAAGACTAAATCGGGTGGAAAATAGCGCGCGGGTGCGACCGTATTTATTACTAGAGTGTCAACCCCGCAGAGTTATTGTTAGCGTCCTACGCTCCGGTGACTGCGCCGATCCGACCCGGATGTGTATTTTGAAAATGTTTTTACCAAAATCAGCGGTACTTTCCAGGAGCCGCACTGAATTTTTCATCGCGGCAATTAAATTATTGTTTGACAAGTAGACGAACGTTAATTAAGCTCTCCCGGTAACTTTATTGGGTCATTAAGGTTCACAAATGACTAATTAGCGTTTAAAATTAGTCTCAGTGTACACATATGCAGAGACAGGAGGAATCTCTTAAGCCGTGGAAATAATCTCGACTGTAAACGCTGCTGGTCTTTAGAGGCAAATATTTCTTTCGGCGCATACTCTCGCCACAGCTGCATGCGTCGTGAAAACATTTTTGTCACGTTATTAAATGGTGTTAAAATATTGAATTATAAATGCGTTAGAGCGCATTAAATATGATTTAGCAAATTTTTTAAATTCCCCAATCAATTTACAAATCCCCATATTTTCCTGCAACGCCACTGCCGAAAGATAAATTGGTCCAGTCACTCCCGATTGACAAAGTGACTATCCTATTCTGGAGCATCAAAGCACCACATAATGCGACAAGTTCTACAAAAACAATATAAATCACCCTCTTCTGCGTTAGACGTTTAACGGCGCCTGCATGAGTGTTTTCAGGTTATCATTGCTAAATTTGTGGAAAGTAGGAGTGGCAGTTGTAGCGTGATTCTTCAACATTTTCGGAGAAGCTATAATGCCGCAAATGAGTTGCAATAAATAAAACGCCAAAATAGTTTGTACAGGGTTCTCCAACGTTAGTGGTAATCCTACGCTCTGATGTTAATTCCAATTTCAGTTTTTATCATCAGGCGTCGCGACACTACATTATATTATTTATCATGGACTTCTTTCTTTTCATCAAACTTTTATTTATAATTTGTTTATATAAAAATATCACAACCTCATTTCATTGCATGAATTTCTCTATAATAGTTGTTGGAAGTCGTGGGATTTTGGTAGAGCCATAAAAACAATGTTACAATTCGCTGAAGAACGCAATAAATTAACAAAAATTCAGGCAAAAAAAAAAACCAAAGGATACAACGAATTGGCGTGATTCTTGAGCGGTCGGAGCAAAATGGAAGGTTACAGTTAAATATTTCAGACATGTGCAACAGGTGAATTGCCAGTCATAATATTTCGTCGAAAATTATGAAAATTTATTCACAGAAATGTTCACACAAATACTCACGTCTCATTCGATAAGTAAATGAATTTATAAATAAACTTTTAAAGCTTTTATACCGATTTCATACAAATGGAATGTGCGGATATGAAAAAAATCTTACAATATCTAATGACCTGGACATGCAAAACCTGTCGACAAGTATTTCATTTAAAATGAGTACAGTCATATATTTCATCAATGGATTTTTCTTAAACTAAACTTTTGACCCTTTTGACCAAATAAAAAAGTATTTACAGATTTTATTGAATACGTTAACGAAACATAATTTTTAATTATTTATTGTTGAGATTTTATTCGTTGGTCGTAAAAGACGCCTACTTACATGATGTATTTTTGACTTGATTATGAAAAAAAAATTGACCTCAAAGGTTAACTGCATCACTCAAACCGGGATATAATATTTTCCGGACATATTTATAATTCAACTTATTGTATGAACATATTATTTTTTGTATGTGTTCGGGAGTGGTATGTAAAGGCCTTGCCATGCCTATTGCGCCACGAGATCTGCAAATGCAGAAGAAGAGAAAGATATAGAAAAGGTTAGGTAATAGGCGAAAACCGGCCTGTAACATCACAAAACGAGTTTTGATTTCAGCGCCAAAGTTCATGAGATCTGACACGAAAACTGATACCAAGCATCGTGTGGCACATTGTAATTTTAAAAATATGTTAATAGTTAGGTATACCTATACTTTTAAAAATTATACAGTGTGGGCCAAGTGAGCTATAAAATTCCAGGGCTTGTTAAACTGTTAAATCTTAAGGTTATGAAACCAATTTAAAATTATCATGTGTGAATTATCAGAATGGGGTTTCGTAAACTATTTTACATGAGAAGGTGGTAAATACCATAATTCACTTGATCCACTTTTATTTATGTCCATCCTGTAGCTAACATAAAAGCACAGAAAACTCCATATACAAAGAAGTTCTCCCTAGATTATTTTAATTGCCTAAAATTCTGAAAATTTTCAATTTGTACAATTAGTGATTTCCAGTGACCTTTAATGTATGCAATATTATCAGAGTCAACGAAACCAACTGTTTTCAGATGTCTATTTTTAGCACCTATTTATTTTAATAACTTGAGACATAAATTATTGTTAAAGTGATGTTTATGCTACATGCATTCTTTGGATTGCAGTTGTACTTAGGTAAAGAAGTAGTTACTTTTAAGTTGCAATTCAAACTTTCTTGTTAAATATGATTGTAAAATACAGCGTTTTAAACATGAAATGATCACACAATATTTTCTCACATGAAAATAAATGAGAAGTAAGGAACATTTTCAATTAAATTTGTGTCCCTTCTTTTATTAGTGATCGTTGTGATCGTTATAAATAGCATATCATAAGGAAGGATGAAAGACAACGAATGATAATAATTTTGGTGACTCAATATAACCATCCTTCATACCTACAGAAGTACATTAAAAGATTGCATCATTTTTAAGTTAACAAAACGTTTGTAAAATAGTTTTCAGCAAGTATTTGTAATGAAAACTAATAGATATTAGCAAAGAAAGAGATAGCAATGGGATAAGAAGCAAAAATAGTTTATAGAATGATGGTAAAAATGGTTTGATAAGGAGAATTTTACAAAATTGTTAGTTAATTCAATTGTATTTATAAAACGATGAATAGAAAGTTTTAGTAGCACCCACCTACATTCGCAAAATATCATCAAGGTAACCAATCAGTGATACGTTAGCACGTGGGTGTAGATTTTATTATTATAAAGATAATATCCCGATTACAAATGCGTCCCAATAAATTATATCAATAATATTGTAATGTTACAACTTGATAAAATAAATACTTATCCATTTTTAAAATAAAATCAATCGATCGATCAGTCGACGCAGACACTTTAACACACGCTAACAAGTTGTTTTTTTGTTTTTACAGTAAAATCAAATCATTTGCTTTCGCCAAGTGGTTATTATTAACTCTCATTATTTGCAAGTAATTTGAACAGGATATGTTAAAATTATAACCTACCCGATAATGAAAACAAATGTTTCAAGTACAAAGTAAGTAAACAGACTTAAGTACTTTCACTAATGCAATTAGTGGTAAGAATTTCTAAACAAAATACCTACTAATAAGCAACATTTGCCAAAATTGAAGAGACTGCTGATTATATCTGGAAGATTCATTTATATAATAAGTATACATTTAATCGTCACAAAAAGTTTTACTGGCATTAATTTAGTAAAGTCCAGCTTTCAAAATCATTTCACATTAAGTTCATAAGTTAACTTCTCGATTGTGATTTTCTCTGGTAGACCACTTCTTTCATCATTTCCGAGAAGAAAGTCTAGAAATCACCAGAAACAGCAGAGAGCACGACAATCTATATTTACTGCGGCCACTTATACTAATTACATCCTTCCTATGACGATTATCAAACACATGCTAATGTAACACTCATTCATTCATTAAATGCATTTTTGACATATTGCGAAACACCCTGTATCAGACAGATTTCTGTAAATTAATGTTGCAAACGGTTACTCTCCGTTCTGCTTGTGTGCTCGTATGGTACATACCTATTTATGTGTCTGACTTTCTGTCGCTTTTTAGTAATTTGGTAAAAATGGTTTACCGATTTTGCAGTAGCCCCGGTCCCTTAATTCTCTAATCACTATATCTGCTTCAATCAGTTCTTTTACAGGAGTGGCTAGTATATTGCATCAATGTTACAGAGCGGCAACATCAAACAAAAGTAATCCCTGTGTATAATATCTCAGTGCCTAAGCGATCAAAATTGGCCCCAAATTGAATTTTCACATATTGATGTTAATCTATTGTTTAAGATATAAAAAAGTGATGAGAGTTAAGGTCAGATATCCACAACTTTTTACATTTTCTTTTGAAGTGGCCAATTACCTAATGTAATGGACATAATGTCAACTAAAGGAAATAAAATAGTAATATTTGTTGTAAAGCTATAAGGGACATAAATTCAACTTGAAGGATAAGATGTGTTAGGAAACGCTTTGTGTTAATTTTGAATAGGTAATTTCTAGAAAATGTTAGCGCCAATAAATCTGAGTAATTCCTCAACTCGCATTACAACACCACAGAAATATACACATAATACCTACACACATGCACATTTTAAAAATGTGATGACAGTTAAATGCATCACTTCCCAGCACATCTGAATTTGTATCTCCCGTTTGTGGGACGGGCAGACAAGAAATTATATCGTGTGTGTGTATTTCCGTATTTAACTTGTTAAAAGCCCACTTGGGAATTCACATGTATAACTTTTCAATGTGATGAAAACATAATTCCTTTTTTGCTTTTCTTTGAATGGATTTTTCGAGAAACCGCAGTCGCTGCATCGAAGGCAATGATTTAATAAAACCGCAGTAAAATAATTATGTCGAAAGTATAATTTGTCGGTTCCTACATGTGAGCTCATTTCATACCTGCCTATTCAAAACAACACATTATGTCATAATAACACCGAAAGCCGACACCTTTAACGCAACAATTTGGACATTGATATAATATTTCAATTCCTCAACAACTGTTGTTTAATTTATTTTACTCGACCGCAAAACCGGAAGTCATTTGTATTTTCGCTTTATTAATTATGACATCACACCCCGGTTTAATTTCATTTCGACAATTCGTGTGGAGTGTGGGAGATGCAGGTAATAGGAACTCGACATTAATGAAATTTAACCGATTTCGCCCTTTTATTAGACAAGAATTTTTTTGTGCAAATCAGGGTCGCTTTACAAACCAAACAACGCCCTAGATGACGAAATGATATTTAATAAATACCCCTTTTAAAGCGGCCGCGTGCGATAATAAAAGATGGAACGCGTTATCTAGTGAACAATGACAATCACATAAAGGCACATACACAAAGTAACAGACACACACGTATAATGCCTGATATCCTTCATAATGATAACCAATTAGGCTAAATTATAGAGCGGTGAAATTCACCTGGTTAAAGATGGGTGCGGTAAGACGAGTTGGAAACATCTTAAAAAATGAGCGGCACTAAAAAAATTCTTCTGTGAGTCACATCATATGAATTGATCCGACCTTAATGGCACGGCATATATATATAATTTACCGGGGCATCTTTATGTGTTGCAGAATTTTATGAGGCTCGGCGTCCTTTCGGAGCGACGATTTTTGCATAATACACACATCTGGGTCAGTACTGAAGAAAATGTTTCGCAATCTTCTTGTTAACTAATTAATTATGAATCTTCAAGAGAGAGACAAAAACGGAAACAGACCAGCCACTTATGTGGTATTACTTCTCAATTTTTAGCCCATAATTATAACTTTCTGCATCGCAGTGACTCGATTTTTTGGGTTGTTTGTAAAAATGTAGAATGAACTCATTATTTTCGCAAAAATAGTAATTTTCTTGTTAATATTCTAATTAGACACAGTGGGTCGCAGTTAAAATAGCTCTTTGGCCTTAGGGGCTACTTTGTATTCTCCGGAGGAAACTGCTGCTCGCAACTTTACAACATTGTAAAGCAAATTTAGTCCGAATGTAAAACCATTTGAAAAATTAATTTTAATTTGGTGTGATCATTAAGTACGATTAAGTTTCCTGCGCAATGTACTCGTTCAGAGTGTGACAACTGAGTGATTCTAGTACGTGTGGTAAACGCTCTTGTAGTTTTTAAAAGTTTAATTATCGGTGGACAAAAAGCTGTTGTACAAATGAACGCTTTCTATTTTAGTTGGAAGAAATGCTGACATTTAAGGAAATCCTTAATATCACTGGGGCAGTCGCAAGTTAAACGAACTGGTCCCCACAATGCCTTATTGTTGCAAAAGTCATTTGGTAATCGTTAGATACTAAAAAACAAATTGTCGTTAAATGATTAATGTAGTTTATTTATTGATTTTAGGAAGTGATAAATATAAATTTTGACAGCGTAAGTAGTTAACCATTATTTATTAAACACCCGTTACAAAATTAAATTAAAAATTAATTACAACTTCATGTCAATGAATTGTTTGTGTTGGTGGTCATCCATTTTACAACTTTCACAGTTTAGTTTTCGCTTATTTATAAATAAAGGAATTTCATACATATTTACACGCAAGAAACAATATGCATATAAATTGAGGAAACAATATTTAATTTTACTTACTAATATATCAGATGCAAAAATTATTAGCACCAATTTGAAAAATAAATTTAGGCATTTATGCATTGACCACATACTTACCTATCTTTTTCTTTCTTCTTCGTCACAAATACCGTATGAAAGAATGTTAATTCTGCACACTTTGACATCTGCTTGATATATGCGTGAATATGTGGTCCCGTACTAAAAGACTTTCTGTCAAACGGTATACACAAGAGATTCTTCAAGTAACTTCGTGAATTGCAACTTGTAAAGCTCAATAAAAAAATGGTCACATAAATCGTGTGTCACTAAAAAGTAGGTACTACTTTGTGCAGATTTTAAAATTATAGCTTAATATGGGTAATCGCTTTCAAGGATAAAATATGTAGTAGATGTGTGTACTACATAAACCCACATTTATTACTGCCTGCATTAGCTTTTTGACTCTGTTGTTCAAATTTTGAACGATTTTTTGCGATTTGTACTCCGATTCGACAAAAATGAATTCTTCAAGTTCTCTGACACTGAAATGATCGTGTGAATGTCGACCAATGGTGCTCTGTACGGTTTACATCTGGAGTTCTGGGTGACCATCCATAACCAAAATAATTACTTTATTCGGATGATGTGGAACCTGGTACTATCCTGTATAAAAGAAAATTCTTATCAACAAATGAAGAAAATGGCATAACATATTCTTCTATGACACTATCTCGTTAAAAATTGCATTCATGATGTAAGAGCCAACTCTTAAAAAGAAACAATCCACCCCAAAATGTTACTGATGTTATAAAATTGATCTCTTGGAACAAAATTTGAGCAGGTATACTTTTCCCATCGCCTTCTCCGGAAAGTAACTGTTGCTTCATTTGTAAGCAAAGTTTGTTTCCAATCGTCTACAGTTCGGTTGGAATAATACCTTGCAAATCTTCGTTTCCCAACTCTGTGTTCTTCAATGAATAACAGTACAATGATTAGCTGAGCGATGGGAATAAATTGATAAATTTCAAATTGCTTCGAGTACATTCTGTCTTCCTTCGTTAAATTTGATTGGAGAAATTGTTTTAGCTTAGAACTTATTGAAGCTCCATTTCTAAAATAAGAAGTCTGACAGAAGCTCCATCCCATAAATTAGTTGTCCCTTTTTGTCCTTGCCTTCAATTTTGAAACACATAGTCCTGCGACTTATTGTGCAATGGTAAAATTCTAACAAGTTTGAAAACACTCCTCGACCTGCAATGTTGATGTTCGCCTGTCTCTTGATCGGTTAAATTTCTTGGTCGATGCATGATACAGTTTAAGAATACCTAAGTAAATGTACGCATTTCAATAATTTCCACCTACATTGAGCTACAGATATAATAAAATGAAAATTGGAAAATTGTCCAGAAGTTGATTAAAAACGTAAATGCATTCATCGTCTATTGCCAATGAATGAAAGTCGATTTTCATCTGCACAATATTTCAAATTTTCAATTCTTGTTTCATTAAAAACAGCTCATTAATGACTACACAATTATTTTGTAAATAAGCACATAATGTTTTACGTTTTGTTCAGAAAAATTATTTACTAGCTTATTAACTTTCCAGAAATTAAACACTACCCAAATGACTTGCTGTATAACGAGGCACTTACTACTTACATGCTGATCATAAAGAAAAAATATGTAATAGGTTGAAGTCGGCGTGCTTTCCTACCAAAATTTAACATTTATAACTGATATCATAATTATAAACATGTTCTAACAAGACATCAATTCTTGTAAGAATTTTAAACACATCAAAGATTGAATATACGGTAATTTTTCATTTTGAACCGTACTTCCTGTGTAGAAACTGATTTATACCTTTTTTGTTCAGACAGTTGGTGTCTATTAAAATAATTTCCCATTTACAAAAATTGTAAATAACTTCCATTTATGTTTCAATGATTATAATAAAAACGGTAATGCATTTAAGATTTTGCATTTTATTCTCACATAATTTGAAATTTTATAGATATGAGAAACCTTCAGCATGGAGATAACTTGTTCACAATTTTCTCAATACAGTCGAACTTTGATAACTTGAATTTTATTACTCGAACTAAAAGCTCTTGTGTCGTTAACTCGAATTGTAATGGGACGAATTTTTTTACTAGTCGAAGCGTTTTATAATTCTCTAGAATATGTTTGCTATTAGTAAATATTTCGGTATGTGGAAGTTATAATTTTAAATCTTTCAAAGAAATAATAATAAAATAATATAGCAATGGCAGAAGGGGATTTGATGGAAGGAGACTGGGAAGATAGGGCGTTGTAGAAACAAAAAACGGTAAACTTGAATGGGTAGATTGGTCAAGAAGAAGAAAAAAGAATCAATGGTTTTATGGTGATTTGTGGCAATAATATGTTTATTGTACAATTTTTTGTGGCTGTTCGAACCCCAATTATTTTTTACTTTCCCATTAACTTCAATTTACCGAGGTTCGACTGTATATTTATTTCTACATAATATGCAAACTTTATTAACTTAAAATGACATTATACTTTTAGACGTTTTGTGTGGAGGTTGTAATCAAAACAAAACTAAAAACAATATACTTTTCAATTGATCAGTGTCAAACTGAACTGCATAATTATTTTATGATTAATAGTCATTACAGTACTTATAATTGAGAATAAAGTAATTGATATATTATAACCAGTATATAATAGTTTTATAACTACTTTATAATCGTCATTTTTGCGGCGATATATAAAAAATATTCCTTTGGGTAGCGGTAATCTGATGGCCGGTTAGTAATACCATTTTAAAAGTTTATTCAATTTACAGCTGCATTAAAAATAAGAAAAACTTGACATGACGGTGTATACCTTGAACCACTGTCTTGTTTTATACCTCGGTACATGATAATGTACAACAAAGCGAAACGAGCAATAAAAATGTTAGTACTTATTTTTTTAAATTGATACTAATCGTTACTTAAACACATTTTGTTCGATTAAGATTTACATTTTATTACATAAAATCGCCTTTTTTGTTTTCGAATAGGAATTTATTAATCGTCTAAGTATAAACGCAAAATCATCCAGTCCACGTCTCAATTTACCTGGTCTGGATGGCCGTGCGTCTGAGAAATAGAAAATTTTTAATCAGAATCAATCTGTGAACGATTCCAGTATATAAAAGCTGTGGTTGTAAAAAGTGAGTTAATTTTAAAAGTTAGAGACCGAAAAAGGAACTCATTTCCTGCCATCCCAGACATCTTTGTCCAATAAGCAATTGTTTAGTCACATGTCAGTCTTGTCTCGGCCACTGTATTATATAAAGTTTGAGATTAGTATTAGTAGTAAACCGGACCTATACAGCATCAATTGAATCAGCGACGAGCTGTGAAATCGAACCCCATTCATTATATACGGATTCAATTTAAATTTCGACCGTCTCTCTCGCGCATCGAGTTCCCGTCCTCACACTGCTCCTGGTAATAATGTTTTCTTATTATCGTCGATCTTAATTCGCCTTTTTTCCCGGTAAGTGTATATGATTTCCAACAATGCAATTTGCATGTTAGTATTGCTGGGCGGTGCTAGATTATAACGCTACAAGAAAGCAAATGTCGCAGATTTTTTTAAGATTACACCGGCAAAACAATAAAAATTATAATGAAACCGTAATCGTTACCGTGTCGGTTGTAGTCGTCTCTTTCAAACTAATTAAGTTACAAAAATTGATTGGAACACACAACAAAAATGCGACTCGACCGTTAGGGATCTATCGAAGGACATATTTGAAACAGAAACCAAATTAGGCGGGTCGTTGTATTTGATGTTAGATAAGAAAAGAGCCAAACATAACGCAGGCCCTTAATGCGGTAGCCATGTTTATTCAACAGTTTACGACACCCTTTAGTTTAGTTTTTATTGTAGTGCCGCTATTTTAAAGCGCTCTTAACTGTTTAATTACACACTTTGACAGCTAGAGACTGAATTTCACGTCCATCTCGCCCATCACAATTTTTATTGCACATTCGACGGGGTCACTTTTTCCCCTTTATTCGTCGGTAAATCAAACTTAATGTCCGAATTTAATTGCTTTTCTTTATACTCGAATTAAACAATCTTTGGTTTCTCACAAAAACGAATCGTTTTTTTATTATTCTTTTTTCCGGCGGTGATTTTATCCGAATCGATCTGAAAGAGGAGCGTAAACAGCTCGGGTTCGAGAAGAGATATCTCTCTGACACAGCACTTTCTCGCTAATTACCTTTGTTAATTAAATGGCGGTCCAATCAAAACAAACCCTTTAATTTTCTGATTAATTACGACGACGGTCCGTTTCATTGTATTAATAAGGGCGTGTCAGGTTAGGAACGATAAAAAACCCGAAAATTAAATGCAGCGGTGGTGCTGTAACGTACGATGATGGACTGAGTGAGTGGTGCGTCGGTGATTTGCAGAATGTCAAACGAAATAAAAATGAATTTTCTGAAAATTGAATTTCTGTCAAGAAATTATTTATTGTAATTACTAGGGGAAGTCCAAGATGAAATTGTTGTTTGATATTAAGGATAAAAGCAATTTGCTTAATTTCAAAAAGATGTACTACTCTTTTTTTAAATAAAAAGCAGTACAAAAACCAATACAACGTGAAGTAAAATATCGACCTCAACCGCACAGACATTATCTTCGGCAATAAAAAATTCTGTTAAACTAATTTTGTAATACACGATCCACGGTTACTTACTTTTTAAAAATAGTTGTAATTTTATGATACATTTCGCACGCATTGTGCGCGACCGGAAATTTAACTTAGCATATTGATAGTTCTGTTTTTTCGATAGTACACTTGTCTCATTATATACAAATTAAAAACAAAAAATTACTTAGAAAATAAACCTCGAATTACACTGCACACTTTCTGTATAGTATTCATTCATTTTAAATGACGATTCTTAGAAATCCCGAACCAGTCGGGATTTTCAAGCATTTTTTCCAAACCCCAGAATCAGTCCTAATGGAATCATATCCGTTACTTATTTAATTACAGTTTGATTGCAGCGACAATAATATGCACCGTTTATTAAACAATGTAACTGTATTAACGCTTCGTGTTTTTATAATTTGTCTGCAATAATTATAATATTAAATTAGTTATAGAATTTTAAAGATAATCGAATTAACTAAATTAAAAAATAACGTTTCCTATTTACGATGATACTTAATTTTTAAGTGTCAATGGACAAATTGCCAATTACAACTAGCGTTGTTTTTAATTCGCAACGAATTTATTGTCAGCCTTTAATTTTATTAAACTGCATAAATAGTAAATTAAGAATTTATTAGAAAACGTTTCGTTTGATGTTCAATTTACAATTACAATTTCATGGCCAGATTATTGGAATATTGAAAAATTCAAAAAATTAACATAAAATAAAATAAATTTAAAACGTGATTTTTTCAAGTGGAGCTAAATAATTTTGTTGGTCTATTTTACTAAAAACGAAAAAACTTTATAATCTTAAGGTGCTGCATTGTTAAGAATGTCAAAGATAAAATATATCAAATATAAATTTACGTTATAACTTTTCTTTTGTCACTTCACAACTTCTTGTTACAAAAACATCACTTACAACTGATCTAATCTGCCATACATATTAAAATCGAATCAACTTGATACTTATTTCGAAACACAATCATAATATTAGCAATAAATATTAATATTTTAACAATACCAATTATGTATTAAGAACCGAATTCTGTACCACACACTAAAGTGTAAAATAATGTCAAATGGTACGAACTGTTAATAATATCTGAATGAAATTAGTGCAACTTTAGCATTATTTTATAACACAAACAATAAAATAATAGTAGTAATAGTGAATTATTATTATTTATAATGTTAAAAGTAAAAAGTAATTAAAATAAAAAAGGACAAACTACATAGTCTTAGTATGTAGCAGTCTGTAGGTAGGTATGTAAAAATGTTATTAAATAAATAAACAAAACACTTTGTCATCATAACAGATTTATATACAAATATGGCGTTATGCTTCCATCTTTAACATCCTCTGTTAAATTGTGTCTGTATCACAGAATCATTAATAAATTAGATGTGTTCAACATTTTTATTAAAATTGTTAGTTTTTGTTAGTTTTTTGTAACTGCAACGTCTGTCAATAAACTTTATTGATTCAGAAAGATTAAATTCAAATTTGCAGTGCAACTGGGAAAACAACTCAACTGAACTGAACATTCTCACATAACTGCAATAAACATTTTAGTTTTTATTTGCTTGAGTGAGAAAAAACTATTGGATATTAGCAATCAAGTTGGAAGCAGAAAGAAGTAGCAACTTTTTTCTTATTAACAGTTTAAATACAAGTTTCTTGACACGGACTTAACAAAAAAGGTTTTCATTATTACATATTTCAACAATATTCATCTCGTTTTTATTGTGTTAATGAGGGTATTCGCACAAAATACTTTCAAGAAAAACATTTAAAAAAATTAAAAAAAGGTTATATGTAATTTCATTGGAATGTAAAACACATCTGATAATTATGTTTTAGATAGAAAGTGTGATTGATCTCAAAGAACAAACTTAACACATCATTAACAAGGCATCAGTAAGTGCAGTTAACTTGGAAGTTGATTAGCCATAAATTTAATATGAATCGTTTATAAACAAAAATATTCGAAAAGAAGTAAAAGACATGTTAATCGTCGACTACTCAATGAATAATTTTGCTAATCAGTGTTGCTTAGTGCAATGTACAGGTGTACTTAATACGAGCAGATCCATTACCGGTTATCCGATGACCGTAGCTACGCCACTGCTACGGTTAAATAAAATCTCGTGTGGCTCCAAGGGCTCACTAACTAAGGAGCTTATAAAAGCTAAGCTCCTTCTTATGACACGAATATATCACCCTGTTTAGGTTATATTTTGACAGTTCGACATGTTTAATGTGAATGGAAAACGGGGGCACACCCTTGTCGTGGATGTTCAAAAAATTTATGTCTTCGTTGACGTTTTTGGGTTAGTTAATGGACCGTTCCGAAAACAATGTCGCAATTAAAAGGAAACTTGATAGATAAAATCGTATGCGAGTGGTGCAATTAAGAAATAATTTTCTGTCGAGTGAAAAACAATGCGCTACCTAATTCTAAATAGCCAATAAAACTGTCCGCGTTTTTAAAGTCCTCAACAATAAAAGTTGGATCTCTCATGGTGCACCATGCGTTATGAACTCCTATCTCTCTGAATAGTAGTTTAGAAAGCCGCCAGAGGTGCGCCGACAAAAGAAACTAAAGTGTTTCTAATGTCGATTAATGGCCTCCGAGGACCGTCATAAAGATTGTATAAACCAGCTCGTTTTATGTATAAATCTCTGTCTGCAGCTTAACCTTCGCCTTTTTTTCCGTCTCATTAAGCTGCGATATTACATAAGTCTGGAATTTTTAACGAATACCTTCTCCTTTTTTTCGCGCCCCGTTTAATGAGCGGCGTCTAAACTGTACGCGTGTGCCGAAGGGAGTTAATTTAGATGAACTGCCCGACGATCAGTGTTGAAGCAATAAAACGTCTTCAAACAAACAAATAACGGTGTAATCCAGATTAAGGCGAGTTGTCGTAGTAATGGTGACATATTGGACAAGGGGCACCGCAGTCGCGTAAATCACTCGACCGAAACAAATCTGTCTCTTACTACTGTAATTTCTTGTTTCCAGTTGTGAATTTCGAGGGTCTCCGATTATACCGCGATCTCTATAAAAAAGCGTTCATCAGTGAAAATGTTTTCAACAATATGCACTTTTATAGAGGATGTTTGTATACACGTGTCAGTTTTACTTGAAGCACATTTATCTTACGAAAAGATCGGCATTTATGTTTGCCTACAAAAGTAACTATGTACAGTAAAACCCCTCTTAGTGGACACCCCTCTAATACGGACACCCTTCTTAATGGACACTTTTTTATCAGTCCCGGCATTCCTCCATAAGATTACATTATACAAACACCCCCCTAATGTGGACACCCCTCTATTACGGACATTGGACACTACTTGTCTTCCCGAACTTGGAATTTCCCCCTCTATTGTGGACACTTGATAAGCATTTTGGAGAATGTATATCATGTTTTCAAAAAAAATATTGTTGTAACTTGTGGTGAATTAGACACACATTAAAAATGTTTATTTTAAATAAAGACCTGCTCTGTATTAATTATCAAATTTGGAAAAAATTTGGAGGAGAAAAATGTTTTAATATGTATGAACATAATACAGTAGAATCCGCTTTTAACGAATACCGAATATAACGAGACACAGCTTATAACGTGCAATACACATGGAGAAATTTAATTTACTATGCAAACGCCGTTAAAAATGTCCGCATATTACGAGATCGGTTATAACGAGACTTCGGTTATAACGTCGGTTGTATTCAAATTTTATATCAAAAAATCCTGATATAGCGAGATCTAAATATATATACCTTTCACTAATATTGATAATGGTTTACTTAGAAATGTGCTGATTCCAACTAATCGGGCTTCAGGCGGTAAAGAATCAGTTTCACTTAGGTTACCGAAGAATTATCATGTCAACCTCCGGTAAATTAAACGTAAAAAATATCAAGTCCGCATTTCTACCTCCTAACACGCCTTCAATACTGCAGCCTATGAACCAAGGAATTATAAACTTCCTTAAATTTCATTTTCGAAAAGTGCTTTTGTTGCATTTGATAGATAGCATTGAAATGGAAAAAGAGGATCGGGTAGCACTTCTAGACGCCATTCGATTTGTAGACCGAGCTTGGAAAAGTATTACGCAAATCACAATAAAAAAATTGTTTCAAACATGCTGGATTTATAGGAGAAGTTGACCCAGCTGAAAATTGCCAAAGTGAACTTTGTATTGCATTAAAGGCTGAAAAAGTCAACTTTCAGGAGTATGTGACGGTTGAAAATTTTGTATGTACTAGTGAAATCCCAACCGAGGATGACATCGTTGAGAATACGTACCAAAAATACAATCAAACTCAAACTGAAATTGCTAAATCTGATGGTGATGAACCGGCCCTTTTACTAGAAAAGATTTCGCCTACGGAAGCTAGAAAGTGCCTGGCAAAATTAAAGAGTTTTTTTGAAGCCGAAACTACTCTAAATTGTGGGGAACATTTTTTTCATTTTTTGGAAAATTTGGAAAATTTAATTAACGAAACAGACTATTACAGACTATTTCGATTAATAAGTACGCCTAAATTTATATATGAAACAACTGTAACGTACAAGCATTTTACTAATTTATGTCAACAAATAATATTTTCAATAAAAAATGTCTTTACATAATAATTTGCTTTTAACGAAATCCTCTTATAACGAGCTAATTTCAAACTCCCGTGCGTCCTCACTATAAGCGGATTCCACTGTTCATGTTTACATATAATGTTTAATAAACTGCTTAAAATTTGTAGTAGTTTTGTAAATTTTCGACGAAAATAATTAGGACCCCCTCCAATATGGACACCCCTCTATAGTGGACAGTTTTGTCCAGTCCCTTGAGTGTCCACTATGGAGGGGTTTTACTGTATAATTTTTCCTAATTAATAAATTGGTCATTACTCTATGACAATATACAGAGTTCACAGCAATTCTGTATTTTAAAATTTCCTGACTTTTCCAGGTTTTCCATGATTTTTTCCAGTATTTTTCCCGACCTTTTTTTTAACAATTTGTGCCTTTAACTAAACCAGTCCAAATTGTCAGTTCAAATTATATAGAATAGTTTCAACACAGTAGACATAGATACACAGTGTGTCCACGAATGGGATTGCGCACTCTAGTAAATTTCTTATCTGCCATTTGGCGAGAAGAAGTCATTCTTGATAAAAGTTCTGCTTATTTTGGTAAATCATAAACAGTTTTCAAATTTTAAACATTTAATTTAATGTCTGACTTGTATTATTTATTGACGCTAAATCAATTGTCAGCTACCTATATCAAAATTGTAGATATGATTAATTTTTATTATACTTTTCTAAATTAATGTAAATGTTATTAACGAATATTATCTTTAACAACGATCTCTATATATTCATGAATTCTGCTCCTATAAATTCCAAGAAAATTAGTATTAAATATTATACTATATTTTACGCCATTAAAAATCTTGCAGACATTTTTATAACCGTAATCAGTACACTTTACAACTTTTTGATATCAGTGTTTTAATATTATACAATAAGCTTAAGATGTTATCAACAAAATTCATAACTTAAAAAAGACCAATTAATAAATGCGAAGTGATTTATAGTTCCGAAAGTATTTACCGATACATTTGGAATTTCTCTAAACATTAAGATGTTAAAGGTTGCTTCACAACGTTTTTAATTATCACTTGTGGTTGCAATTAGTTACCTACATTCCGTTCCTTTTCTCATTCGAGAAGATGTCGCTATTTTTATGGCAATATTTTCTTAAATAAGTCACTCGTTTAACTAGAAGTATTTTTATCTTGCTCCAGTCAGTAAACTACAGATAAAGTAAAAAACTGAAATTCCTGCTGTTATACAGGTTGTATTATACTCCTAGGTATTAAGTGTCCACCATTGGTAACTTTGTTATTATTGGAGCTACAAAGTCGGTTAAATTGGCAAGGAATCTTTTTTTTCACTGATTACCATAATGAAAGCAAAAAAAAAAAACAATCTAATGTCAAATGTTCGAGATATTCATATATGGTATAATACCACGAGTAGTCCGAATTATGTCGATTATTTTTCAAACTGGTCACGAATGTCAATTGTGCTTGCAAATGAATCCACGAGTGAGATTTTGCAAGCACAATTGAATGAGTGAAATCAGTTTGAAAAATAGTCTACATAATTTGGATTACGAGTTGTATTCGGAGGACTATTCCATGAACCAACTCTTTGTTTTAATCAAACTGACTCAAAACAAACTCAAAATAAAGTTACACATGATTGGATTTTTATGTCAATCAAGTTTCAACAAACAAATGAGTTTGGAAAATTTAAAAAAAATAGAAACAGAAAAACTGAATTTTTTCGCTGTTATTGTGAAGTTTTCCCAAGTATAATTATAGCAAGTGAACTAAAACGATTTGGCAGCAAATCGGAAGAAGAAATTAACGCAGAGATTGAAAAAAATGTCCCCAACAACACAAAAAAGGCACGTGATTCCGTTTGTAAGCAATTCCATAAATTTTTGAAAGAAAAAACACTTCTCCCATTATATTAAATGTAAGATTAAAAAGCTGGGCTTGTAACATGAAGAAGCAGGATGGTAGTGATTACAAGGAAGCAGTCGTAAAGCACATGTGGAACGTAACAGCAAAGTTAGTACAAGAAATGCATTTTAACAACTGATTGAACATTAAAATAAACCCGTTTAGTGATCTCATATTCAAATCAGCGAGAGAGGCTCGGGATGCAATGAGGAAAAAATTGCAGGCATGTCCAGAAAAACGAACGAATAGCGCAGCAGTTCTTACAGAAACTGAATTTCTCGACATTGTAAAACTTTTTGATAAAGATACTTCTGAAGGGTCACAAAAAAAGTTCTTTTTCATAGTCTCTTACGAACTAGCTTGGAGGGGTGGAGAAGGTGTCCCCTGTTTGGTCAATTTCTTGGAGGAAGAAGTTAATAATTGTGGATCACCTACCGGCCACTTAAAATATAATCCGATATTCTCAAAGGCGGCTCAAGGCGGCTCAAGGAGGCTCCAAACCGCTTACCGAAAGCAAATGGCTAATTTCAAATAATATGAATGCAAATTTATGTCCTGTCAGGTAAGAAAACAAATTAAAAAAGTCCACAATACCTAACATGTCATATTTTTTTAGATTATATTACAAATTATTATCCACAAGAGGAAGCAACATCAAAACAGATAGAATGTTTCTAACCCCCAATTCGTTATGGAAAAATGGAGGTATATGGTACAAGAATTCTCCGGTAAGCATTAACGAAATCAACAAATGGCTGAAAAATTCAGCTGAACGAACTGGCTTGGATGTTAAACGAAGAAAAATCACTAACCAATCTCTAAGATCAACGGCAGTGTCCAATTCGGCCAAATCTGGAGTCGGTGGACATCAAATAATGAAAATAACCGGTCATAACCATATTTACTTTATTAAGCGGGTATTCTAGTGTAGAAATTTGAAAAAATTAATTTTTTTTCTTCTCATATTTTCAAAGCTTAACCTTTCAAGGATATGTCTTTAAAAGGATTTGTCAAAATTTTAATTATTTACGGAGATATAGCTATTTTAGTGACACGACGTCCAAATCGGCTGGGCCGGAACAACACTGGGCGTAATTTTACCCAACAACTTTAAACGCGTTTTTCTCGAAACTACTTTTTTCAAAAAGTTTGTCATGATTTCTCAAGTTCTACTTAACCGATTTACTTGTAATTTGGTGTGAGTCTTCTCCATATATGTCTCTATCGTACTAACTATGATTTATAACAAATTTTTTTTTTTACTATTTTTAAAAAATTCAGAAAAGTAAAAAAAACAGTAAAAAAATTTATTATTTTTTTGGACATCCGCAATTTAGCGAAAAAAAATTTTTTTAATTGTTTTTTAGTTAGTACGATAGCAGCATTTATCTAGATAAATAATCTTTTTTATTTTTTTGTTTCACATCATTTGGAGGGTTGCAATCGTGACAGACTTGGTGCGCCATTTTTTTCCAATCCCCCACTTCAACAGCTTATAACATTTTCAATTTTCAATTTTTTCACTTTTTTTATTTTTTATGTATTGTTAAAACATGAATAAATATCTTGTTAAAAAATGGATAGTAAAAATATTTTTTGTTTTTTATTTATAGTTCGCAAAAAAACACCTCAAATTCATGCCTCTAGACTAGAATACCCCCTTAAATCGTATTTACAAATCGATAGCAGTTCTCATGAAAAAATTGTAGAGCAAATGAGAAGCAACATTACAACGACCACTAGCATCTACTAGTACGTCAGGTGTAAGCGGTAATGTTCCTCTGAAAACCTTCAGTGATGATCCTCAGACCTTGGTGAAAGAAGTTGTGGCTCACAATTGGCAAAATGTTAAATTTTCTAAATGTTGCTTTTACTTTTTCAAATAACTATTATAATTTTGATTTGATATTGTAATGTTATCTAGCATACAAATTTCATAGTTTTTTCTACTTAGTTCAATTTTTTTTTAATGTTTAATAAGTAGATAAATTTTGTTTCTTTTGAAAGGATTCATTTGTTAAAAATATTGGCTAGGAACACTAGTGGTATATCCGATACAATTTCCATGAGTGGAAATATTCGGTCGAATTCTTTGAAACCATGATAATAAATGTGTAAATTTGGATTTTTATTGGTCAAATTTTTACAAATGACAGGTGAATGGAAAGTCACGAAAATAACATTTTTTTAAATGGAATAATACAATATTACAATATTATTTGCATGTAAAAATTATTTAATGTGTTAATTATATTTTACAATATTGTACTAGAGACACAACGTTACCAACTATATTGACGGATTTGCGTTTGCGTCATTCGCATGCAAATCTAAAGTAAATTTACTTAGAAAAGTGCATTTAAAATGAAAAAAACTCAAAATAAATGTTTATACTTTTAATGTTTCAATAAACGTCTGCATGTAAAGTTGTTAAAACAAAAATGTCGTTTACTTCTGAGCAGTTACTAATTTGTGATTTTTTCATAGTCCCATAAATCAGCCAAATGAACAAAATGACTATTAAAACAGTATATTTTCTTAACATCATGGCAACTATCGTAACCATTAATTAGACCCGTTTGTCACTCCAGATATATATGAGGCATATTAAAAATGTGTTAAAATATTAGTCAGATATTTTTTTTCAATGCACATTTACTTGGAAGTATGAAGGTACTAAAATTTTTATAAATTTTGGCGATGCTTGTAGAAGCATCACATTTTTATCTACACGATTCTTTTAATCTCTACTTTAAATCGCACCTCGGCTGCAAGAGTGGCACAACTCAAAAATTTTAAAATATTTTTGTACCCAAAAATATATTAAAATATAATTACCACTACCGCACTCTTATAATTTCAAAAAGTAGCACATATGGTCCCCTAAACAGTTTTGTACCAAATGATGAATTTTAACACAAGAAAATTGTGGATTTTGACAGAAGAAAATCGATTACTTTTTCAATTTACACTAAACTTGTTATTTTGAGTTGTATCACTCTTGCATCCGGGTGCGAAATGTATTTACCAGAAAATATGCTTTACCATCTATACCTATAATGTTCCAGAAAATAGTTTCAAATAAAGTTTCCTACATTATCAATGTTATGTCTTGTAAAGGCAAGAAAAAGTGTGAACTCTAAAGGTTTGTATAAAATAAAACAATTAATTGAATCCTTGTGACATTTTCATTTTACCCAAATGGGAAATATATAGTTTGGTGCATTCGTAATGAATTTAAAGTTAGTTCTACACCTTCGAGAATCATTTAATGTGATGATTTGCACTTAGTTCAACCAAAAAATATCGTGTAAAATAGAAAAAAGTAATTAATGAATTCGAAATCAAATGATATGTACACATAGAGTGCTGAGATTTCCAGATTAACTAGTTCGGAAAGACTTAATGATAATCCTTTTAATACCAAATCACCTACTAGACTGACGCTTTGACGGCGATAGGTTATTGCTACCGAACATGCAATATTTTTTTGTTTGACAGAGAAAATGTTACAGAAAAGTATGGTTTTACGTTTTTGTCGATATTGTAGTATTAGGTAATTCGAATGTACCAATAATTTTCTACAATGAACATTATCAGCTGCATAAAAATATTAATTTTATGCTTTCAATAACAAATTAAATGAAGAATCAAGTTAATTTATTGAACAAACTTACTTTCACCTAGGTACAACCCCGATTAATCACAAAAATGTTTCTTTTCATTTCAAAATGATGTCATGGAAGTAAAAATTTTCCCCCGGTGATTACAGAGAAAAAACGATAAAACGAAATTCTTTCCGATTATGGCCTTTACCCTCAGTTTAAATTTTCATGGGCATGCATAACGTCAAATTTGAACAAATCTACGTTATCGATTGTCGACAAAAAAAAACGTTCCGAAACCGGAAAAGTTTAAATCGTGAAATTATCGACACGCAATTACCTCGTTGAAAATCGAACGTAACATGAAAAACTCCTCCTCTGACAGGCTATTAATAATATCACGAAGTGATAGTGCAGAGAGACGACGACGTTCGCATATAATTTACATAACATTAAATCGCGTGATAAATTATTTAATAATAATAAAATAAGTCAAAAAACTTGATAAAACAACAACGTCGGTTCGTGTTAGAACGCATGTACATACACGTACCCACATCTCACAATCAGTGTAAAGGACAAAAAAACTACATCATTATTAAATGATGTTAAACGAGCAGGAATTGAATTACCAATTTATAACGTATCGTTAGAGAAGGAGGATGATACAGAGTTCGAGTAACAACTCAGATTTGAAAATGTTTAGAAATATATTAAGTGTAAGCAAGTGCAATTAGTAATTGATACTAACTACTTGCTTAACTACACAAGGGTCGATATCGTATTGCAATTAAAAGTAACACGAAACATACCCTCGTTACTGTGTAACCTCTCTATTCAAAGATAACGGCATCATGAATCTATTTAAAACAGGATCTCACTATTTTAATAAAGTTGTTCTGAAAAATGTAAAGGCTGCTTTTGTAGGTGGAATTTGCAAAGAAACGGAACAGTCAGTTATATTCGATAGATCAAGCGAAGTTGTAATTAGTGCCTAATTTTTTCCGCAATAAGGAGGACCAATTGTCAAGTTTTAAAAAGTAATGCAGTTCTTATTATTATTAAAATTATTTTACTGTTGGAATACTATTTAAGTAACAAAAACTTGTTACAATAAATTTTCTTACATAAAATAAATCTTTCGACAGCATATGAAACAATATTGCATTTAACCGTTCAGTTCGACTTACAAAGAACATAATTTTGCATGCGTAAGTTTTCGATGAAATTATAAATGAAAATAGAACATTGCACAGGGTGTCCCATCATTTGTGGCCACCCTCAAAATTGAGCTTCAATTGAAAGTTATTTATGTGAAATTTGGTGCACGTATGACTCTGGTATAAGGCTAGAATATTTTACAATGCCATACATTTAAATCGTACTTAACTTTGCGGATAGATACTAAGGACTATTTATAATCATTTATTTCTTTTACTCTTAAGATTCTAATATAAGGGAATTTTAGACTAATTACAGCTTTTGGAATTTTTTTTTACTTTGGATATCTTTGTCTTAATAATACTGATCTTGAAAAGTGAAATTTGACAAAATTGGGAGATATTATTTTTATTAAAAATCAGTTGTTATTTTTTTGTCGAAAACTAACGCCGACAATTAACATTTAAAACTGGAAATTGCTAGCCTTATACCAAAGTCATGTGTGCACCAAATTTCAAATAGATAACTTTCAATTAAAGCTCAATTTTGGGGGTGGCCACAAGTGATGGGACACCCTGTATTTGCCGGCTGTTTTAAGAAATTTGCATACTAACGAACAACTGATTGCGGTTGGCCCTGCCGTTAACTGATAAGGCATTTACGTCTGCACTTTCCCCAAAAGCTTATTGTATGCAACATTAAGAAAGCTCTGGCTTTTTAAACTGCCGAGGAAAATAAAATTTATGCCAAAAAGAAATTTAAGTTTGTAACATTAATATTTGACTGAATTCAAACATGTTATCATTGTAATTAAAGTTTTCTATGAAAATGTTTTTTTTTAATGAATTAAGGGCAAACTTTTATTTTATTGCTGTTAACTTACAACAATAAACTGCCTTATTGCAACCTTTTGCCATCTGCAGTTTTCTAGAAAGATTTTGAATGTAGTAAAGGTTTCTTTAAAACAATGCAAGCAATATTCGATACCGCAAAAATTATTCCTGTCGCTTTTGGACTAAGTGCATCGAAAATAAAAAAATATCAATATGCCGTTTAGTGAAAGGAATATGAAAACAGTGTGGTTAATTGTTGAACATGATCGGTCTGCTGCACCTTAGATGCTTTTTACAGTCGAAGTTAACTGAAAATCGAAAGATAACACCTAATAGACTTGTTGGTTATCTGTTCACAGTAATAAATTAAAAATGATTAATTATTTCACGCTTCTGAGTTACACACAAGAAAGGAAAATGAATACAGCCATGTTTTTGACCGAAATGTGTCAACTGAGAGACGGTGGTAATTATATTATTGTAGTACTTCAAAGACTTGCATTACGGTGCAAGGTTTTTATTTACTTAATTTATTTACTAAAAACGCAACTTTTCCCTTTTGCTAGTACAGACTGGACATAAAACAATGTGGGTCAAGCGAGCTATGAAATTTGTGGCGCCTCTACATCATTCAAAAAAGTTTAAGAAACGTCATTTGAGAATTCTCTCGTTATAATCAATCTGTCGCTTTTAAGACAACATTGCCTTTGGTTTCTTCCTTAGGTACATACAGATAGATCAGAAATAAACTGTATCGTGGGAGCCCATGAAATTTATTTTATTAATTTGGTTTAAAGCATATATTTTTGCATGCATGCAATTTATTAAACTGTGTTACAGTCAATTTTATTTTTGATCTCACTGTATGTAGTGTATTGCCAATCCTGTTTTTTAAAGTGTGAAAACGCATGCACTTTCATTTTATTTATTTATTTATTTTACTTTACTGTCAGATAACTGAAAATTGAATTCAAGTCAAAATTAACATTTAAAACGTACAACCACGGAAAGAAATATAAAACAGGTAACTTTTACACAACTAAAAAATTGCAGAAATCGTTCAAATTTGTGGGCGTTTCCTTATGAACGGAAGTGTACATTTACATACCACATTATTATAAAAATTTAATTCAGTGGTCCAAGTAACATTTTCAGGAAAGATGAGATAAGGTCATATTTTGTCCCCCTCAATTAATTTTAGCTGTGTTAATTTTTTTGAACCAATCAGTGCTTTGGGTCGACATTTCTTGGTTTCACTAGCCGATCAATAGGGAGCATTTTCAGGTTTGTTTACATTATAGTGTGAGATATCTTCGATAAAAAAGAGTGCCTGACTTTCGCCTAGTTTATAAATAAATAGTTTGATTGAAATCGGGAACTTTAACATCAACATCAGCTGTTACAAATATTTGACAACTAAAGTAACCATATCGTTAGTGCGGCTAAAAATAATTTTCTAATCTTGTAACCATTCAATTTTACAAAATATTCAAGACTTCAATTTGTTTATTGTTAATAAAATATATACCTATTGTAAAATAAATCCGAAGGAGATATAAACGATGCGTAAAACGTTTTTAGGTAATAAAATATGAGAACACATTTAAAATTTAATTCAAATTTTTTTAACAGCTCAATAGAGGTTCACTGCTAATTGAATCAACTGACGTTTATTTTTGTGCGTTGCTTTGTGTCCGAGTTAAACGTCCGTAACAAATAGGGAAATTGTTTAATTTTGTAATTCGTCTGTCATGCGAGGCCTTGTTGCGAGTACCGGTGCCAAATACTTTTGCTTTCTAAATTATTTGCCGCTTCTAGCGTCTCGATTGTCTCGCAGAGTTTTTAATATACAGGTTGCGACGAGTTTTGCCTCCACCCCACTTTTCGGCCTTAAATGTTATAGGAAAAAAATGTAACTTATACAGCGTACGTACTTTAGAGAGTGCATATTAGTTTTTTAAGATTGTTCATAGAATGCCCTAAAATTTAAAAAAGACCTAAGTAATTTACATTAGATTTGCAAATTTTATTCTCCATGCTATGATGCTCATTTCTACTTCTAGAACTGAAGACTCAAATCAGAATTGATAAATATTAATTAGATTTCAAGTAAATCGTAGTTTTATACAACGAGTATCAAATATCGTTCTATTTACAGCCTCTTGGTTCGACAATCATAAATTATGAAGACCGAGGCTTTTATGACTGACCTTCTCGCAATTGGAGCGTCCTGTGCTCCAGTAGGTAAAGGTTCCCAGGACCGCAACGGGTTTTTTACAATTCGGATAGTAAAATATTTTCTGGTTAACTTCAAACAATTACATTGATCATAATTAACCGTTTTACTATCCGGTAAAACAGTATTACAAATTTTCATTGTCGAAGAATTGCCTTAAATTCATCAAATATTCAGTGTTCAAAGATCAAACTGGATTTTCTTAAATTAACTTAAATATATTTTATGCGAAATTGCACAATGAACATTATAACCAAAATAAATAGTATAGTCCTATAAAGCAAAAAAAAAATCACAATGACCCTAAAAATGATTAAAAATAAATAAAATTTAGAAATAATAAGGCTCATTAATATTCAATTAAGTATATAAAATTTGGGTACTCTTACATAATCACCAGTTTCGATTTTCGGGATGGAGACAAAACTCGGTGCACCCTGTACATAGTCGAAAACTTTTTTTTTCTTTTCGGGTTTAACAACCCACTTTAGAACATGAAATAATCACGAAACTCTGCACTCTTTCTTTTGCGTTACTGACACAATCAGCACAATAAAATCTCGCGTGCTTTGCGTCAAAATAAATTCAAATAATTTTTTTTTCACGTCAGTATCAGCGATATTGTTTCACGACACAGCTTTTAATTAAAATAACGTGCCAAAGATAGTTCTCGACTACTTGGGGGTGATTACTGTAAAACACAATAAAAACAGGACGTTCGAATGTTCGTGGTCGAACACGACACATCACATACTCAATTAACCAGTTGACGTAATTTTGATTAAAGATTAGGCTAAACGAGGTAAAACCGCAAAATTCTCCATTTAAATCCGATTTTTTCACGGTACGCTCCACGCAAATCATCTATAAATGAGGTAAAAAAAATCAAAAAAATCGTTTTTGTTCATTTAAAATATATCTCGTCGGCGTCAGACGCTTTGATGTCTTTCTAAGTAGCTAAATAAATAGGTAAATGTTGTTTTAGTTACAGGCTATCGCAAACAAGGCGACGTGCCGTTAGCGGTACTGAATGGCCATTCGCTATTTTTACTAAAAATTATTTTTATTGCGTTCGTCCCGCAGCACTTTATGCATTCCTTAAAAACCGCATTAATCGCGCTTCTGTTAAAAGTCGGAAGTCATTTTTCAAACAACGTCCAGCGTATTTAAGGCATGAGAAATGCTTGACTTACAATTTTTCCACGGACGCTTCCGCACGTTCATGTCTTTTTTCAGCATTATTTTGTATGTTCTTGAGGTTAGACTATGTTAAATCGCAATCATCCACGCATGGCTTTGTTTAAACCGCCAATTCTGCTTCGAGACATTTTTAACAAAACGAGCCCACAATGCTTCTCATTAAGCCAGACGTTGCGAACCATCTGATGCATACGTCGCAGCCATAGTGTAGCATCCGCCACAATGCAAAGCAGATCTGTTTTGCAAAACAGCTGATTAACGTTTAGGCAAATTGTTGTTTAATAATCCAGCGGCCCACGTTTAACCGGAAAGTTGTCTATATGTAATGTAGGGCGACATTATGTCTTACAATTTGACTGAAGATTTTAGGTGTTTTGTGAATCTTTAAATGACTCTCCGCCCGTTTTGTGAAGAAGTGAAAAATTGTTGGGCATTTTATAAAAAACAAAACCTTTTATATTGAGTTAAACCTTTTCCTTACACTGTCCTGCTAATTCAAGACGTCGTATCTGAATTTGTATAAGTTGTGGAAAAATCAAAATTTGCGGATCATATTCTGCCAAAAGAACGCATTATTGTTAGGAACCTGTTTCATATATACGAAAACGGTTAAATATTCTCAAAACAGTTTATCACAACCCTTCGAAATTTGGAATATACAGTCGAACTCCTCTATAGTGATGTTCGAAAAGCCATGAAAAAACATCACTATAGAGAAACTTCACTATATAGAATTCAAGTATAATTTTACAATTTTGGCAGTCACTTTAAAAACCAATTGATATTCAAAGCAAAAAATTAAAATTTATTATATTTGAAAAAATATTTGTTTAAGTATATAGAAATACACACAGTTATTAATAAACAATACAAATTTTCATCTGAATACTTAGTACATAACATGTACTTTTGATGAAAAAATCTGTCCAAAGTTGATTGCATAAGTAAGGATCTTGCAAGAAATTCTTTTAAGGATTTTTCATGTTTTCTATTACCGAAAATTCCGTTGCTCGAGAATTTTGGTAAACCTTTCGTAAAGAATAATCACTATATAGAGGCTTAACATCATAATATAGAGGTACAGTAAAATCCGGTTATAACGGCTTCGGTTATAGCGAACCACCGGTTATAACGAACTTTATTCCAAGTCCCGACATTTTCCCCTATGCAACAATGTAAAAATTAGTCGGTTATAACGAACTCGGATATAACAAACTATCGGATATAGCGAACCTGAAAAAGATGAAATTAATACAATTTCAATTGTCTATAACGAACTTTCCATTGGATATAACGCGTAATAACCTTTGCATCTGACGATAACTTGTCATTAAATGATTGGTTACAAAAATAGAAACAAAGGGAACGTGAATTTCAGCAAATGAAGGGTTCTATGCAAGAAGTATCTAAGTCACTTTTCATATTCTGTGTTATTTGAGATTTGATGTTTCAATGTGACCTGTAAATCACATTGTTTTGACCTTGAATAATCTTTTTTTACTAAAGTAAGTCTTCTTTAGTGAAAAAAGATTAGTCAAAATCAAAACAATGTGATTTCCAGATCAAACAGAAATATAAATCTCAAATATCACAGAATATGAAAAGTGACTTAGATACTTCTTACATAGAGTCCTTCAATTCGAAAATTAAATTTTTTTTGACTATTAATGTAGACAATTTATTAGTTACAACAAAATATTTGGGTATTTGTGGTAGACAAAAGTGACCAAAAAGAAGCCAATGAGGAATGAGGATAAGCCGGAAACACCAGCATTACAAATTTTATCTACACAGGAAACTGTGAGAAGTATTAACAACATTCGTGATTTTTACAGTTTTACGGTGCACCGAACTCAATTATTGAAAATCTTAGTGACGTTGAAACGTGTGTGGACAATTTATACTTCAATCGGAAAAAAAAAATTTCAATTAAAATCCTTGTTGCATTTTACTTAAGTTTAGTCTTTATATTCTTAATGGTTTTATAAATATGCATATTTATATTAGACAATGAAGGTCTCATAAAATACTCTTGCATTTATTCTTTCAATAACGCTTATAACAAACTTCGGATATAACGAACCGATTTTGACGGTTCCTTGAGGTTCGTTATAACCTGATTCTACTGTATTTTTATATGGAGAACGTTTAAAAATGAACGTTCCTGACAAAAACATCACTATAGAGAAAAAATCATTATAGGGGAGGTCACTATAGAGGAGTTCGACTGTAGTTAGAAGTATTTAAATTCTATCATCTGAGATTTTTTCAATTTTACACCGTCATTTCTTTTTGAGATACAAGACTAATTTGATTTTTTTTTAAATAGCGTGGTGGATCAAATTTATTATTTTTGAAAAGTATTTTTTTCTGAATTTAGTAATGTGTCACATACCTCCCTACGCTTGTGTTAAAAGGTAAAAACCAAAATTTGAAAAAAATTATTTTCTAAATAAATAAAACTAAGTTGGCTTTGAAAATGCTGTCAATAGCTGCTTGTCACTTTCATATTAGCGAAAAATGAATTCGGCGACGCAACGCATTTTTACTCTACCCTACAAACAACATTTATATTTAACAAAGGTTTTTAAAAAATTTAAATTATGTATTATTATTATTATTATTACTATTTAATCAATTGTAGAAATACGTAACACATTTAATTGAAACTAAAATTTTTAAAAATTTAGAAAATAATAAAATAAATTGCAAAACAAGCAGCTATGGTCAGCATTTTCAAAGCTAACAAAGTTTTACTTATTTCGAAAATACTTTTTTTCAAATTTTTTTTACTTTTTAACACAAGTACAGGTAGGCATGTGACACATCATTAAATTCAGAAAAAAATACTCTTTTCAAAAATAATAAAATTGATCCACCATGCTATTTAAATAAAATCAAGTTAGACTTGTATCTCAAAAATAAATGACAGTATAAAATTGAAAAAAATCTCAGATAATAGAATCTAAATACTTCTAACTGTATTCTAAACTTCCAAGAGTTGTGATAAACCGTTTTAAAAATATTTAACCGTTTTCATACTTTTTAGCGACCCTGTATGTGCTAAATCAGACCACTTTTGTGGCGATTTCCACATGGGCCTTTTTTCATCACCCTGTATATCCAACCGTTCGAAAAACGTTCAAACATTTTTCAATTTATTATCCAAAAAGACAGCTGCCAAAGGTAATAGACTTGACTGATTTAAAAACTGGAAAAAGATTTTAATTAATTTTAATTAGTGCAGAAAAATAGTTTCATAGCACCGCAATTCCACTGTAGTTTTATTTTTGTACTGTTCCATTCCTGCTGTCTTTGATTTCTTTTCCAACATTTCTTTCCACTGAAATTTTATAAATCGCAAACCGCGAAACAAGAAGAAACTCATTTTTTGTTTCCCGGAATCTAAATTTAATTTTCTGGGAGAGGCCAAAATTGTAGTTACGCCTCTGATTCAAACGGCACGTAAAATTAATTTTGTTAAATTTAAAGAATTTACAGATCGTAAATTTCAACAGTTGCCATCCAATTGACTACGTTTATTTTAAGATAAAAAGGAACGGGGAAGCTTTAAAAAAAACAAAAAGGAAATCATTGAAGGGTACAGCCGGTGGTTCTAAACCATCCTAAACTGTAACTAATTAAATTAAATTAAAAGACCTTTCCAGGTTCGACTTGACCAATTGATTTCGTTGCATCAAATTACATTAAATCTTAAATACACAAATGAAAAATACACAATAAAAAATTTGACAGGTGGGGGCAATAAAATTCAATTTCATGTACGTTTGTGCAGAAAACCCATGTGTCGCTCAGGTTAGATTTTTCAATATTCGATCGGTTCCGCTTGGTTTGCACCGTGGATCGAACGGTTGTTTTTTCTAGATCGAACTCATTTAAAGGCCCCGAGTGAGAGAATTGAATTTAAAATTGATTCAATTTAAATTGTGGGAAAAAGATTGCGTTAATGATATCAAAATACAGCGATCGGTCTCTTCCCCACTCTGCGACTACCGGATTTTAAATTAATTTCTCTTGGAGCGCGCACATTCAGAAAGGGCCGCACGCAGTTTGAAAGAGAACCTTTTTATGGCATACCACGTTCGTGAGCTTAATCACCGGTGTCAGGATTGTCACTTTAAAATGGCTGACGTTCACAATTGAATTTCGCTGCAACCTATCATTCAGCAGATATGCGGAATTCCCTGAAATCATAAGGGGGCAATTTTCATGAAATCGCACGCTTAAAACGTTACAATTTGACGTTTTTGTACGTGCGTGCATGTGTCGCAAACGGATTGTAGAATCAGCCGCATTACAAATCGGTAGCCGAATTATAAAACAGTTCTGTTCTGTACAAGTCACAACCAATAGTCCAGTCATTTTAGTATTTATCTTCTAAAAAATTCGAAGTGAAGATTTTTCTTCGGAATTTTCTTTTTATCGCTATAAGCAACACTGTACAAAAAGTCCAGTGAAAAATCGTGTCCACTAAAGAAATTATTGAAGGTCGAAGGTCGCAAAAATTAGTTTTTCTCAAGTATCTCGTAAAGTATTGATTTTATTTGAATTTTGATTATTATAAAATTTGTTTATTATTAAAATCTGCACAAAAAGGTGCTATACAAAATTGACGTGGGACCAATAATTTTCGAGATATGAAGCTAAGAAATTTTTATGGTGTATTATACAGACAATATGACGTATTTATATAGTTGTAATATGAGTCCTATATTTGCAAAACTCGCCATATGCTTTCAACGTAATTTTCTGCAATCAACGAAAAACTGTTAGTTACCAAACGCATTTGTTTATAATTACCATTTAAACATTGATAGCCACATTCAGATAGTAAGGAACCACTCTCGCACAAAACAATCATATTAATTAATAAGTGCGTTATTAAGTTCACTATTTTTTTAATGTCTGAGTTGATTTTAAAATATTTTGTCAAATAGCGAGTTTTGCAAATATAGGACTCATATAGTTGTAGTGTTTGATGGTTATGATGACAATAGTAATAATATAAAAGTAATAGAACAACGTCGTCGAATGAAAACGATTCCAAAGTTAGGATTACCATGTTCAATAATATGTGGCTTTTTTCGTGGCCAGTCATATTTAAATACTACGTCTGATGATGCGGCAGTGGAATCTGAAAGAAACGACGACAAAATGAACCTTTTTACTATATTATCCCCTGAAATAATTGTACAGGGTGTCCCATCACTTGTGGCCACCCTCAAAATTGAGTTTTAATTAAAAGTTATTTATTTGAAATTTGGTGCACGCATGCTTCTGGTATAAGGCTAGAAATTTCCAGTTTTAAATGTTAATTGTACGCGTTAGTTTTCGAGAGAAAAAAATAAAAACTGATTTTCTATAAAAATAATATCTCCCAATTTTGTCAAATTTCATTTTTCAGGATCAGTATGATTGAGACAAAAATATTCAAAGTAATAAAAAAAATCCAAAAGCAGTAATTAGTCTAGAATTCCCTTATATTGACAGCTCAAGAGTAATAGTAGTAGTAGTGACTGTAAATAGTCATTAGTAGATACCTATCCGCAGAGGTAAGTGCGATTTAAATTTATGTCATTGTAAATGTCGACTGGAAGTCGGTCGATATGAACAACAGGAGCGTACCTAAGTCGAGCCTTTTTACATTCTTGTAGATTTTTAAAATTTACATAAACTGTAAGTCCTCTAATAAATTACAATTATGAGTACGAAGACACTTTAAAGTGTGGATGTTGAATTATTATTTTTTAACTTCAAGACGACTTATTTCATTTTTTGTTTGAAATATTTTAGGGGCGGTTATGGATAAGGGTTAGACTATATGAGGTACCAGTTACCTACTTCCAGTTTCGGAGAAATTTTTACAATGCCATAAATTTAAATCGCACTTACCTCTTCAGAAATATACTAACGACTATTTACAGTCAAAAGTTGTTACTTTTACTCTTGAGCTGCCAATATAAGGGAATTCTAGACTAATTACAGCTTTTGGAATTTTTCTTTTACCTTGGAAATCTTTGTCTTAATCATACTGATCGTGAAAAATGAAATTTAACAAAATTGGAAGATAGTATTTTTATAAAAAATCAGTTTTTATTTTTTCTCTCGAAAATTAACCCCGACAATTAACATTTATAACTGAAAATTTGTAGCTTTATGCCAGAGGCATGCGTGCACCAAATTTCAAATAAATAATTTTCAATTAAAGCTCAATTTTAGGGGTGGCCACAAGTAATGAAACACCCTGTATATGATGGCAATAACGAAAATGATGAAGAAGAAGGCGAAGTAGAAGAAGAAGACAAAGGCAAGGAAGTAGAAAAAAACGACTCATAATAGGCCTAATGGAAACACCACGTAAAAAAACACGCCTTGCACCTCAAAGGTGGTACGGAAACGAATGCATCGCAAATGCTCAAGTTTTCTCAGTCTCATATTCCAAAAACCATGGGTTCCACATAAATTTTGTATAGAACCTTTTTTGTGCAGATTTTAATAATAAACAAATTTTGTAACAACCAAAATTCACGTAAAATCAATACTTCACGAAATATTTGAGAAAAACTGATTTTAGCGACCTTCCACCTTCAATAATTTCTTCGGCAGATACGATTTTTCAACGGACTTTCTTATAGCGTTACAAAGAAAATCCTGAAGGAAAATCTTCACTTGGAATTTTTAGAAGATGAATACTAAAATCGCTGAACTTGCAAATTATGGAAATAGTATCCAATATAATTTTGCTATGGATGAGAGGGTGTTTTTTTTATTGGTGATTGTAAACCGATTTTTTAAGGTTACTAGATTTTATTGCAGAAAAATATATTGAATTCTGAAATGAAAAAAATTTAGTGCCGTTTGGGGAATTTATGACTGGTACAATGAAATCGGTGGAAAATTAGTTTGCTGGAGGGATAAGAAATAAATTCTGAAAATCGTCCGGTTCTCACAATTTAAAAATAATTGCGGTGAACTACGTGGTCGCTACCGAACGTTCAAATCATATCGCCGCAAAAAATCATCAGACGTGATCATCTTGAAACTTATTGGAGCCGCCACTTATATTAAGCTACCGACTTGTATCCTTGGAATCGTCCATCTCTTTCCGTTCCCGTTTCTACAAAATCGTCCTGCATGTGCACATTCAAATTTCTAATTAAGTCAATCTTTTGATTGAATACTTCTTTCTGGAATCCGACACGGTCAGCACAATAGAGACGGCAACCGAAAAAAAAAATTCCTGAACGGAAGTACTTACGAACCGGACAGTTAAAACGTAACGGCAAAAAACGACTTTCGTTTAATAAAATTGGCGAAAAAAAATGAAAGGTTTCAATTACTAAACGATTTTTTACGCGAAAGAAATTTTTTCAATTGTATCCACATAGAGAGAACATGACGTAAATTGTACAGTTATTGAAGAATCAAAGGAATAATATAACGAAATGGTAGTGTTTCATAGAGAAAATGATACGGCGTATAAAGTTGTTGGTCACTCAATTAGCCAAGAAACGCTCAATATTAAGTTCCAGCGGCTTCTTTGACCATCTTGAGCCTCCAATTAGTGTGAACCGTCGCTTCAGGCATCGGCGGTGTCTTTGAAGTCAAAAAATACCTGGCAACGTTTAGAATGTGATTCGACGCGGTCGTAGGAAATCGGAAATTTTTAATTTCGATCACAGTCATATCGGGGATGCGATTAGAATGTGATTAACTTAATTTTTTCGAGTCCACAGTTGGTAATGAAAATCACAGTCTCAGCGGACGTTTTCGGATTTTTTTTTTCCTAAACGCCGGGATCGTGCGCGACATTGGTATTAAGTTAATCACATTCCAAACTTGTATAGATGGTGTTCGAATTAGATGCAAAAATCTCGTAGGCGAAAAAAATGAATCGAATACCTGAAGGGCTTTCAGTGCCGGTGGGCGCTTTGAACTTGCGAAATTTGTCAAATTTGCCCATTTTTTTGTCTAATTAGCCAAGGCCGGTCGGTTTTCGCGTGATTACATAGAACAATTCTTTTTTTTGCCGCGAAATTCTTTCTTCCCCAACGTTTATAGATATCCAGTTATTTTATACGCCTTGTTTTGAAACTAATAATTATAAAGTGCTTACTTACATTTTTCTTTGACACTTGAACATTTCTAAAGTCTAATTCAATCATTAATATTTTCTAACATTCTTTAAAATATGAAGGAGATATTTTCACTGGAAAAACACAGTCGCCGGCTTACTATGGGAACTACTGGAGGCATACCGGTGACAGGTAAACTACAATGGTTTTTAAAACACCATCGTTTAAAATTTTTTACATTGCTTGTTTTAATTGCTTCGAATTTAACATGCATATTTGCATAATGCTTTTTTAATTTGGAATTTAAAAAACGGCTTCATTCAAATAGGGCTCATATTAATTTTAAGTGATTTTATAAGATTAAGTGCATGATGCATACCTGTCACAGGTAAACTACAGTTCGATACCTTTTAAAACGCCATCATTTAAAATTTCTGGCATTCAACGTTTTATTATACCTAGTGCTTAGGTGGGCCTGGGAACGAACTACTCAACAGCTTAATAAATGATATAAAGAACACTAAAATACCTATGAAACACTTTTTTACTTAAAAAATTCAATTTCCTACAAATAGGAATATTAAAGTTGTGGTAAAATAAAAATCGATGCATTTTCAAGAACCACCAAATATTCAAATATTTTATTGACTTAAAATTTGTTATGTACCAGAAATAAAAAAGCGAATTTGATTGGTTTATGATGCATAATATCGTTGGTAAAGAGCAGAAACCGAAGATGTCATCAGTTGGAGAAATTTAGCAATTTCTATATTAAAAATAGATAGTTTTGCGGAGAATGACAATTAATTATGCCAAAATTCTATTTTTTTATATATTACCTATATCAAAGTGAAACAGAAACACAATGAATATACAAACTTGAAGATTTTACAGTTGAAAGAGTATTTTACAGATCGTTTATTTTTTATGTTTAAATTTTGATGAAATTGACAAAACAAGTTGCTGAATTTCTTCAACTTGTGACATATTAGTTTGCTGAATTTCTTCAAATGATAACATATGAGGCTGCAACTGATAAAATATTAGGTTACTAAATTTCTGCAATAAATGACATATTAGGTTGCTCAATTTCTCCAATTGATGACATATCAGGTTGCAACTGATGATATATTAGGTTGCTGAATTTCTACAATTGATGACATATCAGGTTGCAACTGATGACATATTAGGTTACTGAATTTCTACAAGCGATGACATATTAGGTTGCTAAATTTCTGTAATTGATGACATATTAGGTTGCTGAATTTCTCCAATTGATGACATATCAGGTTGCAACTGATGATATATTAGGTTGCTAGATTTCAGCAATTAATAACATATTAGGTAGCTGTTCTTTACCATAGACATATACTTACATTACACGATTGCTTGTTGAAAATCAAGCTAAAATTTTTAGTGCCAATTAAAGGCCAACCTTTGTAATTTTTTGAGACTACGAAATAACTCATAATTTAGTAAATAAAATAAATAATTAAATAGCAAATGTACTATTTTGGTAATACAGTCATTTACATTGCCTAAGCAAAATTACAACATACGATCAAGAGCAATTAAATGAATTCTTGTGTTCTTCTATTAGTCTATGATCAAATTCGAATTAAAATTTATGGATTAGTTGGATGTAAATATTATGTGCAATTTCTAAAATACCCTGTGTATTGCGGAACAACAGTTACTCGCAATATTTTAAAAGGAAAACAAGCAGCAAAGTTAAAATTTAATTTTTGCCGACAAGGACATTAAAGATGGAACAAACAAATCACTTGGAAAGAGGAAAACTTCAAAATAGGGGGGGAGATGAACCAAAAATGCATGCTGTATCAAAATGGATGAATGTAATCAAAGATAAAAAGAAAATGAAAAAAGAACAGAATAAAGCTCAAAGAAAAAGAATTTTTAGAAAATCATTTTTTAAACTGCACCTCATCAAAATGATTTGTCAGGTTTTTCGAATGAGTTCTATGATGTATCATATCATATCGCATACTTTTTCTTCTTGCAGAAGAAAATATTTGGAAAATTCATTTGACACAGGGAAAAGCAATTGAAATAAAATGAAAACTAATTGATTGTTAAACATTAACCGTTTCATAACATTATTTTCAGCGACGATTGGGTGTGTAGATGGGCCAGTTTTTTATTTTCCAAAATTAATTTTCGAGTCGGTCAATAAACGGTTTTATGGGTGCAATTCTATTAAAGCCGATAATTAGTCTTAATTAATTTTCTGGATACAAATTTTGTGCCTAATTCTAAGTTTTTATGGGCGGCCATAATTTTTAATCGTCGCCGCGAAGCGGCAGTCTATTTTAACATCTTTTCGTTCTCAACTATAACCAAAATATTTGAGAAAAAAAATCTGCATCAGAAATGCCAAAAATCATTATTTTTTAACCGGCTTCACAGTAACATTTGAAAAAGAACGTTTTTCTAGTTAGCATGATTTAGAACGATAGGCATAAAGAATGCATTTGTAACACAATAATTACCGAAATTAACTTTGCGAATTTTATTAATTTATTTTCCATTAACTTATAGATTGTTCAAAATGTGCCGGAAATGTTCAGGTGGAATGCAGTCAGGTTAGATACTATTAAGCATTGTTCTCTCAAATCAATCATTTGCTGTTACAGGTTTTAACAATGTTACTAATTTACTTAACAAGAAATCTTATTTATTGGCATTCAGCGTGAAATACACAGCTAATTTCAACAGCCCTTAAAGTTAAAAATTTAAATTCATTGTCAATTTTTCAAAATACAGTCAAACTTCCTTATAACGAACTTCTATTTAACGAATTTCTCTATAAAGCGAATTTGTTTGGGGAACCTTCTCCCTGGAGACGTTTTTAATGCATTTTATGTCCCTTATAACGAAATAAAAATTTACTTTACAAATTTTCAAGATTTAAGAGGGATCTTCACGTAAATTTCTCAATACATTTGCCTGCCACTATAGCTTCGAGTAAAAAACTGCGATATCATCTAAATCTGCATTCAATTTTCTACTTAACGATTTAGTCAAAGTTGCAAATTTCTATTATTCTATTATTTGATAATAGGAAAAATGAAACAATTAGTTTTGCACTGCAATGCCAATATCATGCATTTTCAATTATAACATATAACAACAGTTAAATCTCGATTTTTGTTTAAACCGAAATGTAGATATTATATTTTTATTGCTATAACTTAAAATATATCGAAAAATTTTCAAGAAATATGAGAATTATAGTGGCAGAACTATTTTTTCCTTGAGATGAGAATAGCGATGGAAAATTTACAACAGGCTATTATTTTATTTTATTTTATTATTATTTTATGATGAAACCATCAACCCTGCTAATTTTTTATTGATAGATGACGTTTGTAACAGCTATGAGAGTTTATAAAATTCTCAAGGTCGAGGATCCTTCTTAAAGCGGTTTCTTTTTGTTGTTACCCTGTAACTTCGGAAAAAGCTCGGTAGTAGTACTATTCCTAAATGTATCCAGGGTTCAACATTTTATGACAGATTAGCCGTCGAAGTATGGCACTAATTTAAGCGTGCAAAAATTTTAGAATATTAAATGCAACCGACAAAGTTTTACCCCGACAAATTTTTTTAAATTTTATTATCATACTTTTCCTTGTCTTTTAAAAATTTTTCATAACACTGGGGTGGTCTTATTTATTCAATTAATGAAATAATTAGGTAACTGCCTATTAATCCTTTTGCAACCTTGCGACATAATGTGTCCCCACGTGAATTTTGAAAGTACGTTGTTTTATGTTAAATAGATACCTAGTCATTTTAATGCCTAAAATCGTATTACTTCAAAGATTCTTGTGGACCTGAAAGGGCTAAACTGAAATTTTTTCCAACATGAATTTCTATATAACGAAGTTTCTCTATAACGATTTTTTTAAGGTCACCGTGACGCTTCGTTATATGGAAGTTCGACTGTATGATTACTACCACACTTTTATAATTTCAAGAAGTATCACAATGCTAACGTAAACAATTTTGTGCCAAATTGTGAATTTTGACGGACGAAAATAGATTACTCTTTGAATATACTCTAAACTTGTTATTTTGAGTTGTGTCACTCTTGCAGCCGAGGTACGATATGTCGCAAGGTAAAACAACAAAACAAAAACGTTTTAAACCTTAAAACTTTGCGGTGGTGGGAAAAAATTTGTTATACGAAAATTTTTACTTCGCTATAAGGGGTATAAAATGAATTAAAAACGTATCCCTAAAAAAATTCGTTATATAGAAAAATTCGTTATAGGAGAATTTGACTGTACTTCCATTTGTGGTTGAAATTGCACGAATTGTGTACACTATGTAAGGCACATAGTAATCCTTCCTAATCGTGGCAGTTGACGCCCCCCACATAATAATTTCTTATGATAGATGAACACAACATACCGTCTATTATCTCGGAAAGGCCCGGCTACCTCTCATTAAATCATAAGAATACGCATTTGCCGCTCGGCTATTACTGTGATAATTTTAAAAAGACCTCACACATCACTGGAAAATTTTTAATGTTCCTCTCCGAGTATGAATCCTAATTTTTAACATCTCGAGCTCGCACAATTAGCGCGAACGTTCACGCTTTAGTACGTAGCGTTCCGACGGAAAATATTGAAAATTATAATTACCTGCACTGCCTTCCCCCGCACTGGAATCGAACGTTTTCGATGTCATTTGAAACAGAGCGTCTAGCGGCGTCGCTCCCGGTTGTTTGCCTTGTTGCGCCTGTTTCGTCCGGTGCTGGACGCTAGCGGTGACAATGTCCGGCGAACAACAGTCGCTGGCGACACTGGAAGATCGGTCACTTCCAGTTTCCGAAGTGTAACTAGTATTAAACATATAATCGGGCCTCAACAGCGCCAAATGGTGAGCTTTAAATTGTTTGTGCAGTCTCTCTAAATTTTGTTGCGTTTCGACGTCCGGTTCTATATCCCACGGCCTCACAATTCGGTTACATTGAGGTTTCGCCGGTTTGTGATTTAATATGTCCAAAATTGAGAAACTTTTAACACCCTCGGAACGTTCTTGCACTTCAATCGTCGGCGATATCCGCCTCTCGTTGGTCAGATGCACCATCTTCAACTTTTTCAACGGTTTGAAGTAGTCTTCAGTCTCTGCCTCTGCACATCTACAATTTTCGGACCGGCAGGAGGTTTTGGTCAATTTTGGGCTGTGCTCGCGGGACGTGCTGTAGTTTTTGGGCGAATTTAAAGCCGGACTGGGGCATCCGACGCTGATCTCGTCGTCGGATATGAACTTGGTCTCCTCCTGAGTCGAAGCGTTCTCGGCCAGGGTCGGACTGGCCGATCTGGACGATATCGGACTGTCGTATTTGGATGCTAAGTACGGTGACATTTCTTGCGAGGAAGTTTTCGGTGAGGATGGTTCAGTATCTTGCATTTTACGCCGAAACGAATTTGGGGCTCGCGCGATCAATACCACCAGTGATAGGGCATTGTTACGACGCCGAAACTGTTCCGGGCACCTCACGAGAGGTCCATGGGATGTGCGAGGGTTTAGTATCGCGAGGTGTCAATCGCGTGCACGTCACTAACAACACCAAAACGAGGAAAAAATTCACAATTCTTGAGGGAGCACGTGTAACGAGTTGATATCTCTAACGAGTCTGGTAACGAGTGACGGTTTTCAGGCCCCACTGAAGGCTCGCGAGTGTTTGACGGGCCCCGCCTTTGCGCGGCCAACCGGTCCTCCTCCGACCAATAGTTCTCCTACAGGATGTTTTAAAAAAGGCGCCGCACTTTGTTGGTTGGCGGGTTCCTTAAATAGGGATACTTTGTTTTATGTGTCTGCCTACCAATCACGCGTCCAATTTAGTCGCTGCCCGTTTATGTCATTTGTTTCACTTCAGATAAATGAGGTTTTGTTTTAGGGAGAGATTTAGTATGTGTTTAATGTAAATTATTTTGTTTTATGGCTCTTGCTCCTTTAATATCGCTAGACGGATGTAAATTTCCTGCGATTTTTTTTAAATTAAGTTCTTGCACCCAGAAAAATAAGTTTTTTTGTGTAATACATACTACTTGCAGCCTTTGAATATTGTATTTTATATAACTACAAAGTTATATTCATAAAACTATATTGTATATTACTTTGTTGTTGTATATAATATACCTAATTACATGTTCTTGTATTAATGAACAAAAATGCAGTGGTAATAAATGCGACTAATAATTTTGTTATTATCTTGAAGTATCAATGTTACTCAAAATTATTCCTATTTGTATACCATAAAATAAATATATGCTTATTAGGAATATTGTCTGCATTAATTTTTGATATTAACTGAGTTCATAGTAGTGGTATTAAATAAATACATAAAGCAATTCTATAGTACAAAATATAAAATATTTATTAAATAATAGTAAAGAAACAATACAAATATAAAAAACATTAATTTTTTTCTTTTTAACAAAATTCTTAAAGATACACATGGTAACTAACATTATTAGGACTAACTAAGAAGCTAAAAACTAACTATAAACTAATTACAGTCGAACTCCTCTATAGTCACCTCCTCTATAATGATTTTTCTCTATAGTGACGTTTTTGTCAGGAACGTGTATTTTTGAACGTTTTCTATATAAAAATACCTCTGTATTAGGATGTTAAGCCTCTATATAGTGATTATTCTTTACGAAAGGTTTACCAAAATTCTCGAGCAACGGAATTTTCGGTAATAGAAAACATGAAAAATCCTTAAAAGAATTTCTTGCAAAATCCTTACTTATGCAATCAACTTTGGACAGATTTTTTCATCAATAAGTAAGTACATGTTATGTAAGTATTCAGATGAAAATTTGTATTGTTTATTAATAACTGTGTGTATTTCTATATACTTAAATAAATATTTTTTCAAATATAATAAATTTTAATTTTTTGTTTTGAATTTCAATTGGTTTTTAAAGTGACTGCCAAAATTGTAAAATTATACTTGAATTCTATATAGTGAAGTTTCTCTATAGTGATGTTTTTTCATGGCTTTTCGAACATCACTATAGAGGAGTTCGACTGTATTATTATTATTATTGTTATACAACGTGTCCCGGAAATAATGTCATTAATTTTAACCCGTAGTAGAACTCCTCAAAACAAACCTTTTTTTTCTATGTACCATTTTTTCGAAATCGCAATTTTGTTTTGGCATTTTACCCTCCCTGAAATTGACGAGCCGCCTTGATTTGATGAATCACTGACAGTGATGGTGGATATTAGTGTTTGCTGACTGCATAAAAAATTCTTTTTCATTGGATATTCAAGGTATGTGCGTTTTATAATAAATAATTTTGTTACTCACTTATTTAAACCACCCGCCGCACATCTAGTCTTTGTTATTGTGACTTGTAAATGCTTGTAACAATTATTTTGAACATACCATTTTTGGTAGTAAAACTTTGACAAGGACTCAAATTATTTCATTTATGTATTACCATAGCATTTTTCAATTTGCATTCCAGAACTTTACAATAACAGCAACGGTCAAATTAATGAGTTGCTGCGTCGACAGAACTAAAAAGCAGGGAATATTTTCTTGTATTGGTTTTTTGTACTACGCTTATCGGTGTTTAACATTCAGCATTATTATCCATAGGCGGGTAACGAAATAAGAGTCAATTCTGTCAACAATTTTAACTTGTTAATCAAAACGTTTACACCAAAAAGTTAATTAAAAAAGTTCTTGGATTTGACGAGTTCTATCACTGGTTAAAATTAATGACATTATTTCTGGGACACGTTGTATATGATGAGGTGTAACAATTTTTTTTCACATTATTCTATAAATAGACATGGTTCACTACAATAAAGATCAACCATTTTTACAAATTGTAGATAAGTTGTTTTTTGAACTACATAGCCATAAATATGAGTGTCGAAATGCAAATTATTCAATTTTTCATAGATTAAACAACAATTAATTTTCATCTACTAATCTTGAATAATTCCAAATTTAATATTTCGTTCATCATCGTTACTTTCAAGCACTATCACAGTTTTTTGTTTTAATTTGCCATTATTTATTTCCACCCAATTAACTTATCTTTCATTTTATGTTTATAGTAAAATTATAGATACTATTAATAATAATAGCTTCACTATATTTGTGTAGGCCAAATTCCCTGGTTGTATCTCTTTTTGATGGATTCTCTCAATGAGACGCCCTTTTTGTTAACTTTACTTATTACTAATAATGACACTATTTACACAATAAACTTAGCGTCCCGCCACACAGCCCGGCACCGGCACGGTTGTGACATTTTTATTATGATTTGTGTGAGTATTCGGGGGGTAGTTTTCTTAAAGACCGTTCGAGAGGACAATCGATCAGTGAAATAGTCTCGATGGGACTATTAGCAAAATTTCGAGTTCGGAATTCTATGAATTATTTGCAATCATGTAAATTTCAACAGGTTGACTTAATTGTTTATATTATTTAAACGATTATAATTGATTTTAATTTCCAATCATAAGATAAGTGTTTGCCGTTTGTTGACAATCTTTATTTTGACAACGAATTAGTAATCAGCGACCTCTAAAATCCCTAGAATTATTAAATTTGCGTATTTCGTTACAATTTTGGTTGAAATAAATTGTCATCCTTGTTATTTCATAATTTGATCAGAATTGATATGTTAGTGGCAAAGTGCACACTTCCTCAACATCTCAACAAAATTAATTTTAAAATATTTTAACAATTATTAATAATATAATAATTATTATAATATTTAGATTTACTTTAAAATTGTAAATAAAAAAATTTCTTACCTTAAAGTGACGGCCAGTCTTTCTTCTGCAGTTATTGCAGCCCTCCATTGTGTATCTTGTTTTTTTATACTACTCTGAACTAAATGAAGGAGCTCATCAAATGAATTTATCGACATCCGATAATAGTCGAAAAATTTATCGGGATAAGCTCGTAATTTATTTCGTAATAAATAAAACTGGCTTTCCTTAATTCTCGTTTTATTCAAAGGATGTACCCAGTATCGACGAGTCGTTTTTTTTTGGGACAGTAGAAAACTTATCGCAATTAATTCAATGTCGTCCATTTTTAAATATATTTCACGTCGATCACAAATTTTTGTGAACTGTTTGCAGCCAAAAACAAATTTAATATATAAAGGAGATATTCGTCCTACATCGGATTTTACCGAAAATAAATGCATCGGCCTGTAATTACCGAAAAAAACTACACAAATTGATAAATCAACTTCGAGCCGATACTGACATTTTTATTTTTTAAGTGCCACAATCGTCCGTCACAGACTATCTCAATTTCAACATTTCAAAGTTACTTAAATTTTGTACCTGTAAGCGACAAAGTGCATAATAAATGTATTCTGTGAATGCCTAGATATTTTATTAAAAAAATACCTACTGTATTGAGTGAAAAGTTTTCCTTCTAGTTATGAGTTTTGTAGGAAAAGGTTTAACTGAATATAAATTTTTATAAAATATCTAATAATTATTCAGCAGCGAAGTGTGCACTTTGCCACTAACATATCAATTCTGATCAAATTATGAAATAACAAGGATGACAATTTATTTCAACCAAAATTGTAACGAAATACACAAATTTAATAATTCTAGGGATTTTAGAGGTCGCTGATTACTAATTCGTTGTCAAAATAAAGATTGTCAACAAACGGCAAACACTTATCTTATGATTGGAAATTAAAATCAATTATAATCGTTTAAATAATATAAACAATTAAGTCAACCTGTTGAAATTTACATGATTGCAAATAATTCATAGAATTCCGAACTCGAAATTTTGCTAATAGTCCCATCGAGACTATTTCACTGATCGATTGTCCTCTCGAACGGTCTTTAAGAAAACCACCCCCCGAATACTCACACAAATCATAATAAAAATGTCACAACCGTGCCGGTGCCGGGCTGTGTGGCGAGTCGCTTAAGGTATCCAATATGATCATTTTACAATGTTGAAAGTTTGAGCTAATATAAATAAACTGAAAAACTACTAATGTTCTGTAAAAAGGTACCCGGTCAGGTACTCCTCCCTGCCCCGGATAAGTCGGTCCAGATGTGCACGTCCAATATTACTAAATTTTAAGTAGAAAAGATCACTTGGCGTGTGTAATCGCGTCCTTTACTGCATGTTCGTTTGCTAATATGATCCAATTTCGCAAAAAACATGTAGTGGTTATCAGACGAAAATGATGATTGAACAATTTATTTGTATTTAGTATTTATTTTTATAAAAATTTGTTGTAAAAGAATTAACATGAGTTAAACTGTTCTTTAGGGTGGCTTGCCATATATGGGCAAGTCCGCAATTTGAGTTCTCGGAAAAATGAAACATCAAGAAGAAACACCCCTTGAAGACCTTGAAGGCGATCTTTGTGAATATACAATACTATTTTAAAAGTTATATTTGGGAAAATATCAGGTGTTTGTTCTTTAAAGCGACTATCTAGTTAACTGAGTGAAATGAATCAAATTTTATCTCACTGCATTCGTTTATTTCTATTCTTTTCTTTTGACCAAAGTTTATTCATTTATGGGTAGAGTATGTTATAGTAGGTAACTATTGCGTATTAAAACATTTTATTGGTCAATAGTTGACATAAAATTCTCGAGTTCGAATTTAATGTAATGGCTAGCGGTTCTTAATACTCAAAATAAACTATATTTGTAATAATAAGTTAATTTTATATTGCATTCTATGTAAAGTTGTATTAACAAGCGCTGTAGTTATATTCAATATCAAATATAAGTATGATATTGTAGTTGTATTTTATATCAGTCAAAGTTATATTAAATATTATCTTATGTATTAATCAATAGTCAATGATATTATGTATAATAGTAAAATATACATAATATTTCGTTTTGTATAAGATTTTTAAAAAAAATTCTCAGTGTAGTTTCGAGGTGGTCCTCGTCGAAAAATTGAAAATTCTAGTGCCGACTGCGCGTCCATTCTCCGAATTAAAACGGCGTTTTTCTGGTGCCACCTTACAATAATTCAGTTTTAATTGAAATGGAAAGAAACGCGACGTGAACCCTCATAATTCTTCTCCGTATCGTATTCTAAATCCTCCAAAAAAAAATAAGAAATATTTCGTTTGAATTATGCCACCATATGCTTTCGATATCATAATTAAATGACACAACGGACACCTACGGAAAAATATTAACCGGAAAAATGAATTTTAAATTAAAGTCGAAATGATTTTTTATTTTTGTGTCTGAATGAGCGGTGAAACGGCTCATTTCCTTCATAATTTTTGGCCTGTTACAAAATTCGTCCCTTTTATTGATAGGAGCATATCGGTGGCAGCTGCTATATAGAAAAGGTGTCCTAATAATTATATACGGCCCTTGAGACCGCACACTAGGATCACGCCCTGCACTGCCCTTTCCTTTCATGGATGTAATTTATACGCTGTTGCCTTTAAAGCCACGGTGGTAAATATCTGCAGATTATTATAAATAGGCCCTTTTCTCAATTTATAACTCATCAACTTCACCCTGTTTGAATGCTACATTATGTGGCTGAATGTGTACTGAAAGTGACTTATGACGTAATACAGTCAAACCTGCTTTTACTTTTAAAAAATCAAGAATTTAGAATGGCGGCTTTTTCTAATTAAAGTACAGCTATAGCTGTTTGTTTTTTTTTTTATTTTTTATTTTTTTATTTTTTATTTTCATTATAGCAGCCCCTATTTCTTGATAATAAGTGTGATACACTGAAGGAATGTAGGGAATCAGTTGTGCCAGATTTTCTAATTACTCTGGATTCAATGAAATTGGATTATTACACTTACACATTCAATGATGGTATAGATCTGCAATATGACCGATGAAATTTACAATAAAATATTTTGAGAAAAACGATACATGCAACATAAAAAGTTTAAATTACCTATTCAGACTGTTCATTGCTGTTTTCAATATTAAAATCTAATTTTCTCTTGGCAGAAACATGTGAGTACGATGCCGCCATGATGAATTTACTTGTGGCTTGTGCTGTTATTACTCAAATATTTTTGCTTATTTTACAAAATTGATAACGCTATGGGGCGACAGTGGCTTCATTCTTGGGAGAATAGCTATCACAAAAATAGGAGACCTAATGAAACATCACACGGTGATGTGCAAGAAGCAGGCAGCTGGTCCAAAATTTGAAAAAAATGTATAGATACCAAAAATATTGAATCCAAAGAAATGCTAAGAACCTTAAATAATTTCTAGACTATAGGCAATTCAAGTTAAGCATGCGACTCTAGGGTAAATAAATTCAACTAAGCGAACCCCTTGTCGTGACGTCACGTCGTGCCACGTGCATTTGTTATTGTTCGAGTTTTGTAATAATTTGATTAGTTTTCGATAATTCTAAAAAAGAAATGAACTAATTTGTAATTTGTTTGCTTGATATCAAGTTGTAGGCCAGATTTTAAGTGTCAGTGTTAACATTAACCATGAATACATCTAACCTACAAAATTTTCTCACGCTAAAGCTATTGAGATTGCTCAAATATCTTCGGCTAGGGTTCATATTGAAAGGTCTAGTCAGATAATAAAAACGTTTAAAATATTGGCAAATCGCTTGCCAGCCAATCTAATACAAATTGCAGATGATATTTTTGTAATGGTATGTGCACTTGTAAACTTTTCAAACCCAATCCGAGCAGATGATAAGTTTATTGAATGAAAACGAATACAGGTAGCCCTCGATTTACGCCGATTCACAATAACGCCGCTGTGCAATTCACCGTTTCGCCGTGAACATAATTGGATAATTCACCGATTCTTCCTATGTTAGACTAATTTTCGTTTCAGTGTTGAGCCGCGACGTTGTGGATTCTTTTTTCCAAAAAATGTAAGAGATCCGAAACTTTGAAATTTCATTTGTTTTTCTTAATATTTTTTAATAAAAACATTTCACTTCATTTTATCTTAAAAAACCTTTTAAAAATTAAATTTATAATACACCTACCCCCCGATTTACACGATACTTTTTTACACGATTTCGCTTTTACACGGTTTTTAAAATAACGAATTCAAAATAAAATGGTAAAAATGAATATTTCAGATGAGTACATATTTCTACAATCATTTTTTAACGCCGTTCACTTGGCTATACATATTGGTGATTCCCCGTTTTGTATGCACAATAAAACTTCCTACGTATTCACGTAAATTACTGCAGTAAATTTGTGCCAGTAGAAAAGTGTACATCATTGTGTTTTTACCAATCAGAATTTTTTAAACTTCATATTTACTTGTTAGAGATAAACAATTATTTTTTGTAGCATTTTTACAATTCTTTTCACAATTTTTACTTTGCAGGATATCATGTCATAAACGGGATTTTTTATAAATATGCACAATAATTGAGATCCTGAATTTATTCCATTTGACTCGTTCGCACTGTATATTTGTTATTTTATGAATGAACCGTTATTTTAATTTTTCAAAATATCTCATTAAAACAAATACGTTAAATAAATGACGTTGATATCGATTTACACGGTTTTGCCTATAAAAATTCAAAATTCCGTTTTATACGGTTTCTTGATGAGCCAATCTTCCGTGTCAATCGGGGGGTAGGTGTATATGTATTTTGCATTATATTGTATTAATAAATAAAATCATTTGCTTCTTTTTCACTTATGTAGAACCTAACCCTATACATCACAGTAATATGGGTTCCTTTTACGCCGATTCGATTTTCGTCGGCTTTTGTAAGAACGAAACTGCGGCGTAAACCGAGGGCTACCTGTACTACTTCTAGTAAAAAAAAATACTTTATTTCATTTACACAAAGATGATGCAACATTTTTGTTAAATAGGTTGTATGTCGAGAAGCTTTAAAGGTTTTGCATCGTCTCCTAAAGTGATCCCATTTTTCAGATGGTTTGCGCTGTTGTTAATCTTTCAAATCCAATTTTGGCAGATGACAAATTTGTAACATAATTTTCCCAGTTTTTATAATCCCACATATTTACAAAAAGTCATTTTAACCAGCGAAGTGCACTGGCGTTAAAAACTTCTATCCTGGATATGACATCACAATGCGACAGTTACCTATATTATCGATATGCGGTAAAACTAATTTGAATTCCCAATAGTCTAGTATAGTGATCACTGGTTTTCGCTGCCACTATGATTCCTCGTGTAAATGCTTTACGGCATATCTTCTTGTAGTTAAACTTCACTCCGTTAATATTCGATATTGTGATTTGCTGTTAAACGTTTTAAAACAGTGGTTTTAATTTAAATTCAATTTTTTAATAATAATAGTAGTGTCCTTCGTCTTCGTTTTTATAGTGATCATGCAGTTTACATAAAAAACAGTGCATAATCAAAGAGTTAGCAGTAAATCAAATGTAAACTGTTGCGTTTATGGCTGCAGTGCACTAAAAAGAAAATCCAGAACTATCTTTTCACAAGTTTCCCCCAGCTGGACAGAAAGTAATAGATATAGATACATTTGGTCAAAAGATTGTTAGTGATAGAAAAAGACTATGGGAAGTGAATCTGAAAAATGGAAAAACCTGTGACGCCCTTTATGCACGTGTGCAGTTAAAATTTTCAATAGCTACAGAATTTGCAACCTTTAACACACCTAAAATTTTATGACAGTCTGACTTAATGCCACTGCTTTGTACACTTAGTGCATTAATAGCCCACTTTTCAGTCACTATCTTTTTAATTCAGCACATCACTAAATGTTTAGAGTTTACAATTTCTTCTCCTTCGATAAAACACCGGCTGTTCGGAGATGCCTCTAGATAATCAAACACCGTGCTTAATGTTAAATACATCTTCGTCCACAGAGAACACCCACACACACATAAACTAGTAAAGTTAAATAATAAATGGTTAAAAACAGTATACGCCTTCAGAAACCTGAATCTACTATCCTAATAGTGTCAGATTTTTGACAGTAGGTGGAGGGGATATCACGTGATGTTAAATCTCAATAGCGTTCCTCATTAGGCACCTATTCCATAAATGCTAATTATCTGTTTGACATTAGTTGTGCCAGAAACATTTCAGAATTGCTGGATCTTCCATGTGAGGATTACAAATCAATTTTTTACGATGCGGCCACTTTTGAATGTTTTGATTATAACATTTTACAAATTATTGTGATACCTATTGACCTTTTTCAAATTATAAATTAGACATAACTGATGTTCACCTACTAAGTAAGTATGAATACTTATGTAAAGTCGTATTTCAGGCACATCCTCAAATTAACGATACTATTAGGAATTTTATCGGTTGAAGAATTCTACTATATCTGTGTTAGGTAAAATAAAAATGCACAGTTGTGAATAATTATTAAGTCATTGCGTAAATTGTCCTCGTAAAAAATATTCACAAAAATCGTAATTATCGTCATTAGTGCAACAAGAAACATGGACTACCTATATATTTCACTTTTATTTTTGATTTATGAAATGTTCACATTCGGTAGGTATAAAAGATTGTGACTTCTAAGAATGGCTTCAACAAAAGCATAAAAAATTAATATCACGTCGCATTAAACAATGTATGCTGCTCTACCCCTCTCAGAATTACCAAGGTTAAATTGTTTTGACTTCGTCGAAATAACCGCAAATACTTTTTTTAACTACTTGCAGATTTTATCTTTTTCCGGTGTGGTTTTATTTTATCAATGTTAGCTTTTTTAGCTTTCTCCTAATTGCGGTTTAAAATATTTAGAATTGGGATATTCGTACCTACGTGGGTATTGCGAATCAAGTAATTGATAAGGGGCATTTACATCCAATTAACGTACGGAAATTAACAAGATTGGCATTTTTTGGTACAATTTTTCCAAACAAAAATAATCTGACCAATCGCTTTTGTCAAACCTGTTAATTTCCGTAAATTAATTTCATTTAATTGGATGTAAACGCCCCTATATGTAGACGAGCTTTGCTTTAATTAGAAATGTAAATATTCCAAGATTACATTTTCAAATAAACATGAAAGACAATTCGTTGATTTGAATATAGAAGCGACCATTCATTCAGCGCTTCGAAATCGTATGTAATATAATTATAAACAAAACTACAATCACAAAAAAGTTTACAGGCTTTATTTCGTACAGTGTGTCAAATAAGGCACACCTATAAAATTCAAGAAAAGGATCAACAAAAGACTTTTTTCTCAAATAAATCAAAAAATGAATTTGGGATAACAATAACCGGCTGGTAGCATTGAACAAATGCTAAAGACATTTCATTTTTGAACTCAAATTATTACATGCAATTGTGGCATTTTACAATTTATATTTATCAGACCTAATAAACACACATTTAATGTTTTACATTTCTTAGAAATAATTAATTTTCAAAAGACAACAAAATTTATCTGAATTTTTGTTGTAAAAAGATTTGATTTGCTTAAAATTAAGTTTCGTAGAAAATGTCCATTTAGTACGAATTTGCAGTAGAATAATAATTTGTATCGTACATTAAAAATTATTGATAAGTTTAATTATCTGTATACTTACAGTTTCACTAATTTTATATGGTGTTTTCAGGCCTACAGACTTTGATAAGGATAACTAGTTGATAACATTATCCGAACATAATATTATAACAGGATTCAACTGTAGTACTACATTCAAAAAATAAAACTAAACAAAACTATTACTAAACAAATAGGTACAGATATTTTGTATTGAATTTCGCAAAAATGATTTATTTTAAACAAAATCACCAGCAAAATTTCATAAAAGCACATACTCGTGCTGAAACATCCGAAGTTGAAAAGCTTCCATCAAAACTACTAAACATTGCTGACAGGTAAACTAAGAAAATTAGTATTTTTAGTTACAGGACTTTTTTCTACTAACAGTTATTTTTCCATAAGTTTTGTAGAACTTACTAAAAATATTGGGATGAAATTAGTTATTAAAAAGTATTCATTAACACGTGCTAGTGGTAGGTAACCGAATTTTGCTATATCAAGACAAACCAACGAATACTTCAAAACAAAATTATACATTTTAAACAAATTGGTAGTCGAAGTTTTATTAGCTCCAATAAAACAATTTCATAAAGCCAGGTAGCAGGCGATCTTGCCGTAACAATTCGCGCAAATTTTAAAGTTTTAAGTGCAATACCTCATAAAACTTTTTATTTTACGTGCAGACATAGCTTTCTACTTATTTACGACGTTGTACATTAGTGACAATAAAATAAAACACTTGTTCAGTAAAATTTGAATTTAATAAGATATCGCCTTCGACTCACAAATTGGACAAAACGTTTGGGTTTAGATGGGCTTTCAATTGCAAAGATAAACAAGAGATACATGGCAAATTAGTATTCTTGCACAATGATTTTGTACGTTAGCAAAATATTTTTTTATTTTTGAGACAATCAATGAAAAGTATGCTACAATGTTGTGGTGATGTCATCTCAATTTGGGTAAGGTAACTTCTGATATATTTTTAGACTGGCATGACTACCAAAAAATTAGTAGGAGCTTTTACATCAATGTAGCACGCAGGTGATGCACAAAAATCTGCAAAATACATTGTCAAATAAAAAAAAAATCGGAAAGAAATCAAGGTTTTTCATATAATTTTTACAAAAAAAAAAATTTTTAATGTAGTTCCAACTCAATGAAAAAACAAAATGAATTTTAAATGAAGTCTCTGGTCATATTTGAATTTCAAAGATGTCAATGAATTAAATCAATATAGCTATACACTGGCCTAAGTGACGTACACTTTATTACTGATGGTACACATAATTTTGTATAAAAGAAAAACCGATTTATCCATGTTAATTCTGCGTAAGGATTTTACTAATATAAACTAAGAGAACAAAATTGTAAATAATTAATTAACAATAAATTTAATGATGCAAGAAGAAACATATTTATTTTACTTAAAATTTGATGTTTACCGACTAAAATCTGAGATTTTATCTTTTCTAACTATTTTTAACTGCAGCTGGTAGACTATTCTTAGATGATTACTTTTAATAAAACTTCATACGCGCTTAGGAACAATTAAACGTTTTATTTTGACCAATATAAATCATCTGTAAAAAATTTAAGCCACGATTTTTTAAATAACAGACTTGTTCACTCCTTAAACATTTTTCTGACAACCCGAACGACACAATGGATTACGTCATTAGTTAACGTATCATATTATTACCCACCCAAATTATTCAACTTATTTCCAAGTAAAATTCAACTGTCTTGGAGTCTCGCGCAGTCAAAATTCGAAATAGATCAATCAATAGCCGCCGTGTTGGTAATAAAACTCCCAAATGATTCGTAAATTATCGGAATAATGTAAAAACGGCAATTTATCAAAAACATACATCAATTTAATAAAATGAATTGTTATACAAACAAAGATATCACGTCCAACAGATCAGATAATGAATCCCCGAATGATTTACACGAATAAAACTAACGCATATCACAAGATATAATAATCGCATGTCAAAAAGATGCCCCTTCACGATAATTTACACCATTTTTCTTGCACCGGCATTATCGCGCTCCCGTCCTTTTCTACCGTTCGCACGTACACGATTTTTATTCATTACAGAACGAGTAATGGAGGTGCTTTAACATAACGCAATGGGACCACTAAATTACGGTTTTATAAACCCCCCTATCGGTTTACATTAATAATATTCACGAATTAACCCCAGTCTACCCTTCGATTGAATTTTATTTTGTGCGTCAGCTTCTTGTTTTATGTAAATTAGACCCGATCGAGTTATCGACACGGTGATTATCGTATCAATAACAAATCGGTGTTGTTCTTTCGAAATTATTATTTTTAAACTTTTCAGTCGGAATTAATTGTCGGTTACAATTAGACAAATTAGAGCAATTATAACGTAAGTGCACATATTCATTTCCAGTCGCCTTTTAATTATAGCAATTAGCTCGACGCCTTTGTGCCTTCATTCTGCCGTTTTCTTTGTCTAACGACGTTACCTGCTAATGGTGAAAAGAACTCCGCCAGCACAATACTAAAATCCAAAAATTATCTTGTAATTTGGATGCTTATCCATACATATACATATGCAGATCTGATAACAACAAATTGATGTGGCGTATACTACAATCGGCAACGTTACTTTTACTATTGATACCGAACGAAACTGCCTTTAGGAAGAAATTGTTCGACTCGATGGCGAGACTCACAAACTCAAATCTGTTTCATTTCGTGTAACAATAAGGACGTGGCTGTACGTAATTACCGCAGTATTTGTACAGATGACAATTCAATAATATTAAAAAGGGACACCCCTCCCTAATGACTCTTAAACATTTCCCTTTTGGAACAGCAAAAAAAACATCTTTAAAATTAGTTACAGCGGCAGTGGCGTTCCGATTTTCGGAACGGAAATAAAACTTTATATTTAGTGCGTTATCGCATAAAAAGAGCGCAATTTGTTAAATAAGAAAAATTGCCTATAAAAACATTGTTATGATTGATTCGGTAATTTGGGTTTTCGCTGATATGATTTTGCGCCAAAGAAACTTTTAAACGACTCGACAATATTTTATGCTTGTATCTGATCTTAGATTACTTTAGAGAAATCGATAATTTTCAGCTTAATCGTATTTATGCTAGTTTTAGAATCGAGAATGATGAAAAAGTTTCGTTATAATGTGAAGTAATATTTCTTGCGTTGGTTCCTGTGTTTTTACAGTTGGCCAATTTGCAATAATTAATTTGGCAGGTTCTTAACTAATTAGTTGAAAAATTTGCGAGCTTTAAATTTATGTTATATTTTACATTTTATCGCATCCATTGATGATGAAATTAATTTCGATATTGTTAGGAAGCCTTGAACTTAATCCACGAAATGGCGTGAATACTCTACATTGGTACAAACAAAAACTAACTTGAAGTGTTCTTTGTAATTACGCCGCATTTTTTTCTAAAGGATCTTGGAGTTTATGCCGCAAATCAAAAAGTTATAGACGTCATTTTGATGTGCAATTTTATAATTTTACTTTCAGTATTGGAAATACATAATTCATAACTTTGAATCGGGCGTTTTTGATAGAATGTTAATTAAAAATGTCATAAATAATACAAGTGTTAATGTAGAAAATCGATCAGATAAATTTTCCGTCAATTTTATCGAAAAAGTCATGGTCAAAACAGTCGATTCAAAAATGAAATAAACATATTCCGTTCACTAAATATACAGGCAGTTTCACAAGTCGCGTTCCAAAATGAAATAAATGGTAGAAAATGAATTTCCGAACACTTTTTTTGTTAATGAAGATGTAACTAATTAGTTAATTGTGGAAAAACGTAAAAGAAAGGAAAGAGGAAAATGGTTTGATGAGGAATGCCAGAAACTGTTGAACACAGTAAAAACATATGTCAACGCCAAAAATATTAGGTGATGGAACAAAACTGTTTAAGAACAAGCACTAGAGAATTCTTCAATGGGTTCAAAAGTAACGGTAAGACTATAGACCTAGGTCAGTCTCAATCTATGCAAGAAGATGGTAGCAACTTAATTGCTATAGAGTCCGGAATGCTTCAAGTCTGGAAATATTATTTTAAAACCTTGCTCAATGTGGAGTCGAAAGAGGAACAAAGCGGAAAGCATATATTTAACAGCAGACCTATCTGTGGAACCGCCAGCTTTGGAAAAAACTTTGAGAGCAATAAATAAACTCAAAAACTGGAAGGTATTAGGCTCCGATAAGGTGCCAGTAGAATTTTTCAAGTATGGAGAAGCACTACATAGTTGGCTTCATAAATCAGTCACTCTGGTTTGGACAAGAGAAGAGAAACCAAGTGGCAAGAGAATATTATAATACCCATCCACAAAAAGGGAATCAGAACACAGTTTTCCAACTATCGAGAAAACTGTTTAGGGAATTACCAAACAGAATACAGAAGAAACAAATCCATATTGACCAGCTTATCATATTGGGCAACATCTAGATGGGATGGGAGTTCAATAGAACTGTCCATTATTTTTTTTATAGATATTAGACAGGCGTACGACAACATAGAAAGAACTCAGTGGTGGAATGGCGTGACAGAATTCTCAATTCCAATAAAGATCATCCGATTAGAGAAGATCTGAGAACACCGAAATAGATCAAAAGTACGACAGCCCTTCGAGTTATGTTAGCAGGGGGATGGCTTGTCCCTCTTAGTATTCAATACGTAAGAGCTGCTCAAGTTAAAACTAAATTGCATGCAACAAAGAGGCCTAAATTACTGTTAGCATGCGCAGATGACCTGGATCTTATCGGAACCACTGTTGCTATTTAATAAAATAAATAAATAATATTTAATAAAATTGGAAAAGAAACATCACAAGTGGGATTGAGGATTGAGGAAAAACTCGATTATATCGGTTTGTCAAAGTATTCAAACGCCTCTTTTTGCATAGATTGTCAACATTTATCAAAATAACCTCAATAGCTTTTAACACATACCTGTCAACCGACGTTTTTCTTTACTTGTTCTTTTTTTTAAATTTTTGTTGTTATGGTTCTGAGTTGCGTTCAGATTTTGTAGTTCTTGTTGTGCGAGGTTCCTTTATGAAACCCCTTGCTAGAATAAAGACCTAGCCTGTTTATCCGGTCACTTTTGTATTCGCCTCCATATTCCGTTTCTAGATACTCCCACTGTACTGTAATATGGTCCAGCTGATTCTAGCCTTGCGACTTCATCAACTTTTTCATTTCCATCGATTTCACAATGATCTGACATCCACCAGTCTCGCAGTCTTTTGCTCTGCCAAATCATTTCTTACGTTTATCGCTCCTTTCTTCGTACACACAATAAGACCCTATTATAAAACCCGATTAGGAGACTTGGCAAGTGTACTGATATTTGGGAAACCCATTTTACTGCGCCCATAAACGAAATTTGAAACATATTGTATTAAATTCATTAATTTCAAATAAGTATGCAGCTATTTTCACCTTTTGCATCGTTGCAATTAGGTATTTACTTTAAAAATATAAGCTGATATTACTTCTTCTTATAAAAATAGTAAAATGCTGTTTCACTTGATATCAAATAAAAGTTTCCTGTATTTTCTATTTTCTATTTTGTATATTTTTTTTAATAATAATGTACAAAATCCAGTAAAGCCTTTCTTATCGTTTAATAATTTTTATTACTAAAAAAAAAATATTGATCAGTTCAATGAAAATACCTAATAATAACAACTCACATAAATTAATTTCATTTTGTGATAATATAAACAACTTTCCATTATTTTCAGTAATATGCAGGCGCTGACTGTGAAATTACTTGCTAGTTAATAATTCCCACATAACTTCACAACGTATAATTACGAAATTTCCAGAAAAAAACATAATGTATTGACGTCTATTAACTCGAGCATGTACTATTATTTCAATTTTTACGGTCATTTTTGTTAGCTTTGCAGTAATGTACGCAGATTATCTCCAGCTTTTCTTCTGACCGATTTTTCATGCCACACTATAATCCTCCCATCGTTAAAAAAATAATAACAAGATGAACAACTTTCGACGTATTTTGCAATGATAATTTATTTAAATGAGTCAAGCTGAATATTTAAATTTTTGATTTAAAACATTTACAAATCATTTTCGCAGATTGATCTCAATAATAATATGTTGCGATTCAGAATTTTGATTTTGATTTCGAGCCCGAAAGACGAGCCGCCGTTGGTGGCGAGAAGAGATCGTTTACAAATTTAGACACATACAATGAGCCAAAAGCAGATTTTTAATGGAGAGAATGAATTTAGGGGCTAAATCTGTGTGTGTCCCTCTGACAGGACAATGCGTTGCCTTAAATACAAGTTAATAGAGTGACTACAATGGCTAATAGAGATATTGTGTGGCGGGGTGACACCAGGCTTAAAAGACCCTCGAGTTGTTGACAAGATCCGTAACTGCCACTGTCATTTCGGTTTTTTCTCATCCGTGACGCGCGCTAATTTTTACACAGAAATTGTAATAACAACGCACTTAATCAATTCAAAAGCAAACTCAATTTAAAATAATAACACGTTCCGACCGCAATTTGCATTAATTGATTTTTCGAAAACGTGTGTGCCATTATTTTACGTCCGCCGTCGACGAAAGTGAAACAGAAGGAAGAATTGTGGCGTTAAATTTATGAATCATTTCCAGTTTAGTGCTTTATTACACGCCATGCTATTCGGGCATTCCAAATATGAAAACTCTTCGAAGCAATCTAAATCACGAAATGTAGAAAATTTTGATTGCAACGTTATTTTTAGGTGTTCTTGCGGTTTGTTTGTCTTTTTTAAAGTCACACGAACCGTGCACTTAAATATTCTTAATGTCTCAATAATTGTCCCGAAATTAGTGAGCCCAAACGACCTCCCCCATTCTTTCAAATAACCGTAATTTCGGTAAACGCCTCTAATAACTTTGACGGAAATTCTTTTTTTGTAATTACCGGTGAGACCGTTTTGGCCCCTTTTAGATGAGGTTTTGCAACGATGACACAATTTACAACGTTGCGCTTCCGATTTTTTTTTTAAGGATTTACAAAACACGATGACACTGCAGCTGGTCGCGTGAAAAATTAATTTTTCGATTTTTGCCATCGATTTCGAAGAAGCGAATTTTTTCACGAATTTCTCGTTATAATTTTAACTATCGCTGGTCGGTCCTTTGTCGGCACTTTTAGACCTTAAAAAAAGGTAATTGTCACATCGTAAAAGCTGTACGCCGACACGTAAATGGGGAAGAATTTTTTTTTACTAACGGGGCCCACCTATCTATTTGTACAGCGTGCATTAATAGTTTCAAATTGGAGTTTTTCTTTATAATTTTAATTTGTACTTTTTCATATTAACACTTCACTAATTTTACTGTCGTCGCATTTTATGACTTGATTAAATCGAAAAGCGAATGAGACAAAATTAGCGACCGCTTGTGTCAAAAAGTTAACATTTAAACTAGAAATAGGCTCATAAAATGTAATTTACTGGAACGAATTTTAAATTTTCAATAAACTAACCAGGCTATGTATTGGCAGCTGCTTTTGACCCGTTTCGTTTTTCTTTCGATTATTATTAATTTCTGACTTTAAATTCAGAAAAAAAGTTCATTATGTTGCTGGTAACCTAATGATCGCCTCGTTTCAAAGAACTACCGCGAGAATGTAAAGCATGCAACATTTTTTTAATGTGAAGAATGTTCGAAGAATTGTTTTCATCCACAAATTAAATTATTTATCGCGAACAATTTATTATACAGAGGGTTTCAGGGATAAAACGAAACATCATCAAACAGGGGTAGTCAATCTTTTTATACAAATTCGCCGTAACTTACCCTCGTCAGTGCAGTACAATCTGCTATATACTTCAAAAATCAAGTAACTTGGTTTTACGGTTTTTCGTATGAGAACCCGTGTTACTTGATTTTTGAAGTATTTACCCCTAGAAAACAAATTTCAAAGATAAATCCCAAGATTGGTTGCATTTTTCCACACAAGTTTAGCCGCTTACATTATGCGACAAATATTTGCTGCGTTTATACATTTCCAATACGTATTGGGTAATTCGGTTTAATTCTACTAATAATTACTGTCCCCGCGGCTCTTTTTATTCGTTATTTCCGCTATATATTAAATATTCTTTCAGTCAAAAGTAAAGGGTAATTACTACTCAACACTTTCTTTTCCAGTCCAAACAACACCTGGGCTAGAGACGATTTTTTAGTGAGCAAATCTGACACTACCTGTTCGGTGGACCGACAAGCACTTTGTATAAAGTTTTTTACGTCTCCCGAATAAATAATGAAAAAAAAGGTTTAATTCTGCTTTTATAGTAGGTAGTCCAGTCAATTTATACACTAAAAAGGGCTCAACCTTGCGGGGAAGGTCGGTGCATAAATGGACTGGGCTCCCACAAATAGTATCAATAACGAAGTTCTCGGTACTAAAATTCGGAAGATGCTCGCATCTTGAAGATCTTTGTAGAGATAACAGGTAAGTAGGTTTTAAACGTTAGAGAATATTTTACAGCATTCATTATTTATGTTGTCAACAATAAAATAACTTCCTGAGAAAACGTAAAGTACACTAGTTTTAGCCTATTCAACTACAAGGCCCTCGCACAGTTGTTTAACTGTGTTGATTGATTTGGAAACTGCATCTGCTAAACAGGCACATTTCATTACTTAAGTATATTCTGGATACAAAGTGATCTAAAATTTAATTTGATTTAATTGTCATTACATAATAGTAAGTAAGTAACTAGATTTCAACCCAGTAGATTGTTTAAGTTTACAAAATATTGGAATTAGTTACCCTTCCATAATTCAATATAGCCATACATTTACACAGATGAGGATTTTACTGACAGACATTTTTTGTTGTTGTTATAATTACTTATTACAAGATAGGTAGTTCAAAGGTAATACAAATTTTTTTCTCAAATTTCCGATTAACATAAAATATCTACATAAAATAGTTATTTATTAGATTATACGATGAAGATGAATTTTATCTATGACTGAAAATGAGTGCTATGAATAGATTTTTGTTGCTAAAAGAAGAAGTAAATAAAATGATTTTTCACGCTTTTGTATGAGTAAAATATATCTTTGAATAAAATATCTTTATACAGGGTGATTCTTAAAAAACGTCCCACGATCAGTTATTTATTGCCCGATTTCAGAAAAAAAATATAATTAATTAGTCGAGTAAGTACTACAAGAAGGTATTAATTTGGATTTTTCCCACATTAACTTCAATGCGAAGCAACAATCAACTTTTTGTTTCAAATGGTAATGTAAACATTTTTTTATTTATTGTGGTAGAAGATTTTTTTCTAAATCCAATGATATCTAATAACTTAACCTTGAAGTAATATCAAGGAGAAAAAAATAAAATATTTTATCAAAATAAGTCGGGGTTCTAATAAAAAAATTTAGAATGCCTTGGAAAACAATAAGAGCATCACATGATAAATGTCATTTAAATGTCAATATATGAGTTTCATTCAAATTTTCAGCTATTTTATGATTCGAATTTATAATTGTTATGTGAAATAACACTGATCATGAATAATAATGAATTGGCTGAAATATTTTAATCAAATAACAAAACCAGTTCAAGCAAAACAAAAGAAATTCCTTCTAAATATTGTTCAAATTGACCACCATCTTGCTGAATGCACAACTGGCACCTTCTAGTCACTTTATAGGCTGCATTCAATATAAAATTAGGAGAAATTTCGCGACAAAAATTGATAATCCTTTGTCTCAAAATTTCTACGTTTTGTGCATTGGTTAGATAAACTCGGTCTTAAACCCCAAAACCAAAAATCGAAAGGCGTAAGGTTTGGCAAACGTGCCGACCACCAAATTCGTCCATATGTTCCTAACCATTTTTCAGCAAATTTAATTTCTAGCCAATTAGTATTAATTTTGACGTTGTGTGGGGGTGCTGAAAATAAAGTCCATTGAGTTCCGCAAGAGGCAATTCGAATCATAAAATAGTTGAAAATTTGAATGAAACTCGTATATTGACATTTAAATGACATTTATCACGTGAGGATCTTACTGTTTTCCAAGGCATGCTAATTTTTTTACTGGAAGCCCGACTTATTTTGATAAAATATTTTATTTTTTTTCTGCTTCATTATATTTCAAGGTGAAGTTATTAGATATCATTGGATTTAGAAAAAAATCTTCTACCACAATAAATAAAAAAATGTATACATTGCCATTTGAAAAAAAAAGTTGACTGTCGCTTCGCATTGAAGTTAATGTGGGAAGAAATCTAAATTAATACCTTCTTGTAGTACTTACACGACTAATTAACTATTTTTTTTTTCTGAAATCGGGCAATAAATAAGAGAGTTAGAACGTGGGACGTTTTTTAGGAATCACCCTGTATATCACGTCTAATAATGACAATCTGTCAAGTTAAATATGAGGGTGTAACGAATTCGACCCCATTTAATAATATTTTTATAATAAACAAATATAATAGACAAGCTTTGTAATTTAAACACAGAATATAGGTTATGTGACAAAAATATCCTTCAATGAACTTTGATTTCAATATTGTGCGCATGATCGATATATTGCTATAATTTTGATTATAAATAGCAAAATATTTCATTACCAAAATCTTACCAACTGCACGAAAGTCGTTGTAAATAAACCTTAACAAACTACTTTCTAACAGATGTCGTGTTTTGTCTTCCAAGATCACATTTTTAATATAAAAATTACTTTTGAGCAAATTAAATCATTAAAGAAAGAATTTTCAAGTAAAGTATAAAGTAGATAACTACTGTAACTTAGGTACCTACTTAAAAAACCTATTGAAACTAAATTTGAGTTTTAAAAAACTATAAAAGAGGTATTTGTTTATAGGGATTAAATTTATGCAATTGCAAGCAACATTTACGAGCGTCAGTAAAAAGCATCAACTCTACAACGCGCATGTAGGCCAAGTTGTGCAAATAATTGAAACGAAACAGAGAAGAATACCATCTGACTGTAACATACATGCATAACTCGACACTTTATTCGCAAGCGGACAAGATTATGATGATGAAGTAATCAAATAAATTAATATAATCATCATAATTTTGCCCTCTTGTACCGTTAGGTTAATGTAATGCAAAATGATTAAAATAATAAATTGATTTTCATTTACGTAGGCGTAGTTATAATTCTAATGTTATCCAATCTGAGTTTGTGGTGTGTAATTAAAGTAAAATTTTTGTGGTGGATATATCAACGTTTAACTGCATAATACCGTGTTAATATAGTGTGAACGTTTTTTTTTAAATTAAATTGTAGATAATATGTGTTTCGTTTAGCGCAAGTAAAGAAATTGCTTTACCATATCTACACATTCCGTAACATATAATATTGAATATCAGTAAGCGGGAAAGTGACTTTTAATGTGCAGTATAAAACTGCAATTAATTATGACTCGCAGTTTTACCACCCAGAGAGAAACCCAAAAATTGCATGGGTTGGTTTTTACAGGCAATAATGTGCATAATTAATACATTGATTAGTTCATTGTCTTTAAAATTGAAATTTTTGTTGCAAAATAATATTTTGCAACAAAAATAAATTTCAATATATTACCTATATTTAACTACACCATTTGATTTTTTTTTACAATTTTGAAGATGGTTAATAAAAACATACGGAATAAGGAGCAAAAGCAGAATTGTATCGTTCAATAAATATAAAATTTAGGAAGCTTGATAACTGCAAAGGCAAACATAACGATATAGATCTGTTGAAATACATTTTCAAGAACATCAATAGCATTAAATAATGTTTCTTATTTTTCTATGGAGAACTATTTTGTGTTACTACCTTTTCACTACTTTAAACTGCCACCGTTTTAAATGGTGAATGTGAACTTTTACTTTAAAGAAATTTCCACTGTTTTAGGTAAATATTAAGTTTTATAATAATAACAATTTCATAACTCAAATGCAATACTTGGGCTAATCTGCATTAAATAAATTCAAATATCAGTTTTTTTTTTTTAATGAAATAGTTTTCACCTAAAGAATATTCCTGCTGAACTGAAATTACTTATTGATTTATGTATGTCGGTTATTTATTACATAAACGAGATATTCTTGTCACTGGTTGTCGAAGGTTGTTTTAAATATTTCAGTGGGACTTACATTTTACGTAGAACGCCTTTATTCATTCATTTTTCTTCTTCTTGCCGAAATTGTTATGCATTTTCATTTATTGGCTTCGATTTTGTGCTTTTTGTTGTAGTTTCTATAGTATACTTACTCGCAGTAAAATAAAGTTGTTTTAACAGTGTTTGTCATGGTCAGCCAATTGAGTGGACTTATAATCCCTCGGCGATTGGAGTCGGCACCTTTTTATCAAAAACGTTAAATGACCTAAGAATGACAACAACTAAAATGGCCAATAAATATATTTTTTAGTGACGAACTCTACACAAATAGGCCAAGCAACAAAACAAAATAGATGTCATAATTTAACATAAATACTACCCGGAAACCGACTGTGCGATTACATAAAGGACAGTTAGTAGATGAATTCTGCATAATTTCTCACTCGAGGACCATAATTTTTAATTTGTTATAAACAATTTACAAGAAAAAATCGCGTTTTTTTTTAGTTCTTTGCTTGTAAAATGGAAACTAATGAAGCAATTTTAATATTGTTAATAGACGAATTATAGAGAATTAAATTACGAAGAGAATGAGAGGTCGAATGTCCAGATCGAAGAATTGGAACCGGAGAAAACTCGGAAAAGTCAGTGTTTTCTTAAAAAAATCACAATTCCGCCATTTTTTAATTATAAGAACTGAAACTTTGCGCGAAGATAGCTATTTATATTTACTTTGTGTGTGAAAAACCCCGATTCTGTGGGACTACCGGTTATTGCACAATCACCATTTCAATTTTTTTCTGTGATATTTCGCGGAAGGCTGGATGTTCCTGTAGTTGTCCGATTTAAATTTTAAAAACAGAATTGAAAACTAGACGTGCACGGCAACAAAACATTTATTCTCGTTTTCCATAAAATGCAGCGAAATAGGTGAAAAACAGTCGTGAATATGAGTACAAAAGGTCGAGCACAAGAAAGTGATCGAGTAGTGGGGGAAGACCGCCCGCTGAGGTGATTGTGTAATAACCGTTAGTCCGACAGAATCGGAGTTTTGCACACATAAAGTACATATAAGTAGCTATCTGTGTGCAAAGTTTCAGTTCTTAAAATTAAAAAATGGCAGAATTGTGAATTTTTTAAGAAAATGCTGAATTTTCCGGCTTTTCCGGGTTTTCTCCTGTTCTAACTATTCGATCAGGACATTCGGCCTCTCATTCTCTTTATAATTTAATTCTCTACAATTCGTCTATTGACAATATTAAGATTGCTTCATTAGTTTCCATTTTACAAGCAAGGAACTAAAAAAAACGCGATTTTTTCTTGTAAATTGTTTATAACAAATTAAACATTATGGTTCTCGAGTGGGAAATTATGCAGAATTCATCTACTAACTGTCCTTTATGTAATCGCAGAGTCGGTTTCCGGGTAGTATTTATGTTATGAAAAAATGCTTTATTGCTTGGCCTACTAACAATTGCACGAAAATCACCTAAAATCAATTTTTTAAGAACTATTAAAATTTTTCTTTCTAAATTAAGAATGTGATTTGCAAATTTTGATGAAAATAAGTGTATTCGTAATCGATTAATTTCGCCCAACTCTGTAGAACTTGTTAATAAATTATGAGACTTTAAATTATCTGAAAATAAAGAATTTTTGCTAATATCACAATTTATTGTTACTATTTTTTTAATAATAAATTTCTACCCTTCTCTGTTGCCACTTAACGAAAACGAAATTAAGAAAATAAAAATAAAATAAGAACACTAAGATTTCTCTTTCCTAACAAGACTTAGCAAAACCATGTACTATATCGTTTTTTATTAAAGCAACCGTTACCAAATTGGCAACAAAGCACTTGGTAATATCTGTCAGTCGTGTTAGTACGTATTCTTATGAACCAGCGATATGCACGACATTGACAACGGTTATAAACTTTTTTATTTATTCGAAATATTAAATTGCTTGTCGTTAAAAAAGTTCAGAGCATTAAATGTAAGTGTTGCTCAAGTTGTCGTACAAATTTACGGTGATTAAGTGCTAGAACATTTCTGAAATTTTATTTCCGCATTTTTCAAAGCTAAAAAAGTAGACTGCCGGCATAAAATGGTCGTTAATTGCCAGCGAATGATACGAGTTATTAAAATTCTTTACATATCGAAAAAACGATTTTGCAACATTATCATCGACAAGCTGTTAATTCAATTAACGTGCGTATCTTCAACACTTCTCTTAATTACTATTCGAAACGAATTGTAAAAAATCGATTATTCTTACCTGCGTTGGATGAATTTCAGAAATGTTAATCAGTGCGGTTTGTATGAATTATCGAGCAGGAATTCGGCGTTGTTCGCTGTAAAAATATCAGTAACGGATATCTACAACATCTGCAAAACTTTCTAAATCATTAACTTAAAAAAGCAGATCACTTCAAGAGTTTTTTAACGGCGGATTGCGTTAAAGAGAATCATGTAATAAAACGGATGTTGTTAAAGTTGGCGACAAGTCGTTTTATCACTCGCTAAAAAGTTGGTCAACCGCAGTGGCAAGTGCAAAACGTTTTTTAAGTGTAAATGCACAACGAGACATTACTATTTTATTGTATTCCGTGGACGAGCCATTATAGATATTGCAACTAATAATTTTGTAGTTAAATGAAAAGTTATGTCGTTTTAAAAGGCAATGGTAGATTGTAACTATGAAATGTTTACGGCATATTGTCGCAAACCTCAACGGTCTTCCCTTCTAGTATCACAGGCAAAAATAGAAAAGACAATAGCGTCCGCGCAATAAACTTTGCATCCGTGTAAAATTCTAATTTATAACGTTATCACATACAGGGTCATGAAAAAAAGGCGCATGTGATTGTTATAGGAACAATGCTTTATGTTAAACCATAGTGGAAATTGCCATAAAAGTGGTCTAAGTAGATTCTGTTTAAAATTTAAACACGTTGTCTAACAGCACAACGTGGCAATACTGTACATATTTCTTTTTCTAAAGAATTACATTCAGGTAGGACTACTTCTGTATCTAAGCAGCCAACACTGACAAATACTGTCACTTGCGTAAGATAAACAACTGTCACGTTGACATAACTTTTTTATTTCAAAAGAATTTAATGCAATTAAACAATAATACACAACAAACAGGTAATTGAAGGGCTCTATGCAAAAAGTCCTTAAGTGACGTTGTAGAGATTTTCTAGTATTTGCGCTATTTTTAATAAGAATGGATGAACTTTCGATCGCACTTACTGATTTCCGTTTAAAATGCCCCTAACCATGTTATGTAGTAAAAACAGATCAATCAAAATCGAAACAATGTGATTTTCAGATCAAATTGAAATATAAAATCTCAAATATCTCAGAATATGAAAAAGTGACCGTCGCGCTAATCCTCGTATGTTTCGTCCTGGTGCAGTTTTAATCGGTTCCACAACTGCTTTCTCCAACACTGGTGTACGAAATTTATGAGGTCGTCCACAGTTTACAGAAATCGACATGATTTCGTCATTTTCTCTTAATCTCTGCTCCACTCTTCTAATTACGTTAGCAAATGGATGACGTCGATGTGGATACAGTCTAGCATATTATCTAGCAGCTTCCGATGCGTTATTATCTGCTGCACCCAAGCGGAGCAACATGTCTAGATATTCAATGAAATTGTATTCCATTTTAAGAGTTTTTAGAACATTTGACTTGTATCGTTCAAATTTGACAAGAGAACTGACATTGAAAAGTGAATTATTGTTGCCAACGTTTCCTAAGAGATTTGCGATGCTGCGACATTGATAAATTTTCCTCGGAGCCAAGAAACGGTACTCTAAGATCGGTAATAAGTTAGTTTCAATAGATTTTTTACACTTTTTTTTTTAAAGCAACTATATCAAATTTAGACTCTAATAATGAAATTATTTACAAAATTGTTAATCGTATAGATTTTTATTATCTGAATAGGAAAGCTTATATCTGGTGAAGAGACAAAAAATTCCATTTTGACTTTCAAATTCGTGTTTCGTTAGAAATGGTGTATAACATGTGGGTAAGCAAATGCGCCTATTTTTTATCACTCTGTATACTTGTCTCCTACCATTCGCACATTTTCTGTTTTAAATTATTACCCATTCATTAGTTTAGTTAATTGGTTTCGCATTTAATTCTAAACGTATCTCCGGAGCGCCCTCTCTATTACGCCGCCATAAAAAACGAGTGCCATTATAAAACTAAAAGCCTTCCACTTGTTAGCATGCTCTTGTACCGCAATGTACGGTCCTTTTTCAACGCAGTAAAAAAAATTACATAAAACCGTCTCTGTTGTAACAATCAAGTGGGCGATCTTTTATTTAATGGAACACCCAGATCGACTCGGCGGCGTCTTTGAAATGTACTGACCGCGTCTTTTGATTCTGTGACGTCACCGATTTCTTTCCTTAATAAGTCGCGAGTAGGAATTTTTAGCGCTGAAGGAAAGGGGGTCGTTTTTTGAGCAATTAAAGTTACTTAAGTCACGATTATTAGGTTTTAAAAACACCGAGAATGGTCGTAATTTAGTGAATTGAGGCTTTTTTACGGTTGTCACGTTTATTTCGTATCTTTGCACGTTCTAAATTATTACCTGTGTAATTCAAATGAATTAAATTATAAGCGAGTAAAAAGTGAGCTAATAAATTTCTGGTTTTATTATGTTTCTTGTGTTTGGAGCGATTTCTCAAAGATTTTTTTGTCTTCCACTGGCCTGAAAACGAATCGGTTGATTGGTAAAAAAATTGGACACAAAGCCGGTCGCCGATTCATAAACGTTTTTTGAGAGAAACTTCGAAAATCCCGAGGCAAGCGGCGCGCTTCATGTAGGTAGTAAGTTCCGTAGCCTCATTGAGCAAATTATAGGTACGTACGTAATTCATTTATGAATGTTGTGGATGTTGAACTTTTGATCCCACCAAAGGCTTCGAAAATTATTATGTAAGAGTGAAACCATCGTATTTCTCAAAAAAAACTGACGAATTTTTTAAATGATAGTTGTCTCTTAAGTCTCAACAAGAACTATTCGTAAGTGACAAAACAGTAGGTACAATAAGGAAACCGGTCAGAAAATATTTTTGAAAAATTTTAAATTCAGCAACTATAGGCTATTTCTTTGGGGCGTAAAGCAATATTTTAAAAGATAATCTGTTTATTACCAATTGTCGATTTGGACTGAGTGTAACTGTAGTTTTTCTAGTGTAATTAGTTGCATAGTTCGGGTTCCCACCCTAAGTTATTTTAATGCTTTTACAAACGTTTGATTATTTATGGGTGTTGTCTCAACGGGGGATATTGGCGATTGTTAGTGCAGAATCTATTGCCAAGAACCCTAGTTAACTGTCTGTATTCTCTATAAGCGGCACATTAAAAAAATTCTCTTAAATTTTTCCGATTTATAATGGACATGTTTTATTACTCTACAGACATCCCAAATACACTATAATTAAAACTCAATTAGCGGTTATCGATTAGAACTAAAATAGAAAAAGTTCGAATTGTGGAAAATTCATTTCACTTACTTTAATTGTTCATTTATTCTTTCCATATCTGCGAAAAATGTGTCATTTTTGTTCTTATTCTTTTTGCTTGTTGTAACTTTTAGCGTTCTTGCCACTAAACATAATCGCGACCTGCACTTAATATAACTCCAGTCAACGTTAATCTTTTTTGCTTATGTAATTCAGGAAAAAGGAAACAAATACACTATCGCTCTACATCCGCGAACATTTTTTAATCCATTTAGTTAATTTTGGCAGAAGTGATTCATATCAACGAATTCTTTTTAAGATAAGGTGAAATCTACTCCTTTTAAGAATTCCACTCTTCACTTCATTGGTCATCTGTCCGTCCAGTTTATTTTTAATTTAATTTAATTTTTTAAGTTTTTAACCATTGACACCTGTGTGCGAATTTCTGTAACAATGAGAGCGCCATTTTGGCAGATACCGCTGATTAGTTGATTTGTGATGCCCTTAGGGTTGCTCGATATTTTAGCATATTTAGAGGCAACACCAGAAAATATTTTGCATGACGGTTTGTGCAGTTATAAATTTCATGTAGTATTACTAACGTGAACCCTCATGTAGTTAGATAAAGGTTTCCTCATTAACAACGTTCTCTTCCATACTTTCCTTCTCTCAAAACATATTTTTTGGCACGTGTTACGACCAATAACAGTACAATTTGTTTTGACATCTTCACTTTAGACATTTTTTTTTATAAATTTCAATTAGGGGAAAGTAAGGTTGATAGTTAATTCAATTTTATGCCAGGTTTTCGACATTTTGATGGACTTTATTAGCATAAAATTGTGATTAACCTTATTAATACGGTGATTTTTTTAAACACAATGAAGACATTAAAATAATATACAGTTGCGCCACAAATTATTTATTGGATTTTTCCTTTTATAAGACGTTTAAAAAAATATTGTTTTTGTGTTATTGAATGGTCTTGTGGAAGTGTTGAAAACTTTTCAATTTCAGCGGTCGACCGTAAATTGTCTAAAAAGTGCGATAATAAAACAATTTATGAAATTGACGTTACACATAAGAAAGAATACGTTCTGGACTGCCAAAAAACAATTTTATGGGTCGTTTATTTTATTGAATCCAAAATGCGCGACAAAGTTATTGAACAGCAACGCTGTTCCTCGTACGTGACGGTTGTAAGTTGTAATTGGCCTAATTATATGAACACTACCGTTAAATTCACTAAAGTTTCAATCGTTTACTACTTGATTATCAATTTAAACAATATTTTTACAATATTTGATGTAGATCTTAAATTTTGCAAGTAAATAATTTAGGTAAGGTCAACTGAGTCAAGTGCACTTTTGGGGTAAGTGCATATTGTAACTATAACAAGATGTTATTCGTTAATATGCACCATTAATGACTCTGAATTTCTTCTTTAATAAATCTCCCTCTAGTCGGTAAAAAGTTGGCAACGCTGAGATCAGCTGTTTCTACTGTACTTCGTTAGATTAAAATTGAGCTCTAACAAGTTGCGTTTTGTGTGTGTACGATGTGCTTCTAAATAGTGTGACTTGTGATTGTTACAGCTTACCATACAAACTTGATGGTAAGTAGTTATTTCAAATGTCCCAGTTTAATAATTTCATAGTAGTTTTACAAGTTATGCTACGTTTTAAGGTTAAAGTGGCAAAATTCACTTGCCTCTCAAAAAATAGAATATGGGGCAAGTGCATCTTCGATTAATGGGGCAAATGCATTTTCCATTATGCACTTACTTCATCAGGTATTTTCTATCAAGTATTTTTATTACCGGTCTAAATGAATACTATTATTGCTCACTAGATACAAGATGGTTCGTAATAACCAACAAAAAACTAACAGAGGTCAATATTACACCCAGGAGGACCTGAAAGCCGCTGTCAAATCGGTAAAAAGTGGTAGACTGATGATAAATAAAATTTTATTAGGTGCAATCAAAAAAGTTAATTAAAACGCCCAAGAGTATTGTGTCAAATATTTGCGCTCAGGAGATAATATAAAAAAAACTTTTAAATTTCATAAGACTGACTATGACAATGTCCTCTTTAATGAAATTCTAGACATTGAGATTCGAAATCTCACAGTAGATGTTCGAAGAAGATATGTGTTCGATACACCCATAACAGAAGTTCAAGAATAGCCCACATTTTATTTTATTTTGGTATTTTTGTACTTTATACTTTCACAAGTAAAAATCATTAAAAGTTTATTTGCTTGTTTCTTCTCAATCCTTACAAATATTTCGAGTCTGTAAAATCTAGTTAAATGCCAATTGATAAAATAATATGCTCTTGCCCCAGTTGCACTTGATACGGGTTTGAATAGAATGATATAAAGCGAAAATGCACTAGCCCCAAGCCATTGGAGCAAGTGCATCTTTGGGACTTCATTGTATATTAATATTATTATTCTTACTTTGTAACCTTATATTTGGACAAACTTTAAATATTCTGATTAAGTAATGTCCAATTAAGACAATGAAATGCTTTGAGAACAAATTTAATATCCTAGGATAGCATTCTTTCATATTTTAAAGCGAACTATGTAATTACGCATGTGCACTTACCCCAGTTGACCTTAATTAGATGTACCTTCAAGTTCATCTAAAATAGAAATAATTCAGCAGTTTAAGAACAAAGTGCTCAGAGCGATAGTCAACACACCATGGTGTGTTCCCAGCACAATATTACATATTGATCTAGACATATCCACAGTCCGGCAAGAAATCGGGAAATTAGTAGTAAACACAAAGACAGGGTCTCAACTCACCCTAACCCACTTGCAAGTACGCTGTATGATGAAGAAAATGTGTCAAGAAGATTGAAGAGGTTCAAGCTAGCAGACCTTCCCGACCGTTTCACCTGAACGAGACATCCAATCCTATTTCATCATTTCAAGTAAATATATAAATATGTTGCATAATTTTTAGAGACTGCTCACAGGAGCTCATATCTTATTTTAGTAATAAATTAGCTAAGCATCAGGTTAAATAATTACGTAAAACATACTTATTGTCTGTATTAACAGACGGATGGTATAAAAGTGGAGTCAAATAATAAAAACAGATACTTATATCATTTTGTAACAATTCAAATAAGGAATTGAAAAAAGGAATCACCATAATTATCCCTTCCGTGGTATAGGCCTGCTCCAATTCATTAACACAACTTTTCCTCGATCTTCCTTCGTTCTCTTTTACAATGGGTTTGCACAAAGATGGTAATTCAGCAAATCTTTCTTCATTCATTATTGGAAGATATTCTTCCCATTGGTTTTTGTACTGTTGTATAGTTGTTGTTTGATTGCCTAGGATAAGATTTTGGTGATTTTTATTGAGCTGTTCAAATATATCTGCTCCTCCTTCCTTGAATTTGATTGGGAAAATTGTTTTATTCAATAGAACAGTTAGTTGAAGTTATTTATTGATAATTTTTTTTTTTTGTCTTTCTTTTGAGGGGCCTATTCTGTTTACTTGTACTCTTATACGCAGCATGGTAAGATTTGCTTGGGTATGTATTCTTTTTTCTTAGAGTACGTTCGTGAGTATTTATTATTATTTTTGTATTGATTTTTAAAAGCTAGTATTTCATGATGTGGATTTATTTAAATAGTTTAATTAAAGCCTTGATTTTTGGATTTGTGGTTTATTTGATTTCTTTGATGAGATTTTACAGCTGTCATTTGGCTGTTCGACTTATCCTTTATAAACATGTACTAACTTGTAGTTCATATTCCTACTTGACGAACAGAATAGTGTTTGATAAACTTGTGTTTTCTACAGCAGGGTAACAAAGTTGGGGAGGGGGCACTTTTTATGTACTGCAACAGAAAAAAAAAATTAGGCTGAAAATAGACGAGTCTTCCGTAATCAAAATCGTATAAGGAGAATCACACCACAAAATAACTTTGGGAGATTTTTGGAGCGAGCACAACTGAAATTCTTAAATATGGAATTAAACCTGATAAACTGCCGAATTTCTAATAGCGCACTGTAGGTAGAAAGACAAAATATTGTTGAAATTATTTTTTGCATAATCGGGCCAACTGCAAGGAGTTTACCCTACCGCTCTCGGCCTACTATGTGAAAGCAACAGAACCCGCTGATTTCATGTGTAATTAGTTGATTTTATAATAAACGGCACGAATTCGCGTCTGGGCAAAAAGGACGATCGAAAGGGCCCCGAGAGAAATTATGGAGTGCCATATGGGTGGCACAATTAATGATTTTACGTTTCGACTGGAAGGAATGTTCAAGCAATACGGAATTAACAGACCTGTCAGAGTTTTTAATTATAGAACGGTGTTTAGAAGTGGCTCGTTACAATGCGCCGATGCTAATGGAGAGACATAATTGTGATGTTCTAAATTTTTAATTTTCGAGGCATTAAATTAACAATTTCGAATTTTTTCAAAGCGTCTCGTGAACAATTAATTTTTATAGTAACGTCGAACGGCAATTTGTGTTCGTGGAGATGTTTGAAAGTTGCAATTACCATTGATAAATGAAGCTGAATTAAATTCTTTTGCAGACAATTCCTTATGGGTGTTGATTAGGCAAAATTTCTTGCGCTATTAGACGCGATTATCGCATTAAATTAAAGGAATAACTACACGAGCGCGTGACTTTTACCTTGCAGATAATTGTGTCGGTAAAATCACTTGTGTTGCTGACGACGTAAATTGGTGTTGCTGGATTTATAAATCTGTATGTGGCTTTTAAAAAAATGGTTTTTCTGCATTTTTTTTAAATTAAATTTCTGTATTACATTTTGTGGTTTACGTTTGTATCTGTGCAATCTGTCGATTAAGTTGATTAAAAATAAATTGAAAAACGCTAAATAAAACACCGGGTATCTAATCCACACGTTAGGCATCTATTCCAACGGCGAAGGGTTTTCTAAATTAATGCCACTAATTTTTTCTTAAAATTTTATGTTGAAAATGATTAACTAATAACTAAACAATTCACATTCTCAAATTTGAAAACTTTTGTTATTAATTTAAATAAGATGGAATAAAATCAAGGCCTATACAGGGTGATGAAAAAATGCGCTAATGATTGATATTGGAACAATGCTTTCTGTTGAAGCATTTAAACAGTATGTCTAACGTGGCAATGCTGCACATATTTCTTTTTCTAAAGAATGAAATTTAGGTAGGCTTACTTCTTGTATCTAACAACACTGACGAATACTGTCACTTGCAGAAGATAAACAACTGTCACGTTGACAAAACTTTTTATCTCAAAAGAATCTAATGTAATTACACAATAATATACAACAAACAGGTAATTGAAGGGCTCTATGCAAAAAGTCCTTAAGTGACATTGTAAAGATTTTCTAGTATTTGCTCTATTTCTGATAAGAATGAATGAACTTTCGATCGCACTTACAGATTTCCGTTTAAAAGGCCCCTAACCATGTTATGTAGTAAAAACAGATCAATTAAAATCGAAACAATGTGATTTCCACATCAAATTGAAACATAAAATTTCAAATATCTCAGAATATGAAAAAGTGACTTAGAGTGACTGTCGCGCTAATCCTCGTATGCGTTGTCCTGGTGCAGTTTCAATCGCTTCCACAACTGCTTCCTCCAACGCTGGTGTACGAACTTTACGAGGTCGTCCACGGTTTACAGAAATCGGCATTATTTCGCCATTTTCTCTTAATCTCTGCTCCACTCCTCTAATTACGTTAGAATCTGGATGATGTGGATACAGTCTAGCATATTCTCTAGCAGTTTCCAATGCGTTATTATCTGCTGCACCTAAGCGGAGCAACATGTCTAGATATTTGACTTGTATCGTTTAAATTTGACAAGAGAACTGACATTGGAAAGTGAATTATTGTTGCCACCGTTACCTAGGAGATTGCGATGTTGCGACATTGATCAATTTTCCTCGGAGCCAAGAAACGGTACTCTAACATCGGTAATAAGTTGGTTTCAATAGATTTTTTTTTAAAAGCACCATCAACTATATCAAATTTAGACTCTAATAATGAAATTATTACAAAATTGTTAATCGTATAGATTTTTATTGTCTGAATAGGAAAGCTTATATCTTGGTGAAAAAACAACAAATTCTATTTTGGTTTTCAAATCCGTGTTTCGTTATAAATGGTCTATAACATGTTGCTAAGCATATGCACCTATTTTCAATCATCCTGTATACGCCGTTTACCCTATCATGCCTCTCGTTACGCTGTTATTAGCGTAATTTGCGAGTCTGCTATGGTGTCGTGGGTAACTAATTTTGGAAAAAACCCTCTCTTGTAGGTGCTTCACGCCAATTTACTTGCGGATAATTCCGCGTCCATTTCATGTGGGTACCTACCTACCTATGGCCGTTTAACAGCCATCTTGTCAGCGGATTTTTCACAACAGAATTAAATCGTTTCTCGCGATATCGAAACGCGGTTTAATGTTTTTTGTTGTCGGAAATGAGTGAAATATGAGTATCACTAAACAGCTGAACAGACAGGATGGCCAAGCACGCTATGGCCGATTTATTTTAACAAATGGATGTCTCTTGGCGGGCCTCTCTTATCCCCCGACTGTGTCTGTAACTCACCGACTTGTAGTAATCTGTTTCTTGTTTTTAAGCCAATTAGTTAAATTATTGCTCATACTTATCGTTGGATTTAGAATGGATCTCACCGAAAAGACACGTGTGCGTCTCTTAATTTACTGGGGGAGCCAAGAGGTATTTTGCATGTTAAGTACAAAATTACACGATGAAAACCTCTGGGCTTGTCTCTCATTTGGAATTTGACGAGAAAATAGAGTGGACTCGGTCACGCTCAAATCGCTTCACTAACAAGGGAACTTCGTTTCTGATTGTTTGATACGAGCATTAAGATCGACTATTTTTGGAAGCGTTTTCGAATGTGCAGTGATTTGTTTCAATTATGTCTGTCTGTCATTTGGGCCGTAACGCGTCTCGAATTAGATCCGCGCTCTTCTCTTTTTTTAAATATTTCGATGAAGTGCTCCGTTTTAGTTACGGGTTAATAAGGCCAGTTAGTTAGTACTAATTTGGATTTTAGCCAGGCAGCTGTCGAGCACTATGTTCTAGAGCAGAGTGTTTTATAAAGAGACTTCTTTATATTCTTAGAAAATAATTAATTAGATTTTAAGTAAATAGAGTTAAAATGGCATGTGCGCTAAATTTAAATGAATGACTAGCGAATATGTAAAATAAATTCGATTTCATTAAAAAATGTTCTACCACAAGTTAATTCGCTTACCAATTAAATTAATGGCTCATTTACAAACATTTTAATTTTTTTCCTAATTTTAAAACTTACAATAACGGTTTTTAAACAATAAATTAAAGTGGTCTTATAAAACCAAATTTATTATTGAGTCTAGAAGTAAAATAGTGGCGACACATATTTGTTAAGGCGCAAACTAAGGTTGCTCCAATAAAAAGAATTCTTCTTCAATTTTTGATTAATTCTGTAATTCAAAGGCAAATAAATCAATGATTTTCAAATTAATCTTATAAAAAAATACAAAAGTATTTGTAACAGTATGTGCATAAAATAATTTCCTAAATCGAAAAATAAATCGTGCTATTGTGCAAAATTTTGTCGACTGTTAAGTAAGAAGAATTTATTACCGAAAATGGGGATCATTTGGAAGACCCAACATAGAACAGATACAAACTCCCATCCTTCTAGTTTAAAAATATGTATTTAGTCATTTTTGTTGTTTAAGTTAATACATTTTTATAAGCCATTTGAAATGGGTGATAACATTTTACTGCAACCTCTATGTAGCAATTCATTTAAAACATAAACCCCAATTTTATTTGCAATCAAAATAATTTACAGATTACAATACTAATAATCAAACTATTTAATTCTTCTTATTACTTCTTCATCAGTTACTTTCTCTAGCCAACTGAGAATACATAGCATCTCAATATTCCAATTTTAAGTTGTAAACTTAGATATTTTCTACAAAACACATTTCTCATTTTATTGAATACAATTCAGTCCTTCCCAGATATTTATGTGCTGACTTTTTCTACCTCTTCTCCTTTTATCCACAATTAATGTATCAATGGTATAACTTGTTAAATTTAAAATTCTGTCAGGAGGCAGGCCTGTATTTATTCACCCTTAGATTTAAGCCTCTTCCAACAGCTTCCATGTTTTTCTGTTTAGAGCAGTCTGGATAGAATTTTTATAACACATCATCTTGCCATCACTGCACAGGTCTTCCCACATTTCCTTTTGATGTTCTTGGGCACCATTCTATAATTTTGCTGGGCGATTTCTGTTCTAGTTGTCTGACCATGTCCTGCTCATTGCCATTTCAGTTGAGCTATTCTTTTAATTACATCGGCCACTCTTGTTTTTTTAATTTCTTTATTTTCTTAGACTAATTTCAAGCATAACTCAGTCCATTATTCTAACTCTGTTTTAGCTTGACTCTGTAAGAGTTTCTGTTTGCATTATCAACATAGATTTTACACACCTTCATATGTACCTAGAGTACTTCTTTGGTGCTTACACAGATTTAGAAATTTATTACATGTCTTACAAAAACAATCAACAATACGACCAAAACATAAAAAATTAATAATCAATAATAATAATAATTAATAATGTTGGTCTTTCGTGCTCACCAATTTGTTTAAATGATGCAAAATCGATTCTTTACTATCCATGGTCAATTTACACAGTGGCAATGCGAGATTGTTAAATCTCTGGTTCAGTTTCCTGCTCTGACAAAAAATTGAACAGATGGGTACCCAACATGTTCATGAATTAGCAACTGATTGTACACATCTTGTAACAAATTCTGTTAAATCAGAAAAATACATTCAAGCAGCAAAGACTGGCAAAAAAAATGATGTTCGTGGGTTGAAGCTGTATGGGTCTAAAGTTGATCTTTAAATGTTCATTGTAGTGTTCCTCACTTTCAAGCTCATCGATCTCCACAATTTCATAAATTAGTCACAGGTTGCACAGGTTTTAATACATCAGCAGAGATCTGAAATAGAAAATTATTACGTTAAACAGAATGCAGATTAAATGGACAGTTAAATACTTATTTGCAAAGATGGAACAATGAGTGATAAATTAAATGGATCACTGAAAACCTTAACAGTTAAATGTGTATTAGATTGGCTTACCAACAGCAAAACCGTTTCTTTCAAACCATTTTTTAGATTCATAACCTCACCAGCACTTTCACATTTGACAGTAAAGGTTTAACTAATGGCTGTTCATTGTGCTTGGGACAACTTTTATTCAATAGGTGGCAGCATTAAATTTTTAAATTATTAAAAAATATTATTAGTAAAAATAATTTCTTTACTTCAATGCATCATATTTATTACAGCGGTAATATAAATATTCTAAATTGTTGCCATTCCAGTTTGGCATCTGCAATAACCCCCAACATTAGTTAATTATTACTATCGAACATTCAATTATCTTCAAACATAATTTTAGTTTTTTCTATCGCGTGACAAAAGTCTTTGTGTGTCTCTGGAAAGAAATCTCACTAAAAAAACTTTGGCTGCAATCAATCGAAATTAAGATGCGACCTGAAACGGGATTATAAAAATAACTTTCTGTAAAGCCCCTTAGGTTGATTTTTTTATTTGTTATTCAATTTAATCCCCGGGTGTTGTTGATGATCAGTCCCCTGATAGATAAGACGAGTTTGATTTGGTCTGGTGCTCTTTCATAACATCGAACCCACTCTCTTTTGTACGTTAGTTGATTGACTTATAATGAACTTATGTTGCTGAGAACACCCCCATGGGTTTACCGAACAATTAGCCACCCTACACTGCTAAAATCTAGGCAAAAATGTCACAAGTTGAGTAAGCAAAAATTTCAAAATTGTTAATGCGAATGTTTCATATTATATCGGAGCAGCGTAAGCTCCAGGGAATTAAATTAAATTAGCGCACTTTACTGCAGCATATACAAGAACAATACGCACACTGTGTCTTTTATGGAACCATCACCGATGCACGCGCCCTTATCTCCTCCCGAAGTGACTAACAGTTGATTATTTATTATTTACGACGCACTCCTTTAATTATTATGAGAGCTCCCGCGTTTTTTTTTTTAAATCGACTGAGTTTCATCGACGAGAGAAACGGTCAGCGTGACTTATTAGACAGGAAATGCTACCGGACAAGCGATTACGGTCGCGATCAACGCCTTTCTTGTTGGATTAAGTTAACTGTCGCTTCTGGTTATTGCACCACCTCCAAGTACTTCATTCTTTCTCTTTACCTGCTCAATTGTATTGTCAACGCGTTGATGGTGAACGCACCTAAGAATTTTTTAAAAACCCACTTCTTTTAAAAAATGATAAAAGTCTTGTAATTAGTACGATTCTGCTTGCTATTAGCACGAACAATATTAAATCAAGTAAACCACCGTTTTGGATGAAGCACGGGGATTCTCAATTTGTGATGACCTAGGTTTTGTTCGAGATGAACGTTAGGACAAGGGTTCTATAATACAATTGTTTAGAAGCCTTGCGCTGGGTCCAGCTGGGCAGATACAATTGTACGGAATGTTGTAAATGGCTTAATGACCTTCTGCAAAGGACTGTTTACTGACAACAGATAAATTACTTTAGAATTTCTTACAAATTTAATTGAAAAACGTTACACTAAACTCGGCTTGTAGTAAGAAAATACATATTACGCTGTGCATTATCTGTATTTTTATTGAAAAGTGAATTTTTAGTAACTTACATAACTAGTGAATGTTTAATTGTGAAGAAATGGGAAATATTACTAGTGGTTTAATGTGCCGAGATGAAGATGTTAATTCAATGCAATATTAATAAATGTCGATCAACAAAATGATCAGCTTCAAAGATCATTTCTAAAAATGATACTGAAATTATGGAGATTTTCTGATTCTGTGTGTGATAAATTCGCATGTAAGTAAATTTGGTGTATTTATAATTTTTCCCACACTTTTAGCATACCAAATGAATTTCGTAAAAGTTCTGCAAGTTTTTCAATGTAACAGCTATTAAACAAATTGTTTTTTAGTTTATTTCTGTCTGAACGAAAAGTAAGAAGAGAGAAAAAGAAAGGGACATGCAAACCAGTTGCTTCTATAATATAATTAATAGCAACGACGAAGATAAAGAAATAATTCTGATTTTCTTTCATACGTTTAGTGTTATTTATCTATCTTATAACAAATTTTACTTTTTAGCGGATGTAGAGCTCTTTGTAAGGATGTAACAAAATACTAGCGTGACTAAATTACGCGGATTTGTGGAAAGGAAATCTGCATAAAATGAAATGGTCATTATTGAAACATTCAAACTGGTCTATATTGGTAAATTTTTATAATAATATATCCATGGTACAATGTAAGCATTTTGTTTCTGTGTTTTTAGATTGATGTAGATTTTGGCCAATTATTTCTTAAGAGAAAAACAATTTATTTGTGTGACGGCCAAAATTCATTGAGAAGGCTAATGACTTCGACGAACTTCCATTTCATATACGTACATCTATTACCAAATGATAATATGGTTCTTAAACTGAAATAGTATATTATGCAACAAGCACAAAATGATGCTCATTTTGCACGAGTATGAATTGCAGTACGAGTCGAAGACTCGTACTGCAGCAATTCATACGAGTGTAAAATTGCCATTTTGTGCGCGTTGCATACTGCACTTTTTCTACGATAACCTCTGCTAACACGTTTAACATACTTTGCGTTGATACATTTTCTTAGACGTTTCCGGTAATAAATTTAATGTTGTGAACTTTGCAACTTCAGTTATGTTTGGAGGTGTTAATTCCAAGTCATTATCACTATCACTTTCCATATTAATTGTAAGAGTTATCGAAAATAACTACGAAATTATTATCTGCAACGTACAAAAATGTTGACAGAAGCAAATTGATGACATTCGATTTTCTAGGCCGCCTTAATATTTGTGACCAAAAACAGTGAACCGAACACGAAATATTTCATTTCGCATTTGTTGCCTAGCAACCGATGCGAAATATTTCATTTCGCATTTGTTGCCTAGCAACCGATGCGAAATGAAATTCTGTACAAAATGTAGTTGTTTATGATTGAATTTACGCTCGTGAAATAACATATTTCGATGTTGTCGTAGAAAAACATATTTTTAAACAGGATGTGATGTGATGTTAAAGTTTCACCTACTAATAAAAATATGTATGAGAAATAGTTTTATATTCTAAAATTCCTTAAATTCAAGCATTCCACTCTACAATTTATAAAAATTAGAAAAAGATTATTGTATTTACAAGTGCTTATTTAATATAATAAGAAGGTCATCTTCAATTATTAAATAAAACACATTAATTACGAAGATTCTTAAGTAATTAAATAAAAGTTCTTGAAATCAACATGACCTATTCTTAAATGTAAAACTTATAAAAGTTCTTAAAATTAGAGCGACCCTTTCTTGAATTTGTCACGAAAAATCAACGTTCTTGAAATTGAGAATGTCCCGTTCTTAAATTTGACAAATAGAATAAACATTCTTAAAATCAAACATGATCCACTCTTAAATTTGACAACAAAATTAAGAAAGCGCAATTTCAAATTTAAGCACGAATTTTCTTACCTATAAGAATTTTTTTGTGAGTGCGGGGGTCACCTTGATTGCAGCAGTTTCCGTCGGTACCTGCGTGTGTGGCAATTGACCGGTACCTGCGAAATGAGTCAATCTTTTTGTGATTAAATCAAACGCATAACAATAAAGCAGATGCTGGTGCACTTAGATGCCCCCGGGAGTTGGTGAATTTAATAGATCCCCGTCGACGATTAGGGGGGTGAGTGCGAAATGTCGAGAGGACAGAGTCACTCACGAGTATTTAGTTACACATTGATTAGTTTCGAAATGAAGAGGCGATCCGGATCGGAGGTGTTTAAAAAGGAACAGGATGTCGTCGATTTGGTGGGCTCACGCGAAAATAAAAGCGACACTTGTCATTACGATCCAGAAAATTGTAGGGTTTTTTAGGCGCATTATAGCTGAGCGACGAAATCACGATGCCTATTTGTGGTTTCGTTTCCTGTCTTAATTCGGTATTTGTCTTTATTCAACCTTTACTGTCACCAGCTTTTTGAAAGATTAATTTTTGTGAGAAACAATTTTATTTGTATCGAAAAATAGATTCGAGTGATAACCGCACATCGTTCGGTGGGGGGTAAACAATTGGATTAGCCATTTAACGTCAACTTTGAGTAATGGTCGGTAACCCAAAACTCTCCCCCTCGCATACAATATACACTGTATATACAGTCACTGAGCTCATGCTGATTAAAATCTAATCTAATATTGCTGCCCGAAAATATACTGCATCGAAACGGAATATTATTTTATTATCCTTGAACCGGGTATTTTCGATTTTATGGTCGTGATCTTTATTCAATTTGCACGGAGTTGAGTGAGTCTTACAAATGCGACTGTTCATTCGCGGAACAAGGATGGCGGGTTACACAAAGGTTTCATATTTGAAATAATAATTATTTTGACGCGTTCGGATAAAACTGTCTGGTACTGTAAATACGTAATCGCATCGGTTCGCAGATAAATATTAAATTCTTCGGGAACATATGAAATGATACTGCAGTTGATGGTATTTGACAATTTTATTTTATTATGACATTAACACGACTTGGGATATTTTCAAATTCGTTTTTCACTTAATATCACAAAATCACTATTTTCATTTGCAGTTTGTAAATTTCAACAAGGACTATTTACAATGCTTACAGAATCAATAGAATAATGCAATATCAACAATAACAATATTTAACATTTTCAGATTAAAATTCAATTACAGTAAAGCATACTTACTTATAAACAATTATTTTGATTGTCAATTTTATTAACAGAGAATTCAATTACATTTAGAGAGATAACTCTGAACAAATTATAGTTTTAATTAATTTTTCAATTAATCATTAATAGGTAACAATTACCACTGAAATTGAAATAGACAGATATTCATTGCGGTGTTTCAAGTAGGTATTTTCACTGCTTCAGAAAAATTTATAACAATTATAGATAAGTAATATTTTGAGTAATCAAATCAGATATTTTATTATTGTAGGCTATGTTACAATAATTGTTTTTTATTTAGCTATCTTTAGTTCCATAAATTTATATTTTTTTACTAAAATAGTTTGCATTGCGTGCATAAACGTAATATGTGAGAATCGATTTTTATTGCTGTTTGAATAAGATAGATTTGTCCTAAAAGTTTACAGCTACATATCACGATTTCTCCACAAATCGGAAATGTTATTGCTTTTGTATTTTTCGTACTTATTTATAGTTGTGTTATACCTAAAATATAAAGTTTTGGTATTTTGTGGGACTGAAAGATGTACAACGACATAAGAAAATATATATTTTAATGTAATATTTTGACTTTTTTACTCTTTGTTATTGCTTTTATCAATGTTTAACATAATCATTCACGGTGCCCCTAAATAAACAGATAAACTTTGATGTTGTACTTTATTCCTTATTTTCTGCTACAGGTAAATACAAGTAGGTATAATATTTTAAAAGAGATTGTTTCCTAAAGATGATGAAATCGTTACCGAGATCCAGTGAAACTATTAAGTCGATAAAACATTCGAAATATGTCAATTTCATAAAACATCGCATGCAATGCGGAAATGGATGAATTTTAATATAATATACCTTATACCTTGATGCACTAATCAGAATTTCCCATGATTGAGTATCTATATTGAAAAAAGAAAATGGATTGTAAAACATGACTTAGGCTGTTTCATAAAGTAATTGAAAATAGGATATCAACTTGTAATTTATAAGTAACTGCTGAGGAAATGCTAAACATTCAAATGGAAATTGTTGATTGTTAGATGTTAAACAAGTCAAAAAAATAAACGTGCCTTAAAATTATACAGTAAATTCCCTTCCAGGACATGCATACGTTGAATGTCAGCGATGCTATTATGTATTTACGAACAAACTTGCAGTTATTGAGCAAATCAAATTGCTTCATAACTTGTTCCTTCGACCGAATTTCGCTCAGACACTAAAAAGAAATAAGTACTATGTTTAGACATCGATTCCAGAAATGCTTCTTAGTATGTAATCAACTATGCACTCCACAAAATTATCTTTATGGCCTAACTGCTCAAGAAGTCATCTATAAGAAAATAGTCATCCACCACCAAATCCTAGAGGAACTGCTGGAACATTTGTTGCCATTAAACTTAAGATGAAGCGCAGAGGTATGTATGTTAACCTCATCCAGGCATTAAAGATGCTAGAACACTTAGAATTAGTGAACATCATGCGTTTTAAAATTGTGCTCTTATCAACAGTACAACAATGACAAACTTGCCACCAACTGCAATTGCAAACTATCTAAAACAAATCAAATCACTGTCATGCAAAGACATCCAACATGAAGTATAGAAGGCTAGCAACAACACAACAGAGGAACCGGAATCGAACACGTCGATTTCACAATAAAGGAACAATTGGTGATGAATAGTTTTGTAATGATGAACGTTTTGTTTACTGTCTTATGTGGTCTTCTGACTCGATGTCGTATTGATCACAACTTGTGTTAAGCTAAAGTCCTCAATATAGTATACAACATCGTTTGGAGTGCGGTAAGTCATGGCTGAATTGCAATTTGAATGATGTAGAATGGCATTCAGTAAGTAATCTTGTTACGGTTTAGGAATGTACAGCAGTCGAATCCGAAAACGACGTGGAGAAACTGTACCGGTCAGTGGCGGCTCGTCAGAGGAGGCAAGGGAGGCTAAGCCTCCTCATGATAAAATTGAAATAAATAAATAATTACATAATCAAATTTGATTTTCATTAAAATTTCAGTATGAAATCATCAATTATTAGGTACTCAATTAAATAAATAGTAATAGTTATTTGGTAGATAATTTTCTTTCACCATACCAGAACGGCCTTATTAAAGGGGATCTTCTGTTTACAATATGGGACAAAGTTGCATGTAAGCGCCAGAAATATTGTCGAGACCGGGTCGGAGGCAATTTGCTACATTTGACTCCAAGCATCTGCTTTAACACTACTATAATGAAGCGATTTTGACCTTGAACGTTAAAAAGAAATGAGATGCAATACTTGAGTTAGAAAGAATAAAACTATTGCAGTAGAGGCTACGACTCCATCCCCCACCCAAACAGGCGCCCTGGCCAGTGCGTTTTGCCGGACAAAGATCCCATTTATTCCTTAGCACTGGGTGCGACAGGTCTACTGAAATCATTGAATTCAGGTATAATATTTTGAATTTGCGGGTTTTATTGTTTCAACATGACTGACGATATAAAAGTAGAACTAAAAAATGTATTTTGTTGGCCATGCTTACTTTTTTCATCGGTGTCACAAACCGAATATACTCATTGTCAGTGGAAAACAACGGGATATCACGATTTGAAAAATTTACCGCGTTCCATTGAAAGGTCACATATCATCATTTATAGGGATACAAATCCCGCAAATGCGGGATCGCGCATGATTTTAACGAGATCACTTATGCGGGACTACATATGCGGGATCCGCGGGACTTCCGGGACTGAATAAAAATACAGTAAAACCTCCCAATAGCGGCCACAAAAATTTGTTGTAAAAATGACCGTTATAGGGAGGTGACCGTTATTGAGAGTGATGAATATATCTAAATAAAACATGTTGAATTTTGAAAAGTGGCCGTTTTTAGAGGCGACCGTTATTCAGAGGTGGCCGAAAATAGAGGGTTTACTGTATCCGAATTTGAAAAAATATGTATGCCGAGCGCGCGTTTTCTGTCGCCCAGCAATAAAATCAGGTCAAATTTACAAGATCAAACTTTGAATACTTTATCATTTCTCTGAAAGTATTTCCAAAAGAAATCTCAATAATTTTTCTTAATTTTTTTTTTACTAATAAATGCTACTTTTATTTTGAATTTAGTTAACTTTTATTGCATAACTAACTTCTGGTACTTAATTTTCTTAGCAACTAAAAAAAGCATTGTGATAGTTTGTATTCCCTCAAATCCTGCGGATCCGCGGGATTGATGATGCCAATCCCCCAAGCTTGCGGGACTGAAGTTTTGATGCGGGATTGGTACCCCTAAATTCATCAACATGTAAATTTACGTTATTTGGTAAAGGAAATCAAAATATATCGAGGATTTTGGATACTGCTCGAACTCGAGAGATGGAGGAATTTAATATCAAAGTTAGTTATTTTCATTATTAAGTAAGAGAAAATACAATTTGTAAGCTCGTATCTCATCATCCCACCCTATGCATTTCCTTCAACTCCTAATCCAGTCCTGGCAAGAAATGACTTTACACCTCCTTGATGGTTCTTTGCTGGACGGTAATTTGTTATACAAAAATAAAACATCATAATTTGTTGACTAAGTAGAGTACCTATTCTTCATAAATATTAGCCTCCTCACTCGTCACTACCACGAGCCGCCACTGGTACCGGTTATGAAATTTTATAGTTTTATGGTAATACGTCCCATTTGATGTTCATCTAAGGCAATATGACAACTCTGCTGAGTGATTGAAGACTATGTCCTTTAATTCTTGAAAAGGTTGAAAATCGAATTTTTCAGTTCACCCCATATTACAAGGGCCCATACCGTGCGTTTTTATTAACTGTTGCCATAGGAAATTGCATGGTAAAAAATGTACCCCGTGTTAACTTTTGTTATGATGAAAATATTTAAACCATTTTTGGAACAAAGTCGGAAGGTTCTTTAAACTATTGAATAGATTACAATTCAATATCCAAAACTGTCGAAAAAGTTTTTAAAAAAATATTTTTAAAAAGCGTTTTCTTGCCACTACCATTTCTAGCAGGCTGAAATGTCGGTTGACTTTTGTCACTTTGTTTAGGGAATCACTTAGTAGGGCCATTTTTTATTTACGGAAATTTGAACCAGCATAAATACTTAAATCTTCTTCAAATGGAGGGAGGCCCGCAGTTGGATGCTTTAAGATGCAATGGAACAATAATATTTCAACATGATGGAGCACTAGCTCATAGTGCTGCCATCATCAGAGAGTTTTTAAACGAAACATTTCCTGATAGTTGGATTGGCCAATATGGATTATTCCATTAGCCTGTTCGAAGTCCTGACCTAACACCACTCGATTTTTTCTTATGGGGGCATTTACGAACACAAGTTTACGTCCTCATAAGAGATCGACCAGAATCTGTGGAGGAACTAAGGGCAAGAATAACTGAAGCTTGTAATTCCATTACAGTGCGAACTTTACAAAACACTCGAAGAAATTTTCAAGATCGCTTGAGATATTGTCTAGCAGTCAAAAGAAAACACTTTGAACAATTCCTTTGATAATTTCTAATCTTTTTGTTAATTTGTTAAGTTATTCGTGCTTTAATGATTTTTACGTTTTGTTTTTTTTATAAAGAAATGTTTGCATGTTCTGTCTTCCAAAAGCTAATGTAGTCATAGCCTCGAGGAGCTTTCGCTATTTGTTTTTTGAAACAAAGTTACAAAAGTCAACTGACATTGCAGCCTGCTAGAAATGATACCTAGTGGCAAGAAAACGGTTTTATAAAAATATTTTTTTCAAAACTTTTTCGACAGTTTAGGATATTGAATTATAATCTATTCGATAGTTTAAAGAATCTTCTAACTTTGGTCCAAAAATGGTTTCAATATTTTCATCAGAACAAAAGTTAACACGGGGTACAATTTTTACCACGCAATTCCCTATGGCAACAGTTAATAAAAACGCACTGTATATACTTCATTTAGAACCCCATGTTAACCTTACTGACTTGTTATCAATTAAACAGGAGGAGATTGCTTAGAAATAGGTACAAAGGTAAAAAATACCAATAGTAATACAGTCAACTCTCTGTAATTCAAACTTTCCCTAAGTTGAACTTTTCTTTAAGTCAAACAATTTAAATGACATACATGAGTTGAAAGAAATATTATTCTTTAACTGAAACAAATATAGCTGGCAAGTGATTGTTCGAGTTATGGAGAGTTGACTGTAACCGCAATGTAGAATAATTCATATAATAGAGACATTGAAGAAAATGTTTAACTTACCAAGTGTGAACGTCGCGTGCTTTATCCAATCCGGCGATTAGAGTCTTTTTGCGTGACAAATTCGTACAAACTATCATATCATTAATGAAAATAATTGCGTTTTGTATTATATATTTTATTTAGTTTGATATATTCTAGTGCTTACATTAATTACTTATGAGCTATCTACAGTTATTTAATTTACTATACATAGATCACACTACTTTCTTTTTTTAAACCAAAAAGTGAACAGAAATTCATAATTAAACAACTAATTTTATAGTAATGTATTATTACAAGCTCATCAGTATCTCGTTTAGTCTGGGTCGTCATTATTGCACATTAACACCAACCACTCATGTTTTTAACACATAGATTCGGCGAGGGCCGCCTGTTGTGAATTGTAAGGGCCCGCCCACGGCTGCAAATTTTGTAAAGCACTGAGCGCCGTATCGGAGGGTCCTGTCGGCGGCGGTTGAGCTTCGGGCAAGTATCCTTTACTTAACGCTTCCGCCTGCAGCGATAACATAAGTCTGTTTGCCGCTTGTCTTTCCGCTTCTCGTTCTTCGGCCGTTTGTCGCCTGTAAAATAAAATAACTTTAAAAGGACATGACCGGTGCGCGGGTTGACGGTGTCGGTTTGACACCCTAAAAGCTTCTAGATAATTCAGAAGCCGACAGAGCGATTCACTCAATAATGTACGCTGACACCAGTCTAGTGTTTAGACTTTTCAAATATTCACGTACGCAGTCGACAATCTCAACTATCCGTTTGTTAACTCTTTGTTTTACTACAAAAACAGATATTTTTCCAACACCGCTCCTCTGCGCCGATCAGTTACGCTAAAATCGCGCTTTTCCGACGTTAAAAGCGAACCGGCGAGAATTGGCGAAGCCCTGAATTTTCATCTGAGCGACTTTGTTTTAAGCATTTCCAATTCTTCTCCTGACAAGCGGTTTCTTTCCGTTTTAAAAGCGTTGACAGCTCTGAGGATTACCAAAACACTACGAGCTGTTTGAAAAGTCAATTCAAAGTGAAATTGATAAAATTCGTTTACGGTTGTGGAACTTTGTTGCAACTGATAAACGCGAGCTTTAAGTTTCGTCGGGTGTAATTAATTGCAGGAAGTTTCCTTAATTTTGACGGAGTATTTTGTAATATAAAAGTTAATATATTATGTGTGGAAATTGCGTTATCAAGGCCTGGCTGTGTAAATCATAATTAAAACATCGCTATAACCACAACAACGCTGCAGGCGGAAGGTATTAGAGCTCTGTTAATAATTAAATGTCGGGTGCGATTAGTGAAACACTTCTAGTTACTTCTAAGCTATTTACTTGAGCGGCAAATTATTGCAACATAATGTAATTAAATTATTTTTTGGATTGTACGACTACGTCATTTAACAGCGGCAATTAGTATGAATTTACAAATAGGCATGAAATCTTTGCAGATTCAACAGCAAGCATAAAACAAATTTTAACTTATTAGAATGCTAATAGATTCTGAATTTTAAATTTTAATGAATTCATTTTAGTTATTTTTTTACATATTTTTTCGATGGGAATCATTACCTACAAACTAACTTTTTTCATAATAAATCGTAGTTTCTACGGAAGAGTCATTTTATTTAATTGACAGTGACTGTATACAGGTTGTATTATATTAAGTGTCCACCATTGGTAACTTTGTTATTATTGGAACTACAAAGTCGGTTAAATTAGCGATTAAAAAAAAATCGAACGTCAACTGCTCGAGATATTCACGAAAATAATTTTTTTTAATGGAATGCCCTACACTTTTTTACCTATTTCGAAGGAATGTTTAATTTTGAGTAAAAAAGTCTTAATGCACTAGTACTATTAAATTAATTACCAAGAAGTTACAAGCAATTGAAGTTTTTATTTCAATTAACTACAATAATCACGTAGGCACTGAAACAATTGAAAATGGTAATTATTAAAACGTCGAAAACAATTGAATAAATGTGACAGTTAATATTTTCATCGAACATTAAGTTGGAATATTCACTTTTCATTACTTTTGATGTGTTCAATTTTAAAATGAAATGAATTTAATTTCAAGACAACACATCCATTTCCAACAGGATGGAGGACCGGCCCATAATTATCAAGGAACAACCAATTTCTTAAACAGATTATTCATTGATAAATGGATAGAAACTAATGGGCCCGTGCGTTGGCCACCACGTTCGCCAGATTTAACCCCGATGGATTTTTATCTGTGGGGATATGTGAAAAATTTAGTTTTTAAGAAGACATATGCAACCGTTAATGAATTGGAGAATAAAATTTTAACAATAATTAATACTTGTAAATATAAGTAAACTTACTTTTTTGTGTCCATTGTTTTCCACATATTTATTATTAATAATTTAACTTAAATTTAAGTTTAAGTCAAGTCATGTTTTTTTATAACATTATAATATAACATTTTAAAAAGTTTCGTCACATATTATTAACAACAATTATTTAAAAGAACACATCGATACTAAACTTTACTAAACTATACTTTTAAATAATTGTTGTTAATAATGTGTGATAAAACTTTTAAAATTTTTAAAGTGATTAGTATCAATGTTTTAAATAATTGTGTTTGTATTAAATACAGGGTGCGTCCTAAAAAACGCCGCAAGCCGTATGTCCGTTATTTATGGCTCGATTTATATGGGACAAAAACTGGAATAAATCGTTTTATAAACACTACATGTGTACCATAGTTTAAAATTTTCAAGGTCAAATTCAAGGTCAGATGATAATCAATTTTATTTTTTCAAATCAATAGGTATATTTTTCTATTTTTATTCCGAAAGAGATTTTTTTACTGAATCCAACAGTGTATCACATATTAGAATTCATTTAACAGTAACTTCGAAAATAAGTAAATAAAATACTTGAAAATTTCTCCTTCCAAAAAAATCAGGTATGCCATGGAAAACAATATTTATTACACGTTGTCATTTAAATTTTTTGTGTTATTGAAAACAATCAAAATGTTGAAATTATTTTAATGTTAAAGTGAAAAACTATTCAACGCAAAAGGAAAAAACTATCTACAAGTATTGTTCAAAGTGGCCGCCCCCTTGTTGTACACACAACTGACACCTTCTAGCTACACCACGACTTGCATTTAATATACAGTACGAGGTGTTTCTCTACAAGCGTCGATGATCCTTTCCCTTAATTTCTCTTCATTTTCTGGAGTTGTCAAATACACTTTGTCCTCTAAATAGGCCCAGAACCAAAAATCTAATGGGGTAAGGTCGGGTGAACATGCCGGCCACCGAATTGGTCCAAATGTTCCTAACCATCTTGGTCCAAATTTTCTGTTAATCCAATTAACATTAATTCCCGCGTTATGTGGGGGTGCCCCATCTTGCTGATAGCAAATTCGGTTTAGATCCGCCATCGGTAAATTATTCAAAAAATTATCTAAATCTTCTGATAAAAGTTAATGATATTTCTCTTTATTTAACGTGCCATCTATGAAAAATGGACCAACTAATTGGTCTCCAAAAATACCGCACCGCACGTTGACACTGAAACGTCTCTGGTTATTACCCTCTACAATAACTCTAGGGTTTTCCTGGCTCCAGTATCGATGATTGTGCCTATTGCAAATTGTATTATTACTAAAGGTACATTCGTCAGACCAAATGATTTTTCGGTAAAATATTGGGTCTTATTGCAACTTATTAAGATAAAATTGGCAAAATTGTTGCCTTCTTGCATGATCATTTACTTCTAGAGCTGGAACTTTTTGGGGTGTGTAGGGAAAGAAATAGTGTTTCTTCAATACCGATCGTACTGTTTTTTCCGATGTTTCAAGGTCACCAGCAACTTCTCTTGTAGACGTTCGTGGATTTTCTTGAACACGTAACAGAATGTTTAATTCCATATTTTCATTAAATTTGCGTGCTTGCCGCTTCGGTTTCTTAAAGGCTCCGTAGTTTCTTAGATTTATTTCGAGACGGCTAAATTTTCGAGCCCCTGGGGTTTTTCTGTTTGGAAATCGAGCATTATAAACTCGTACTGCTTCATAGCTATTTTGATTACATTGAAAGTAGACTTGCAACATGTCGGTTAACTCACTGTTATTCATAGTTTCGTTTTCCAAAGAAAAAACGAGCAAATACAAAAAACTTAAATGACAACGTGTAATAAATATTGTTTTCCATGGCATACCTGATTTTTTTGGAAGGAGAAATTTTCAAGTATTTTATTTACTTATTTTCGAAGTTACTGTTAAATGAATTCTAATATGTGATACACTGTTGGATTCAGTAAAAAATCTCCTTCGGAATAAAAATAGAAAAATATACCTATTGATTTGAAAAAATAAAATTGATTATCATCTGACCTTGAATTTGACCTTGAAAAAATAAACTATGGTACACATGTAGTGTTTATAAAACGATTTATTCCAGTTTTTGTCCCATATAAATCGAGCCATAAATAACGGACATACGGCTTGCGGCGTTTTTTAGGACGCACCCTGTATATTTAATAATATGTGACAAAACTTTTTGAAGTGTTATATTATAATGTTATAAAAAAACATGACTTGACTTAAACTTAAATTTAAGTTAAATTATTAATAATCAATATGTGGAAAACAATGGACACAAAAAAGTTAGTTTACAATATATGTCCACACAAGGAAAATGAAAAAGTTAAATAATAATTAATACATTGGATGGTAGAAAATTTTGGAAAGCAGCGCTCAGTGCTCAAAAATGAGCTCAAAAATGTGTAGACCAAGAGGGTAGCGTTTTCAAACGTCTATTATGTCTTGGTCATAAAATTTGTTTTTCTAAACTTCCATTCTCAGATTGTCGTGGAAGAAATGTTTCAATAAATACCATTTTCAACTGTTTCATTGCCTACGTGATTTTTGTAGTTAATTGAAATGAATAATTCAATTGCTTGTAACTTCTTGGTAGTTAATTTAATAGTACTAGTGCATTAAGACTTTTTTATTCGGAATTAATCATCCCTTCGAAATATGTAAAAAGATAGGGCATTCCATTTTAAAAAATGTTATTTTCGTGAATATCTCGAACAGTTGACGTTCGATTGTTTTTTTGCTTTTATTATGGTAATCAGCGGAAAAAATTCTTTGCTAATGTAACCGACCTTGTAACTCCAATAACAACAAAGTTACCATTGGTGGACACATAATATAATACAACCTGTATATTATTATTACAATTTATATTTAAACATTTGCATTGTAGGTATAATAAACAAATATTCAGGGATGAAGAATAATTTTCAATATTTCACAGAATTTAAAATTATCAAAAAAAACACAAAATTTAAGTATTTTTTTTTAGGTATTGTTTTTAAACAATTCAGAACACACTAATTATATTTTTTAGTGCTGCTTTAATTTAATGCTTTAATTATTATCAGTAATATTTGATGCGACTACACTTGATATCAATTTCAGAGTTTTAAAAGTTTGATTACATTACCGTATATTATTATTATAAAAATATGTCAAGCTCTGCATTTGAACAAATTCACGTTGGAAATATTATTACAGCAAATATAATTTAACAAAGGTGACTGAACGTTTAACAAATTTTGGTTTACTTAATTATCTCAATCAGTCATTTTGGACGTAATTTATGATAGGTAGCGGTAGAACGTAACATTTGGATTTCCTGCTATTTCAGAGATACGAAAGTCACTAGTTTCATTTCAGAAGCTACAATATTTACAAACAAACTTGACAATTAATTGCATTCTTAATTTTATTCACTTTTAATAATACTTTTGATTTAATTTCATTGTATAGGTACTTGTAAGCTCATTACGGTTCAATTTGATTAAGAATGAAATTCTTAAACCCTAACTTGATCTTCTGAACGTTTGATAAACAACAATAAAAATTAAATTAATGCAAATAGTGTTAGTAGCTGAAATGTGATAGCAGTTTACTAATTCTTAATGATTCAACATTAAATACTAAAACTACTAATTATAATTTATTCAATTCATCAATTCATTTAATACCATGTCACCGTATTTCATTATTAAATTTGAAGCAAAAATTTATTAAATTTTTATATTTTAATCTAATCATTTCTTCCTGACATATAAATATATGACAGGCGACAATAAACGAGAAATGAAAAATCAAACGTTGGCGTTAAAAACACTAAAGACGTGATTAATTAAAAAGCAACAGTACGTAAATAAGAAAATTTAAATAAAAGTTGGGCCAATAATCTATATTTTTCCTAAAACCTTACTTCTTTTTAGAACCTTTCAAAAATTTAGTGATCTTCTCAAAAAATAAGATTGTGTTATTATTTTATGTGTCCACGAATAAACAAGTTTTAGTGTTTATGCTTTTCAGTCTCAAGTTTAATTATTTGAAAGTCTTTTCGGGTCCTTAAAACGTGAATTTAGTTTTTATTTGTTGGTTCCAATTTGTACGAAATGTTTTTTACGGCAATTTCGTTAATTACCAGTTTATCGGCTTTTAATTGGTTCCGATCAAAAAGAATTTAATTATCTCTAACCATTCTTCAAGTTCATTTTATGAAGCCAATAAAACAGAAGAAATGTACATTAAACCCTTTTCGGACTTGTTAATTTCGGTTTAAATATTTCTTTCCACAATTTTGTTTTATTGCAGCCTCGGCATTTTGCGTTGCCTACTTTTTAATTGTCCTGTTATCAAATTAGGACTTTGTTATGTCGAAAGAAAGTCGTTTAGCAGCGAATAATTCAACTTTATACTAATAAACTGTAACAAAACTAATCACTTGATAACAATTAGGCAAACTGTTTGAATTAAAAATTTTAAAAATGTAAGTGAAAGAGATATTTTAAATTATGTATATTCCATATTTTTTCTCCTGTAACGGATGCACTTTATATAAAAACAACTTATTTCTTTTCTTGTATATATATGTTAATTTGTGAAAGTTGCAAAATACAGTCGAAGTCCTCTGTAGTGACCTCCTCAATAATGATTTTTTCTCTATAGTGATGCTTTTGCCAGGAACGTGCATTTTTGAACGTTTTCCATATAAAAATACCTCTATATTATGATATTAAGCCTCTATATAGTGATTATTCTTTACGAAAGGTTTACCAAAATTCTCGAGGAACGGAATTTTCGGTAATAGAAAACCTGAAAAATCCTTAAAAGAATTTCTTGCAATATCCTTACTTATGCAATCAACTTTGGACAGATTTTTTCATCAATAAGTACATGTTATGCAAGTATTCAGATGAAAATTTGTATTGTTTATTAATAACTGTGTGTATTTCTAAATAAACAAATATTTTTTCAAATATAATAAATTTTAATTTTTTGTTTTGAATATCAATTGATTTTTAAAGTGACTGCCAAAATTGTAAAATTATACTTGAATTCTATATAATGAAGTTTCTCTATAGTGATGTTTTTTCATGGCTTTTCGAACATCACTATAGAGGAGTTCGACTGTATAATAAAAAGTAATAAATATTTTTATACTTTAGATATTTTACAGTTGCCAAAATTTATTCTTTTCACAACTTGTAGGTAAATACCTGTCGATCTAAAAAGGATTGGTCAAGTTTCTGTAAAGGCTTCTCTTCTGAATCCTAGTATCGGTGACAAATACTTAAGTTTCTTTATCGATTTACGAAGCAGTTGATTTGGTAATAAATTACAGCAATTTACTTTAAATTACGGGCTTGTTATGATAATGTAAGATTTGTCACACTGTGAAATTAATCTCGAGGTCTAAATACATGTATTTAGCGTTTATTACTTACATCGTGGTAATTATTCGGAAGTTCCTTATTGAATCTTGTGTATATTGGAGGTGATTTGTACTGCGCCTATAGAAATAATTTTGTTTTAATTTCAAACAAACATAAATAGCTATAGCAGCTCTTTTATTTGATATTTGATATTTGAAAAATATTAGATCGAATGTTTTATTTAATAATTCCATCCATTCTATGTATAAGTAGGTAGTACCCTTGTCATACCTTGTGACGTGAACTTTTCAGAACAAAATCATGAACTGCAAAAAACCTTCAAAATCCTTTTTTATTGCACTTCGATGCATTAATACCATAACGTATTATTCTGATAAAATATACTTGGTGGCGTAGCAGCAATTAATCAGTTACAAACGCAAGATCCGGGTTTGATCCCCGGCTCCAATAGAAAATTTCCCACTCCTCTCGCAGTTCAGAAGTCATGTTAAAGCGTTGGTCACTTGGATTAATGCTGCCCACATTTACTATTCGAAACAGCCAGCGTTAATGAGGCGCTTCTTCAAAGGGGGGATAACTAGCAAGGAAAGGTAAGGGGAATCATTCATAGTAGTACTAGATTTCCCGAGATATTACGGGTACCTAATTGCCTACATCCAGAATTCGGATATTGCACGCAAAGAAAAATTTTAAAAATTTAAACCGTTAAAAATTTGTAAGAACCAAATCCTTAAGACTTTTGCTGATAGTTGTATTAAATCAGTTTTGATGGTTTCGTATTTATTTCAAGTTAGTTAATAGCTAATTTCAACCAGCGGTTCAGTGATAATTACCAAGTCCCTTACACAATACCACTAAAGCCAGCAAGGTTTTTACCAACTCTTAAATCCGCATGCGGGCCAAATGGTGCAATTAATGACCAACATTGGCTGCAACACACACCTCGACACCCAACGTTCCTAATAGGGCATGATAGTAACTAATTTAACAAGTCACCGTCGACAATTTGCTAAATTTAAAAATAAAAATCAATTCAATTTCTAATTTAGAAACAATTTCAAATGTTGTAAAAAATAATTTATCGTTATTAGAGATAAATGTTATCCAACACCAGATGGAGGAAGACTAATGAAGTAAAAGAAGGAATAAACTGTTTTGTAAACCATAACAGAAAATATAAAAAGTTTGACAATTTCCGCTTATTCTTAATAATTGATTAATGTATAAGGTAATTTTCAAATAATTTTATTCTTCACACAAACAGTTTCAAGATTATTTTAAACAGCTGTATGTTTCAAAGGGCACCACACTAATAAATTGGCACATTTTTTCTGTTTTAATAGCGTCGCTCAAATCGCCCATTTAATTAAAAAACTATAAACTGGACTGTCCTGCGATTTCTATCTTGATATCTTATTCCACAGATTAAAGAATTGATAAGTAATTCGATTTTTTTAAATATTTCTGTTTAAGTTTCCACAAGGTTTAATTAAAAATTCTGCAATCGGCATAGTTTTTTTAAAAGTTTGTTTATGCTTTGAAGTTATTCTATATTTACATAATTATTTCAATAAAAAGTTCAAAACAATTTTTTACAATATGTAAAATCTGTAATGAGTTCCAACTTTCAAATTCGTTTAATTTGTTGAAAATTTAAGTTACCTTCATTATAGAAATAATTCAATTGTATTTAAGTACTGAATTAGTTGAAAAAACAATTTTTTTTAAAATTTTAGCTGTTTCAAAATATAAAATAATCAAAATTCGTGATTGATAATTTAATGAGAGGGTAATTCCATATCTGAATAATATTTTTGATACTTGGAGTAAACTTCAGAACAGATTAGAAGAATACGTTGCGGTAGCTGTTGGTTTTAGGAAGCAATTTTTGTGCAGATTGCATATTCGCCAATCAGAATGTGAAAAAGTAAATGTAATTAATAAGTAGGTTATTGATACGATTAATAACAAGACATTAGGTAGCAGTACCATGTATTTGAACACAATATTTATTATTGTGGCATTTGAAAACATAGATAAAACGTTAAAGTGGTTCTATTCCGTCGCATGAGACAAAAAGATTAAATCAGCTCTTAAAAGTGTTTCAATTGGATTACGCGATCCGATTAACTTTGTTACAAATTACATTGATGCTTGATACGACACAGATTTGTTTAGTAAATTGAATAGTTTGCACACTTTCTTGCTAAAATCCAAACTATAAACCTTCAAGCCAGGAATGGCTGCTACAGTTATTTATATTTATGTATTTAGAGGTCTTTTGATATCTTGCGAACTGCGCATTGCGCGATGGTTAAACTAAAAGCAGGCAAAATAGTAAGTGAGGCCTAAAAACGTTGACCGTGTTGCAGAAAACATTAAATCAGAATATGTAAAACTAAAATGGTGTGATTCACAGATAAAATTTTAGAATGTAGATCATACATAAAACAGTTTTGACAAGTGGCATGTAGCAACTTGATGCATGTAAACTTCTCAAAAGTAAGTGGTGATGTGAGATCGTTTTTAAGTCGCATGAGATATGAAAAGACCTCTACTCATTTTTTTTAAAAGAAATTTTAAATAGCTTTTGTAAAACTTTCCTAATTAATTTATAGTTAGATGTTTGACAAACTTGATGATCACTGTCAGGGAACAGAGCCTTCGAACTGCGAACCGTCGCGTCGCGTCGATCGAAATCACTGTAGCCACAATTGATTGTGTAAATTAGTAATTAATTAAATTATATATTAATTTTAATAATCGTTTTTTTACTGCCGCATTATTATTAATCCTAAAGACCTATTATTGTTTGATTAATTTGGGTTGTGCGAGGTATCCAATACCACAATCGGCTCTTTAATTACTTCCCAAGGCTACGCGCTTGAATATATAAAATCACCTACTTAATTTAGCAAATTGTATTTATTGTTAAGGATAAAAGTTGCAGACCTTGAATTTTAAAATAAAGAAACAAGTTAAATCAGCCGCGAAAAAAGAAATCAAAAAAGGAAATCGAATTTAAGAAGCGCTTCCATAAAAATTTCCCATAAATAATAAACGAATTAGAAGTACGCTTTTATACTAAGGACGTCTTCCGTACTAATTATTAATACCTCTTTACTAATTAAAGTTGCAACCGTAGTCGTTCCGCTTTACGTTAATAAGGATCCTAATTATCCAGTACGCCCGCGTAGTTTAATTAGGTGTTAATTAAATATGAAAGCTTCATTAAATCAACACCTAACTTCGCTCTAGCTGTTTCGTTGTTGCATGATCTATTCGGAAACAATTTGATGTCGCGCCACAATTCACTGTGTGTTTTAAAAATCGTCGAACGAGTCTGAAACCGACATCACGATAAAGATAATGTTACCGACGGATTTAAAGAACCGTGCTCTCCCCTCGTCCAATTAAAAGCGTTATTTTTTTTAATTAACTTTCATTAAGGATTCCGTAGGATCAACGCAGTTTTTAACTCGAAGCCGACACTTTATTTGCGCCAATTTGTAAAAATTGCGTTTGTAGAAACCACACAAAAGACTGCTTTTAACGAGACGAGCTAACATAAAACAGAAGAACAGGAAAGCAAATGAAATAAACGAAGCCACAATTCGATTACTGCGTGTTTTACTCACAAACGCAATGGTAGACGTCGTTTCAGACAGCCAACCTCTAGTCAATTACACTAATACGATCCGGTATCGTCTAGTTTTAGGAAAAGTGCGCCGATATTGCGCACACAATAAGAAAGAACGTTTATGAACTTCTGGAATTTTTTCCACGCACAAAAGAATCTCAAAGTAGTCTGATTTTAAAAGTGATGTCGCGATGTGGGGCAACCGTCAATTGTGTCCCGTCGGCGCCACTTACTTGTTTAACACGGTATGTCCATTACGGAACAGGTAATTAAAAGTCAAAGTAGTTTGTTTGCTTTAAAAGACCTATTCGACATAACTTCAGTTTTAATCGACAACGAAAAAAGATGTAGTTTCGAATGCGTCGCCTTATCTTACCTCCATTTGGTTCTCCTGTTCTGGAACCACGTTTTAACTTGAGCGTCGGTCATTTTTAGGTTTTTCGCTAGGGCCGCTCGCTCAGCGCTGGCTAAATATTTCTGTTTGTGAAAACGTTTTTCTAATTCGGCGATTTGCAGTCGTGTGAAGGACGTCCGTGGTTTCTTTCTTTTCGGTGGCGTTCGATTTTGATATGGATGGCCGATTCTTCTCACCATTGGAAACGCTAAAAAAGAAAAACAGTCAAGATGTTTAATGGATAACAACGAGCCGTGTATAATTATCAAGCGTCAACTTGCTCTGATAATATTATAAACTTGTATAATTTCTTAGAAATCATAATGCCAATTAAATGCTCCAGACTGCCGTGTTCCCATGTAATTTTATATAATAAACTCACCAATGTACGCCATGTTCATTTTTGTTGGCATTTTTATGCTTTAATTATTTGAAACTGATGCAGAGATTTTTTAAACGCGTCAGTTACCTACACGCAGTGCCCAAAAAAGATTGTAGACACCTTTTCCTAAACGTTTGTGCTTAAGGCTTGTACTTGATGTGGTATGAGGATACTTTATACATAACGAAAGTAAGCTAATCTCTAAGATTAAATGTGTGTGACCTTTCTGACCCATAGTCCACTTCTTCACATATTGAATCAGCATGCTTCCTGTAATAGCAGCAGATCCTGTTCGCATCTGAAGTTCAGAACACATTCATGCAATCATTGCCCAAAAATATTTTCTTTAAAGGGCACTATTACCAACGAGAAAAAATCTATACTAAATGAATCAGAATGAATTTAAATGAAACTGAAGGAAATATATAAACAACAATAGAGAATAAATCTCTTGAAAAATGTAACTGAATATTGGGTCACACGATCAAGCTAGGAAAACCAAATCAACCATCAGAGATATCCAGAAGAATAAGTCTAAGCTTGGTTATAACCTAAAGATCTAAGAGCATCTCTATTGACCTCAAAATAAAACTATTTAACACCTGTATCCTGCCAGTGACAACCTACGGGATGGGAACAGCAACTCTTACAGAAAAAACCGCAAAAGACAGACTAATTTAATTGGACCAACAAAATTATATTATAGAATGACGCCCAAACTTAAAAAGAAAAGGATAAGAGAAAAAGAGAAACGTGGAAACTGTTGGTAGATGCCTACTTCCAGAAGTGGATAAATGCAGGCTGAAGAAGAAGAAGGAAAAAAAGAATGAGAAGCACCTGGACATGCTCGAGAATTGAACAACGCCCAATGTTGAAATTTTTTCGTTTCCAAGAAGATGGAACTCCCATCTACTACCATTGAGCAGTGAGAGGATACCTCTCAACGATGGATCCTTGATTCTGCCGATGAAGCGTTGCTAAGGTAGCTAGACCCCGAATCGTGGGATTTTATTTGGTGAAACTTGCTAAAAACAGAGCCGAGACGTGATGGGTGTTTGGTGCTGTTAGAGGAGATATATCAAATCAATACCCTCATATCCAGACCCGGGGGGGGGGGGGGTCACGAGGGTCTTTTGACATAGGGCCCTTAATTCAGGGGACCTTCACACAACACTATTTGAAACTACACGAAACGATTAAACATTTACTTTTTGACAAAACAGAACAATTTTTGAATTTGTTTTATTATATAGGGGGCCATGTATGTTGCTTGACCTGGACCTCCAAGTGACTCTAACAGGCCCTGCTCATTACACATCATCGGGTCGAGAATACATTTTTGAAAAAGTGCAATCGTTTCCGAACACCTTATGTTTACATTAAAGTCATATTGTTATAGGCGATATAATTTAAAAACAGTTACTTTAGTTGGCACTATAATTAACCAAAGGCATTTGTTCTTAAAAAATAAACCGTAAGAAAAAATAAGTGCTTCAAATTGCAGTAGATTATCGCTTCCTTCATTTCAACTGCCTGAAGAAACGCCTTTATTTTATAATTGTACAAACGGTAAAAGATTCAGAATTAATTTTTATATCATCAAATTTTCATTAAAAAATTACGCATTTCATTGATCATAAACCTTTAATCTTACAGTTTCAAGATGTAATTTAAAGTAGTTGATTCCACCTACAGTAGAAGAACAATTATATGCCATTGTCTTTACTAATTTTAGTTTTACATTATTGGATGTCTTTTTAAATCATTCCACGCTTTCTGCAATAGGGTCAACGTGTTTAGGTCACAGCTACGATTCTTAATTATAATTTTTCACTCTACCTTTGCGAACGACATTTTTAAATACATCTACCTTGCATTATTTGCTGTTGATTTAGTTTGACGTCTATTTTAATACTTCGTCTGTTGCTTCGGTGCATAAGGTGGGTCCAAGTTCTTATTATTATAATAATTATAAATTTTGTAGCTATAGGCAGAAGTGCCAAAAAATTAAGCCGTACTATACCAAAAAATTGAAATTAAGAACTGTAATTGGGACTTCTTTTAGTTTCTAATTGTGCAACTATCCCTTTTAAATTTAAATCGATTCACCTGAAAAAACTTTAATGTATTTGTCTTGCCTATAATAGTTATATTATCCTCTGATACACTGAAAAAAATCGTATGTTACAAATTACTACAATAATGTAGCACATATTTTGTAACAATTTTTGCTACAAAGAGAGCATTTGTTACTTAAAATTGTAATACAATTTTTAAAACATTTGTAGTGAAAACTTTGTAGCAATCTTATCTACAAAGTGTATTACTTTTTCAAAACAATTATGGTATTACTTTTGTTTTAATATTTGCTATAAGATTGTTGCAACTTACATTATATTTTGAGTGAGTTTTACTATAAAATAAATGGATTAACGTCACTACAATTGTTGCATATTTTTCGAAAATTTCTGGCCACAAATTCATAATTGTTGGCACGTGCTTGCCGAATGTATTTTATTGAAAGTGATCGAGAGGGAAGGAACAGATTTGCGGACGCGGCCCGTTGCCGAAAAATTGCCGACAATAAAATAATTTACACTGATCGCACCCCGCTAGGAAATAGGATACAAGGGAAAAATATCGTAACAAAATTATTTTTTGAGATTTTGCTCTCATTGTCTGTTTTACAAGCCGTGTATAACGTATATTTGGACTTCTGACCCAAACAGTATTGAGTCACACAAAATACGCCTTTAACACTAGAACGCTACCGTCATTGGAGTTAATAGGTTAATGCCACGGAAAATTGGGCTTTAATCAATATTGATTATATTGCGGTTTACAGATAAGAGTTGTGAATTTCTGCTGATTTTGCATTTATTTATTTATATTATACATCCGAAACAGTGTGTAGTCGATATGCGTGAAGGAGGATGTTGTGGCTGGTCGGTGGAGCCGGTGAAGAGCGCCTTCCAGCAATTGGAGTGATAAACAACCTCGCAATATAAACAAACTGATTAAAAACGGTCATTCATTCTTTCGAGAGCTTACGAACAACTTCTTTTTAATACGCATAATTTTGTATCAATCTTTTTAATTATAATTAGTTAGTAAAGTGAAATTAATAAAGTCTTAACTTACTGACTATAAGTGCGATAAGTTTATTAATAATTATTAGTTTTGCGTTGTGATTTTGTGTGAGTTAGGTATGGATGACTTCGTTAAGACAACCTTAGAAAGCTGGGGCTTGTTAGACCGGTTGAGGGTGAGCTTTGACGGTAAGTACTATCGAAACAGTTTTTACTATTCATTAATAAAGTATTCATAAAGTCCATCGTTGCAACATACCTCTATTGTTTTACCGCGTTTTATTTGACAGTAACTATTAATTATGAAATTTGTTTTACAGTAAACGAAGTCGACAAACAGACCTTACTCAATCTTGATCGAGAAGATCTCAAGGAATTAATTCCAATTTACTAGCAAGGTGGCAAATAAAATTATATTATTTAACGATTTACATGATTACATAACATGCTTAAAAAGAAAATGAATGAAAAAACTTTCGTTTCTATTAAATATTGTTGTTAAATGTGTTACAATTGTAAGTTATGTATTATCCATGCTCTTTTTGTTTATTTAATTTATTAAATTTTTCCCTTATGTTTTTAAAAAATATGTTTTTAAAATGTAATTTGTGTATTTGACAATGTTTTAAAGAATGTGTTTTTTAAAATGTTTGTGATTTGTAATAAGTGTTAAAAAATTTTAAAAATTGTTATGAACAAGGAACATAATTTGTAAGTAAAAGCTCTTTTTGTATTTACTTGTATTATTACTGTAGATGTTGTTTAAAATATATAAGAAACAATCCTGTTATAATTAATTCTTGCGTTTCATTTTACCTGGTTCATTTTACCACTAATTCCATTCCAAAAAAAAGTAGTAAATTGTGATTCATAAAAAATGTAGTATTTTGCAACGAATATACATATTACTTTTTACTACATTAATTAGGCGCAGAAGTCTGTTAATTGTTGCAAAATATGCTGCAAAACCTGTAGTAAAAATAACTGCAATAATAATAGAAAAAGATATGTGTATATGGTAACTGTTTCTCTTTTTTGTCGCAAAATTTAATCTCTAAAATAGTAATTTTTAGTATAAAATCTTATACTTTTTACTGTAAAGATTTGGAACACATTAGTCTTTATTTTAGTAAATTTTGCAATGACTGTGTAGTACACTTTACTATTATATTTGTCGAAAATCTCGCTATACACGTTAGTACTATATGCCACAAATTATTGTAAATGTAGCTACAACCAAGTTACTACAATTGTTTAGAAAAAAATGATACAATTTGTAACTAGTCGTATTTTTAATACAATTTGTGGTAAAAATTTGTACAATTGTAGTTTTATTTACTACTTTTTTTTTTCAGTGTAACCTTTACAACACTTGCTTTCGACTCGTGATCTAAAAGTTATAATTTAATGATTAACTTGCAAATTTTATTGCATACTATTATTTGCTGCATGAAGATTCTTTTATAGGTATCTGCTAGAAAACGATAGTTTTTATTTACTTAAGAAAAAAGTTGGATCTTTTGAAAACATCAAAAAATTTAATTTAAAAGATAAGAATTTAATGTCAGCAATAAATTAGCAACCTAATACTTTAATGCACATTTTCAACGCTCCAAAACATTAGGTATTAGCTGAACATTTATGAATAATAAAATTTATATTGCATAATAATTAAATGATCTCTTCAATTTACGATTATTAGATAAAGTTTCTATATTATATATAAATTTTATCAAAGCGTTCTAAATACTCAGTGTGCCTGTGCAAGTAGTATGTTTATGGTGTTAGTTTCCTGCAGTTTATTGGAAATTGTAGTTACTATCTTACACGAAATGTCGAGCTTATTTTGTATCTATAAATTGTTGTTTTCACTTAAGCTCTCGTATCATTTACTGAACAAAAAAACTAAAATACTTTCATTTTAACAAAGATTAATAGACACATTAGAGTTTTGGAACATTGATTAATAGCTACTATTTAAAAAAATACCGTTTAGGATTATTAGTATATGTGGTAGTAGTTGCAATCTTTACAATGAACGACAATGAATTTTAAACAAGTTACGCATTGTGTGGAGTAGTTACTCAAGATAAAGGGTATACGAGAATGCGGTTTACACGAACCTCTTTAAATCAACTCAAATGTCAGTTAAATCAAGTTCTTGATTTGCTTTAAAAAGAACTAAATTACATCCTGTTGTGCAAGTTTTCCAATATTTCGTCGTAATGTTTTTTTAATGGCGTGCGTTATGCAATTTTGTATGTAAATAAATTTGTTGGGAAGTTTCTAAATGCTATTTAAAAATTATTAATAATTGATATTTTTTACATTTCCATTACCTCACCAATATATTGAAAAATTGCACGGAAAATCAGTTTTAAAATTGATAAAATTTTGAATTTATAACATCCAAACAAAATTCGGTTGGAATCTAATTTCTCTAAATTTTATTGTGCCATCTGATTTTAAAACAAACTTTCAATGTCATACATAATAAAACCGGGTCTGTCCTTACCATTATTCTAGGCATCGGTGCATATCTAATGTTCAAAAAAATTCAATTCATTTGAATGAATCGTTGCATAGTTTTGCTACTTTTAAATTAGAAAAATAAAACATTGTTCACAATCAGTGGACGAATTATTTTTAAATTGGCATTTATTTAAAAAAAACAACATTATTTTAGGAAATGTATCAGCTAACGGTCCTTCTGAAAGATCAAAATAGACGAGATTGCAAACCGCAGAATTTATTATAATTCAAAATAAATAACTCATTTCAAAAGTCAACAAAAAGAAGCACCAAAACAACAAATAACCTAATCAAACAAAATAGCGTGTGTTGTATCCAATATAGTGATATCTGATCGTTTAAAACATGTTTTAAGGTTGTATATTGCTTGTTAGAGATGTAATCGTTCGGATACGAAAAAAAAAACTAAAAAAATTCTATTACACGAAACGTTCCCATTGGTTGATTTCTTAACGACCTTTTTACGTGAGCTTAATGCGCGTTATGTTTGAAATGGTCATTTTTATTATAAAATTCAAGATGGCGCGTAATTATAGGGAACTTGATGCGCTTCAGAGATTCTGAAATGAAGTTTAATACGAGGCCCTATCTGCTTCGGCATTTACATCGCCATATGCGCAACGATTGCATACTATCATTACTGTTTTTGTTGCGAACTAATCGCGGAGACTTTTGATTAGGCGGTACCACTTTTCGAACACCCGTATTTTACAGTAATATAAATTAAATTCGTGAAAATATTAAGAGAGTAACATTATCAAAGGCGCACGGTATTATCAAGAGAGAGGGCTTTAATTAGCTGCTGGGCCTTAATTACTAAATAACTACTGTGCAACGTTAATGTAGTACGGATTTAATTACTAGGTACTAATTCATTATGATTTAAGTGATTAAATACGTTTCGGGAAATTTGTCGGTTTGGTTTTCACAGATCTAAAAATATTGTTCTTAAAACAACATTTTCCAGATTTGTTGAAAATACACGTTTGTCAGTCCTTTCAATCCAAAATGAAATTTTTCTTCTGCATTTGAAAAATAAAAATTAATTTCAAATAGGTACTACTTGTCAATTTCCAATTTATTTACAATTAGTCGTTATGAAGAGCGTCGCCCATTCATTTTCGCAACGGTTTGACGTAAAAAAAAGTTTCAGAAATTTAAAGATAGAGAAATTCTTGCGACTGCTTATCAGTTGTCATTTTAGTATTCATCTTCTAAAAAATTTCCAGTGAAGATTTTCCTTTGGGATTTTCTTTGTATCGCTATAAAAAACACTGAGTAAAAAGTCCGTTAAAAATCGTGTCCGCCGGAGAAACTGTTAAAGGTCGAAGGTCGCCAAAATCAGTTTTTCTCAAGTATCTCGTGAAGTATTGGTTATTACAAAATTTGTTTATTATTAAAATCTGCACAAAAACGGTTCTATACAAAATTTATGTGGAACCAGTGGTTTCCGGGATTGAGACAGAAAACTTGGGCACTGCGATGCATTCGTTTCCGCACCACCTTTGAGGTAGAATGCAAGGCGCGTTTTTTTACATGGTGTTTCCATCAGGCCTACTATGAGTCGTTTTCTTCTACTTCTTCGAGACGTTATTAATTTTTAATTTTTTAGTGTGTTATAGCGAATTTCGTTAAACATATTACCAGTCAGGGGGGAAGAGGGTCCCATTTAAAATTTTGGGGGTTGTAACTGTCACTCAAAGGAGGTTGAGGTCAGGGATGAAATTTTCATTTTACAGGTTATCATGTGATATAGTAAAAAAGACGTGTTTCGAGATTTTTTTTCAAATATCGTGGGCTTACTGCAAAAATTGACCAAGTCAAAAAAATCGTTTTCAGATAACTAATGTTGTAGATTTTTTCCAATGCGGAACTTGAACACTGTGACTTGGGCATAATAATTTCATATGAGTGGCTACATCTATGTATCATATTTTGACTTGTACACTTTTACCAAATATTCCGCAACCACGTGCGAGTCACTTGGACATATTAACTTAAAATCATAAGAAATTGACTTGGTCACTTTTGGCAGTATGCCCACGATATGCTCAATAATTGAGATAATGAACTTATTCCATTTGGCTGGCGCTCACTGTATATGTTGAAATTACACTTTTAATTGATAATAATTTAAAAACTGAATCAAATTTTTGCGCCATTTACGATATGTCCTGTATATGACATTAAAACGGTACTACAATCGAAAATTTCAAAGAAAAACCGCCAAATAACCGGTCGGTCATAAATTTTGTACTTTCCTCATTTATGGTAAGTCCAGGATAGTTAAATCATCGTTTTTTAACCTTAGAGTGGGCGCGTGGATTACATATGTAATCCAGTGTTCTTATTTTCAATGCTATTTTTACTTTGCTTATGACACATCAACAATCTTTACAGTACCTTCCTAAAAAAGACTATTCTACAGGATTATTTCATTAAGCGAAAAAAATATTTTATCCAATTGGATTACAATATGTAATCCACGCGCCTAACCGCGTGATTATTTTAGTTTGTTTGAGATTTTATTGAAGTATTCACTATTGGCATCTACACAGTTATTTTAAGCTTAACAAAAATAAACATAAATCAGATAAGGAGGTATATTTTCCTTCGATTGTGTTGATTCACTAATAGCAGAAATATCCGTATATGCGGATAGTTGTTTGTCTACTTGGCTATAAATTTTACTATATTGATAGTCTACGCAATATTTTATTACAATACAGTAAGGCCTCGATAATCCGGACTAATTAAAAACGCGGTGATCCGAATAAGTATATAATTCGGATTACTAAAGCGAGACAGTTTTTTTTGTTGAAAAGAGAAATATTTAATACAAAATAACTAGAAAATAGTATATAGACAAAAATTATTTAAAATAGAAGCATACTTATTAAATTTTATATTATTTTGTGAAGTACTTTGTAATTGTTGTTTGTTTGATTCCTTCCTGGTTCATTTCTGTTTTCTTTCAGCTCGTTCAGGTAAATTAAAATTACGTACTTGACGCATACGTCTAAAAACCAGGTCAGAATTACGGAGTACTATCAAATCCGGATTGAAACTTGGCCGGATTATCGAGGTCGCACTGTATTATACTATTCAGCATAAATTTTAATTACTCATCTCGAGTCTAACAAAAATAAACGTATATCAAATGGAGGTACATATATTTCAACATTGATACACGAACACCAGAATCGTCGACAAGTTTAGAACGTTGCACACGAGATTGTTGATTTTTTGCTGTAAAATTCGTGGTCGAGTGAAATTAGTTCAGAAGAAAAACTTTTTCAACTGGATGAAGAAGAATATCAATTGAAAGAAAATAGTGATTACGATTCTGCAGGTGAACAAGAAAATACAGACGACGAAGAAGAAAATAATGAAGTAGAAGAAAGTGCTGGAACATCAATAGATAATAAGTGAAATTCTGCAATTACCAGTCGAATTACAAAGGGGTGCAAAGACTCTGTTAGGTCAACCATCAAGATCAACGGCAGTGTCTGACGAACGACGAGGACCTTTAGGACGTTGTTATGAATGTGGTCGAGTTAGAAACAAATCTACAAAAAGATGGTGTAAAATCTGTAATAATTGGATGTGTAAAGACCATTTGTTATACATGTGTATGAGTTGTATCGAAAATACAGGTTGAAATATTACTGTAACTTTATCCATTTTTTTTTTTATAGGTAGGGGTATTTTATTCTTTAATTTTGATACGAAAACTTATTTATAATAGTTATAGGAATCTTGTTTCATAAATAAAATGATCATATATTTTTTGTAAGTATGTTATTATTTATATTTTCCGTCGCTGCTACGTAAGCGTTGCAATTTTGGAGAGTTCTGATTTTATTTATGTTAAATGGTTATAAATTTACTTCAAGACAAAATGTTTTTTTATACATGTTATAAAAGGTATTAAAGTATCATTACCTTAAAAAAATAATAACAAAATATTTTGTTAACACAATAATAAATAATCAAAATGGATTACATATGTAATCCACGCGCCTACTCGTGTAACAAAATAACAGGCGCCTACTGAAGGGTTAATAATCAAGGTCGTTGTATTAGAAGTACAGTTCTTGATGATGGTCGATGTAACCCGTAGGTTCAAGTATCTCGTATAATGTAGATACATCTAATAAATTAGGTATAAATGTATGACACAATTATAGCCATTTACTTTGATTTCTCCGTTTGTTAAAAATCTGCACAGAGAAAGGAATAATGTATTAAAAGAGAAAAAATGAAACGTAATTTACGACATAATGGCCTGGTATTAAAACAACATAGTTAAAGAGTAAAAGAGCTATTAAAATATCATCATTATCTGTGAGAAATTAATCATGAGACTCTAGAAACACCTATAAAGCAAAAACAAAACGTGAAGCACAATCAGTTGTTGTTAATGCATGACAACATAAAGCTTTCAACTCTGATAACGTCCCGTTCGACTCCACCTTGTTTTTGTTATTTTTTCAACGTTCGACAAAAATTGGATTTCTCTATTAAATGCGCTAATACTTTCGCAGTCCCCTCTACCATTCATGTACCACCGTAATCATTATAAACGCAGTAATTTGCTACTTAAACCGGAGGACTCTCGTGTTTTGCGGGTAAATTTGTGCGCGATAATGTCTCGGAACACTTTACGATATCGCCTTTATAACGAGCCAATAACTCCAGCTGCCTTGTTTATATACCGACGTTCATAAAACCTAATCATATGATGATGTTCGTCTCTCCCTTATTCCCTCCGTACAATGTGTTCTGTGCAAAGTTGTTGCTAGCTGTTTTGATCTTTTCTATTGAAGCTTTTCAAGCAGCATGAAATTTATGGAAATGAAAAATGCATTGTTCTGTAACTTGACGGAATTATCTTATAGTAATATTGTGAAATTAATTGAAACATTTCTTCTAAAACAATTACTTGGTACTTCCTAACTGGTAAATATAGTGAACGCACCTGTTGTTGGCTATTTAACATAATTTCAAGTTTCAGTAATCATATAAGACGAACGGTTATATTTAATGAGTTATCAGTATAAAAATTCACCAAATACATTCTTAAGTTTCAAATTTTAAAAATATTTAGTTGCCATTTGTAGGACTGGGGTGCATTTTGGCTGACCGCCTGGGCATTTCTTAATAAACAATATGTACATATCGGAGAACCTTATAACAGGTTGTTATCTTTGGTTGGTTCATTTTTTGAAAAGGACGTGAACAGGTAGCACCGGGTAATAGGTTCGTTCACTCTACTACAATATTTATAGTATATTACATACCGAGGCGGAAAGTATTCTATTCATGTCGAGAGAACTATAGTTTACCGAAAGTGTGTAACCTTGAGACACAGGAATGGTACATTTGCTGAGGTCTGTATACTATTTTATTCGCAATCAATCATTTAATAAAACATGTTGTGTTGCTTTTACCTATGCATGCGCGTGAGAGAAGTTGGTTGCATACTCTAGATACTTTAATTTGACATTTATAGTTTAAATCGATAGCAACGCCCCCACAGGTTGGAAATGGTTTCATTTCTGACCGATTACGTCTCCTTACTGACTCTCTTTTTACTATTTCTGACCGGTTGAAGAGTATCCATGAAATCACTCACTTTCCAACTTTTAAAGGGTTTGAAAACTTGAATGTTACTAAATGATTGCGAATAATAGTATATTATAAACCGAGGCGGAAAGTATTCCAGTCCTGTCGAGAGAACTATAGTTTACCGAAAGGCGTAGCCTTGAGGTGAACTAACCCTCGAGACACAGGAATGGTACTTTTGCCGAGGTTTGTATACTATTTTATTCACAATCCATCATTTAATAAAACAAGCAACATTGTAGTAATAAAAAATAATTAATAAATAATCAATTGCATTCACCGTCCATGCACGTGAGAAAAGTTGGTTGCATACTCTAGAATGTTAATTTGACATTTATAGTTTAAATAGATGGTAACGCCCTTACTACTGACTCCTATTTTACTATTTTTTGACCGGTTGAAGTGTGTTCGTGGAATCGCTCACTTTCCAACCTTTATGGGGTTAGAAAAGTTGTATGTTACTAACTGATTGTGAATAAACCAATAAACTTGTCAGAAATGAAGAAAGTGTTTAGGCACTTTGAAATTTATTACTACTTTAAGTTTTAAATATTATGTTTTGTGAAAGTAAGTTTCATTTTTAATTTTCATTTATGAAATATATTTACATAGTAATAATATGTGCAATATTTTATAAAAAAAAAAGTTAACACAGTAAAACATGCACTGTGGCAATCGAAAAGACAGTCTATTTATTTAAACATTGCAAAATAGCATTTTCTAAATTCAATTGCGTCAATAATTTGTTTCGACCGCCACAAAACTTGATTGCTAAAGCCATTATATTGTGATAAAGTAGTCATACGGCTGTTCAAAGTTCTGCTTTTCAATTACAGACGTAGAATAAAGTTACCAGAAGAAAATCATACAATTTAGCAAGGTTTTAACTTAAAAGCTGTTGTTAGTCACAAACTGAAGGACTAAAATGTAATAACATGCATTTAGGTACGTCTATAAACTTTGATGCCATTAGCTGCACGTTTTGTAAGTGGATTATTAAAATTTCAGAAAAATAAAATAATAGATGCATTTTCTAACACTTTTATTTTGTTTGATTGAATAAACAATAATAGAGGAAAGTCGCCTAATACGGGGAGTAATCATAATTTGGGGAGATCAAATATTTCCCATAAGGAGGTGATGCTACTTATTGCCACCTAACGGAACTTCTACTCTTAGTTTAGTTGAATACTTTACCATAGCACAGTGACAATTTAGCGATAACATGGTGCTGCAGGTGACGCGTGTTTAAATCATAATTTTTGTAAAGTTTATCCGCGTTACGTTTATTTGTCAACTACTACGTAAAGGTAAGTGATTTTTGTAAGTTCCATGTAACTGGTATTCTCTATATAGGCAAATCTTTCATACCAATGTGTTGATTTTGAGGTTAACAACACACATGATTTTTTTCTTGCTTTATAAATTTAAACAATGTTTGGCTCCTATTATGGGGACACTCCAGATCCCTAATTTGGGGATCCCCATATTAGGAACCTAATATATTTTTATATTCTCATCTGGTTATGGATGGAATACCTTTAGGGTCTATTTATGCATGCCACCCGTCTGGATGGATCCAGTGGTTTAAACATTTTATAACCCATGTCAAACCTACAGCAGATAATCCAACAGCTCTTGTGCTGGACGGACATTTCACACACACAAGAAATATTGATGTGATAAATCTAGACCGTCAACATAATGTAGACATAGTCTGCCTACCACTCCACAGTTCACATAAAATGCAACCGTTGGATGTTTCTTTCATGTAGCCTTTTAAAACCTACTACGCGCAGGAAATTGAAACGTGTCTGAAAACTAATGCTGATAGGGGGGTAGTGGCTGTCTACCAAATTGGTAAACTTTTTGGCAATGCTTACAAAAGAGCAGCAACCGCTGAAATAGCAGCTAATGGTTTTAAAAAGGCTGCAACCGTAATATATTCAGAACTCATGACTTTCTTACAATGGCTGAAACTGGGCAACAAGAAAATCAAGTAGTTGTGTTCGAGAATTCCGTAGATCTTCCAGTGCAGCTGCAGCATGATACAGAGCAAGCTAGTTCATCTTCTTGTCAGCAAAAGCGAGTTGCCTACTTAACTAAAACTCATCCACAAAAATTGCCACTGACTTCCACTCCAAAAAACAAAAAGTTTGTGGGCCCATCTGAAATTAGCCTTCCTCCCCGGTTGAATCCCGGAAAAAAGAGCACCCGTTCTGGATCGGCAGAACTGATTACGGGATCACCATATAAGAACCAACTGGAAGAATCACACAAGAAAAATCCAAAACCAAAAGTAGTTTTTGAGAAGAAATCAGCTGCAAAGTCTACTAAGCCAGCCAAACGTTCAAAAGCAAACAATTCAGATGAATGTTCTGAAGAAGAATTCCACATAGATTATGGTGATTCTGGTGATAATCAAATGCCTGATAAAGAACAGGACGCAGAATGCATCTTATGTGCGTAACTATTTTCAGAGGATAATGAAGGTGAAGACTGGATCCGATGCGGTAAATGTTACATGTGGGCCCATACACTGTGTGCAGGTCTAGGACATAAAGCAAATAAAATTTATAAATGTACAAAATGCTGTGCGAAAGAACTGTAGAAGAAAAAATAATTTTAATTTTTTTAATTATCTTTTTTCATTGTACTTTTTCGTTTTTTGAATAATACATATCTAACACAAATATTTTAGACTATTTATTTATCTTAATAATTATGAGAATACGATTGGACATAGAAATTATTGTCTCCCCATATTAAGCTACCACTGGTTTCTAATTTGGGGAGGTGCCATTTTTTTTTAACACTCTCCATTGAGGGCATTTTATATAAAATTTAACTTTTTTCGTCATATTACGTTTTCTTAAGAAAAATGGGTTACTGCTGCCAAATTTCATGACTGTACGACTACTTCCTATATTTTTTTTAGTGCTTTTAAAAAACACTCCCCATATTAGGCGACTTTCCTCTACAAGGCTTTACTTATTACGCACACCTCTCTTCATGGAAGAGATACGTTGCTAACAAGTTGTCTGCACATCTAAGTAAGTTTTGTCATAAAATGGCGTTTCAAATTAATTCTGCAACAGATTTGTTCCATGCACTTTGCAGTAAAACTGTTGGGGATTGACAGGAAAGGAAAGTCTTGAAAAACTATAAATGAAATGTTAGAAGCAGTTAAGATCATTATGACAAAAAACGATTAGAGAACGAGTTGCAAATACAAAATACGTAAAGAACGATAAAGGTAACGTCTCATAATTTGGTTAATTATGATCATGGTTCAACTATCTTTTATAATGAATCAAAGTTTCGCACATGCAAAAATTAATATTAATATAATCTTTCCATTTTTCTTTGACCGTATAACGCGATAAAGTCAGTAAAACTAATAATTTTACAGGTGCCAATGAAACAACCAGGGCTGTTTGTTTTGATTGGATAAGGGACTTAAATGGTGAATGTTTGATATTTCTATTGATGCAATGAGGTGTTTAATAACAATGAAGATTGGAAGCGGACCGCATAATAGTCGGCCCTTAATGGCAGCAACGTTCATTTGAAGATAGATGTGTTCATCAAATACAACCGTGCTAGATTTCATATGACTTGGTACAAAAACCTAGAACAAAAAGTTAGAAAGGTACAATTGGCAACTTTTTGCTCTTTTCAGGTGGAAAATCAAATTTATTTAATGATAGCCATAGCTCTCCATAACTTTGAATAAATGTTGTTCCTTACAATAAGCATCTAAACAAAAATTGTATTTAATTAATTAGTTTTCGACATAACGAAACTGGTATTTTCTGAAACATTTACTGTGTTGAAGTTATCATTTCTTTTTGTATTTTCAATAATTCCTATTCAAATATCACTATAATGTAGAATAAAGATGAAACAAACGTAAAAATAGCCTTAAAATACAAAGTTTTTAAGCAGTGGACTAATTAAACTACGAAATTAGTATAAGTAAATTGACATGAAATTTTAAATAAACATCAGAATATTCACTGAAAAAAAAAGTAGTAAATAAAACTACAATTGTACAAATTTTTACCACAAATTGTATTAAAAATACGACTAGTTACAAATTGTATCATTTTTTTCTAAACAATTGTAGTAACTTGGTTGTAGCTACATTTACAATAATTTGTGGCATATAGTACTAACGTGTATAGCGAGATTTTCGACAAATATAATAGTAAAGTGTACTACACAGTCATTGCAAAATTTACTAAAATAAAGACTAATGTGTTCCAAATCTTTACAGTAAAAAGTATAAGATTTTATACTAAAAATTACTATTTTAGAGATTAAATTTTGCGACAAAAAAGAGAAACAGTTACCATATACACATATCTTTTTCTATTATTATTGCAGTTATTTTTACTACAGGTTTTGCAGCATATTTTGCAACAATTAACAGACTTCTGCGCCTAATTAATGTAGTAAAAAGTAATATGTATATTCGTTGCAAAATACTACATTTTTTATGAATCACAATTTACTACTTTTTTTTGGAATGGAATTAGTGGTAAAATGAACCAGGTAAAATGAAACGCAAGAATTAATTATAACAGGATTGTTTCTTATATATTTTAAACAACATCTACAGTAATAATACAAGTAAATACAAAAAGAGCTTTTACTTACAAATTATGTTCCTTGTTCATAACAATTTTTAAAATTTTTTAACACTTATTACAAATCACAAACATTTTAAAAAACACATTCTTTAAAACATTGTCAAATACACAAATTACATTTTAAAAACATATTTTTTAAAAACATAAGGGAAAAATTTAATAAATTAAATAAACAAAAAGAGCATGGATAATACATAACTTACAATTGTAACACATTTAACAACAATATTTAATAGAAACGAAAGTTTTTTCATTCATTTTCTTTTTAAGCATGTTATGTAATCATGTAAATCGTTAAATAATATAATTTTATTTGCCACCTTGCTAGTAAATTGGAATTAATTCCTTGAGATCTTCTCGATCAAGATTGAGTAAGGTCTGTTTGTCGACTTCGTTTACTGTAAAACAAATTTCATAATTAATAGTTACTGTCAAATAAAACGCGGTAAAACAATAGAGGTATGTTGCAACAATGGACTTTATGAATACTTTATTAATGAATAGTAAAAACTGTTTCGATAGTACTTACCGTCAAAGCTCACCCTCAACCGGTCTAACAAGCCCCAGCTTTCTAAGGTTGTCTTAACGAAGTCATCCATACCTAACTCACACAAAATCACAACGCAAAACTAATAATTATTAATAAACTTATCGCACTTATAGTCAGTAAGTTAAGACTTTATTAATTTCACTTTACTAACTAATTATAATTAAAAAGATTGATACAAAATTATGCGTATTAAAAAGAAGTTGTTCGTAAGCTCTCGAAAGAATGAATGACCGTTTTTAATCAGTTTGTTTATATTGCGAGGTTGTTTATCACTCCAATTGCTGGAAGGCGCTCTTCACCGGCTCCACCGACCAGCCACAACATCCTCCTTCACGCATATCGACTACACACTGTTTCGGATGTATAATATAAATAAATAAATGCAAAATCAGCAGAAATTCACAACTCTTATCTGTAAACCGCAATATAATCAATATTGATTAAAGCCCAATTTTCCGTGGCATTAACCTATTAACTCCAATGACGGTAGCGTTCTAGTGTTAAAGGCGTATTTTGTGTGACTCAATACTGTTTGGGTCAGAAGTCCAAATATACGTTATACACGGCTTGTAAAACAGACAATGAGAGCAAAATCTCAAAAAATAATTTTGTTACGATATTTTTCCCTTGTATCCTATTTCCTAGCGGGGTGCGATCAGTGTAAATTATTTTATTGTCGGCAATTTTTCGGCAACGGGCCGCGTCCGCAAATCTGTTCCTTCCCTCTCGATCACTTTCAATAAAATACATTCGGCAAGCACGTGCCAACAATTATGAATTTGTGGCCAGAAATTTTCGAAAAATATGCAACAATTGTAGTGACGTTAATCCATTTATTTTATAGTAAAACTCACTCAAAATATAATGTAAGTTGCAACAATCTTATAGCAAATATTAAAACAAAAGTAATACCATAATTGTTTTGAAAAAGTAATACACTTTGTAGATAAGATTGCTACAAAGTTTTCACTACAAATGTTTTAAAAATTGTATTACAATTTTAAGTAACAAATGCTCTCTTTGTAGCAAAAATTGTTACAAAATATGTGCTACATTATTGTAGTAATTTGTAACATACGATTTTTTTCAGTGTTCGTCGCGTTGAGTAGGTTTTAAATTGACCGACTGTATATAGAGCGCTCCAACATTAATTTGTAGAATTTACCCGCAGCGTTTAACTTCATCTTGTAAGTAACAAAATGTTTTTCTTTTTAAACTTTTTCAACGTGCTTTAGCCTAAAAATCGATTAATCATAAAATCACCAAATTTCCAACAAAGATTTACGATTTACCTGACCTCAAATGATCACCGAAAGATGTTTATGAGGAGTTGAAAATCAGACCCCACCGTTACCTGGGGTTATCAGATCCGGACTAAAAATAAACGCTTTCTACCCATTATGTGTTCTTAGCATTTCTTAATAAGCACCCGGTTAAGCATTCTGATTTATTGGTTATGACTTGAAAGTTGTAAATAGCATTTCTGACATCACAGGATTTCCAATTAAAATAACGGCGAATTTCAATAAAGAACTGATCAGGTTTTAGTGTTTTTATATTACAGAAATATCGATTATAGATTTATAAAAAACAATGACATAAATAAGCGTCGCGACGTCAGATCGTAGCTTATTAACAACTGAATACAGAGCCAAAGTTTTATAGCAATATCTTCGACATTGAAGTTTTTTTTGGGGTGACCAATAACATTGAACTTCACACTAATTTATCAATGGAATGGAAAAAATTTGACAAGAACAATTCACCAGTAATTACATATATTTTTTTGATTTTATGTAAATTATCACTTAATAGCATCATGACAAGTTTTGTAAGCTACACCGTAACCTTTGAATGCGCCCGTTTTCATTGTTCGAATTTTTTATACATAAAATTTTAAAAACCAGGTTAGGTGGACATTTGTATGAAAATTTTTTTGGTTATTAAATTTGTAAATTATTTTGTACAATTTTAATAGATTCACAAAATACCTGGGAAACTTAATGGACAATGTGCTATCATATTCAACGGCCAAGCGATAGATATGTAAATGCAAACTGGTCACACTTTTTTAAGAGCGAATATTTATGTAAGAAGAAACAGTGATAGGACAAGATTGTTATTTTACAACTGGTTTGTCTCAAATAATCACAAATGCTCAACCATGTGTGTCTATAGATTTTGGTTCAGTCGATTATAAAATGCGACAACAAATAATCAAAAACGAAAAAACAATGAGCAACAAATTTATGTTTTTATGCTTTATGTTTTTTTTTTAATAAACTAACAGGCGAAATTAAAATAATCTAAAAAAAATCCAATGTAAATGCGATCGAATAAAAATCACCGAGAGCAATATTTAAAAAATCGTAAGTGCAATCTTTCAAACTGCGTGTTTCAACTTATAAGAGACGTAAATCCATTTTGAAAGTTAAAAGTTTTCGGGGTAAAAAATGGCAGGAGAAGGAGGAAACTCGCAGAAAACTGTGCTTTAGATCAATACATATTGCATATAATATGGAGTCACTTTAAATCCAAGCTCGAGCTTTTCGCAGCGGAACTTTTAAAGTGAGCTTCCTCTTGAGACAAGATGGCTCGCCCTCCCCCACTTTTCTCTCTCTTTCTGTTTTTTCCCGAACGTGGTGCCGGGGACGACGCCTCTATACAGCCAAAGTAATTCACTGAATATTCTGAACGCTATATTAAAATTCAGTGAAGTTATACGCTTGCCTTTTAAAAACTCTCTCAAATGGAGCTTTTTATATCGGCCTACTGGGACCAACTTTGCACAGTTACTTTCATTTTCAAATTTAAGTAGAGAAAAAAATGCGCGGTTGTAATAACCAATTTAGAAGGGGCGGATTTGATATTTTTCGGCTGTCGAATAAATATTTTGAAATATAAGAGCGCGATACAGTTATACCTACGGAGAGGTTGAAACCGCGAAAGGTAAACTAAGTGAAAATGACAGGTTCTCGCGTCGGAAAGCGGCGGCGAAACGCCGGTACAGAGCAGCTTTGAAAACGGTAAATTACCCCCCTGGAGAGTGAACATTTCCCGACACCCCCTTGCGCTGTGTGTTTGCCTCAATTTTCTAAATTACAATCTCTGGCGGCGTTCATGCAATTGCTCTTTACCTCGTTTAATTTAAAATCTAATATGCTCTTATTAGCGTTTTTAATTTCACGATTTTTCGAGGAAAAATAACTCGAAATTGGATGGCACGATAATGAGACAGTTTTTATAAGTGGTCGCCATTTTGAATGACTAAGAGCGCCATTTCGTTGACGGCTTGCTTATTACTGCTTGACACGCGATGCCGTACTTATTAATTTACGATTCCCTAAACTGCCTTCACGAAAACTCTCATTTACATTGAACGCTCCTCTCTATATTGATGCGCCGGCTGCACATATCCGACGTAGCAACAACGCTCAACCCCACACTTTTCTATCAAGTACACATTACGATAATCACATTTTGATATCACAAATATTACAATGCCATTTGTTTCATTTCATTTTGTTTAATTCACTTCGATTTTTATTTATCAGATCTAATATTTTCAATTGCCATCAAATTATACACTTTCTGAAGAACGACACAAATTTCCCTCGATAATAACTAAGTTTCTTTTTAATTGTATAATTAACGAAATTGGAATATGAAAAAATTCTTGTTCGAAAAATTGTTTCTCTTATTATTTTTTTAAACACCGCAATTTGTGTAAAATTAAACAAATAAATACACAAAAAGTTGCTACGTAATTTTGATACTTTTTGTAGATAAGTTGGAATAAAATTAATTTTAATTTTCGGTTCTTAGTTTTTAGTAGAAATCAGTAAACAATTCAATGGCATGCTAAATTAGACGTGTCAAAATACAGCCTTTTGAGATAAAAAATCTGAAGTGGTTGAAAAGTTGTAGAGAAAGTTAGTAAGAGACGGTTGTGTTAAACTGCCAATATTACCTACTCTTAAAAAAATAGTGTATGTAGTATGCGTAGGGGAACGGAGGACACAGTAAAACATGGTGCACAGTAAAACATTCTAAATAACTTTTGGTAGAATAACATTACAGGATGCCGCTATTTGTGAGATGGTAGTAGTATCAATACCCACTAGTGACTGTAGTTAGAGCGTGCTGCAGCGATACAGTCTCAAGTTAATTACAGTTTGGTTATTTGACAGCTTAAAAGTAAAATTTTGGATAAGACATTTTGTAATAAAATCTATTAGACAATTCATAATCATATACTTTTATTTTTTCATATACTTATCATCTTAGTTTAAAAAATTACCAATTTAATTTTTTCATTTAATTAAAAACAACTTTTAAAAATAACTTCAAATATGTGAATATGTACGTTGGGGCATAATGAAACAAACCAATATGGGGCAGAGTGAAACTGAAAAAATAGTAATGGCGCAGAGTGGATTCGTTGCACATTCTGTAAAATGTGGGTTTGTGGCGTTTTCAATGGTTCGAGTAATGATGTTTTCTATAAATGTCAAAAATCCACTGGCAGTGTTGACCGTGATGTCGTTGGCCCTGATTTCTCAGATTAGTTCCAAGCAGTGGCGGCTCGTCAGAGGAGGCAAGGGAGGCTAAGCCTCCTCATGATAAAATTGAAATAAATAAATAATTACATAATCAAATTTGATTTTCATTAAAATTTCAGTATGAAATCATCAATTATTAGGTACTCAATTAAATAAATAGTAATAGTTATTTGGTAGATAATTTTCTTTCACCATACCAGAACGGCCTTATTAAAGGGGATCTTCTGTTTACAATATGGGACAAAGTTGCATGTAAGCGCCAGAAATATTGTCGAGACCGGGTCGGAGGCAATTTGCTACATTTGACTCCAAGCATCTGCTTTAACACTACTATAATGAAGCGATTTTGACCTTGAACGTTAAAAAGAAATGAGATGCAATACTTGAGTTAGAAAGAATAAAACTATTGCAGTAGAGGCTACGACTCCATCCCCCACCCAAACAGGCGCCCTGGCCAGTGCGTTTTGCCGGACAAAGATCCCATTTATTCCTTAGCACTGGGTGCGACAGGTCTACTGAAATCATTGAATTCAGGTATAATATTTTGAATTTGCGGGTTTTATTGTTTCAACATGACTGACGATATAAAAGTAGAACTAAAAAATGTATTTTGTTGGCCATGCTTACTTTTTTCATCGGTGTCACAAACCGAATATACTCATTGTCAGTGGAAAACAACGGGATATCACGATTTGAAAAATTTACCGCGTTCCATTGAAAGGTCACATATCATCATTTATAGGGATACAAATCCCGCAAATGCGGGATCGCGCATGATTTTAACGAGATCACTTATGCGGGACTACATATGCGGGATCCGCGGGACTTCCGGGACTGAATAAAAATACAGTAAAACCTCCCAATAGCGGCCACAAAAATTTGTTGTAAAAATGACCGTTATAGGGAGGTGACCGTTATTGAGAGTGATGAATATATCTAAATAAAACATGTTGAATTTTGAAAAGTGGCCGTTTTTAGAGGCGACCGTTATTCAGAGGTGGCCGAAAATAGAGGGTTTACTGTATCCGAATTTGAAAAAATATGTATGCCGAGCGCGCGTTTTCTGTCGCCCAGCAATAAAATCAGGTCAAATTTACAAGATCAAACTTTGAATACTTTATCATTTCTCTGAAAGTATTTCCAAAAGAAATCTCAATAATTTTTCTTAATTTTTTTTTTACTAATAAATGCTACTTTTATTTTGAATTTAGTTAACTTTTATTGCATAACTAACTTCTGGTACTTAATTTTCTTAGCAACTAAAAAAAACATTGTGATAGTTTGTATTCCCTCAAATCCTGCGGATCCGCGGGATTGATGATGCCAATCCCCCAAGCTTGCGGGACTGAAGTTTTGATGCGGGATTGGTACCCCTAAATTCATCAACATGTAAATTTACGTTATTTGGTAAAGGAAATCAAAATATATCGAGGATTTTGGATACTGCTCGAACTCGCGAGATGGAGGAATTTAATATCAAAGTTAGTTATTTTCATTATTAAGTAAGAGAAAATACAATTTGTAAGCTCGTATCTCATCATCCCACCCTATGCATTTCCTTCAACTCCTAATCCAGTCCTGGCAAGAAATAACTTTACACCTCCTTGATGGTTCTTGCTGGACGGTAATTTGTTATACAAAAATAAAACATCATAATTTGTTGACTAAGTAGAGTACCTATTCTTCATAAATATTAGCCTCCTCACTCGTCACTACCACGAGCCGCCACTGGTTCCAAGTTTAATTTGTTTTCTTATTTAAAGTACAGTAGAATCCGGTTATAACGAACCTCAAGGAACCGTCAAAATCGGTTCGTTATATCCGAAGTTCGTTATAAGAGTTATTGAAAGAATAAATGCAAGTCTTTTATGAGACCTTCATTGTCTAATTTAAATATCATATTTATAAAACCATTAAGAATATAAGGACTAAACTTAAGTGAAACAAAGCAAAATGCAACAAGTAGTTTTATTTGAAATTTTTTTTTATTTTCGACTGAAGTATAAATTGCCAACACACGTTTCAAGGTCACTAAGATTTTCAATAATTGAGTTCGGCGCACTGTAAAACTGTAAAAAATCACGAATGTTGTTAATACTTCTCACAGCTAAAATCTGTAATGCTGGTGCTTCCGCCTCATCCTCATTCCTCATTGGCTTCTTTTTGACCACTTTTGTCTACCACAAATACCCAAATATTCCGTTGTAACTAATAAATTGTCTACGTTAATAGTCATTCATGCTTAAGTTTTCGAAAAAATTTGAATTTTCTAATTGAATGGCTCTATGTAAGAAGTATTTAAGTCACTTTTCATATTCTGCCATATTTGAGATTTATATTTCTGTTTGATCTGGAAATCACATTGTTTCGATTTTGACTAATCCTTTTTCACTAAAGACTTACTTTAGTAAAAAAAAGATTATTCAAGGCCAAAACAATGTGATTTACAGGTCACATTGAAACATCAAATCTCAAATATCACAGAATATGAAAAGTGACTTAGGTACTTCTTGCATAGAGTCCTTTAATTGATGAAATTCACGTTCTCTTTGTTTCTATTTTTGTAACCACTCATTTAATGACAAGTCATCATCAGATTCAAAGGTTATTGCGCGTTATATACAATGGAAAATTCGTTATAAACGATTGAAATTTTATTAATTTCAGCTTTTTCAGGTTTGCTATATCCGATAGTTCGTTATATCCGCGCTCGTTATAACCGATTAATTTTTACATTGTTGCATAGGGGAAAATGTCGAGACTTGGAATAAAGTTCGTTATAACCGGTGGTTCGCTGTAACCGAAGCCGTTATAACCGGATTCTACTGTAATTCAATTTTTGTTTATTATCAAAATGTTTTATTGCAAAATCTGTCAGATATAATTTTTGTTTATTTTTTTGTATTGTTTAATTAATGTTTTGGTGTACCCCTTACTGAGTTTTACTATGCCTCAACCGTGGGGACACAGTGAAACATTTCCTTTTTTTTTCAACAATTTCTTTAAGCTGTTTCCTTGGAGGTATAAAGAAGGGAAAAAATGAGAATGCAGGAAAAGCTTCAAATATTATAAAGCCATTTAGTTCCTTTGATTACTTTCATAGTTTTAAATATTTTAACAAAACCCCGCTCCCCTACATTATGAAAAATGAAACAATTTTCAAAGGTCAGCGTTTCCCAAACTGTGTTCCGTCGTAGGAAAAGTTTTGAAAATATTTCACCAATCATTTTAGTTATTGTAATTAATCTTACTATGAATTCAATTTTATTTATATATTGAAATCTTCTAAATTCTTGTTTGTTTTATACAAAGTGACTTATTGCGGTAGAAATTTGCAACAGAAAAAAAGATTTTCATGAATTTTTTGTTACAACTATGGTTTGAAAAAATGTATTAGAAAACATAGCGTAGTTGGTTAATTTGGTTTAACAAATATGAAAATTCAAATTCGCCTCTCCGATTAATTTGTAAAAATTCTAATATTAAAATTTTATTCATAAGAAATGATTTAACTACTTAATTGCAGTTTATTGTATTGTATTATTGTTTTTTTTTTCACTTAATAATTTTTATTGTAGAATGTGTCTCAACTGCTCGCTAAGTAAATAAGTTAAAGTGGCATTACTGTAATTGCATCAATTATATCAAAAACTAAAGTGCAAATAAATTGTACAGCTATGTGTGAATTTATCTCGTAATAGTGTGTTTGTAAGTGAAAAACATTTTTGTTCAACTAATAGGTATAACAAGCTTGATACCGTAAAGATGTGACCGCCTTGCTTGAGTAATCAAGCCGGACTTCCGACTACCAACGTACATGTTTGTACTGCTCCAAGTACAAGATATCCTTTGAGTTAGTACGAAATTAATTTACTAGTTGCAACTAATATCTCAAAGCATTCAATTCACAAAATATTGCTTCCTGTGACCATTTTGTTCCTCAAAGAAAAGCACTAAGCTTCAAAAACTATTTATGGAAGGCAACGAAGACGTGTGCGAGTGTAATTATTACCAATTTTAGTCAAACAAAGAGTTACAGTCGAACTTCATTATAATGATTTTTCTCTATAGTGATGTTTTGTCAGGAACGTTTTGCATATAAAAATACTTCTATAGTGATTATTCTTTAAGAACGGCTTACCAAAATTCTTGGGGAACGGAATTTTCGATAATAGAAAATACAATAGATGTATTGAACAACTTGCTTTTTCCCAAATTTTGACTACCTGAAAAATTCTTTTCCATTTTAAAAGTATTGCTGTGCAATCAACTTTGGACAGATGTTTTCATCAATAAGTACATGTTGTGTAAGTATTCAATTATATGAGTATTATGTAAATCTGTATTGTTTATTAATAACTGTGTGCATTTCTAAATAAACAAATATTTTTTCAAACACAATAAATCTTAATTTTTTGTTTCATTTTGAGTATCGATTGGTTTTTATAGTGACTGCCACAACTGTAAAATTATACGTGAATTCTATATAGAGAAGTTTCTCTATATTGTTCTTTCATGGTTTTTCGAACAATACTACTATAGAAGAGTTCGACTGTACTTATTTTCGTACTTCATTTTGCCCTAAATTGTTTTTCATTTTGCCCCGTTGTGCGGTTCCGAGAAGTATTTATTTATTATTGTGTTAAAAGAACTAAATAACTTTGGATTGATTGGTTTATTCCATTATTTAGAAATCCTTGTGGTACGTTTCCTAAATATTACCGAACGCAAGCAGTTCTAATTTTTCCGTTTTCAATAAGTCACTACTTATTAGTAAATATCCTGAAAAACTTACCGAACTGTCCAATAAAAATCGTATTTGCTATTTGGGCGTTTATGATGCTATTAACTACCAAATAGATTGAGAAATAAGGAAATGTACGAATTTTCAACAAAACTAATCTTTTTTATGCTTATAATAAAAAAATATCTAGATCGAGGAGTGTTCTAATATTAATTGTAAATTGTATACCGTGTGGAAACGCAAATGGGCGAACAGTTATTTCCTTTTGCTAATAAATTATAATGTTTTGTTGTGTATGGATATTATTGAATGCAATATTCTATGGACAAATTTTGCTCTTCACAATTTTTAACAACAGAAATTTGGAAATAATTTAGCAGATAGCGTAAATTCAACTTACAAGTCGCATCAAATGTCAATAAATTATTTTTCATTTTTGTCTTACTTTTTAAAATTGTATGATGCGAATAAAATCGTATAACTATTTCAGTGGAAAGTTTTATTGAACCTCGCACTTAGCTGACAGCGACGCTTCGCGTCTTGGCTAGCTATCATAGCTCTCGGTTGTAATGAAACACTTTTTTCTTGGGTATGTAAGCCCTATATGTATTATTTAATGTCTAGACAATTTAACTTCCATTTTAATATTAGATAATAATTAATAAGTGAATAGTTTAAAATATTGTATTTCTTGTTAGGTATAGTTCCACCGTCAACGCAATGGGCTTATTAAAAAATGGTAAAATTTTTCCACCACCCGGTATAATAAAGTAGTAAATATATCAGTGTCGAGTCATTAATTAAACATGTAAAATCAACACATTTACGCAATAAACTAAAAAATTAACACAACTACGACTTAATGGAAAAACTCAGTAAATCTGTGAAATGTTAAAATGCTGTTATACATTTCCTTTTATGTTCGATTTAAGCACCGCGCTCGGTTTACCAAATTATCAAAACGACCGATAAGTCCTCGCCTCGATAAATTAAATAAATCGGCTCCAAGTCGTCGGGTAATTTTTTCATTCGGTTACTTTCCTACGAATCGAATCAGTCGAAAAAATAGGACTGTAGGGTAGACACACCGATTTTAGCCACTATACTTGTGCGTGAGTAGCGTTTTGAAGTGCGTTGCCGAAACATTATTTCAGCCCTTCGAAATATGTAAAAACTCAAAAGGTATTCCAGTTTAAAAAAATGTTATTTTCGTGAATATCTCGAACAGTTGACGTTCGATTGTTTTTTTGCTTTTATAATGATAATCAGCGGAAAAAACACCAATTCTTTGCTAATTTAACCGACTTTGTAACTCCAATAATAACAAAGTTACCAATGCTGGACACTTAATATAATACAACTTGTATAATAATAAATTCAGTATTATAAATAAATCAAGTATCTTAATTATTGTGCATATTGAGAAAAGATCCCGAAACACGAAATTTTTAGTCTATCATAATATGATAATATTATGATAACTTGTAAAGTGACAATTTCATCCCTAACCTCAACCCCCTTCGAGTGACAGGTGTAACCCTCAATTTTTTAAATAGGAAGTGGGGCTTGTGATATCTCATTTGGAAGGTCTCCTCATACTCTACTCAAAATGCTATGGTTTAAAAATTTATTCCAAAAATCAAGGGTAAAAATTTAAAAAAAAAAAAATCAAAAACAAATAGTGTATCGTTTTTGGTAATGTAATAAAATAAAAAATATATTTAATATATTTATAAAATTAATACTATCAATTAACGAAAAATTTTGATAAGTTTTTATGTCACTTTATGAACATTGCAATTTTTTTTGCATGTCTTCTCAGTATCTTATCAGTAGTTTTTGATTTTTTAGTTTGTTATAGCGAATTTCGTTAAACAGATTAATTTTTTTGCCCTTCATTTTTAGAATAAATTTTTAAGTTATAGAATTTTTGAATAGAGCATGAAAAGACCTTTCAAATGAGATATAACAAGCCCCCACTTCCTATTTAAAAATTTGAGGGTTGCAATTGTCATTCGAAGGGGGTTGAGGTTAGGGATGAAATTTTCACTTTACAAGATATCATGTGATAGACTAAAAAAGCCATGTTTTGCGATTTTTTCTCAATATGCACAATAATTAAGATACTGAATTTATTTATTATACTGAATTTATTATTATACAGGTTGTATTATATTAAGTGTCCACCATTGGTAGCTTTGTTATTATTGGAGCTACAAAGTCGGTTAAATTAGCAAAGAATTGGTATTTTTCCGCTGATTACCGTAATGGAAGCAAGAAAACAATCGAACGTCAACTGTTCGAGATATTCACGAAAATCACATTTTTTTAAGTGAAATGCCAATCTTTTTTTTGGCATATTTCGAAGGAATGTTTAATTCTGAGTAAAACAGTCTTAATACATTAGTTTACGGCTATTAGACATTTGTGATTTTCTCCAATATTATAGATTTGCTTAAAGTGGCCTCCCTACCCGTCAGTTTGTAATTCAAATTAATTCATTAGTGAGTATTTTTTTCAGCAAATCCCGAGAGCGACAGAAACGACACGGCATACAAAATTAATGCACACCACCTCTTCACGCTGGGGGCGAACGGTGCGGTTTGAGCAAAGTGTGTAATTACAGTTATCAGATCTGAGCTACCTAGAATCGGCTTGCGTGTCTACACCTTGTTACTAACTCCGGTTAAGAAAAATCTAAGACGCGATTTGAGGGAATTTGATATTACCTGTAAGCCTATCCTTGAGCACTTGCGAGGCGAACGCAGTAGCGGCGGCGGATCTCTGTAAAACGGGATCAAGTCCTAAAGCCCACGGATTAAAGACGGTAGCTCCGGGACTGCCAGGGCCCGTCAAAGGCCGATGTGCAGGTACTCTTAACACTCCCTGACCGTAAAACCCCGACGGAATTAAACTTCCGATCCCATTCCTATGGACGAATCCGGGCGGCGCCGCGTACGACGATATGCTAGACGCCTCGGATTCGTGCTTCTGCTCGAAATTCTTCCCCAACAAGTTGGAAATACTAAACGGCAGCGTCGGGTTCGTCGATTGACGGGGCGCATTGTCCGGGCTCGAGCAGTGAGATCTCGGGCTGCGCGGTTCACTATCACTCTGCGACAGACGACTGTCCGTGTCCAGCACGTTGATCTCGTGGTCGTCTTCGGTCAGCTCGTGATCCGACATGATTAACCCAATCCGAAAACGCGCTCAACCCGAACCCATTATTCCCCGGCACACCTGATTTATGTCACACGTCTTTAACAATCTCGTCAAGGCTAAGTCGATGCTGGAGTCAAACCACCCTCATCGAGTGTCAACCGTACACTAGCAGCCAAGTTTCAGGTTGCCATAGTATCAAAAGCACACTTTACAACCGACCAATCATTGGCCAGATTATGTTTTCAAGCCCCACCTATTCCGTTCCCCATTGGATTAAACAGATTCGAACGAAATTGAATATCTTTCTGTTAAGTTTTTTTTTAGATCAAGCAAGTGGTTTGTTTTCGGTTCGGGGTCTCTTTCCCCCTGGCTTTTTATTATCCCCGCGTGCGAGACAAATTTGCGAATTAAATTTTTTCAAGCTAGTCAGGTCACAATTTACGGATTTCATCGCTGCTGGGGGTTAATTCGAAGCCCGGGGCGAAAATGAGAGGAAAGCTGTGAGGCGGGGCAAGTCAGTGCGAACGATATTTAGATTGCGAGAAACAGAAGCGTTTTGTTTCAAGAATTAATTGTCGTTTTTTATTCTTGTGCTTTGCTTTTGTTCTCGTCGGAGCCATTTTGATTTTCCTAGAATCGTTGTCCAATTATGCTCGTTCAACTGTTTAATAAATGAATTACACTTTTATAATGTAATTTTCCTTAAATTCGCGTCTGTGAGTAATGGAACGTTTTGCTGTTGGCAGTGAACGTTTTTTATTGCTATGAATCACCCGGTATAACAATCAAATTTCGTTTCTTTTTTTCAAATATGGTTTTGGAATAGGCGGCTTTGATGAGAATCGTTTTAATTGCCTTATTATTTTGTGAAACAAGGGGATTTTATAATGATGTAACTCTTATCCCCTTTTGTATATAAAAATTAGTAGGCGATTAGCTTTCAACCCTTACTTAATGATTCATTAGGTCGTGCTGCAGTCGAAAATTGTAGTACAGTAGATGCCGCTTATCTGGATCACTAGCTACGGTAAACTGGGAAATGTAGTTGGGTAAAATGGGGAAGTTAGAAATATTTATGTCTTATTTCAAAATACATTATTTATTTATTTATTATTTAATAGTCACAAATTTTTTACATATTTTTTTTAACAGAATCTTTTTGAATTTTTCTTTGCGGAGTAAAGCTAATTCATTTTTATATGGGCTATTTGTCAAAATCGCAAAATTACAAAAGCGTAGTTAGGGTGAACTGCCCAGTGAATGAACACTTTGCATTTAGGCTGTCACATTTGCGTTCACAGAATTATTGTTTCCATTCCCAACATCACTTTTCTTGCTAATAACTTGTTGTATCCACAGGTATTTTGTTAGAGCACAAGATTTTTCCAATTGGAAGACTCGGTACAAATCAATTTATTAAAAGACATTTAAATACAAAATGTACAAAATACCCAGTGAATGAACACCAAAACCAAGTGAATGAACTGCGACCTGCAGTAAATGAACACCCAATACTTCAAACGTCTTTGAAATTAATAAAAATATGTTTCTTTACTATAAAATAATATACATATGTTGTATATATTATACAAAAAGAAAGACGAGTCCATAACTCCCTTATTTATATGAAAATTTTAATTATCTATACGATAAGTTAATAAACCTAATAAAAACATGTATAACCCAAAGGGCATTAAGGCAAAATTGGCAAATAAAACTTTTTTAATTCGAACATATACTGTTTTTATTAATTCTGATAGAAATTTTTATCCCGAAAACAACAATGTATTACAAGTAGGTTTATGCTTACATAAGAAAAATGATTGTTTATTAACCGCTGAAAATAGTATAAATTTGGACAATCTCTATTGGAATTGCGCTGCCGATAAAGTTGTTAAGCTTGGTAAGTATCATCACCGCACTCAAAACGCTACTAATTTTCGATTTTTTAGTATATTGTTGCGAATTTCATTAAACTGATTAATTTTTTTTACCCTTCATTTTTAGAATAAAATTTTAAGTCATAGCATTTCTTAATAGAACATGAAGAGACCTTTCAAATGAGGTATTACAAGCCCCCACTCCCGATTTAAAAATTTGGGGGTTGCAACTGTCACTCGAAGGGGGTTGTACAGCAAAATCTTCAATTCCGGTATTGCACTATCGGCGTGATAGTAATATTTTACAGGAACTGCAAATAATTTTTACAATTGGATGAAAATTAAAAATTAAAATTCACTAACCATGTGTGCCGTCTTTCTTTGTGTTAATATTGTATCCGGGTCGAAGCATGAACCTAATGTAATGTTTGCAGACTCTTGTACGGTGGCTTCTTCCCTGTTTTTGAAAAAATTGAAAAAAATGTAATTTTCTTATTTTTGCACATTTAATATCTACCGTATTATTTTCCGGGAGTTCTACGATAACTAAATGTGTTTTGAGTATAAAAAATAAAAATTTTTGGGAATCCTCTATTTAGCAGGTTAGAAAGACTTAAAATTAAATTAAATCTTGTTGAAATCTGTTAAACGGTTCTCGAGAAAAGTGTACTTATGTAATAAGTACATTGATCTTTTGTGACCTTTTAACTGACTAATATGACACTAAAACAGTATGTAACAATTCAGTAAATATCATCGCCATAAGCTACGTGTTTACTGTGAAATACAGTAGAACTCCTCTATAGTGATGTTCGAAAAGCCATGAAAAAATATCACTATATAGAATTCAAGTATAATTTTACAATTTTGGCAGTCACTTTAAAAACCAATTGATATTCAAAACAAAAAATTAAAATTTATTATATTTGAAAAAATATTTGTTTAAGTATATAGAAATACACACAGTTATTAATGAGCAATACAAATTTTCATCTGAATACTTATATAACATGTACTTATTGATGAAAAAATCTGTCCAAAGTTGATTCCATAAGTAAGGATTTTGCAAGAAATTCTTTTAAGGATTTTTCAGGTTTTCTATTACCGAAAATTCCGTTTCTCGAGAATTTTGGTAAACCGTTCGTAAAGAATAATCACTATATATGGAAAACGTACAAAAATGCACGTTCCTGACAAAAACATCACTATAGAGAAAAAATCATTATAGAGGAGGTCACTATAGAGGAGTTCGACTGTATTAGGAATTCCTTATTACTCGATAAAAAGTAATTTATTTTTTTTCAACAATAACCTATTTAAATAATGATAACAAAACAAAAAACTGATAATTACTGAAACCGAATACTTATTACGTTACTTACTGTTGTAATGGTTGATCCAATGGTAGAAATAAATTGGCTTTTAAAATTTTATTATACTACACCAGCGTTTGTGACCGATTAAAATGTATAACGGACAAATACCACAGATAATATATTTGGAAGACTCGGTACAAATCAATTTATTAAAAGACATTTAAATACAAAATGTACAAAATACCCAGGGAATGAACACCAAAACCAAGTGAATGAACTGCTACTTCCAGTAAATGAACACCCAATGCGGATAACAATAAATTAACTTCAAACGTACCTATTCGTAATTAATAAAAATATGTTTCTTTATTATAAAATAATATACATATATTATGTATATTATACAGAACGTCTCCAAAAAGAAAAACGAATCCATAACTCCCTTATTTATCAGAAAATTTTAATTGTCTATGCACCAAGTTAAATGGTTGCACACTCAACCAAAAAGTGGCGTAAATACAATTAAAAAGTTTATTGTCTCAAACAATAAATTCGTTAAAATCGGTCCAACGTATAAATTCATTGTCACAATGAATATTCTTTATAGGTTAATACATGCGTTGATTGACCAATGTAAGTTACATTGGATTTATGAATTTAGTTAATTGATTTTCTTTCTCCGGTTAATAATGCCATACATTGTGGTAATGTAAACCGTTGATTGACTCAATGTACCACGTACATTGACTCAATGTACTACGTACATTGAAATTATGTAAGGCTAACATTGGTTTTATGATTCATACATTATCTTAATGTACATTATACATTAAATCAGTGTAGGCTATACATTGTGGTAATGTACAACGTTAACTGACACAATGTAATTAATTCGTACTATCAATGTATCGTGTACATTGATGATATGAATATCATACATTGTCTTAATGAATAGATCGCCAATAGTAGGATAGGTACATATACAGTGCATTTTTTAGGTAAATTTTGGAATCTCAAACATACCTTAATTTGTCAGTTATGAAAAAAAAATAAAAAAAGGACTTAAAAATATTTTTTTTCACAAAGGTAAAAAGTGATAATTACGAGGGATTTAAAAATTACTTGTTTTCAAAGAAAAAATAGCTTTTTGGCATAACTGACAAATTAAGGTATGTTTGAGATTCCAAAATGTACCTACGTCAAGTTTTAGCTATATACTTCTATTGGAACAGGGCCTAAAACGGGGTTGAAAATTAAAGATGGAAATCCTTATGGTGCGTCTTAAAAAAATGCACTGTAAGTAGGTACTATTATTTATTATGGTTCGTACTTTCGTACTTGGATTGGATATTAAATTATTTTTTAGACTGGTTGATAATATTTCGATTTTTTTCATATTGATGCATAAACTTTTCAACTTTTGTAGATTAATAAGGGGAAATATTATGTATGTATTTATTTCATATAAACATATCATTTTTAATATTTTTGGGTATAAAAGTTAGAGATGTCTTCTGTTTACTGTATGGACATCTTCAATAGCGAACATATTCGGTTTAAATATGATAATAAATTTAAAAATTAGCAAAGTTTTGCATAGTAAACTTTTTTTCTAATTTTTATTATAATATAACATAATCTACGAATATTTTGCTTGAAAATACAAGCTTGAATATAAAAATTGTAAAGAAGAGAATTGGAAAATAGGTACCTACGTATGCAATGAAACAATATATTGATACTAAATTATTGCTTTATTAGTTGTATCTACGTAACATATTTAAAATATTATTATAAATTTTATTTGTGTAATACAAATTACTAAAGAAAGTTTATCCTAAATCACTTTCTTTCTGAAGTGAATTAGATTTTAACAAATATTCAGAGAAAATGTAAACTTTAGAATATGAATTTTGTGATTTTAATTTATAAAAAAATGTTTCAATAAAATTCCAAAACATTTGGGACTTTTTCGGGAAATCTAAATTAAAAATATAAAATATTTTAACGCAAATATCTACAGCTCGCAGGAAATGATTAAAACTAAAGCGGATTCCATCGAAATAGACGAATATTTCTTTTAGGGATAGAACATCTTCACCTACAGCTAATATAAAAGGTTGAATCGCCTGTTTTTGTTTACCCAAAAACTCTAGATGATCCTCTACTTCTTGTGCACATTTACCTATGTACACGAATGATTCCTGTGAATCTTTAATCGTGAACCTCGTGGTGACTTTCTTGCCCAGTGCTTCATCTTTTTTGACAATTTTGTTCGTTGGTACAAAATATCCATGGAGAGACCATAGTATTGCCGCATCACGATTGCCTAAAATTTATTTTATTTTATTAATTTATTTGAATCTCCATGAAATACTCAATATTTTTATTATTATTAACTAATTATTTGTTACAGTACAGTAAAATTGTGACACTTACTTTCACCGAGGTCATTATCGCGTTTCATTCTTTCTAAAATACTTCGTATATTTTTGTCTTTAACGTGGCCTTCTACACACAAAAACGAAACAATCATTTCATGATATGATTGCCAATTCTTCAATAGACTGTCAGCTTTGTCATAATAAGCATTGAAGTCCATCTCAATCTAAAAAAAAATGATTAGCATACGTAGGTAAATTTGCACTCGCGGTTAAATAAAATATTTATTATACCTACTTATAACTTATAAGAAACATACCAGACGAAAACCTGATGGGTACTTGTAAAATGGTCATTTTTCTAGGATAGCTGTAGTAGACCCTAACGTTTGAAGGTCCCTGAAACGATATTGCTTACATCCTTTCCATATGCTGTCAAATACTTCTGAAGAAAGATTGTCAAATTGCAAAGATCTATACATGTCTTCTGCATCGTTTTCTGGCACTAAAAGTAAACCATTTAAACATTTTGAATTTACTTATATCTCAAAATGTATTTCTGTTGTCTATTTCACATTCAAAGATTCAAGAAGCGTAACCGAGGATCAAATCGTGTTCAAAGTACCGTTACTCAAAGAAATACCCTAAATAAAAAAACGTTTACCTGGAATTTTGTCTTGCCTGGATTTTCTTTGTTGGTCAGATTTTTGATCGGTCTTCGATAACAAATGTTTTGACACTGCTGTTTTGAATGAAGATTTCAAATTACAGCATTTGTTGTAAATTTTCCCCCTTTTGCATGTTCTATAAAATTCCTGTAAATACAAATAATTTGTATATTTTTACCTGATAATTAGGTATAACTACTATGAAAGATTAATTTTATATCCAGTTTTCCAAAAAAGTAGGAACATTCTCCTATTTAGACAACTAATCAGTTAAAAATTATATGCTCTTTTGGCCTACCCTGTATAATATCTTATTAAATTTAATTATTTCTAATTTTCTGAAAACGTATTGTTTAAATATTTCTTGCAAATTTGCTTTAAAACTTATTTTAAACAATAAAGTTTTTCAAAAAGGAAGAATGTGCTTACTTTTTTGGCCCACCCTGTTGTATATATAAAAATATGAATATTAAAAGTAAAACAAAGGCTACGTTTAGCGAACACTACGGCCATTTTGAGATATATATAATTATAGAATTAGATTTTCGTCAAATTTGACGGGTACTGAGACCGCATATACTATAGTGTTCGGTAAACGTGGATAATAAGCTTACCAGTTTTTCAGTTGGGAATCTTTCCAAAATTTCTTTTTCTATGCGATAGCTGGTGGCTAAAGTCATTTGAACATTCTTTTCTTCAAATGCCTGAGCAACAGCATTAATTAGTAAATATCTTTGTTCATCAGTGAATTTTGAAAATTTATTATAATACTCTGTCAGCATTACTCCCCTTGAGCTTTCATTTAAAATATTTGCCAGTTCAATCGTATTGCTCTTATCAGAAGTAGAAGCCCGTGATTGGTACGGAGTATATCTTAGAAGTGACGATGTGGAGCTTGTACTTATTGGTGAATGTGGAGATGGAAGATTATCATGATTGAGTATGTCATTGGGATTTTTTACATTTTGATAAGGAGCAGGATATGGGCACTCTAGAGGTATACCATTTGAATATCTCCAATTCTCTAAAGTATGCTCAAATAGTATTTGAGTACCCATGTCAAATTTTCTTAACAGCTTCTCAATGTGATGACGTTTTATTATTTTTAGTATATTAAGATATACATTTTCAACTAGAAAAATAAATACATTTTGAGTTGCCGACTGCACTTTTATTTTAATCATAGTTTAGATATTTTGCATTGTTTATGTTTAGTTTTTGATTTCAAACTTATAGCGTTCTTTGCAGTAGCAAAAGTGCTCTAGTGTAAAGTATTTTTTATAGCTAAGTAAAACTTTTTTTTTCAATGTTTTGACATATGATAGACAGCTAGATAATTGTCACTTAAGCAAAAAGCAATATAAAATAAATGTATGTATTCAAACTTACCAACTAAGTGTTCAAATATTGACTCCAGATTCCAACTTTTAAGTAAAGTCAGTAATTCCTGCTTATCAGACTCAATGGTTTTATTAGGCAAAGAGTTCAAACTAGTCACATTATCTTGAAATGAAGAATCTATGGCATAAATCATTTGGGGAATAGATCCTTCATTGGTATTAATGGATAAAGGTCCAATATTAGAAAACCCGGTGCTGATGTTTTGGGAATCTGAATAAAGTACCTGATTATTCTGGTTATTATTGTTGGGTACAACGACGTTGTACATATCCACATTGTCTGAGCTTTGTTGAGGTTGAAAATCCATATAATTACTGTTTGATGCGCTTATGACGTTGTTTGTTGAATCATCTTGACTTTGGCCATTTACAATTTTATGTATTGATGAGCTTAAATAATTCTGAGTATGGTCTTGTCTATTTGAATTATGTCCACTGCATGAGCTTTCCATTTTATCTGGATATAATTATAGCATATACAACGTATCTAGGAATATAGTTTTTTATGAATTTGAACTGATTATGAAAGTCCAAAACATAAATAATTTAAACTAATGAATTTTAAAAAATATCTAAATATTTTTATTTCAAAATTAAATTTATTATTTTCATTTTTATTTCCTAATATTATTATATGCCATTATAAACACGTATAAACAAAATGTTGTTACGGTGCTGTCTACGAATCATTAATTAATTTTGAGAAATTTTTCAGATTCTAAAAGGCCGTTTTGTTTACTTTTTGTTACAAGAATCTCATAGAAATCCGTCGATTATGTTTTATAACTACAGCTGTTTGACAATGATGCTTAAAATTAGATTTCCTTGATTTTGTTGACGAGCATTAGTTTTGATCTAAATTTATTGAATTATTTTGAAATACTCTTTCAATCTTAACATCATTCTACCCCTAGCAGTGTTTATTAAAGTTAAAGGAGGTCCGATGATTTCACTCGATGAAATTATTGAAAATGTACCAAGAGCTTTAGATTTTTTACACAAAAAACATATCATATTAAAATAGAAATCATATGCCAGAAAGAAACAAATAGAATTATTACCACTCAAACTTTTTAACGCGTTTTACAATCCGTTCTTAAAAATCCTGTAAATGGAAAAAAATAATGCTGAAGTTTAATCTTGACGTCCAAAGAGAAACTTCAAAACTTAAGGCATGTAATATCTTGTTAAGCATAAATTATTATAAAAAGTGTAAAGGTTACTTACCAATTAAGTAGAACTACTACTGTACATATCCATTTAATTCATAAGCAGTAATCCACTAAATACCAAATTCACTGAGTCACTGACATAGAAAATAGGTAACCGTTTTCAAAAAGTACTCTAAATTTTTACCTTCAACCGTCTCGAGTCGAATGCCGTTAAAATTTAGAGTAAAGGATCGCACAGACCGATGCGATATATTCGGAATGCTTGTGATAGCGAAAATTTCGGGTCTGCTTCGACAGCAAAATTCGCATGACTCAACGAACGCACGTATTTGGTACATTGGCACAATGTTTCTATACATTGACTTATAAACTTTAACATTGATATTATGAATATTAGTTATTGATTCTGTTTATAGGATTAATACATAATTTGATCAATATTATGAAAAAGTACATCAGCTCAATCAAATTTTTCATTGTTACAATTACTAACTGCAACAATTTTTAATAAACGAGATTCATAATATTAATAAAAATAGTAATCAACCAATGAATAAGACATTTAAGATTATTCATAATATCAATGAAAAGTTCATTGTGCCAATGTATTTGGGGTCAATCAACGGCGTTTATTAATATTATGAACGGATTTTTTTGAGTGCAAATAACCCACAAAATGACCTAATAAAATCATGTATAACCCTAAGGGCATTAAGGCTAAACTGTCAAAATATTTTTGTTTTTAATTCGAACATATACTGTTTTTACTAATTCTGATAGAAATTTTTATCCCGAAAACAACAATGTATTACAAGTAATAGAGTCATAAAATTGAAACAGTCACAAGGAGATGTAGCATAAAAAAAAAGACAAATAATACGGACAACGTTGACAATTCGAGCCGTGGGTAATTCGGGGGTTATAATAATTCAGATTGAAAATTTTTACATACAGTGAAGCTTCTGTAACTCTAACTTTCACAATTTCTAATGTTAGGTTTCGGTTGTGAAATGCTTCGACTCTCACGTAGTACTGTAGAAAATGTAAAGATAATGTTTTGCTGTATCTCGAAGTTTTCCTAACTCGAACTTTCTTGACGATCCCTTGAAGATTTGACTTGGAGAAGTTTCACTGTATGTATGTTACAGTCGGATTTTTTATGTTTCTAGTAATCCAGATCTTCAATTTATTATTCCAACAAGTGAATACTCAATTTCGTTTGATAAAATTACATTATAGGATCAGTTTGTCATTCGAAATTCTTGCCAGAGATAAAGAAAATTTAAGAGATTAACCGTTTTCGAAAAACACCTAAAAACATTGAAACAAACTATTATTTTTTTTTAGTTAGTGATATGCTGTTTAAATTAATACATTTTTATGGCGATATTGTTCTTGAGGTTATGTGGTCGCTATTATTGGTGACTGAATTTTCGGAAAGACCCTGTAGGAAAATATAAATTACAGTAATGTCCCATAATCTTAATAAACGCAAGCAGAGCCATCTGTTAAATGTAAAGTGACAAACTTAAACTTAATTATAAGATAATTAAAGTTTATATAATCGCTCGAGATGGCTACGTCTTGAAGGTAATATTGTCAAAGTTAACGGTGGTTTTATTATTAGCTAACAGACGTGACGTGAAGTAAGACAAAATAAGTAATAACGCAAAAGTGCACCCACACGCACATCACCGAACGCGAACGATTTCAGCGACGCATTAAAATATTCAGTCGAGTTGCAAAGGGGTAAATTACTAATATGTCGGACTGCTTCGCAAGTTAATTGAAGGTAAAAAGGGTCATTTTAAATTTTAATAAGATTTTAAACAACTCAATACGTTCACCTTAATGTTTCTTCATGAATATTAGGGGGAGCGCGCGTTGTCGTCCAAAAAAGACCCCCCGATTATTAATTTTTCATCAATAATCGATCGTTTTATTTTCGAACCGCAGACTGCTAATTATAAACCGAACGCAGTTCAAGCGGGTTCGGTCGGGGTTTAAAGATTTATAAAAACCCTTAAACATAACCATAGCGAAGCAGTTGGCATGGCATAAAACAAAAGCTAACCGCTATTTCTTACTTCAATTTGCCGGTCTGCTCATTTATTTCTGCACCATCTTTGAAAAATTGATGTGACGCCGACAAGGACAAAACTCTAACAATCAGTTCGAGCTGCTGTTATGGGATTTCTGCAGGATAGAGTAAGAAAGATGATGGCACTTACAAGTGAGCTATGTCTCGTCGACCAACCACATGTAAGGGCTGAATAAAAGAATGACTGCAACAATACGAATGTAGAATACACAATCGCGCCGCTAACGTCCATAACAAGGTTGCAGATATTACAAGAAAGTACGAATTTTCTCGTTTACGGCAGGTCGGAGTCCCGCCGTTAATTCAACTTTGACGCGGACAGATGGCGCAGCGAAATTCATTAGGAAATCTCGAGACGGTGGGCTTTTTGTTTTTACGAGGTGAATGGGAAAGCGGTAAATTACTGTAACTGCAGACTCGGAATAGTCCCGGCAATAACAAAACGGGAGCAATAGCAGAATACAAATCGGACCTGGAAACTAATTTAGTTAGCGCTTGACCCGCGAGAGAGCTGCAAATAAAACAATATCAAAGTTTAGTACTCGACTCCGGGGGCTCCGGACTAACCCTCTTAAACTTTTATGTTTGAGAATTTGGTAATCGCTTTTTCGGAACAGAGATTTCTGGCGCATCGATAAAAAAAATTCCGCCGATAAAAATTGCAGCGTTTTAAACGTCATTGACAAGTAAATAAAAATGTCAATTTATTTCGTCGCATTGAAAATATCGAATTGAAAAAATACGTGCAAAAATGGTCCGTATAAATGAGCACAATAGAAACCGAGTGCTCGCTCTCGGGGGAAACATTTTGATATCGCTCCCACTCAAATATAACTGCGTTAAATTTCATTCTACCATTTGTATAAAACCCCGTGTACATCAATTATTAAGGGGCCGGTACTATATACATTTTACAGTGGCCCAAAAAAATAAGAGGTAAGAACGTCGAAATTAATTTGGGTATTACAAAATCTAGATAGTTGACGCTTATTTGAATCACGTTGTCTTTGAATCCATTAAGCGCTCTTTATATAAAACTATTTTTTCTACTGTGTGTACCGCAAAGATTACATTTATCGCCTAAACAAGTTATGCAAAATTGCTACCTTTTATCTCAGTAACATAACAAGTCGGGAAAGTTTACTTTTCAGTTCTTGGAGAGAAAAATGAACTTTTCGTAACGCTCAAATTGCTAGAGATTAATATGAAGGCATAATAGAAAATTAAGATAAAAACAAGAACCTTTTTGGGACGGTGACTAACACTTTAAGTTTTGTGAAATGCTTTCAGTTTTTGAAACTTAGAAATATCTAAGTTAGGGTGAACTGTCCAGTGAATGAACAATGTTATTAAGAACAGTAGAGCATTTTAGAACTACCTTGAGTTCTAAATAGTTCCATTAGGTCTCTACCGATATGATCCAATCATTGTTTTTTCTTACCAGTTCATTGCAAAAAAAACATTGCTCAAATGAACACCATACCATATTTGTCTTTATGATGCCACACCTCTTCGTGACTTTCCATTTTAGTTATCACTAAGCAATCACTTCAATTTACAGCATAAAAAACATAGGGTATAGTAATCTTACTAATTAAACTATTTAATACAAAATTTTTTTGCAAATTGCAAGTTAAAATCAAAAAAAAAAACGAATATAAAAATTAACTTGAAGTAGTTTTGTACTTGATTGATTTGCGGACATACTTAAGCCGCTCCACCCTAAAGATTGTTGACAAATGTAATTTGCTTTTATTGCTTTAGCGTACGTCTAAATACAGACAACATCTCAGACTTTTTGATAATCCATATACAGTAGAGTCCGGATATAATGAACCCGGTTTTAGTGAACTACCGGTTATAGTGAACGCTATTTGAAATACCAAAAAATCTTCCCATAATAAACATAAATCATTTTGTGTTTCGTTTATAATGAACCTCGGATAAAGTGAACCAATTATGATGCATTTTTCAAGTTCACTTAATCCGGACTTCACTGTATCACCATAATTACCGTAAAGTGCAGTGGATAATAGGTCTATCTGTAACAATGAAAACGACTTTCGAGCGGTTGCATGCGAAAATTTTTGTGTCCTCAAAAAATTTAGAACGATATAATTTAAAGTAAAATAATAATATGCAAGAAGAATTTGTTAAATTTAACACTTTTATTTACTTATTTTTAGTAAAGAAGTTTTGTTATTACTGCCTGTTACTCTGCAATGGCTTAATTTACGCCAAAACAGGTTAGTATGTTGGTCCCGGGTATTTTTTTCAACAAAATTTATATTTATATCGTAAACAGTTTTGAAAAATTGATTTTTAGCCGTTTCAAATTCTATGAATGACATATCTATCTCCATTTCACCATAATCAGAATCTTTATTTTGAAATGCACGCGTTCTTTTAATAATTTTGCGGTTACTGTATTTTTTGTCAATTTCTTACAATATATGCGAACAAACAGATAATGGAATGCAGCTGACTGTAGTTAAAATTTTAGACCAAATAACCTGTCTGAAGAAAGGTTGTATTGTCGAACGTCATAAAATTGTATTACTTATTCTAGAAAATTCTGTTCAGAACTCGGAACAGATGTTTAATTTCGTATTCGAAAGGACTAATATTTATTAATAAATTAAAACACAATGAGTAAAAGATTAACCCCGTAAGGCACAGTTTATGTTTACAAAAAAATGGACCGCGTTATGCACGACCTGACCAAGCGTCAAATTGATATTTTGGAAATTAGCTTTCCATCTAACGTATAATGATAATCTACCTACAAAATAGTCAAGTTGGCGTAAAATCTATTTCTTACTAACAAGCCAAAAAGTAGATCGCAGTAACACTAACGTTATAAGTCGTTAACCTTACGGCTTAATTAATGAAAAAATTACAATTTAAGCTTAATTTTTAAATTCAATTTCACATTTTTTTAACACAACCCTTTAACGCGTAGTGTTTTTTTTTACAAAAAATTGCAGTTTTAGCTTATTATAAGTTATTACCACTACAGCTTATTTTTTTAAATTAATATGGTATAAAAAGCCAAACATTTTTTTTGGAAAGAAATTGTAATTTAAGCTTATTCGCATTCATTTATTTAAAGGGGTCGTCACGAACGATTTGTGAAATTAATATGACCTTAGAGTTGAATTTATATCCTATTAAGTTAATATAGATAATAAAGATTAAAATTGTCCAAGACTAAACAATAATTTTGAGTAAAATAACTTTTTCAATAAAACAACCTTTTATTAAAATGTGTCTTTATTTTTAATCATTTAGGTCAATATCAAAGTTAGTTTTAAATGTTTACTTAATAAAAGCTTGTTTTCTTAAAAAATGTCTTTACTATAAATTATTTTAAATATACTGTTGAAAACGAAACCGGGTTTTAAAAGTATTTCGGATATTATTGCTGTTAAAGTATCTCTGCTAGAAAACCATAATCACCTGCTGCGGCGTTGTAAATCTTTTTGACGTAGCTTGGAAATTGGCAAAAATTAGCTACTTCGTTTTCGGTTCTTGATCTAAAGAACATTGAATAAATGAAAAACTATTGCGTTGTTTAAAACAGCTAGGCGTCAGCTCAAAATAAAAAAGTCTAATCTACGAGTCCAAAAAATTTTAATACAAAATTTTGATAACTGAAGGCATAAACAGGAATTTCGGAATTTGATGATTTAATTAATAACATGGTTAATTATGATTATTAAATTATGGCTTGGGGTCAGCTCAAAGTAGATTGGTATTCTCTGTAAGATAAAGTATCGAAATTAAAAATAAAGGTATAAAAAGGAATTGCGTTTTACATGTATTGAAAATCTTAGAATGCAACGCCGTTAAATGTTACAAAACATTTCTAATTATTGAATTAATACTAACATGAGGGAAAATTCACTGGAGTTTTATTTACCTACTTTGTAATATTTTAATATTACTGCCGGAAAAAATGCTATATTATCTTAAACCGGCATTACCACAACTAATACTTAAATAACACTTTACTTTAACGACAATAACAATGTGCACACAAAAGTGAAATAACGGTCATTAATATTAGGCATTTTCTGCGATATACACGTTTTTGCACTATTAACGGATGATCACTTTACACATCCGATCCGATTCGGAACATTTTTAAAACTGGTACAAAAGTCGTTGACATATTTTTGATAAAAAAATTTATTGCAATAGCATTTATTAAATAAATAATAGAATTACACTAAAATGCTAATGTTACGTGGGGCAACTTTACAAATAACCCTACCACCTTGAAAAACTTCCGCTCGCTCAACCATCGGAGCTATTATAAAGAAACGCAATCGTCCATTATATAATTTGTGTAGTTTAGTTGCATCTGAACTGTAATCAAACCGTAATAATGACTGCATCGGCTGTGCCGTATAGAGGCAAACTTTCGAAAAAATGATACAAAAACCCAGCAAACCAGCTCGTCTTTAAAATGTCATTAGAAACGTTTATCTTAAACGCTGTTATTTTTGTCGTAATTTGACGTCGTTGTCGATTTCTGTTTAAACAAATCTGTGCATTGTATGTTTTATTGCGACAGTGAAGATGCGTACAACGCTACCGGGCAATTTCGAGAATTGGATTGTTATATCCTCGCACACACGCGGGTTACAAGAAAAGCCGAAAAGGCTATTAAAGTTGTTTAATGATACCATAAAAGTGAAATATTTCTGCCGCGGAGTTATTAGTACTATAAAGACGAATCTAATTATATTATACAAGAGTCTTAATCAGAATTAATTCGCGGTAAAACAATAAAGTTTTAACGCAAATTAAATACTTTAGTACGCGATAGGAACAGAAGTACGAAATTTTTGGCTCGGTTGTTTTCTTTCAACTCTTTCGCATATCTAAGTGGATGAATTCCGAGTAATCCAGTAGCGCTCGGAAGATAACAGGAAGAAACTGGTCGCTGTATACCGCGAAAAGATTTCAATTTAAAAAAAAAAACTTTAAATGAATTCATTACGAAATTAAACAGTAAAATTGTTGTGATGATAATTGTTGAATAATTTTAAGATTATAAAAAATTGAATTGCAAGAACTACCTACAAGCTGTTAATTTTTTAATTGAAATTTGTTTCATTTTAATAAAGGTAATTATTGAAATTTTAATTACAATTTGTTTGTACTATTCACATCATACTTTTTTAGGAGAAACAATTCTGCGATTTCCTGTGGATATAATTTTCTTAATTATGATAATTATAGGTGTATCTAAAAAATCCTTTTTTCTTTTCATGCTGTTGTAAATACTGTTTTAATCCCTCGTCGTTTCAAAATTTGAATTAAAAAGTTCAGTAAAGTCTCGCCAAACCGCCAAAGGATATTATAGATAACGAACGCCTTTAGGTAAACGAAATGTCGATTTTAACAGTTGAGGAGCTAACATTCAAAAGCCGATATGTCCATTTTCAACGAAATTGAGTTATACATGAAATTCATACAAAAACCACCATCTGCGTCGATTGGTTGACTCAGATTCAGTGAAAATCGCAAATGCCCAAAGTTACAGCATTGCAAAAGTAAGAGTTTCATTCAAAATCCTACACATCCAAACGGGTTTTTGTACGCAAATTTTATCAAGAAACAACATGTCCACTAGTATTTAGATATCCACTTGGTGAAATGCAATCAAAGTACGACATGTCCAGTATTTGGTAAACACCGTTGTTGAAAAGTAATAGATAGTGGTAATTAAAGTGTGCATTACCTCATAATTAGCAACATGGATACCCTAGTTTCTGACATAAACATGGGTTCGCGGAAAAAAGTTAAAAGAGCCACAAAACGGGAAAACAACAATATCAACCATCCCCTTCCATGTTTAGGAGAGTGTTTGTTAAAGATTTTAATATTGGATTTAAGTCTCCAGCTTGTGATACTTGCTCAACTTGCCTCAACTTAAAACACTCGATTGAGCAAACAAATGATCAACAAAAGAAAAGTACATTGATGGCCCAACACCGACTTCACAATTTAAGAGCAAGGGCTTTCTACAAATTAGCAAAAAAAAAAGAACCTACTGTACACACCGCCTGTTTTGACCTTCAGCAGGTACATCCACTGCCAAAAACCCCTATTGGAGAAGCTCTTTATAAAATGCAAACAAGTTACTATTCTTTTTGCTGCGTTGGTATGGATTCAAAGCAACCTATATTTTTCACTTGGACCGAGCACAAAGCAGGTCGGGGTGCTGTTGAAGTCGGCTTAGCTCTTCTGACATACCTTCGTTCTTCTAATTTTGACGAAAATATTCAAACAATCAGATTATTTTGCGATGGATGTGGGGGACAAAATAAAAAATGCCACATCGTACACATTCTGGCGTACTGGCTGTTACGAGAATCTCCCAAAAATATCAAGAATGTAGAAATGGTTTTTCCTGTACGTGGACATAGCTATTTGCCGGCAGATAGAGCTTTTGGCAGAGTGGAAAAGAAGTTTAAAAAAGAAAATTTTATCATTTCAGCGGACCAATACGACGAAATTTACAAAACAGTAGGTGTTGTGAGAAAATTAGGGGAAGATTGGCATGTGTACAACATCAAAGATCTCCAGAACATCTACAGAAAAATCAAAGACATGCAAAGCCAGAAAAGAATTTTCTTAAAGAAAATAGAAAAAACTAGAAAAGGACAACACAATACTATTCATTTTACTGCCAGCGTATTTTACCATTTTGAAGAGAAAAACAAAAATCAGGCACCTTTGGTAAAAAACGGGAAAAAGGAAACCGCGTTGAAATTAAGAAGATTGGAAACCAAAAATAAAATAAAACCTGCAAAATTAAAAGATGTTAGAGAATTGCTAGAAAAACATTATACACGACAAGAAGGTGATAATACTGTGAAGTGGCAAGATCTACCAGAACTGGAGTTTTATAGAAAACTACTGGAAGAAATTCCAGAAATTAACAATGAAAATGACGAAGAAGAAGCAGAGGATGATGAAGATGATGAAGATGAATGCAACTGCTTAGACGAAGTCTGTGGCCTTCATATTTAAAAAAATTGTGCAAAATTTTCTTCCTTATGTTAAAACAATGATTAAGTTTAATAAAAGTTTTTCTGAGTTCAAAACCTTTCTTCTCATTAGTTTCAACCTTGTTTCGTTCAAAAACCGATATGTCCATAACAAGTTCAAACAAAAACCCACATGTCTATTTTTTTCTCTCTAGGCTGTACAATTTAAAAACTATATACTTCAAAAGTGACCATAATCACATACAAAACAATCACCTACATTTTTGCTTTTGCAAAATTAAAATGTATCTCTTACTTTTTTGTGTATAGTTTTTGTCGATTTACCAAAATAATTGATTTTGGACATGTCGGTTATTGAATGTTAGCTCCTCAGTTGAAAAGGCAATATTACACACTAGTGAGCTTTGGTTTACCATAACACCGCTAATAACTTTTAGTATATAGAAACTTTACAAATTTTGTTCTATTGTTCAAGTAAGGTAACCAGTTGTTCACCTATTCGAAGAGAACTTGTACGCAAGGTCACCTTTATTTATTGCAAAATTGGAAACATTGACTTATAATTAAAATTAATAGCGACATTATTCAGTTAATTTATGCCAAAAATAACTGTGCTTTTGGGCTCCACTTGTTTTTTGAGATTTAATTATTAATTGATTAAATGATTTTTTTTCGCAATTGCACTAAGTCGAATTTGAATTTGAAAATGGGCAACTGTTTCTACTGTAATGGGGTTGTTTTAATTACAATTAGGTTACATCGGAGATGTGAGCAATATTTACCTGAATTCCTAAATAAAATGAACTGAACGGACAATACCTACCTGCAAGAAAAACATAATAGTCTACTTCCAAACAAAAATTTTGCATTTGATTAATGAGTGATTATAAAGGTGTGGCATAAAACGTTGTACTTTACATGGATGTTACTACAAATTGCACACAAATGGGTTAGTGTTGCAAATGGTTCCTCTAGTGTGGGAACAACCATATTGGTACACCCTTACGTTTTAAGGAGATATAATACAGGTAAGTAGGTAAGTTATGAACATGCACACATAGTAGTTTGCAAAACTGTTTCTCTTGTTAACCCTTGTAACCGTTTGAGACAAACACATCACAGCATAGCAAATACAAATTGTATTTATTAACGACATTTTTTGAAACAGTTATATTTAGTCACGAATAGCTGCTGTTACATTTTGGCGAATTCTACTTTTCGTTTTATAAAGAGTTTTCACAAACATATGACCAATGTTCAAAGTACTCATATGTTGCTAATAATATAATTATCATTATGAAAACGACCCAAAAGTAACAGTTACAAAATTCATAATAACTTCAAATGTATGTACGACAAGCAATAACAAGCAATTATTCAACATGCGAACTTTTCAATTTCCTATAATGTCTCAACTTTCAAGTTCATTAAAATATCCAACTGTCCAGTAAAACCTACATCTTTTAACATTATCTGAATTATACGGATATTAAAAAAAATATTTATTTTAGGAATTAATTAATACAAAATGTTCATTGATTTCTCCTTGGTGTGAATTTAGGACATGGTTGAAAAATTCACATATCATCAGCTTACTGATTTTCTGCTACAGACGACATATTAGGTTGTTATTATTGACCATTGTTGTGTTGAATTTGATATAATTGCAAAACATCATCAATTTAAAAACCTAAAAGGAAATAACTGTATTAACAAAGTGAACTAATTAACAGAGTAATTATGATGATTTTGAAAGGTATGGATAGACTGTTTGTCACTATTATAATTATTGTCACAAATGCACAAACCCGGTCAAGCACACGCACACATGAATGCATCTGCACATCGGTTCATTTAAAAGTACCTACTGATGTCGTACTTGTTTACTTTCCATCGCAATTAAACAGGCGTAAGATAGGGCTGCTAATTGCAAAAGCAAGCGCGACACCGCTTATTAATATAACGGAAAATACTCAAGAAAATAAAAAACGCCACGAGTTTTTCTAAAAAATACCTGTAGGGGTTCTTCAAAATTTTCGTAATTTGTGTAACTCTCCGGTCACGAATGATGTTTAGTACCTTTTTAAATTGCAGGTTTGAATTTTACTGTAAATTGTGGTCACATATTTTTTACACGTGCTACTTTCTCTTTTTATTTTACTTCGTAATTATTTCCACAATTATTATACAGTTTAATGGACCATTAATGAGTCCGTTCGTTTCTTTTTGGGGCTCGCAATGCGTAGAAAAGTATCGATTGTCGAATAGTCAACCAAAACGACTTTCAAGGTTTCTCAATATTTTTATTAGTCGCTGCAACGCAACTTTGGTATTATAAAGCTAACAGGCCTCTCCGATCATTGGGTAATGTAATTCATAACTATCGAACGTGACGAAATGTGACCACAAAATGGCCTTAATATTTTCCAATTCCTACCGAAGCAAAAAAGTTCGATTCAGACAATAGCGAACGTTCAAATTAATAAAAGGAGCCTCCCACGTAAATGTTCTTTTTCGAATCGATTAAAATCATTATAAAATACAAATTATACGGAATCTTTTGTCTGATATTATAATACCATTCACTAAGTGTTCACGTAGGCTATTACGGAAACAATTCTAAACCTACTATTGCCTTAAACGCAGAGACATTTCTGATTATAAGGTATAAAATTGGATGGAGGAGGCGACTGAGTTAAATATAAGGGCCGTATTTACGAAATATTTTGTGCCTAGGTTTTTGCATCTTCGAAGTTATTACAACCGTAATGACGATAAATATCAAAAAGTACAAAATTCTTTGACAAAACGAAAAAATTCGAACAGATTCAATGTCAAATTAGGAAAATAATTTTATGGCTTTCATTGCACTTGAAAGACACTAAAAAACTACTTTCAAGATTTGATTTAGTCTCTAATCAAATTCGTGCTCTTCCGAAAACGCATTTTTTTACATAATCAATTGATCAAGCAAAAAATATGTTGAAATAAAATGTACAGTTGAATTATTTATTGTTTTGGGTTTGTTGATTTCATTTACATTTAATTGGCAATATATAACACTAACGATATACCCTGAGACAAATACATACAATGTTTTTTTAATGACTGAATTTATACCAGGTATTTTGTTGACCGATGCTTTTTTCAATCTTATTACATTAACAATGAATATTATGGTTTATTTTTTGCATCGGAAAATTTAATGCATTCAGTAATTAATTTTAATGTGAGTTTTTATATTCGCCTTTTTGGGCAATTTCATTTTTATGACCTTGCAGTGCCATTAAAAGTATCTTTTATTTCATTTACTACAGTGTTGGTATTTTAACTGTAACTATTGCCATGTAAATAAGTCTATAAATTATTTATTACATAATCAATCAATAAGCAAGCAATATGGAAGTTTTAAACCTGTATGACGTGAACATATTTGTGTGTTTAATTGCATTAACTGAGATGCTGTGGCATACGGATCATATTTGTAATTAGACGTTAAATTATAATTAATCATAAGCTAAGGTTTGTCTTTAACACAAATATTTTGAGTCAAGTCGACTAAATTTATAAAAATAAATAGTTTTTCATTGAAGAAATTTTAAAACTTACTTCGGATTTAACTAGGCACTTTTTCAAATGTACTGTTACACCAATCACAGTCAAAAGGTGTGTGCTACACCGAACTGTGATCTGCTAAAACTTGCCATCGATTTTCAGTTGTATATTTGAGATTCGAAATTAATTATCTCTTGACCAGTGTCTTTTGACTCACTCAATGATACTTTTAAATCTAAACATGATATCGAGGCAAACAAAATTGTGTTAAGACCTGTAATAACATATGAAGAACGACCGCGTATTTTCGAAATAAGAATGCTGAGGAAGTTGTATGAAAATACCTTGGACTCAGTGACAAGCTTGTTTCGTATCTGTACCAATGAAGAATTGAGAAACCTATATACGTACCAGCTCCAGCGTTACACAAGATATAAAATCAAAGAGGTTACAATGGTCAGGGGAAATAAGACAACTCCCAGATGACCAAATGGTCAAACTAGTCTGGTAAAAGACCTTTAGACCGCCTACGTCTCCACTGGGGAGATAACATTGACATCTAGGGATAATCAATGCTGCCAATGCGAGGGAAGTTATGAGATACAGGCAAAAATGAAGGCAAATTGCTAAGTCGATTAATAAGACCCACCTAGGATTGTAGAAACCATGGAGAGAGAGAGAGAGAGAGAGAGAGAGAGAGAGGTGGTCTTTTGAAAGTTGAGTTGGTAGCAATTTTATGGGTCTTCCCAACTGATGGTGATCTGCAATATTAAAAATGTTTAATTGAGTTTTCGATCAAAACCATAGATGTGGAGGATATTGAGAGAATAATTCATCTAAATTAAATCATAAACAGGGAAAGTTATTGTTCCACAGAAATCCAAAGACGTATACAACTTACCAAAACAGCCACGACAAAGTTTAACAACAGAATGAAGGACAATCTCATCACAACGCTACAAAACGAAGACTTGTCAGTATGCTTGTATTTTCAATTGTACTGTAAAAACCAAAAGCGGCTGCAATTAGGTTGAAAATAGTTGCCTTTGAGACGTGGTGTTGAAGAAAGCTCTCGTGTTTACAGAACCAACGTCTCCACCAAAGATAGGTTGTCAGAACTTGAGAGACTTCTTGAGGAAAGGAATATTCAATTTAACATCATAGACAAATCTGAAGTCACCACATGTCAGCCATAAAGTATTTGATTGAAGAGCCAGACAGTAAAAATTATTTTAGTGGCAGTTGTATTATAGCTGAACAAAAATTCCTAAAGTAAAATGGGAAAGATGATTTCTTCAGTGATTTTGTACTGCGATAATTACAAAACAATAAAATAACGTCCAATATAATGTTTTAAGCTGATAGATACCGAACAAATAACATCCAAAATGAATTATACTAAGAAAGAGTTCTTAATTTTAAAGGTATCATTTACTGAATTTAATGTGTAAATCGTAAACTCAAAAGAGAAACTATGACCATGTGAAAATAAAACACAAATTTGCAAATAAACATTCTAAAAAACACAACTTGTAATAAATACTAAAAACAGGGTCGCCGTGAGTTACCACCCTCAAATGAATAGTTTACTGTAAATTACTAAAAATTTGTCTCCCTAAAATCTACTTGTAACCCCTAAAATATCAGCGGCGCATTTATTGTATGGAAATAAGTAATAGTCTTTAAACTGTAGGCATATTCTGAATTTCATGTGTATATATTTCTAGCACCAAAAGCTGCAGGGGTAATTAGTTATTGATACGACCTTTCACATTTCTCGTTATTTAATGATTTCATTACGTAACAAAGCTAAATCGTAGGTAGATCTTTAATATTGTGGGTCATTTGCACTACACTTTCAAAGGTAATAAATTGCAATTAGTTTATGCTCTTCAACTAAGGAATTGCATGCAACCGATTTAATTAAAATACGTCGAGTCCGGTTCTGTGTGTGTATAAGACACTTTAATAATTCAAACTTTGATAGCATTTCAACTTATTACAACTCCAATTAGACGATTTAAAATGATATATTCGTTCTTCCATTTGGTATAATTCGTTGTGAGATCGAAAGGAAAAAAATTAATTTGTAACCGCCAAGGCAAAAAAAAACTCGGAGCAACAAAAATATTTTAATTAAGTCTTCTCTAATAAATTATTTTATCAAAATGAGCTATCGTAATCTGTATCCTATTAAAATGGGCATTAAAATGGACGTGAACAAATTCTGAGAATTTCACTCGGTATTTAAATAAAATATTAAAGCCGTACGTTTAACGTTAGGTCTGAATCATTAACAATAATCTTATTGGACGACTACATGTTTAATGTAAAAGATTAGGTTAAAATGTTTCCGAACGCACTATAACTCTTTGCGATTACGTTAAAAGGAATTGCCTATTAATACTATTTAAATTTTAGACTGGACATTTGTTGTTCCCTCCGCTGTGACAATAAACCATCGGTTACATTCGCAGGTCCAACAATCGTTTCGTTCATCAAATCTATCCATCAATTTTGGCTTCTTGAACAATAAATATAACGAGATCGCGGAATGGATAACAAAGGACGTTTTAAAAATTTAAACAATGAGGAGTCCGGGCAATTGCTACTATATTCAAGCGTCCGGCATTGTACGTTCTTAACCTGCGACTTCTTTGTGCTTGAAAAACGAGTATGTCAACTCTAATGCATTTTACTTGTTAGCGATTTATAATCAGAAAGTATTTAACGTTTAACAACACGGGCAACATAGTTATTACAGTGTCGTTATAATACCCTACCTGTTTTATTAAGTGATTTTCACGTTTTATTGCAAACGTCTTGCGAATACATAAGTAATACATTAACTTGTGCACTCTTAGTTTAATTAAACTCGTAATTTCCTGCACAATAAAACAGTTTTCGAATTTCATTAAATTAAAAGTAATTTTTCAACGGGCACCATCTGGTGGGTAATATTCACAATGTAGTTTTTCAGCGCAGAGGATTCCTACAAGATAAAATACTGTGAAAGCAATTGTTTTCAAAGAGCTATAATGTTATACAATAATTTAAAAAAGTCAACTCACGTGATTGTTAGATCATGTAATGAGGAGAGATGAGAATAGACTAATTAGATCAATATTTGATGAGAAAGAAATGAGAAAAAAGAAGAAAGGCAGACCAAGGAAAACTTGAAAGGAAGAGGTGCGGACAGCAGCTGAGAAAAGAAGAATAACTTTGGGAGATATAAAAGGGAAAGGAAATTTGAAAGAAAACAATGGAAAACTCAATTACAACACAACCCGAAACCGAAAACTACATAAGTTCCCTGAATTAAGTAAATAGGTAAGTTGTAATAGTAGGGGAGAGTAACCACAGTCGGGACAGTATCCTAAGATGGGACATGCCAATTTTACTTTCAAAAAGCACTACTATCGCCATATATCATTATATGAAATTAGTATCCTATTCTCAATCTCCATTTCAAATTTTGTTTTATAATCTTAAACGATTGCGTCAGTATTAAATTTGTTCACTTATTGCGCTGAAAATAAGAAGATTTAGTGCGTAAGCAAGTGTTTGTTTTTTTCCGTTTAAGGTAAGAAATCATTATATCTATGTGCAGCACATGGCTATAGCTGATTAATTGTGTGCAATATTTTACCTATGGGATTGTTTCAATTATTTACAATACACATATAAACAAAGAATGGTATGGTTACCAAAGATGGGACTTCATGTGTTTTCAAAGACGAGACATGCCCTATCTTGGGTACTTAAAGGAGCACAAAACACAAAAAATAAGTTCGTTTAATTTAAAAGTACGTTTAATTCTAAGAAAAAAGGGATATGTGTTATGTTTCTACTCAGGTTATTTAATGAGTTATAATAAATTAAAATAAGCGCGTGACGTCACTGGTCTTTGTTCATCGCAGCGGTCTACCTTACACGTGTAAAAAATGCTCCATTAACACGATAATTTACCTACCTTTAAACTATATTTTCGAAATTTTGTTACGAGTATTTAGGCTGTTTTTTGCACTGAAGACGATAGTGCAACCAAAATTTTAATATAGTGTCTAGTTTTTTTTTAAAATTATTATATTCTGTTTATATGCACACTTAAATCACATAGGGACGGAACGCCCAGTCGGCGCTGTTCTTGTTTAATATTTAAAAAAGTAACTAAACACCGTATTGAAATTCTGATTCTTTTATCGTCTTTGGCACAACCATTCACAAAGTCTCTTATAAATTAAGCATTACAAATATAATTTTTAGGTAGATAAATCATTGTGCGAAGCGAGTAGCTTTTACACGTAAAAGATTTGCCGGTCATTTGGATCGGGACCAGTGACGTCATACGGCAATTCTAAATGTCTTAATATCTTCTAACACAATTTTTTTTTACATTGGGTTTTTACCAAATAGTTTTTAATAGTTCTGACTACAACAATTTAACATTAAATAATAACTTAAAAAGCTTTTTTTGTGTATTGTGCTCTTTTAACTTAAATTCAAAAAAGTCCCAATGCAAATGAACGAAGAGCTGTAAAGAAGAGGAAAACTGTAGATTCTATTATTTTAACCGAGTCACCCTATACAGGGTGAGTCAAGCTTTACCGCCGTGGCCATAATACCTATTAAAAATTGTTACATGTTACATGTTACATTAGTTGAAGTTTACACTTTCGATTAGTGTTACAAATTTTCGAAATTAATTTTATTAGAAGCTAAAGAAGTAAAACAAAGAGTTTTAGGTAAAATTTCGATGTTTCATTTTTTACGTCAAAATTTATCAAATTATTCGTAGCATTAATATTTGCAATTTGGTTCATAAAACAATTATTACTTTTTGAGTTAAATCAAAGTTAAGATAAAGCACAAAGCATGCTTTTATTTATGACTTTCTAACAATGGATAGTGCGGTTTACGATCCTAACAATAGTTTATGATCGACCCATCACACTGGACGAGACAGTTTTTCAGTTGTCGTTAGATCTTCATTCTTAAGTTAAGTTTAGTGACCGTCATAAATAAAATGTCAAGTACCCTACATCAATACCATTGTCCGGTAAATTGGGCTACTTATGTCGTAAATCATTTAAAAAAATATCTTTTAATTCGGAAAGGGTTTTAATTAATAAACTCAAATTAGTAAAATTAATCCATTACACTGAATTGTGTAAAGATATTTGACTGTTTGTACATCAAAAAAACTAATAAATTGAACAACTAGTAATTGAGATAAAGCCAAAATTTTACCTGATTAAAAAAAAAATTTTTTGTTTCTATGTTCCTTAATAATATAAAATTACTCATGCAATTTATGAAAATTGACAAATTATTTTGAAGGGCTATTTTGCCACCCTGTACAGCAAAACTTGGGGCAAAAACCTCTTCTTCAGCTGTGAAAACAGTAACAAAAACAATTTTTGGTAAACAAAAAAAAAATATATCAAGATTCCAAAGAAGACTGGTACAAATGTGTTCATTGGTCATTATGGGCTCATGAAACCTGTTGGTTTTTGAATAACTTACATTTTACTTGCCAGTCCTGTGATGATGGTGGTACCTAAGGTACCGTCCCATCTCAAGATTCTCGTTGTCTCATCTTTGGTATGGGTATACCAAAGACGGGACATTTGCAACGTTTTTGTTTAACCCATTATTAATAAATAAGTTTACATAATTTTTGTACAACTTTTGTATTTTTACTTAATAAATAGTTCAACAAGGCCTTTCTAAACAAATGTTTTTCTTCAAGGCCTAATTTGTCCCTTTAAAAAAATATCAAACTAAAAGTGTCCCATCTCGCGATACTCTCCCCTATATTACATACCGAGGCGGAGTTCTCAAGACACAGCAATGGTACTTTTGTCGAGGTTTGTATACTATTTTATGCGCAATCAATCATTTAATAAAACAAGCAACATTATAATAATAAAAGATAATTAATAAATAATTGATTGCGTTCACCTTTCAAACACGTGAGAAAAGTTGGTTGCATATTCTAGATGCCTTAATTTGACATTTACAATTTAAATCGATAGTAACGGCCCCATGAGTTGAAAATAGTTTTATTTCTGACCGATTACGTCTCATAATTGACTCCTTTTCTTACTATTTCTGACCGGTTGAAGTATATCCATGAAATCGCTCACTTTCCAACCTTTATGGGGTTAAAAAAGTTGTATGTGAATAAAATCCATTTTCGAATTTCTTAAATTAAAAGCTATTGCTTACCGTGCGCCATCTGGCGAATAACATTTACAGCGTTGCCGGTGAATACGGACGTTTTCTGCGTGAGAAAGTAGGGACCGTTTTGTGGTGGCGAATTCACATCCATCGTAAACCTGTCAAAACTGATCAGTACGTGAGTCATTTATTTGGAGACGTTTCGAAGATAGAAGTGTCAAAAAAATTGTTTTATGTTTAAGTTTTTACTAATTACGACGATTTATTTCGCAATTTTGCGGCCAAATGAAGTCACTTATCGACGATTCTTTGACCTAAAATGATCTCAGTTTTTTTATTTACACTTTGGTTGTGAGACGAATGTGTTCGTAAAAGTGGCTTTCTACAGTGAAAAGTGCCCCAAAAATGTATTTTAATGTGTAAAGTCGTCAGTTTCGTGGTATCGAAAAGGATTAAATATGGAGTCTCTGCGGAAATGGTTTTATAAACCAAAGGTAAATGTGGTCGTGGGTACAGTTACAATCTACGTTGAAAAAAAATTAGGCCAATTTTTAGAATTTCTGTTCTTTTTCGCCACTGGGCGTCAACTGTAATTATCGTGTGTGAAATCCTCGGGGGGAAAATTTGCTTATCTCCGTGACGTGATAACAGCACTACCTGTGAACCTTCCCATTTTTTTTTTTTTTTTTTGTTGCTGGGGCGTCTTTTAAAGCCAAACAACTTTCTTCGTTTTTTAAATAAGCGTACGAATAAAAACAAAAACTAGCTCGTTTTCATCTAATTAATTTCGAAATATAAATTGATTGCAAGTTACCTCGCTTTCTAAGCATGTGACGTCACCGTTTCCCTTGAAAACCAAATGCAAATTGAACAACATACAACTACTTTTTTACACTCAAAACAATTTAAAGGTCGCCTCGCACATTTGCACTCTTAAATTAGCATTAAGTGATCGCTGTTTTTCGCAATTTTATTTTTCATGTGCGCCTCATAATATTTACACAAAATTTTTCCTTTTTTTTCCAGAAAGATGACACGTCGCTGTTGGCCCAGTTTTTCTACGCCGATGAGGCTTTGAATATGGTGGCGAGCGAATTGGACAGCTTCGACGGTCGCAAGGACCCCGAAAGATGCACGACTTTAGTAAATCAATTGAGACAATCGCAAGATAAAGTTTTGACCATAACCAATGCCATCATGGACGTACTCATTGGGGACGATCGTGCTAACCGTGATTTTAGGGCGAAATTTCCCGAGGACGTTTTGCAGGAAAATTTGGCCGGCCAATTGTGGTTTGGGGCTGAGGTAAACAATACGATTATTTTTATAAAGAAGAAACGTGGCCGCCCCCGCTTTATTGTATTACGCGCATTTGAAAAAAGCGCACCGGCGTTTGTGTTAAAAATAAACGTTGTCAATAAAATAATTCCATAGGACTTTTTTGTTGTCATCGCTCGCAAATATTTATTTGATCGCGATAATGCTTATATTACTCAGTACCGTTCAAAAAGCGGAATCTTAACAGGTCTTACAAACATCTGATATGGTCATCCTTATGATTTTATACCGGGTTATTTTTTTTCGTCTAAACTGCGTTGCCTTTTTCACGAAAAAACACTTGCATCGATTGTGTTTTCCGTGACAGTTTTAATCAACCGTTGGTAAACAAACTAACGTTATTGTGTCAAGTCAAGAATATAGTCCTAAACGGCGCCCCATACCTACATTTTGATTGGATTTTTCTGGAAAAACAAGTCAGAACTTAGACGGGAAATCAAAAGATCGCCCGGCACATACTTGTTTTGACGTTTCTTTTTTTTTGTGAGAACTTTTTCTAAAGTTTAATGTGACTTTAATGTTACCTTGTTATGTAATTCACTATAAACTGGTTATTTTATTAGCATAATTGTTAAAAGAACAAACTACTAATAATACATCTGAGATTTTCGGAAAATATTGTTACATGCATACAGACATTTTTAGTCGTGTAATTTTGGATTAAAGATATCTCAAAACCCTGTACAGTAAGGGTTTCAAACTCAAAGGCTAACTAGGGCCAAACAAACAAGGTTTAACTTTAGGTGGGCCGCAAAAAAATCAATATTCATAGAAACGTAGAGTATAATTAAAAAAACGTTTAGTGAATTCTATCTATCTTATTTTTATTCTGCGTCGGTTTGTTATTTTATTATATGTTATTGTGCGCCGATATATTGAATGGGCCGCGAGTTTGACACCCCTGCTGTATAGGGTCCTCCAACGTTAATGGTCGCCCTCAAAATTTTTCTCAAATATTAAATTATTACAGTGTAATTTCACTAATTCAACAGATAAAGTTTTCTGCTAGCCCGGATTTGCGAATTTTTCGAATTATAGAAATATTTTAAAAACATCAAAATGATACAAAGATTTATTCGAGGTTTATTTGCTAGTCTGTGAAATAGTCAAATGTTTAGCAGTTCGTGACGAAAATAGGTAATGTTGAAATGCTCGAATTGAATAATGCAAGTAAATTATACAAGAGGCAACTTTTAACATGAACATTGGCTAACGCAAAATGCATGTCTGGTTCGTACATACCTTAAAATAAACTTTTCAATTCATTAAATTTCCATAACGCCATAAATCGGTTACGTATTACGAAAACGTTAGAAATTCATGTGAAATTAACTTCTTAGCACGAAACGACATATCGCCAGTTTGAAACTTCATTCTAGAAGTTCAACGTTTTTTCCCTATTATTTACCAACGCTTATCAAATGTAAAACTTGTATTCACAAGGCCCGTGTTTTTAACTACGAACTTTTTGAAATTTTCTAGATTTAAGATTTATTAAAAAGTAGTATGAGCTTTGAGATTCTTTAAATTAAATCATTTTTTCTAATCAAAGTTATCCTTTTTAAAAATTTGTCAGTAGTAATAAAACAAGAGAATGAGAATAAATTGAAAATAATTTGACAGATTTTCTGAAACTTATTGCCAGGGAACAATCTTGAGAGCCCATGGGCTCGAGCTGCTATTGCAGAATGACAAGTCCAAGAAAAGCTGGAGAATTATTTTGTACTTAATCGAACCCTCGACCAAAAACTAACTTCTACACAAAAACCGAGTTACCTATATTTTAATTATTTTTCATTCAATTAAATAATAGCAAAACAAGATTAATGTAGCTGCTTATTTAATATGATTAACAGAAAGTATGCTTTCAGAACATTCCAGAACATTGTAAACATATTAACAAACCGATATTTTTCGCACGTTTTACTGGAAGCGTTGATAACTTCAAATAATTATTTTGCCAAATAACCGCTGCTTATTAAATGAATTAAAACTGCAGTGATAATTTTCGGGAATACATTTTAAAAGTTTGAAACTAAATCTGACACATGTGACTTTTATAAAAATTACAGTCTCATAACTAGTACGTTGGGTTGCATCAGCAAAATTGCCAGGTTATGCATGCCTCGCCCTGTATTTATTAAAATTATTTCCATGGTAAAAGAAGTACCTTTTAATCGCAACTGCAGCTTTAGCTAATGAAATTTTTTTGGCAACTGGACCGTTTTCCAGTTGCCAGAAAGCGTTTTTCATAGTATTTCAGTTCCAGGAATATTTTAACGATATGGTGGCCTAGAAAATATTTAGGTCGGCAATTACGTTAAAAATGGTTTTAGAGTAGGTAGTTCCAATTATGGAAATTTTATTTATTCATAAAAACAATCGATTGTCCAATTTAAACGGAAATAGTTCTCTGATCGCTTTTTAAATAATTTCCATTTACGTACGTAGTCACTATGTACATCTTCTGTTAAACGGTATGAACTGAAGAACCTAAATTGATTTTCTGGCCTAATTAATAGTCAAGTGCAGTATTTAAGAGTTAAATATTTTAATAAAACTATTCAATTACAGTGAAATAATGTTATGTAGACTGAATTGGAATTAGATATATTCAAGGGCTATGTACAACTTTATTAAAGGGCTTGAAAGAGACAATGTCAATATTTATGCTCCAAAATCTTTGCGACTGAGTATTTAACAATTTAATTACAGTGTCTAGACTTGCTTATGTTTCGTTGAACACAAGGATCTCATTATAAAGTTTCTAAAATTTGTGAACGTAGGTTTAATGGTACAAAGTGGACAGAAATGAATGTAGGTCCAGTCGGCTATGAAATTTACCACCTCTTTTACATCATGAAGTTTGAAAAACGTCATTTTGGGAATTCTCAGCTGTTAATTTGTTGTTGGTTTCATAAACTTGAAAATATAACGATTTATTTGAGGCGGCAAATTAACAAGTCTTCAATCACTTTACCCACATTCATTATGTCCACTCTGTATAAAACAATACTTGGAAATTAATCATTTTTTCTTTGTTAGAGATTAGGTATTTGGTAAGTTTACTTGTTGACATTTTGATAACGAAAAGTTCGACCGAACGGTCAAAATAGCTGACCTAAAATCTATGGACGCATCAGTCGGGTTAAAAATGTTTAATAATGTCATTATGCAAACTATGGAGAAAGTTTTGTAATGGTTTCATTGCCATTTATTTGTGTTCGTTATAATTGGAATTCATTGATCTCGATGGTCTACTTCTTCTTTTCTAAATTATAAACTTGTTAAATCTTTAGAGTTTTCCAATATTTATAGTGCGTTTATGACTTCACGCCTACAACGGGCCCTTAACGCACAATGAAAATACATTTGCTTACCTGCAAATCTTTATGTAAAGCTACACAGGGTGGTATTAGTGAAACTTTCACATTTAAACAATTAAATACTTGAAATGTAACTTATCCATTGAACCACTAGAGTTTTCGCTTAAATTTATTATAAATGGAGTCACAAGCTGCTTTCTGTACAATTATAATATATTGTAATACACCCCTAATCGTTTTAGGTCCGGTTTGTGAAATATTTAAAGCGTGAAGTCATAAACGCACTAAACGTATTGAGAAACTGTACCTACTTTTTACACATTAACTTTTTTTTCAAGAAATGTTATTTCTTCAAAACCACGTTTGCAAGCAGATGATATTAACAGAAGCCATAGATTGCACAGCCACGCTATAAGGCTACATGTCCTTCCGGTTGAATGTATCGATTTATTATTAGCGCACACTATATTCTCGTCAGATTGATTTATGGCGTAAAATTCAATTGAAATGATTCAGTTGAGTTCATATCAAAAACTCAATTTTCATTATCGTATCTCTTTGCTGGAACGATTATAAGCGGCTTCTTCATAAGTGAACCGCAATTTAATCGCAATCGCCTGGCCTTAACCCTTTGTTTTTAAATTGCGCCTAATCATTCTTAAAAAATATCTTTATCGTTTTTTTTTTAGTGTTTGGCCGCTGGCTCCTCAATTATGAACCGCGAAGCGGAAAGCACAGCAATGCGACCCTTAGCCAAAGCCTTGACAAAAAGTCTGGAGCACGTGAGGAATTTATTGCGTGAAACGTGCTTGCACAGCAATACACCTAATGGCCCGTTAAAGTTAAACAGCGACGAGTCTGAAATTCTGCTGGAGAGCCTGAAAATTTTCGACAGGCTGTTCGCCGAGTTCGAGCTGTGCTATGTAAGCGCGATGGTTCCCGTCAAGAGCACTCAAGAGTACGAGCTTCAAGAACTGATCGGCGTCCTGTTCTCCGAAACTCTCCAGAGGGCTTTGAAGATGAAACTGTTGGCGCAAGAGATGATCGACGATTACGATCCTGCCTTGATGTTCACCATACCACGTCTAGCAATTGTTAGCGGCCTTCTGATATTCCCTAACGGACCGTTGAGTATCGACAAGCAGCCCGAAGAGATGAGTGAAATGTTCAGGCCGTTCAGAACGCTTTTGCACAAAATCAGAGAGTTGCTATGGACGCTTACGAAAAAAGAACTGTACACTTTGGAGAAATTATTGTGCGACAATGAACAAATTAGTGATATTAAATCAGTGAGTGATCTTGACATTAATAACGATTTGGATGAATTTGTGAACCGTTTCTACAACGATTATCCTTCTTGTAAAGACTACGTATCGAATTTTTACACGGTTAGTGATAACAACGGCGAAATGCAGGCGGACGCAGTCGACGAGGCCCTCAATTATTCAACACCAAACAACGACAGCGACAGCGTCGAAACGGCGACAACGTCAACTTTCCGAGTTTTGAGCCCGGTTCATGCGACCAGAAACTGCGACACATTGCAGGACGAATCGTTGCCAGACTTCGATTCGTTGAAAGTCATATCGGTCGCGGCCGCCACCCTCTCTTCGATCCTAACGACCAACGAAAATCCAGAAACGAAGAAAACCGAACTTGAATCGCCCAACGATTCGGGAATAGGTACAGAAAACACTAGTCTTGACAGATCTCCAAGTTTGGATCTTTTCGATGAGAAGGGCTGCGTGAAAAATTCCGCCTCTTTAACCATCCCTTGCCAGTGCGCCGCCAAACCGCAAGGCCAGGTGCGTCTATCGAGTGTCAACGAAAGAAAGAAGCTCCTGAAAAAACGAAGAGATAAAGTTTCGGAAGAAGATAGCGCCAGTTCGGACACTTCCTCCTTCAACAGCAATTGCGTCGACGATGAAGAAATCGCGTTGGCAATGCAGGCCGCCGAGATAGCGAGCAGAAACGAGTTGCGAGCGAAATTTCGCTCAAGCGAAGACTTGATCCACAGGTTGTTCGTCTGCATCGCCGGTGTTGCCGACCAGTTACAGACGAATTTCGCCAGTGATTTGAGAAATATTTTGAAATCGGTTTTTTTAATGAATTCATCGCCGGATGCTTACGAAAACGAGAGCTTATCGCCGCCGTCCCTGGACACCTCGATCGAATACCACCCGACAGAGAACGAAGTTGTGCAGAACGGGGAGTTTTCAGTTGATCCTAATATTTTGGCGCAGGAGGCCTTGTTCGACTCGAACGTTTATTTTCACATTGATGAGAACGACGCCAATGCCGATTATTCCGAGTACTCCAACCGACCGCGTCCTTCTGATGAAATCGAAGTGGCGGCCAGGGAGTTGAATGAATATCTGAACGTGAGCGAACCCAGTCTATTGCCACCACCGCCTCAGACCATAATCGCTTCCAATCGCATTCGTAATGAAGTTATTGAAGAAGTGCCACCCATTTGGATACCGGATGTCGAGGCCCCAAAGTGCATGAGTTGTTACGTTAATTTTACGGTGGTGAAGAGGAGACACCACTGCAGGAATTGCGGGAAGATATTTTGCGCGCGTTGTTCATGCAACAGTGTTCCGTTGCCGAAATATGGCCATACTAAACCGGTTAGGGTTTGTAATAAATGCTTCGTGTACCATTTGTCGCCTTTTACTATGTAAATTGACAGCCTTTGGTATCGGAATGTGGCGCCACCTCGTGGTCATCAGATTGCGAGGCCTGCTGCATTTTTAGTTTTATTATAAGATATGTGTACTTAATGAGATTTTTTGATAGAATTCTCTTCTTATTACGAATTTTTGCTAGTATTGATGTTAAACGACATTTCTTTCCGCTTAAAAAATTTAACCAAAATCTTTAGGTCAAACTTTTATAATTCGAACCTTCTGCGAGATGACCAAAAACTGGCTGGGGATAATTCGAGATAAATAGAAATAAAAAATTCACAATTGCCTGTGCATAGTTTTATATTTTACTTTCACAATATTTTTGCAAGCCTTTTTCAAAGAGCATTTGTATTTACAATAGTGACAAGCAGTAGATTACTGTTCTTATTAGGAATACAATGGAAGATTACCTTGTCAGACAATGAAAGGTTCAAGGCTCAAAGAATTAGACAATCTTCAACTTGTAGATTAAATAGCACAAGCAAAATGTATCAGGCCAGTCATTTTAGTATTCATGCTCTAAAAATTCCAAGTGAAAATTTTCTTTCGGGATTTTCTTTGTATCGCTATAAGAAATACTGTGTAGAAAGTCTATTGAAAAATCGCCAAAGAAATTGTTGAAGGGCTAAGGTCACGAAAATCAGTTTTTCTCAAATATCTCGTGAATTTTGGTTATTACAAAATTTGTTTATTATCAAAATCTGCACAAAATAGGTTCTATATAAAATTTATGTGGGACCAATGGTTTTCGGAATATGAGACTGAGAAAACTTGGGCACTGCGATGCATTCGTTTCCGCACCACCTTTGAGGTAGAATGCAAGGCGCGTTTTTTTAACGTAGAGTTTCCATTAGGCCTACTATGAGTCATTTTCTTCTACTTCTTCACCTCTGTCTTCTTCTTCTACTTCTACTTCTTTTTCATCATTTTCGTTACTGTTATCATCTACAATTATTTCAGGGGATCACATAGTAATATGGTCTATTTCGTCGTTACTTATTT